>JARCIV010000006.1:11677370-12927370 GCA_029618585.1 Citrus australasica
ATTCTTGCAGTAAAAATCACTGATTCCGGTACTCAATTAACCAACCACCAAATTGTTGTCTTGATATTCTGAGCTCTAAACGCTTTGAAAAAGTAATGTTGTAATAACCAAGTTGGTTCAGTTATTTACAGATAAATTATTACTAACCTTAACTGAAAAATAAATTAGATTAATTCTGCATGAATAATATTGGTATGGTCAGTAAGAACTTGGATCATTTTGTATTTGTCTTATCCAATGGAAACTTTTTCTTTTGCTTTATATTTTCATTTTCCTATGTTCACTATGCCATTGCAATTTTTTAGCTTTTGAATTTATCTATTTATTTTATAGCTACATATGTTTATTTTATTATTGTTGTTATCAATGTTAATAGTCCAAATGATTTAACTGATGATGTATAATACTAATTGAAGTATACTACTTATACCACGTAGGATGAACAAATTCCTTTTAATGCTTTCTTTTGGAATAACTTGAAATAGTCCAAGTTGCATCTCATGTTCAAAATGAATGAATTATTATTGTTTTAATATATAAGAACTGTAAGCCTGATTATTACCTTTTGAGTTAAATAAATGCATCATTCCAATTCCATAGGTTTGGCCAATTGAGTCTCTTATGAATCGTAAATTTTGAAGCCATGTTTGGATTAGAGTATAATTATTTTTATACTATGGTTATTTCGTTGGTCGAAACCTGAAAGTAGAATGGTTCTCAGCTTAGATATGAACTGAAATGGTTGTATTTGTTTGGAGAAAAAGATGGGACTGTTCTACTTTGTGGTAATTTTTTTTTACATATTTATAGTTGCCATGGGACATTACCTCTAAAGAAAAAAAGGTTTTGTGACTGGTAAAATACAGTAGTTCTACATGTTTTATAATTAGTACATGATGTGTTGTTTCTTACTGCAGCCCCCTCTTTTGAACAAGCAGTTCAGGTATCAAGGAAACTTTTCTTTCTCTTTTTCTTATGCGCAAATTCTCACCTTCTGAATCTGCTATATTTAAATTTCTTCTAGTGAGGTTAGTATTTTCAGTCAGTTTGAAGACATAACATCATTTGATTCAACTGTATATTGTTAGTATTTAGCATCCATGATATTTCTTGTTTTGTTAAGAGTTAGTAGTTGGGTCTTTGCTTCTCTCTATGGTATGTTGAAAGCCATTTCTACATCCGGCTTGTTATATTTTCTATTAATTTTGTGATAAATTTTTTATTTTTTTTAAACTTCGTCTCTATAATAACTGGCCTTGTATCCTGCAGAATTTCTATACACAGTGTGCCCGTATTTTTAATTCCATTTGGTCGCCTATTCTAATTGTTGGCAGCTTTTGTAATTCATGGTTTATGTTATCTTGCTTAATAAGTATACTACAGAAGGAATCTCCTTTTTTTTTTCCTAAAATAGAAAACATGCATGACTGTTTATTCTAGCTTCTCTTTGGGCCTCAGTTTCAAAGGAATTTCAAGATAAATAAACATATGCACTGATTTCTCTTACTTGTATTTTGGATTCAGGAACTACAAGAATTTCACTCAGCTACGGGGAAGCAAAAGTTGATGTAGTTGGCATTTGGCCGCTGAAGTTCTAATCAGCAAGGTAAGAAAGAATATTACATTGCAACTGTGGTATGGTTTACTAGTTTATTAGTGATGTATAAACGTCATAGGATACCTAATCGATGCACGTAGCAGTTCTTAGGAAATAAGATCAATTGATGTGTTGAGATTTAGAATATCATTGTTAGGCCCTTTTTTGTAAGCTTAAAATTTCATGAATATTACATTGTTCGAGGTTCCTGTCATATTTCATTGTCATCAAAGTAGGAGAAAGTAATAGGTTCATGAGAGGTGTAATATTCATTATTATTATAACAAAAAATGCATTAAAATATAAGACTACATCGCATGGCCATAACTATAGTCTAAAAAAATACTTGGTCAAAATTGTGTTTTCTTAAAATGCAAATAGCTTGTCCAAATCCACACCCTCAGGCATATGCAGATTATTTTAGGATAATTTTGTGTGCATTGACGCAAGTGAGGCAACCTCCTTAGGATATAATCTGCAGAAAATTTGAACAAAATTATTGATACAACACATTGATTTGGACTAAAAAAAATTATAGAAATAATGACCTATTTTCCCATACTAAATAAATTTTGTGAAGCTGTTTAATGGTCCAGCGAAGTTGTCCACACTTGTAACATGGCCATTCTTACTTGGGCATTTCCGTGCAGTATGTCCATCTTGTTTGCAATATCCACATTTTCTTGTGTTAACACCTTTGTTAAATTTTGTACTGGGTGCACCCTTTGTCTTCACAACTAAAGGATCTTTTACAATTCTAGCTTTCTTTTCTGCACTGCATGGTCTATCTGTATCTTCGTTGTCACACGTTCTCAACTCCTTTATCTCACTCTTCAGTTGAGCAAGATGACTTTTTAATTTCCAATAGGTAGCATCAGATTTTGAGGCATAAAAACTAATTTCATTGAATTCGGCATTTAATGACCCATACTGAAAATTGTTAAGAACATCCTTAGATTGACTTTCCAATGGCATTAGAGATTGTTTGTAAACTTTCACATCCATAGTCCATCTTTTGTTAATCAATGAAGCAGGTATCTCACTAACATGCATATGTTTCATCACACAAAATAAGTGAGGGCATGGTATTCCAGTAGATTCGAACTTTTTACAGGGGCACTCAAAATGTTGTTCTTTTAGATAATAAACCACAGTCCACTTTTTTTTGGCTTCTAAATGCCTAGTTAATGTGTACACTTGAATATCTAGAAGAGTGACATTGCTCAACAATATAAACTAGCCTTCTTTGTAAATCTGTTTACGAACCTTGTAAAATAACTTTTGAGTGTAAACCCCTGCAGCATGCTTCTCCAAGCTTGGAAGATGAGTACTAATCATTGGAATAGAATGCTTAGTTTTAAAATTATGTCCTAAATTGTTATTCCTTGTACGTCTCAAGGCTCGATCAATTTGACGAACAAATTCATGCAACTTCAACTTTCTTTGAAGAAATCTATTCATATATGCATTCATACCCTCACAACGCTGTGTTGTACGCATGCCACCAAAGAAATGACCCCGTAAGAATGCTTTTGCCCATCTCTCTCGTTTTGAGTATATCTTCTTAATCCAATCATTATTTTGAAGACCAAGCTCTTCCACCATGTTCTGCCACAATTGCTCAAATTCTTCGGGTCTGTAATTTCCCAACAGAAAATCCTTAAACCTTGTAACAAATTCAGGCGTTTTATGTACATTAGATTGTGCATTTCTTTGTAGATGCCAAATACACAGTCGATGCCGAGCTTCAGGAACTACCTTTTTATTTACTTTACGCATCGCTCTATCTCCATCGGTCACAATAGATATAGGCTTTCTATTATTCATAGCACATAAAAATGTTTTAAGCACCCATGTGTAGGTCTCAACCGTCTCATCCGTGAGAATTGCACAGCCAAAAAAACTTGTTGCATAATGATTATTAACACCCAATAGAATAACTAAAGGCTTCCCATACTCATTTGTCTTGTAAGTACTATCGAAAGCCAAAACATCGCCGAAGTAACTATAATCCAAGCGAGCAATAGAATCTGCCCAGAATAAGTTTGCAAGTCTATTCTCCTCATCTACAGAGTACTTACAAAAGAAATTTGGATCCATGTCAGCTTTTGCATTTAAGTATGCAAGTACAGCTTCTGAGTCTGTTTCGAGTATCATGGATCGGCGTTCATTATCTAAATTGTTATATAAATCCTTTAATCCGAAGCCCAAATTGTCATAACCCCCAGCCTGGTTGACAAAGAAGTCCATAATCTGACTTGTCTTTATACCAATTGTTTTCATTGAATTAGCTAGAGCGTTGTCAAAATCTTTAACCATTCGATGAGATTGAAGAAATTAAGTCTCAAAATCTGCTGCCAACTCATGAGAGTTGTTCGGAACAAAGCTTCTAGCAACCCAAGTTTTGGACTCCTTATCTAAATTTACCCTGAATTTATGCTCAATATACTTTGTATGCTCAATATACTTTTTATCCCTTTCACCTTCTCTACTGCAAACCCAATGTTTCATTATGGGTGCACCATTTGTATCACGTCTCCCATCATAAATACGAACACTAAAACCCATTATTTTTTAGTATTTTTTATAAAAATCTGTAGCTTCTTCAAGCGATGCAAATCGCTTTCCAATAACGTCTTCAGCAGTGAGTTCATACATGCTTTTATCATCCCAATAAATAGAGTTTGAACCATCCCTCCCTGTCATAATAGAGTATGAATAATTATTTTTTTATCATGAATAGGTAACTTCAATTGATACTATTATTTTATTATTGACAGCTAAAATAGTCTAATTCTATTATTTTATTATCAACAACTAAAATAAACTGATACTGTTATTTGATTTTCAAAATATTACAAAAATAATTTGGTTCAATTGTTTTGTTATGAACAACTTAAAAACCTGATTGTATTTCTGCTTGAGCTCTTGAAGGAATATCATATGATGATGGAACATCAAGCTCTGGCACTTTGTAATTTTTGTTAATGCCTGTCATAATACAATAAGAAAATATTACAATAATTGAAATGGCACTGCTAGACAATAGCCTGTAAATTATAATAGACACAATTAATATTAATTTTAAAAGGTTAAACAACACTACTCTTTTTAGAAAGAGAGAAAATAACATAAAAAATAATAGGAAGAGTAACAAATCATTAAAAGACAATGAAGAATTAACCTTGTTGATCATCATTCATTGTGTTCTATGTGGTCGTCAGAAAAAACTGGGCAAGGAAATTGTAGGATTGAATGGAACCATTGAATTCTGTCGTTTCACAACTTATTCTGGACAAGTTGCAATAGTTTTTATTATGGTTAATTTCAAATTAGTACCCAGTAAGTCTTTAAATTTGACTGGAACTATTGAATTAGGAAAAGACGTATGCTGGACAAGTTGCAAAAGTTGTTAATATGGCAAATTTCAAATTAATCCCCATTAAGTATTTAAATTCTGTCGTTTCTAGACAAGTTGCAAAAGTTTTAATATGGCTAATTTCAAATTAGTCCCCATTAAGTCAAAATATTACAAATGACCCCATTTATTTTAAAAATACTCATCCAGCCCTAGAAGTATAAAGTCAGCCTTAATTATGTTTTGCTTGTTGAGTATTATTGTAAGTGTCAAAATATTAACAATGTCCCTAAATAAATTGATTACTACTATGGTTGTAATTTTAGAATTATAATTTTTTTCCCGTTTTGCCTATAGTTTCTCGTATAATGTTCTGAAAATTATTTGTTGCAAAATACTGTGTCGTGTTCATGTGCGTAGAAGTTAGATTTGAGAGAATGTTCTGAAAATAACTTGGTTAATGTTTGAAATCTTGTTTATATTAGGTCTTATTTTTCTAGCTAGGTTACTATTATGCTTGTAATTTTATTTTTCTAAATAATTAGATTATTATCATGCTATCGCAGCAAGTTTGGACAGTCATGATGATTGCGTAAAACCTCCACTATTTTTTTATTATTGACTGGGCCTTTCTTGCTTCTTGTTTTTCAATTTTGGCAGTGATGGTAGTAAAAGCTTTTGGAGTTTTGGACAATGATGATGGCAGCTCACAGTGCACTCTCTCCCTCCTTTCCTGGTCTAATTGTTGTTTACTCTCTTTGAACCCTACGCTAATCATCGTCTTTTTTTTTAAGAGATGAAATAAGTAGAGCATAGTTTTTGGTTCATTTCTCTCCCAAATATTTTGAGTTTTTTTCTCCATTTCTTTTCTCTGTTCGAATATTCCTCCATGTTATATTGTTTTTTGTTCATATCTTTTGCGCAAGTTAATGCGCCCCTTGAAATAATTTGAGGTGAAAGTTTATAATGAGATTATCCTCTAATTCACCAAAACCTAAGAGAGTTGTTGTCTAGGTTTCTTGCATTATATCACTTCTCCTGATCCAGGTTTTTAATACTAACAATAATATTTGAGATGGGTAACTTGTTTTAATACTTACATTTGTTGTTCAATCAAATTCAAATATAGTTTTTTGTTCAAGTATATTTTCTTTCCAAGGAGAATGAATGAAACTTTGAGATATAAGGTAATTGGGACATGAAAAAGATGAGAGAAAAATGGTTTTAAAATAATTTTTGTTAAGCGAATTTATTTACTTATTTTTTTAACGTAAGGGTATATTGTGAGTTTACTGAGTGTTTTCGCGGTTTTCATATAGCTCTACCCTTTTGAAAAATATGTTTTCCCATATGTTCACCCTCTGCCTTTCCAAAATTGTTCCAATTCTTCAATTGTATCAGAACTTCAGTAATATATCATATTAATATAGGTTGTCCAAGAAATTTTGCCAGACAGATAATTTGATAGTTTGGGAGGTCATAAGAAATCATAGGATCTTTTTTAACGGAATGAAGTCATGTGATGACAAGACTTCCAGCAATTGTTGTAAAATATGAAATTAAATTATCATACTCGCACTAAAACAAAATGGGTAAGATCAATTCTTTTCTTCTTGTGGAATAATGTAAATAGTCAACGCTCAGCTAATTCTGGTACTCTTAACAATTGGTAATTGGTACAAAAAAAATATTGTCACTATTGGCACATGCAAGGCATCTTTTGTTCTTCTGAGGAGAAGTTTGAGCACTATATGCAGCACTGCCAAATGTGCCACCACCAGATGAAACCATATAGCAGTTAATCCTTACAGAACACCCCCAAATTTGCTATGGCAAGCATAGTTATGGAACAAATTCTAATGAAAAAACCGGGGATATCAATTAATAGAAGCATTTAATTTAACCAAAACTGCTAATTTAACAAATTCTACTGCTCCTCAACAAAGATGATCCACCTTCCCACAAGATGTTACTGAAGAGGAAATTGTGAGCCACCTGGAGAATAAAAGAAAACTTGCAGCAAAACATTGACTATTTCCAGTCCATATTCTGCTTATACTCAGTAGGCAATTGCAAAATGGAAATTGTTTCTAATAAATTTTATGTGAAACAACAATTATAATTGCAATAACTAATAAATAACTAATACAAATCATGAAATGTAATAGGAACAAAAAAAAGCAGGAAAGAAATAGTTAAAGAGAACCTACTTTTAACATGCTGCAGGCTTTTGGACTCTACTTTTTCTTCTTCAAATTCTTTTGACCATTAACTTTGTTCGTCACTTTGTTCGGTGGAAGATTATTCTTGTGTGAATCATGAAATTCTTCAGCCTTACATCTGATACTATCTCTCACTTTATTTGTATCTCCGTTGACAAGGTGGAGTGCAATGCGATATCTTTCTATTGTTGAGTTATACTAAATATAATACGAGAAAAAATAAATAAGTGAGAAACAGAGTCATCATTCATTGTTAAACTTTAAATCAATATGATATAAAATTAATGTCACATACATGTTTTATAGATAATAGATCACATTGCGTCTCCATGAACTTGATCACAAACAAACCGCAGTCAGTTCCATTTGGTTGTACTGGGACATTATCTGGATATGAAATTTTAAAACTAAAAAAATCCCAACATGAATGAAATTTTCCCAAAAAATCATCGAGGAAAACTTCGTCGAGTCCCTGTAACTGTGACAATGATGATAATAGTAAGCATACATTTGCATTTATTGGTAATAATACAGGTGAAATGCAAGCTTCACTTACAATTGCTCTAACAATTTCCTCTCGATGTGAATTCGAACTATTACTAGGTAAAGAGTCTCAAATTTCAACAGTTTGCGTTTTAACAATCAACACCGCTAGATACCAATGCGCAAAGCCATCATTTATAGGAACATAGATCTACATGACAAATGCATAATTTTTAATAATTACAATTAAATGTCTTAAACAATGCTGTGATTTATTCTAATTTTGCATTTAATTTCTTACCTTTTCACATACTGCAAGTTCTGACATGTATTTATCTCGAATATTATGATTTTTGACAAAGTCTTCGATGCTTGATTTCTTTTTGCAGGCCATGTTTCCCACTAATTTTTGCTGGAAAACTCATAAAATAAATACAAAATTAGTATATTATCAACATATAGGGTCAACTGTCAGTAAAACAATTCACAATATAACATTTACAACTTATCGAAAATATGGTGGGCAAATACCAAATACGCATCTCTAGGCTCATTTTTGCACGTTCTTTGTTTGTCAAGTAGTTGACGAAACAATCTATGACCTACGAATAGAGCCATTAAACAAGAAGACTTAAATACTTAGAAAGAAAATAAATAAATTGAATGATTAAATTAAATATAAGGAAGGCATGCTTACTGTGTCAATGATCCAAGTATTAGGAGCCAAAGAAAACATCTCTTGGCGAGAGACAAAAAAACTAATTCCATCAACAATATGCTCACTGTATTAAGAATCCAAAAATAGAATTAAAATTATAATAGTGTTAATGCAAAAATAATAACATATGGAAAATAGGTCATGCGAAAATCCAATTACTCCATAGGCAATTCTCCTTGAAATATATATTGCAGCAACTTCATATCTTCCTCTGAAAATGAATTTAGTAGAGTGATTGAATCATGAAAAAAAATTTGTTTGCTTCGTCTTTTGGGAAATTGATTATAAGGGGATTTTTGGTATGGACCGGGCTTTCGCTTTCTGGAGCGCATATCTTTAACCTCAAATACACTAAGTTGATTTGATGATTCCTCTTCAATAGAACAATCATCATTCCTGCCATTATCCTACAAAAATTATGATTTATAACTTAATACTCATCTATGCACTTTATGTTTTACTTGTGCAAAAAAGAAAATCACAGTTTATTGTTAAATACCTGTATAACTGCATTGTAGAAAATTTGCTTACGCTTTCCCTTATTTAGGTCTGACTCACCCGTCAAAATTCTCTCATCATGTTTCTCTTCAACATTCTCCTCATCCAGTAATTTCTTCTCAAGAATATCATCTCCATCTGGCCTTTCTTTGGCTCTCTTCATTAGTTCGACAAAAGTTAAAATTTCATGGCTTGATTCGTCGTTCTTTTGTTGCTTTCGGGAAGGAGAAGTAATTCCAACAGCAATGCCATTATTCTCCTTTTGCTGCTCAACTTGCTTTTGGGTTAAGTTCTCTTTAAGGGTTTCCATTACTTGTTGCATTTGCTGCATCCAATTACCCACTGAATGCTTTAAACCATCAAGCTCCAATGCCATACGGCCAATATCTTTTCGAACAAGTGATAATTCCTTCTGATGTTGACAATTATGTATGCATTCTTCATTCTTCCGACTCGTTCCATCAAATGTTTCTTGGGCCGTGTTTTGTTGAGGATGGATTTCTCGCAAATTAACCTAATAAATACCACATACTATTAAATACATGTCATTTCAATATGGTACAGTAATATTTAATTAATAAAAAGTAGATGTCATACCTTTGAGCTCTCATAACCACCATTTTTCTTAACAAAACTCAATAAATTAGTTACATCTCGATTTGTCCATGTTGTTATTGGACTCAAAGATTTATCAATAAATTTTTGTGCAAATGATATAGAATCCATGTAAAAAAGTTGCAATATTAACAAAATGATCAAAACAAAGAAAAAACAAAATAACACAATAAAATTGATGAAATCAATTTTTAAAAAAATTATTACCTCCAAAAATAGTACACAACCGTTAACAACTTTATGTTGTCCTGCCTTGAACTTTTGTATGCCCTCAACTAGCCCTTCAAAAGCCCACGTTGCCCAATTTTTTTTTATTTATGGCACTGGTGTCTTTCAAAAAAACCAAGTAATACGGGGCTAAATTCAACCCCGATTTAGGAAAAATAATTGTAGCTATAGCAAACAAAACAAAGCTTCTTTTAAAGTCATCATTCACCTCCCTTTGATTCACCAATTTTGACTCTAAAGTTTTCAGCTTAATATATCCATTGTCATCACAATATTCATTTCTCAATTTATCTATGTCATCAATACCAAGACCCACATCAATGTCGACTCCACCATCTTTTATTCCCATAATGTACTCAAAATCTCGAGGCAACATATTGATACTCTTACCATGCAAAAAAATACATGAAGTAAATGGATCAAAATTTTGAACCAACCATGAACATAAATCTCGTTTCAGTCGACCACATTTTATGTGTAGAAGACTTTCAAATCCCAACTCCACAATAACTTTTTTTTTATTTTCTGACAATTTTGCCACTAGTTTTGCAAAACGCTCTGGAGCACATCTAGTTTCCATGGCTTTCTAAGTTCCCTTCACAAAATCATCTTCTTTGTCTTCATTCCGTGCTATATCACTACCAACCATTCTAAATTTAGCCTTCTCTTCTTCACTCAAAATTTTGAAACATTTTCCTAATTTAATTCTATCCTAAACAATTAAAAAAAATATGACAATAAGTTATTGCTTGAAACATGTCCCAAATTTAATGGAAATTAATTATTGCACCTACACTCACCACTTTTTTTCCTTATTCCCGTAATATTTTTGCTTCTTGCTTGCTGCAATCAATTAAATATTTTGAAAAAAAATACATATAATCAGTGCACGTTAACATTATTGTGCTTGGCTTTACTAAATACTCATAAATTTACCAACAATCAAACACATAATATTTAATATAAGAAGACTTACAAATACTCAATGAAAGGCCGATTTTTTCTTAAAATTTCATTTTCCTGGCTCACATTATCATTCTCCTTGAAATCATTCTCGTTACCCTCATCAACATTTTCAGCTATTTTCGAGTTTACAAGAATCTGTACATGAAGATATTAGGCACAAAAAGAAATGGAAAATATCACAAGTTTTGGATCCTGTAAAACAAAAGAAAATTTAACCCAAAAACAATAATAAATTTATCCAAAAACAGCAGAAAATTTAAACTAAAAATTGCAGAAAATTTATCCAAAAATAGTAGAAAATTTAACCCAAATACAGCAGCAAATGAAGCCCAAAATACCAGAAAAATTTAACCAAAAACGACAGTAAATCATCTCAAATACAGCAGAAAAATAAACTAAAAAACAGTAACCAATTAACCCAGAAACAACAGAAAATTTAACCTAAAAACAACACCAAATGAAGCCCAAAACACCAAAAAAAATTAACCAAAAACAGCAGCAAATCATCCCAAATACAGTAGAAAATTTATCCAAAAACAGCAAAAAATTTAACTAAACAACAGCAATATATTTACCCAAAAACAGCAAAATATTTAACTCAGAACCAGCTGCAAATGAAGCCTAAAACACCAAAAAGACTTACCTAGAAACAACAGAAAATATAACCCAAAAGCAGCAGTAAATTTATCCAAAAACAGCAAACAATTTAACTGAAAAACAACAACCAATTTACCAGAAACAACAGAAAATTTAACCTAAAAACAGTAGCAAATGAAGCCCAAAATACCAGAAAATTTTAACCACAAACAGTAGAAAATATACGAATTGTCAAGTAGACTCTTAAACCAAATAAATTCATTGGTAAGATCGGCAGAAAAACTTGATCAATTCTAGTAGAGCTACACTAATCCAACCCTGTTAACAAGTTTTCTTCCAGATAAGAAAGGCAGAAAAGCTTGATCGATTCTAGCAGAACTACACTAATACAACCTGATAACAAGTTTATGTTCTAGTACACGAAACCTACAAAATAAAAGTGATTCCCAGTTGGGAACTGAGGAGAGTTGTCGCAATGGCACATGGGAACATTATTCTTACTCTTTCTAGCCTCCAAAATTGAACATGAAAGATCTGAAAATGAGATAAAACCTTTCCCACCTGAATATCTTGGTAATGCTGAGTAGCAAGGTATGTCTCAGCCAAGAAAACTGTATCGCATGAACAGTAGATCATTGCATGAGGTAAATCAAGCACATCTATCCACAGATTTAGGCATCAAAAGGAATTTTAAAAAGGCACTACTTATGAAGAGAAACCAAATAGGATATAGTGCAATGTAGGTGTTATCGAACTCCATCGAAATAAAAATAGTTCCCAAGAGAGTACAAAGCTCCAAATGTTCAATCTAAGCATTGATTCTGGATCCTCTAAGCCCATCATTAATGGGAAAGGGAGGAGTAATTCAATGCTAACCATTAAAACTTTTTCACACGCAAGCAATAGGTTCTGCAAATTCAGCCCGAATATCATAATAAAACAATCAAGGAAAATGTCATCATATACAGCAAGCTAGATGCTAAGCATACCCCAAAAGCAAAAAAAAAAAAATCTAAAGCTCCAATTTCATGTATGAATCCATCACCATAAATTACATCTAGATGAACTACTGCAAGTAACTTGATCTCTAAAAAAAAGGGTACAAAAATTAATCGAATTAAACTTCAATCCAAAAACAGCAGTATATTTACCCAGAAACAGCAAAATATTTAACCTAGAACCAGCAGCAAATGAAGCCCAAAACACCAGAACATTTTACCTAGAAACAGCAGAAAATATAACCCAAAAACAGCAAAAAATAACTGAAAAACAGCAGCCAATTTACCCAGAAACAACTGAAAAATTAAACCTAAAAACAGCAGCTAATTATTTTCTTTCTCAAGCCAAAACAAGACATCTATAAAGTCCTTATGATCTTCAACTTGAGAATTGTTACTCATCCTATTCTCATGTTCTTGAATGACTACCTCAAGAAAATCATTAACCTACTTTGAAGTTTTTTTGGTGTTAAGTGGTTGGATAAGAAACCATTTGAAAAGGACAAATACGGCAAAGATGCAGGCTGCAATTGTGAACAATGATTGCAAGTTTAACAATTGCTGGAAAACAGACATCTTATTACAAATTATCATGCGCGTGAACTTGTACTAAATTATGATTTGTTAGTAGCAGTGAATTATTACAGATTTCTTTCCCACAATTGAGATATATATACACTAGAAAATGGAGCGTATGAACTTACTATTCACTCAAAGACTTTGAGAAAGATGTCTATGTGGTCCAGCCGGTATAACGACAGACTGCCAGGCAAGTGGGCAATGTCTATGTGGTCCAGCAAACCCAAACACTTTGCACAGACCTTCTTAATTCCGTGAACAAATCCGGCGTGCAGAGACTTGTTAATTCCAGCATAATTGAATCTAAGAATTCCGTGAACAAATTATGACGATGATACTATGTCAGTTAATATAAAATTGAATGAGAAATCTGGAATTAAATTACTTAGCAAATTCAGCAAAGAAAACGAAATTGCTTAGCAATTCGAACGAGAAAGAGGATTAAACTTACCTTGCACAGGTGACGACTGCCAAAACCAAGACAGAGGCAGCGACGGCAGAGACTCAACAATTCGAACAAGACAGAAAATCAACTCAAAGAATGGTTGCAATCTGCAGACGTATCGCCGGTGCACCCGAACGGAAGTTAACGCAACAGTGGGTGTAAAGAAGAAGAAGAAGAAGTTTACGCAGTTAAATTTTTTTTTTAATTAGGGATCTTTTGCAATTCGTTAATTAGGGATCAAGTTTTCCCTTTGTATTTTTTTTATTCTTTTAAAAAGTAAATCCTTTTTTCCTTTAAATTTATATCAGTTGGAATTTTATTTTAAAAAGTACTTAACCGGTTATAAACCGGTTATATATAATTTAATTAATTATTTTATTATTTTATCATTATTGTGAATCGTTGATTTAATCTAACGGTCTATGTCCATTACGGCATCAATGTCGTAAATTTAATTATGGCATTATAGAATTTTCCTTTATTTTATTATGCTAGCAATTAAACTTTAGTGGCATAAAATACATGAATTAATCTATATATAAATATATATAAAGTTGGGACTACAAGAGGTGATGTGGCATCACCATTTCTCATCATTTCATATTCTCTATTATCTAATAAATTGATTGAAATTAAAAAATAATTACATTACAAAATATTAAAATAGAAAATAATGTTGGGACTCGAGGAGGTGATGTGACATCACCATTTCGCTTCTTTGTATATTCTCTATTATCTAATAAATAGAGATTTTTTTTATATTTGACTTTTCATCTACTTATAATTAATTTGATTATATTTAACTCATTTAATAAATAGTAACTTTATTAATATATATCATTCCTCATCTTTTTATATTTTCTATTATCTAAAATATCTAAAATATTGGTATATATTCTTTGTACTTTTTTTCTCTTTCTATTTAAATTCAACAATATGTAATCATTAATAATAATTAATTATAAGTCTTTTGAAACATTTATTTATTTTATTATGCTATCAATTAAACTTTAGTGGCTTAAAATACATGAATTAATTAACATAGGAAGAGAGGTTCTTTCATTTTCCTCAACAATGCCACTAAGGCCTAATTTTAATGTCATAATCCCATATTTAATTATGCAACCTTTTGTTGAGTGTCTTTTGGCTTCTTCAAAATTATTATGCTATCAATTAAACTTTAGTGCCTTAAAATACATCACCTAATTAACATAGGAAGGGAGATTCTTTCATCTTCCCTCAACCTCATCTTTTTATATTCTCTATTAATATTCTTTGTACATATATCATATTATGACACTGACAAAAATAAAGATAAAAATATATATTAATAATAAAGATATCAGTTAATATATAATTATCTAATAAATTAGTTGAAATTAAAAAATAATTACATTATAAAATATTAAAATAGAAAATAATTATTAGATTATAAATGATTACATGTCTTTTTCTCTTTCTATTTAAATTCAACAATATGTAACCATTAATAATAATTAATTATAAGTCTTGAAACATTCATTTATTTTATTATGCAAACAATTAAATTTTAGTGGCTTAAAATACATTAATTAATTAATTAATATAGGAAGAAATGTTCTTTCATCTTCCCTCAACAATGCCATTAGAGCCTAATTTTAATATCATAATCTCATATTTAATTATTCAATCTTTTGTTTAGTGCCTTTTAACTTCTTCAAACTCCATAAACATTAAATATTTAAGATTTGTGCCATCATTATTTCTCATCTTTTTTTATTCTCTATTATCTAATATATTGGTTGAGATTAAAAAATAATTACATTACAAAATATTAAAAATCTATATCTATCCATCTATATCTATGCATATATATATATATATATATATATATATATATATATATATATATATATATATATATATATATATATATATATATATATATATATATATATATATATATATATATATATATATATATATATATATATATATATATATATATATATATATATATATAAAGTTAGGACTAGAGGAGGTGATGTGGCATCACTATTTCTCATCTTCTTGTATTCTCTATTATCTAATAAATTAGTTGATATTAAAAAAATAATTACATTACAAAATATTAAAAATAAAAAATAATTATTAGATTATAAAATATTACATGTCTCTTCCTCTTTCTATTTAAATTCAATAATGTAACCATTAATAGTAATTAATTATAAATCTTGAAACATTTATGTATTTTATTATGCCAACAATTAAACTTTAGTGGCTTAAATATATCAATTAATTAATATACGAATGAAGGTTCCTTCATCTTCCCTCAACAATGCCATTAGAGCCTAATTTTAACGTCATAATCTCATATTTAATTATTCAATTTTTTGTTTAGTGCCTTTTGACTTCTTTAAACTCTATAAATATTAAGTAGTTAAGACTTGTGGCATCGTTATTTCTCATCTTTTTTATTCTCTATTATCTAATATATTGGTTGAGATTAAAAAAATAATTACATTACAAAACATTAAAAATAGAAAATAATTAATAGATTACAAAAGATTACATGTCTCTTCCTCTTTCTATTTAAATTCAACAATATGTAACCATTAATAATAAATTAATTATAAGTTTTGAAACATTCATTTATTTTATTAAGCCAACAACTAAATTTTAGTGGTTTAAAATACATCAACTAATTAATATATGAAGAAAGGTTCCTTCACATTCCTTCACCAATGCCATTAGGACCTAATTTTAATGTCATAATTGAAATTCTAGTTATGCAACCCAAGAGGGGGGTGAATTGGGATTCTAAAAATTATTCAATTCTAAAACAAAATATCATGCAAATCTAAAACGAATTTAAAACAATAACAATTAAATCAATCACAATATAAAAAGATAAGGGAAGAGAGATTCAAACACGAAGATTTTTACGTGGTTCGGCCAACCTCGCCTACGTCCACGCCTCCAAGCTTTCCGGGCTTAAGGATTTCACTAAGCAAGCCTCCAAGGCTTCAAATGCTTACATTTGACTTCTAAGGTGTCAATGAACCTTTACAACAAGAGATTATCCTCAATCTCTTAACCCAAGTGTATCCCAACACTTACAATCACTCAAAGTAAAAGATTAAAAATTGTTTTTCTCTCACACAATATTTAAGATTACAAATCAATGCCCAATGTGTGAATAGATGAAGCAAGAATGTGTTTTTCATTTGATAATGTAATTCTATCATGCAATGTTTTATTCTCTAATTCTAGGCATGTAATCTTTGCACTTAGAGATTCATTTTCATTTGCGAGCTTTACCATTTTCTTTTTAAGACATGCATTCTTTTTACCAATTTTTATCCAATTATCATGCAGTTCTTTAAAAGCATCATATAATTTATTATAAGTAAAAGGATCATTTACCTCATCAAGTTCATCATCTGATTCATCTCCAATTGCCATGAGAGCTAGATTTGTCATTTCTTGATGCTCTTCATCATCACTTGTTTCCTCATCACTATCATCCCATGTGACTACCATTGCTTTCTTCTTGAGCTTGTTGAGAAGAGGGCATTCCGTTCTTATATGGCCAGGCTTCTTGCACTTATAACATTTAATTACTTCCTTCTTTTCCTTTCGGTTCTTGAGGTCTCTAAATTTTCTTCGCTCACCGGATTTCTTAAAAAGTTTTCTGAACCTCCTAGCCAGTATATTCATCTCCTCCTCATCCAGCTCGCTTTCCTCATCACTCTCATGTTTCGAGGCTTTGAGAGCAATGTTTTTCTTCTTCTCCTCATTGCCTCTTTCGGCTGCCATGTCTTCCTCATAAGAAATAAGAGAACCAATTAAATCATCAATAGGTAAGATATTCAAATCTTTAGCTTCTTCAATGACAGTCCTTTTTTGTCTCCATTCCTTAGGTAACGACCTAATGATTTTCTTAACTTTCTCGCTATTTGAAAAGGTCTTTCCTAGGGCTCCTAGAGTGTTCACTATGTCCGTAAATCTAGTATACATAGAATACACACTCTCATTTTGTTTCATTTGGAACAATTCATATTGCCGAGTATACCTACTAATTTTAGACTCTTTCACTTGATTCGTGCCTTCATAAACAACTTCAAGTTTGTGCCAAATTTCATTAGCACTTTCACAACTAGACACTCTATGAAACTCTTTCTTATCAAGTGCACAAAACAAGGCATTCATGGTTTTGGAGTTTAGAGAAGCTTTTCTCTTTTCTAATTTATTCCATTCCCGTGAAGATTTTGGAATATCTTCTCCGACTTCGTTTTTAGTCAAAGGCATAAACGGACCATCACAAACAATTTCCCAAATTTCATAATCTAAAGCTTGTAAATAAATTCTCATCCTAGTTTTCCAATATGGGTAGTCATTACCGTCAAAGAATGGTGGTCTAATTGTGGATTGTCCTTCCCTAAAGGTTGAGTCATTATGGGTTGCCATGGATCTTTAATTCTAGACAATTAAGTCTACACAAGAGCACCTCGCTCTGATACCAAATGAAATTCTAGTTATGCAACCCAAGAGGGGGGTGAATTGGGATTCTAAAAATTATTCAATTCTAAAACAAAATATCATACAAATCTAAAACGAATTTAAAACAATAACAATTAAATCAATCACAATATAAAAAGATAAGGGAAGAGAGATTCAAACACAAAGATTTTTACGTGGTTTGGCCAACCTTGCCTACGTCCACACCTCCAAGCTTTCTGGGCTTGAGGATTTCACTAAGCAAGCCTCCAAGGCTTCAAATGCTTACACTTGACTTCCAAGGTGTCAATGAACCTTTACAACAAGAGATTATCCCCAATCTCTTAACCCAAGTGTATCCCAACACTTACAATCACTCAAAGTAAAAGATTAAAAATTAATTTTCTCTCACACAATATTTAAGATTACAAATCAATGCCCAATGTGTGAATAGATGAAGCAAGAATGTGTTTAAAGCTCTATGAAGATTGTATTCTCGAATATAAGCTCAATGGTTGTGTTGTGATTAATCTTCTTTGAATTTGAATGAGCTTATTTATATTTGGAGCTGAAAAACTAGCCGTTACAAACTGTCGGCCCAAAAACGGTTCACCGTTAACCATTAACGGTTAACTGTTTAGGCTCGTCAAAAGTTACCGTTAGGCCCAATTTCAAATAAACGGTTTGCTGTTTAGGCTTACCCTTTCATCGTTAAATTCCAGAGACCTGCAAAACAAATTTGGTTTAACCGTTCTTACTAAACGGTTCAAGGTTAGCAATCTGAAAATAATCGATTAACCGTTTGCAGTAAACGGTTCACCGTTATGTTCCAGAATCATCATTTTAACAATACTTTGCAGAACATGCTTTCTGGAAATTATCGGTTAGCCATTTTAAATAAACGGTTAGCCGTTTGCTACAGTGATTGCTACAGTGAAATTATTTTCTAAATTTACCGTTTGACCCCAAAACTTTATAAAACTATATTATGGCACAAAACGTTATGAAAGTTTACAAATAGGTCTAATTTCAGAATTTCTAAATAATGCTTTGTTAATCTCAAAACTTTCTGAAATTATGATATAGCCCAAAATGCTATGACACTTTTCAAATAAGTCCTTCTCCAGAATTTCAAGCAATACTTGTTGATTTCAAAGTTTTCAAAACTCTTTCAATTAAATCATAACTTGAAAAACAACCAATTTCATTAAATCATTTTTCCATTAAATATAAAACCTTTATAATGTAAAAGTAATGATTTATTTAAAATGTATAAAAAATTATTTGAGCTTAAAAGATTAACCATTCTTAATCTTGTTTGTTATCATCAAAATCAACATTATGAAAACATATATGTTAACAATAATTCCATATTTAATTATGAATTTTATTTAGTATCTTTTGGCTTCTTCAAACTCTATAAATATTAAACATTTAAGATTTGTTATGTTTGAGTTTTTTTTATTATTTAACCAACATCTTCTTTAGAAATGTTATTGTGTTTTTATTTTTTAACTTATTTAAATTTTTAGTATTGTGTGCTTCATGGAGTACTCTTTTCTTCATGAGTTAAACAATGATAAAAATAGTTAGATGATAAGGGTTAGCCTTTGTAAGATGTGGGAGTTTGTTAATACCAAAAAAAATAGAGAGTTGATTAGTGTGAACATGATTGTTATTGATGAAAAGGTTATGTACACTTAACTATACACATTAATATATTTTTTTAATGTTAACAAAAAAATAATAAACTTTCATAAATAACATTAGTTTTATAAGGCTGCGTCATCTTTAAAAAAAATTATATTTTTTATCAATTTCATCAAGTGCAAAGTAATAAAAAAAATAATACTAAATTCTTTTTTTAAAACCTCACGAAGTGCGGTTCTATTTCCTAATCTATCTATATATATATATAAAGCTAGGACTTGAGAAGGTGATGTGGCATCACCATTTTGCTTCTTTGTATATTCTCTATTATCTAATAAATAGAGATTTTTTTTTAGATTTGGCTTTTCATCTTCTCATAATTAATTTGATTGTATTTAACTCATTTAATAAATAGTAACTATATTAATATATATCATTCTTCATCTTTTTATATTTTCTATTGTCTAAAATATTTGTGGATATTCTTTGTAATTTTTTTCTCTTTTTATTTAAATTCAACAATATGTAATCATTAATAATATTAATTATAAGTCTTTTGAAACATTTATTTATTTTATTATGCTAGCAATTAAACTTTAGTGGCATAAAATACATGAATTAATCTATATATATATATATATAAAGTTGGGACTACAAGAGGTGATGTGGCATCACCATTTTTCATCATTTCATATTCTCTATTATCTAATAAATTGATTGAAATTAAAAAATAATTACATTACAAAATATTAAAATAGAAAATAATTATTATATTATAAATGATTACATGTCTTTTCCTCTTGCTATTTAAATTCAACAATATGTAACCATTAATAATAATTAATTATAAGTCTTGAAACATTTATTTATTTTATTATACCAAAAATTAAATTTTAGTGGCTTAAAATACATTAATTAATTAATATAGGAAGGAAGGTTCCTTCATCTTCCCTCAACAATGCCATTAGAGCCTAATTTTAATGTCATAATCTCATATTTAATTATTCAATCTTTTGTTTAGTGCCTTTTGGCTTCTTCAAACTCCATAAACATTAAATATTTAAGATTTGAGGCATCATTATTTCTCATCTTTTTTTATTCTCTATTATCTAATATATTGGTTGAGATTAAAAAATAATTACATTACAAAATATTAAAAATCTATCTATCTATCTATATATATATATAGTTGGGATTAGAGGAGGTGATGTGACATCACTATTTCTCATCTTCTTGTATTCTCTATTATCTAATAAATTGATTGATATTAAAAAAATAATTACATTATAAAATATTAAAAATAAAAATAATTATTAGATTATAAAAGATTACATGTCTCTTCCTTTTTATATTTAAATTCAATAATATGTAACCATTAATAATAATTAATTATAAATCTTGAAACATTTATTTATTTTATTATGCCAACAATTAAATTTTAGTGGCTTAAATATATCAATTAATTAATATAGGAATGAATGTTCCTTCATCTTCCCCCAATAATGTCATTAGGGTCTAATTTTAATGCCGTAATCTCATATTTAATTATGCAATCTTTTGTTTAGTACCTTTGGACTTCTTCAAACTCTATAAATATTAAGTAGTTAAGATTTGTGGCATTATTATTTCTCATCTTTTTATATTCTCTATTATCTAATATATTAGTTGAGATTAAAAAATAATTACATTACAAAATATTAAAAATATAAAATAATTAATATATTACAAAAGATTACATGTCTCTTCATCTTTCTATTTAAATTCAACAATATACAACCATTAATAATAAATTAATTATAAGTTTTGAAACATTCATTTATTTTATTAAGCCAACAAATAAACTTTAGTGGTTTAAAATACATCAACTAATTAATATAGGAAGGAATGTTCCTTCCTCTTCCCTCACTAATGCCCTATGACCTAATTTTAATGTCATAATTCTATATTTAATTATGCAACCTTTTATTTAGTATCTTTTAGCTTCTTCAAGCTCTATAAATATTAAGCATTTAAGATTTGTTATGTTTGAGTTTTTTTAATTATTTAACCAACATTCTCTTTAGAAATGTTTTTGTGTTTTTATTTTTTGACTTATTTAAATTTTTAGTATTGTATGCTTCATTGAGTACTATTTTCTTCATGAGTTAAACAATAATAAAAATAGTTGGATAATAAGAGTTAGAATTTGTAAAATGTGAGAGTCTGTTAATACTAAGAAAAATAGAGAGTTGATTAGTGTGAACATAATTTTTATTGATACTAAGAAAAATAGAGAGTTGATTAGTGTGAATAATTTTTATTGATAAAAAAGTTGTGTATACTTAACTATACACATTAATATATATTTTTAATGTTAACAAAAAATAATTAACTTTTATAAATAATATTAGTTTTATAAAATTACGCTATCTTTAAAAAAATAATTTATATTTTTTATTAATTTTATAATTACAAAATAATAAAAAAATACTATTAATTTTTTTTAAAGTCGCATGAAGTACGGTTCTATTTCTTAATTTTATAATATATAACACACGTATCTGCCAGAATCCATCTTCGTCGGTTTTCTGACAAATAAGCATCGCAATTCGCAAGATGTCGAAATCATGAGCTCACGATTATCATTTAGTCGGTAGAGTCTGGATTTTTCTCTCTAGCAATTTGCAACTCAATCTGGTCAGAAAGGGTGTGAGAGACCGCCACCGCAGCAATCTGCAGGCGGTGGATCTCTATCACTATAACCTTTTGACTTCTTCTGGAGATGCGAAAATAATGAATGGTTTAGGGTTTTTAGGAATTTTTAATGAGTACTGGCTTGGTGTTCGGATTGATTAAAGGAATAAAAAACTTTAGTTACCGTACATAGAAAGTTGCATAGTGTTGTAAGGTACATAATTAATAATCCTCAGATTCAAGACAGTGACAACTACTAATTATGTAATTATATTGACAGGTGATTTGACGGCTTTACGTACCCTCCGTCCCTGCCTATAATAGACATTCTTATGATCTTATCCAAACAAAATGTTGACTGCATCCAACTGGGATCCCTTGACACCTGAAGGGAATAATTGACACTTTGACGGGTGATGAAACCAAATATTTTTTTCTGCTTCAAAGCCCCACCAAGAGACTCCCGACGGCCGACACAATAGCAAGTTCACAATAATGTCAAATGGCAGAGCAGAGCATGAGTGGCAGGGCCTGGGCATTCTATGGGCAAAATGTTTTCTTTTTTCTAAAAGAATTTGGTAAACTAATAAAGAAGGGGAAGAATGAATCACCATGAATAAGTTCTTGTAACTTGATTTTAGCAATGAACCCAGAAAATTAATAGAAAAAGAGAGTGAAACTCATTCAGCATTTCTTGACCACCTCATGGTTATAAGTAAGTAAAATTCATATTAAGTAAGGAATAGAACATAGTCGAAACTCTTGTCATGTTATAGAAAAGCCAGAATAACAACCCGCATAAATTTGTTTCGAGGGGCTACGAAAATTAAGGATACCAAAATATTAGCTTGATTAGGCGGCAATGCTAAGTTTAAATAACACTCAATCATCTCTATAAACTACCCAATAAATACCCTCGGCTTCTTCGCCCTTCTTCATCATTTAACAAAGTCCACACCTCTCTTTTCTCTTAGAAAAAAAAAGAAAAAAAAAAAAGAGAAAACAAACACTTAAAATTCTCAGTGAAGAGCAATCTCTAGCAATGGCCAAGGACATTGAGGTTGGTCGGGAAGGCGAGTTCCATGATAAGGATTACCAGGACCCTCCTCCAGCTCCATTGATCCGCCCGGAGGAGCTCACCCGGTGGTCGTTTTACAGGGCTATTATAGCTGAGTTCATAGCCACGCTCTTGTTTTTGTACATTACTGTGCTGACAGTGATTGGTTACAAAAGCCAGACTGACGCCAAAAACGGCGGTGACGGATGTGATGGTGTTGGCATTCTTGGAATCGCTTGGGCCTTTGGTGGCATGATCTTTGTTCTTGTTTACTGCACTGCTGGTATCTCTGGTAAGTAAGTCTAAAGGCGTTTGATATTTTTTGTTGCTGTGTACATGCATGTATGTTCATTTCTCAAAGGTGTTTGATAAAATTGTACGCGCAGGTGGACACATTAACCCGGCGGTGACATTTGGGCTGTTCTTGGCGCGGAAGGTGTCACTGGTGCGAGCCGTAATGTACATGGTGGCTCAGTGTTTGGGAGCCATATGTGGCTGCGGTCTCGTTAAGGCTTTCCAGAAGTCTTACTACACGAGATACAGCGGTGGAGCCAATGAGCTCGCTGATGGGTACAGCACTGGCGCTGGATTGGGCGCTGAGATCATTGGTACCTTTGTTCTTGTCTACACTATTTTCTCTGCCACTGATCCCAAGAGAAAAGCTAGGGACCCCCATGTTCCCGTAAGCTATCACCATTGCTTATGCTTCACTGGATATAAGAGATAACAGAAAATTTACCAAAATCTGGTTGAATGATTAATTGATTGTTTATATATGTTTGAATTGAAAGGTCTTGGCACCATTGTCAATTGGATTTGCTGTGTTCATGGTTCACTTGGCTACGATCCCAGTCACTGGAACTGGCATCAACCCTGCTAGAAGTTTTGGACCTGCAGTGATTTACAACAAGGACGAGGCTTGGGATGATCAAGAATGCACCGACCGAATTTGATTCTAATTTTCTTTCTAATCCTGTTTCTTGTTATGCTAACATAAAGTTTATCTTTTTTTTATTTGTTGCAGTGGATTTTCTGGGTTGGCCCCTTCATTGGTGCTGCAATTGCTGCACTTTACCACCAATTCATCCTCAGAGCATATGCTGCTAAAGCTCTTGGATCCCGCAGAAGCTCCTCTAACATTTAATTAATTTTTAAAATAGTTACTGGAGGATTAATTAATGACTGTCAAGCGGCTTCTGGATTATGGAAATTTGTATGTGTATTAGTGTTTAGTAAGGGTGGTGAGATCGATTGATGTCAATTTGTGATTGTCTTTCTTTTTCTTTTACTTGCTAGCAGGCAGTTGTTTTAAACGTGCCCACAAGTTGTATTATGCTTTTGCTTTTCTTTCACTTTTCTCTTCGGGATTGTGTACTCGTAATTTTATTTTGGAAAATTAATAATGAGTGCTCTGTGTGTTGCGTGCTTGCCTCTCTTACTTTTATTACACTATTAAGAAAAAAAAATATATTTGAAAGGTTATTCAACAATTGGAAAAGTACATAACCGAATAGTTAATCATGTAGAAAAATTACAAAAAGAAAATAAAAATAAATGGCCAAATTATTTTTTATACAAAATAGTTTCGAAGCTTAGAAAGGGACTGAATCACTGAAATCACTTTTGGGCGACAATTGAATCCGCCCTCATGTGACATAAAAAGTTCTTATCAATTTTTTTTTCCATTTCGTAAGTAATACTATAATTTATCAAGTTACTTGTGTTACATAATTTACATTTAAGTGAGGTGACCACCGTAGTATTGTTTGTTTTGCTAAATAGATAATGTCAATTAATAAAATCAGTCAATCAACACCTTATACATGATAAGTAGTGATAAATGACAACTAGTACTGATAAACGATAACTAGTTGAGATGTAAACTTTACATTTAAACTAGAGTAATGCTAGAGAGAGAGAAGCACGAGAGAAAGACGAGAGAATTTTGCTCTCTCTCTCTCTACCCACTCACTTGAAATGTAAGTTACGCAACCCAAGAGGAGGGTGAATTGGGTTTTTAAAAAATATGCAATACAATTCGCACAACAAATTAATCTAATACCTTAATGGAATAGAAAACAATAAATTCAAACAAGTATAAAAATAAAAGAGTAAGGAAAGAGAAAAACAAACACACGGATTTTTACGTGGTTCGGCAATCCCCATCTACGTCCACGCCTCCAAGCCAACCAAGCTCGAGAATTTCACTATCCAAGCCTCCCAAGGCTTCAAGTTCTTATAATTGACTTCCAAGGTGTCAATGAACCTTTACAATAAAGAGATTATCTCCACAATCTCTTTACCCCAAGTGTTTCTTACACTTATACACTCACAATTTAATAAGAAATGAAAATTACAACAAAAACTTCTTTAAGAGTGGATATGCAAATAATAGCTCAACAATGATTCAATCAATGATTATTTGCATTTTGGAAGCTCAATACATGTTAAACGATCTTATATTTGCTTGCATTAATTATTAGAATGAAGTTTGAGTTGAGTTTTTGTAGTTAAAGCCCGAAAACTAGCCGTTATAGGCAAATTCCGCGCCCAAGCGGTTAGCAGGTTGATTTATCCAGCTAGCCGCTCAGGAACAGTAATATTACCGTTATTTTTTAATTTGCTACAATAATAATGTTCACTAAAATTGCACTTGAGCCCAAAACTTTTTATAATTATATTACGGCTCAAAACGTCATAAAACTTTACAAATAGATCCAATTTCAGAATTTCTTAAGAATAATTTTCTTTCCAAAACTTTTTTAAATTATGATATGGCCCCAAAAATATTATTATTTCGCAAAAAGGTCATTTTCAACATAATATCCATATTTTTTAAAGTTCTCAAAATCTTTCACTTTAGTCCAAAATATTCATAAATTATAGTATGGCCCAAAACATTTCAAATGTTTGTAAAAACTTCCAACTCCGAAATTTAATAATAATAATACTTATTAAAATCAAAGATTTCAAAACTTAGCATTTAAGTCCAAATTACTCAAATCCACAAAATAATTTACTTTATAAAAATAAAACCTTTTAGTTTATGAAAAGTATTTAATTGAATTAATCTCTTGAGCTTCTCAAATGCTAAATCATGTATCAATTATATCATACCGGCTTTACAAGAATTTATCGCACTAATTTATTCGTTGAGCTCTAAACTATATTTTTTATGTCGCCGTTGTCCGTTGCGTGTCTTCAATCTTGATTTCATTTGATTCACTTGCATAAATATTATCCTTAAAAAAACTAGTGAAAATGTGAAATACAATATTTATTATTTTTACTTAAGACACATGTTTGTTATCATCAAAATTGCATTATGTGTAGCCCTTTAGGTTAACATCACTCTCTCAACATCCATTTCTTCATTGTTTCTCTCGTCTTTCTCTCGTACTTCTCTACACCAAGCATTTTCCTTTAAACTATGAGGGCAGCTACGTTGCGTTGTGGGTTTGATACCCCAGTCATTTGTCTTTTAGCACAGTCACCGTTGGATTTCATCTCACAGCTGCATAAGAGACACAGAGACGCTAGGGAGTAACCTGACAAAAAGGTTATAGGCCGGTAAGCTGCAGGGAATCAACTTTTTGACAAAACAACGCATGTAATGAGTGCATGCAACTATGCAAGTAGTGAAACAACGCATGTAATGAGTGCATGCAACTATGCAAGTAGTGGTTGAAAACAAGTTGCTGGAAGCGTGCAAGTACGGGTTGCCGGGTAAGATTGATTTGAAATACCAAAATATTTGGAAGTGGATTTAAGTGATCAGGGAATACATTGCTAAATTATTGTAATGTTAAGAAAGAAAGAGCCCCGTCCCATTTGTGGACACTTATTTGGGCTATGGATCTGGAAAATGGGCCCAATTCAACCCGCTATGCTTCGACACGCGTCGTCGAGATGTGCAGGAGTCCCATTCGGTTGATTTCGTGTAACATTAACGTCATTAAATTAATTGATAATACTGATGAAGATGTGCACGCTCGAACTTGATGTATTATTATTTTATCCATGGCCTTATATTATTAATATAATAACTGGCCCTATATTATTTATTATGCATGGAGTCTATACAGTGGATTGCACAATCAGTGTCGCGTTATATCCCGTGAAGGCAACTTAATTTTCATCGTATTTTTTATTTTTATTTATTATTAAAGAAAAGAAAAAGAAAAACTCTAAAAAAGGAGAAATTGAAAATGAAATTACAATAGGAGTATGAGTTAAGTAAATGAAAATCATATAAAAAAATGTGACTAACAATTAAATAACACGTATAATAATAATAATAATAAATCAAGAATGACAGTCTAAATTGATGTGGAGGATAAGTTAAAAAAAAAAAAAAACTATCTTGGACTTGTTGAACCAAACACCCTATCTTAACTGTCTGTCACGGAATGAGTATTTTGCGTAGGAAATCTGTGCAGTAATTAGACGACTTATAGCATGCAAGTTGCTAAATAAGCTTAGAACACTTCTCAAACTAGTGAAGTACGAATGCTTACGAAAATGTTAGAGAGAAGAAAGAACAATATGGCCAAATGTAATTTTATTACTCACTAAAGAGAAATTACAAGAGAGTTTTGTACAAGAGTTAGAGAGCTTGTGTGTGTACTGGAGAGTTTGTGTGTGTGTTGTGTGGTTGTGCAAAATGACAAGTACAATGGGGTATTTTTAGGCTTGGATGCCAAGCACTTGAAGTTTCTTAGCAACTTGCATAAATATCTCCTAAGACATAAATGCACAAAATGCACAATTCTATAAAACTCTAGTCATGATTGCATACAAGGCGGATCCTTCTAGGCATAACAAACACTTCTGTAATCCAATATATTATATTGCGAAATATTTTTAAAGATGTGTTACTATGGCTTTTTAGTAGATATAATTCATTCTAAGGTGAATAGAAAAAGTTAGACATGGTTTTGTTTTCATATGTTATTGTGCTATGAATGTATCCAAGAAATTCAAGTTTTGATAATGCCACAAGCTTTCCCCTTGCCATTGGAATTGGCTATGAAGAAGTTGAACATTCTGCCTTTTAAGTCGTTAAATCTATTCTCATTTTAGGTGTACCTAATGTTGTTGGCACCCCAGTGATTGAGGAATAACAATACTATTATTCATTGTGTTTTCCTTGCTTGACCCGTAAATATTTGACATGAATTACTTAAATTTTAACTTTTACTGGTGGCTTATGATCTCTATTGTGGCACTCTCACTTTGTGGCTTAATGGTTTTCAAAATCGTCATGCACTGTAATTGACTTGTGGGGCATTATCTTGTAACTCAAGGTTTTAAAATGGTTGTGTAAGTTGATGGCATAAGGTATTGCATTGAAGAAAAGACCTAATATCAATTAATGAATTTGTGTGTTAGCTAAATTTTCGGTTTCAATACCCAAGTAAATTAATGAAACTTATATTGAATAGCAAAGCTGTGTTGCTAGCCTCTTCTATGTTGAGAAATAAATAAGTTCTAACATTAATCCAATAATTATAGACTGTATTAAAAAATTAAACAGGTATATGTCATCCCTTACGACACCTTACTCTCTAGTCTCTCTCATAAATTGACTTGCGATTTGACTCTCTCTCTACCCCCAAATCCTACCAAACAAGAGCCAATCTGCGTTTTTTTTTTTTTCAGAAGTTTTATAAGCAGAAATCTCAATAGCAAAACTTGGAAATTGTTCAGTGGAGTTCTTTAGAGATGTAATATTCCCTACTTGGGGAAAACCTAATAAAATAAATATTAAAGACTTTTAGGAACAAAGGATTACATATTTTTTCTTCTTGTCCTTCTTCTGTAATGCCATACTCATCTCCTGGAGTTATTTTGTTACTGTGATTTTGGCTGAGATGAACAACTTTTTATTGAAAAATATTAATGGTCATACTTTCATCAGTACTTTGCTGTAGCTCAGGCATTACTTCGCTCAAAGAAGATTAAGGGTCTGTAAACATTCCATCAATAACCTAAAGCTATTACTAATTGCAATACTAACGGTACAAAAGCTTCATCTCTTTAAGCTTCCTCAAATGAATCAATAAAATGGCATAAAACTCACAAAGCCAAGTGTTCTTGTTTCCAGACACAAAACTGAATTAACACAATGGCAGCTGAATATTCACAAATTCATCATTCTAGAGAATCAAATTTGGAATTAATGACGCAAATTACCTCCAGAAATCAATTACGACAGCCGATGGCCAGTGAAGCCGAGAAAGTGAAGCTGCAAGTCAAATTTTTGAGACATCCGAGGGAGTGAGGCAGCGTGAAGGAGCAAGACACAATCAACGGGGAAGAGAGAGAGCTGATGATAAGAACGAAGCGTGGTGAGGGAGAATCGATTGGTGGTGAGAGTTGTGGCCTGAGGGGGTGAGATTGGTGGCGCTGTGGGTGAGGTGAGATTTGACGAGAGTGAGAGGGAGAACGCGTGTGGGCTTACAGTGCGTGTGTTTTGCGTGAGATTCTCACTACAGTAAGAATTTATATTGGAACTCTTTCAGCCGGTTACCCATTTTTCAATGGTTAAATCTCAACCCTCAAATTCCTTTGTTAATTATCTAAGGGTGTGTTTAATTGTAGTATTAACGGAGTATTAAATTACTATTTACAATAAGTTAATATCAATATCATGTTTGGAAAAAAATCACATTGAGATAAAAGTATTGTTGCTAACTGCCGCATTAGCCGCATTAGCTTTCCTTTTTTTTTTTCTCTTTTCCTTCTTTGGCAGCTTACGTTTCTTTTTTTTTTTCCCTTCTTCTTTCTTTTTTTTCCAATTGCTTTTTGTTTTAACTTTTATTTTTGCTTATAATAATAATAAAAAATAAAAATAACTTTTTAATTTAATATAATATTATATAACATTTTTATTTTTAAATTATAAATTAATATAAATTAATAAATATATAATTTTTTATTCAATAATATTATATTTTATTTTTATATTATAATTTATTAATAAATTTATAATATAATATAACTAATAATAAATATTTAAATATGAATAAATTTGAATAATATTAATTTAAAATTAATAAGAATATTAATATTAATATAATAAAAGATAAAATTTAAATTAATTACAAAAAAAAATAATACAATACAGTGTAGTGCCAAACATTGCACAATATTATTATAATACAATGTTAATACAATACAGCATAATACAATACATCAGCATTAAAATAATGCAATACAACATAATACAATACAGTGTGCCAAACGCACCCTAAAGGTGCATTCATTAAAAGACAAGCAACTGGGCTACCGAACCCATGACGCAAAGTAGCTGGACCCTTAAACTATTTAAGTGTATTATAATTTGGAGTCTTCCTATAATACAGTGCTGTTTGTAATACAGCCGCCTCAACAGTAACAAGGAAGCTTGAACAACCGGTATTTTATCGGTTGTTCATTTAATAATTTTAAAAACAAATTTTTTAATGCAGAAAAAATAAAATAAAATGGAAAAAGTCAAGGAAATTTAATAAATATTGAACACAAACAATATTTAAGGGGAAAAAATTATATTTTGCTTGAATAAAAGTTAAAACAATTAAAATAAGTATGTCTCAATTTTTTTGGTTAAATATCAATATATTTGGTGACATTCCAAGTTAATTTAACACGTACCTAATTTTGATTACACTTTCTCACAAATTGGTTTGCTTATCTCCACTTTTCGATCCACTAGTTTTACATTGAGTATTCCCACTAAACTTGTAAAATACGCATATTTTGGGTTAAATTCAAAATAAAACCATTTCTTGTTAGATTAATTTCAAAAATGGGTAAAACTTTCTCCACATTTGGTTTAAATATTTCAACTATTATTTCATTAGTTGTACGTCTAACATTTCAACTAATTTGTCAAGATTTCAATTTTATAGGTTAGATAACGATATTAATTTTGTTGTTTGATCAGTTCCAAGTTTTGGTAATGCTTCTCCATTAATAGGTTCATATTTTTCAACTTATTGGTCCCTTAATTTTGCGTTCGTTATTTCCGCTAAATTCATCAAGTACCAATATTTGTTGTTAGATTCCAAGTAATTTGAATTTTTCGTTGGATATGTTCCAAGTTTTCATTCTACTTTCTCTCTTAATGGTACATATATTTCAACTAAATTATCTCAAGTTTACGTTAAATATTCCAATTAACTCGTTGAGATTTCATTTATTAAGGTTTGGTACTAGGTTTGGTTTCTAGAAATTTATTTTGGTTATGTGGATCACCAATTTTGGTTGTTCTTTCTCCAATTGTGGTTGCCATATTTCAATTAAAATTTCACAGGTTTTACGTTCTGGATTTCAGTTAATTTGCCGAAATTTCAATTGCATGGGTTAAATATCATTAACATTTTTCTTGGTTTGATTTGTCTCGGTTTGGGGTAAATAATTCTTACATTTTTGTTAACATATTTCAACTTATTGGTTCACTTATTTTGCATTTAATATTCCTAGTAACTTCATTAGGTACCAATATATGTTGTGATATTTCAAGTCATTTTTAATTTTTCGTTCCAAGTTCGTGTTCAACTTTCTCTTTTAATGGTTAGTGGGTTTCAGCTAATGCTTTCTCTTGTTTTACGTTAAATATTCCAATTAACGCGTTTAAATTCCAATTCCGAAGGTTAAGTACCAGGTTTGGTTTGTAGATATTTATTTTGGTTACGTTGGTAACCAATTTTGGTTGGTCTTTCTCCATTTTTGGTTGCTGTATTCCAATTATAGTTTCACAGGCTTTGCGTTCCTTATTCTAGTTAATTCTGCAAATTTTTAAATATTTTAGTTAAATATCATTAACAAATTTCTTGGTGTGATTTGTGTCGGTTTTGGTTCATAATTTTCATTTTTTGGTTAACATGTTTCAACTTATCGGTTCACTAATTTTGTGTTCGCTATTTCCGCTAAATTCATCAAGTACCAATATTTGTTGTTAGATTCCAAGTCATTTGAATTTTTCATTGGATTTGTTCCAAGTTTCTGTTCTACTTTCTCCCTTAATGGTTCATATATTTCAACTAATATTATCTCAAATTTTATGTTAAATATTCCAATTAACTCGTTGAGATTCCAGTTATTAAGGTTTGGTACCATATTTGGTTTTTAGAAATTTATTTTGGTTATGTGGATCACCAATTTTGGTTGGTCTTTCTCCAATTGTGGTTGCCGTATTTCAATTAAAATTTCACAGGTTTTAGGTTCTGGATTTCAGTTAATTTGCCGAAATTTCAATTGCATGGGTTAAATATCATTAACATTTTTCTTGGTTTGGGGTAAATAATTCTCACATTTTTGTTAATATGTTTCAACTTATTGGTTAACTTATTTTGCGTTTAATATGCCTATTTTACGTTAAATATTCCAATTAATGCGTTTAAATTCCAGTTCCGAAGGTTAAGTACTAGGTTTGGTTTGTAGATATTTATTTTGGTTACGTTGGTAACCAATTTTGGTTGGTCTTTCTCCATTTTTGGTTACTGTATTTCAATTATAGTTTCACAGGCTTTGCATTCTTGGTTTCAGTTAATTCGGTAAAATTTCAACTATGTGCGTTAAATATCATTAACCTTTATCTTGGTTTGATTGTCTCAGTTTTTGGTTAATAGGTTTCAATTTTTGGTTCATAGTTTCAACTTATTAATTCGGAAATTTTGCGTTTGGTATTCCTACTAACTTCGTCGGGTACCAATATATAATGTCATATTCCAAGTAATTTGAATCTGTTCCAAGTTTTCATTCTAATTTCTCTATTAATGGTTAATGCGTTTCAACTAACGTTTTCTCTAGTTTTACGTTAATTATTCCTATTCCCTCGTCAAATTACCAGTTAATAAAGTTACATATAAGGTTTTTTAATGGTTAATGCGTTTGAACTAATGTTTTCTCTAGTTTTATGTTAATTATTCTTATTCCCTCGTCAAATTACCAGTTAATAAGGTTACATACCAGGTTTTTAGAAAAAAAATTTGGTTAAGTGGGTCACTACTTTCGGTTGTGTTTCTCCATTTTTCGGTTGATGTATTTTCAATTGTAGTTGCAAAGGTTTTGCGTTCCGTGTTCCTAGTAATTGGATTAAAATTGAATGATGTGGGTTAAATATCTAAAATATTTTCTTGGTTCGGTTCAGTTGTCTTAGTTTTTGGTTTGCTTGTTTCAATCAACTTATTGGTCCACTAATTTTGCATTCAATATTTCTACTAAATGCGTCCAAGTACCAATATTTGTATTGAGATTCCAAGTAATTTGAATTCTTCGTTGGATTAATTCTAAGCTTTCGTTCCATTTTCTCCAATAGGGTAGCCGTGCGTGTATATGAAGATTCCTGAAAATGGGTGAAATTGAAGATTCTAGAAAGTGGTAGCCTAGGGTTCAAGATTTGGGATTTTTGAGAGAAGTGGATGAAATGAGAGTTTGGGAGTTGATAATTGAGGTAAAGTGGATGGAAAATGGTTTCGAAGAGTGAATTTGGAGACAAAATGTGCAAGAAGTGCACAATTTTCAGCGAGAGTGAGAGGGGAGAGAGACTGCTAAAAAATTGAGGAGGAAGACAGTGGAAGAAGGGTAGCCGCTATGTTTCGGGAATGGGTTATCAAAAGCGTAGCACATGCTGCTAGCCGCGTATTGAAGGCGGGTAGCCGCTATGTTTCTGGAATGGGTTACAAAAAGTGTTGTACATGTGGCTAGCCGCGTATGGAAGGCGGGTTGCCGTTATGTTTCTAGCATGCAAGTGAATTCAAGCGATTAGCCGTTTGACAGGAAGAGGCAAGCTGCAGACTTTGTGTCCATGAGCACTAATTTCTGTAATTATACTTTGAAGGAGTTTATTCAATTGTTTTCGTATAGGTCCTTTTTGAGCGTTTAAAAATAACACGTAAGGAGCTAAAAAACTGAAATCTTGTTGATGTGGTCCATAAATCATTAAATACTCAATTTGATTAAATAATTTGCCTTGTAAAATATACAACTTTATACAATGAAAATTGATAATTTGTTATAGAGATTATGAAAGGAAGCCTTGAGCTTTTAAGATACTAAGTCATGCACACAATAAAGTGTATTAGTATTAGGAGTATGGAAAAGTGAATTATTCGAGTTGGTACCCTCTTTATAACTCTTCGTACCCTCTTTATAACTCTCATTAATCATTAATGCCTTGAGCTTGGTTTTAGTTAGGGTAGAAAGTTTACCTTAAAACAAATATGAGATTATAAATATACTAAATTACCTTTTTTTCATGTAATTGTTATCATCAAAATTAATGATTTCTTCGCCATTTAGGCCAAAAATTTTAAGAGAACGAAAGAACCAACACTTAAATTGTCAAACAATATTTTCTATTCAAACTATTTAATATAAAAGGCAGTAAAAAAAACTAAAAATTTTAAGCCATTTTACTTTTTTCTCCAACCCCTCCAGGCGTCAAATGAGTCATTTTTGGTGAAATGAACAGAACCAAAAATATTTTTAGTTATATTTATTTATGAAAAAAATGCTAATTTAACGTAAAATTTAGAAGAATTCTTAAGTTTCGAGAAACATACATTGTAGTCTCTAGTGTGTAGAAAACGAACATTTGAAAAATGGTAAACTATTTTACATGTGCTTTAAATCTATCTCTCCAAAGGCTTATTTGTTTAACAAGAACATATTGTTCTCCCCACCTATTTTCAAATTCTTGAATAAGGTTTTCAAGATCAGAAACCGAAGGGGCCTTTAGTTGGACAAACCCGTAATACTCATTTTATTCCACATAACCAATTGGTGCCGAGTTTAGTTTTTCATTGTCCTTTCTCATTTCCCAACAGCCAAACAACAATCCCAAACCGTCCAGCTTGCACTTAAAAAAGAAAAAACTGAAATCAAGCAAAAAGAAAAAACTGAAATCAAGAAAAACAAAAAACTTGTACAGAAGCGTACACATCAATTGATTAACCATTACATGTACAATTTCTTGCTAAATAAACACCCTCACATATACAAAAAATAATAGGACCATCACAGTTGTTGTACGCCTGCGCAGTAATTGTAATCTTGCAGGAACACACATGTTTGTAAAATAAGCATCCTCAGCCAAAAAATAAGAGGGCCACCCATAAGCTAACCCAGGTTAGTGAACTCGCGGATTCTACAACAACACTAGTTGCCATACACAATATCAACAAATGGGGTGGCATCACAAAAAATTGCCAACCTTTTACCCTAACATTGTTACAATGCTACAAAATGATTCGGCAAACAAAAAAAAAAGATTGCACAGTCAACCTATAACTTGCGCGCTTCTTAAATAAGTCAATGCCTGATCTTGTTAAGCGGAGATTGCACCAAATAAAGAGCAAGAAGAAGGCGACTGTGATCTGAGTCATGCTGAAATAGTTATAAAAAAAACCTTTTTTAAAAAGTTGATCCTCATCCTGTTGATATAAATCCTTATTTGTTAATCTAATACATAAAAGATATTATACACCAATAAGATACAACTGTACAAACCTGATAAGAGTCATTGACAACAATACAAGGACTATCCATATACTTCATCACATAGTAGCCGCAATCAAAACCATTTGGCTGTTGTGGTAGACCAGCTTGACAACAGATTTGAAAATTTAAAAAACTGAATCAATTACCAAAAAGAGCTCTAGCGTCTTGACGGAGAACAAAATCCACGGAGGCAAGCTGCCAACATCAACAAGCAATAAGTATTACAAGATTTAAAACATTCAAGTGTGAAATATACACAAATATAGTCAATGATTTTAAGAACCTACAATTGCCAAAGACTCATTAATCATTTTCTCTCTTCAACTCGGTGATTCCAATGAATCCCAAATAGTTGCAGTTGCATGAGAAATGTCAATAAGAAGCATGTACCAATGACCATCACAATTTATGGGGACATAAATCTGCCATGGTATAAAGTATTAAACATTGAACGGACATCAATAAATGCATAATGTTTTGTTATCAATCAGGTGAAATAAAAAGAAGTTATAACAATAACAGTGAAAAAGAAACTAAATTCACATTATGTGTTAACCTTTTCACAGGTATCCAAACGACCCATGTATCGATCTCGGAAACCAGCAGCTTGTGCAAAGTTAAGGCTACTTCAATCTAGAGGTGGCAAAAATACCCGTCCGGTCCAGACCCGGACCGTACTCGGGCGTTGCTACCCGGCCCAGGTATGAAGCCGGGTCAGTCTTGGGCATCACTTGATAAACTTGGAACCCGAATTTTATTAAAAAAAATTATAAAATATATATTATTTTAAATATTTTATATTTATTTGACTCATTTATTATACATATATAAAGTTTTAAACACTTAAAGTTTATATTTTCATGTCAAATTTTATTGAAATAAATTTAAAACTTATAAAATTACCAAAATATAAAAAATATATACACATAAAATATTAAAAAATATAAAATTCGGGTACCCGGATTAAAACCCGGCCCGGACCCGGATCGGTTACATCCGAGCAGGGTCCGGTCATGGCAATACCCGGACCCGGACCCGGACCCGGCCCGGGGTCTTGCCATCTCTACTTCAATCAGCTAGTGCAGCTTGCTTTAGAACAAAGGTTAAATCAAAGAAAGTGGAAAAATGGTCAGGCAACTAACTACACTAGCTTATTTCCATAGAATTGTTTGAATGATATAATTTTATGGCTATCTTACAGAGAAATATGTAGGTAGGAACCAACATCAAGGGGAAGTGACATCTTTTTCAGCCTCTTTCATATTCTTATAATTTGCATACATAGTTATAATCGGAAACATAATAAAAAATTACAAAGTGAACACGTTAGTAGGATATGTATTCGTACTTAGTAATATAACATTATAGTCGTCTTTAAAATTGACCAGTTCTAAATAATAAGCATAATAGGCAGCAACTATTACATCGCCATCAATCCATTCTCCTGGCAAAAGAGTACGCATGCTGCTCCGAGTTATACTGTTGTCTCTTATATCCACCACAATTTTCCTTTTACCATGAAAGAATGGTGTTATTTCAACAAATAACAGCAAGATAATAATATTTGAGCACATTTTACAAATACACTTGTCGTAAAAGCAGTTCGTATATATCAGATCATGCATGTTATTCAATTTGTCATAAAAAAGATAAAGAATAAGTTGTTTTGCATCCTCGGAAATTGGGGAGGGAATAGTGAAAGGACCAAGGAGAATCGCAGTCGGCCAGATTTACAAATGACATTCTTGTCTTGAGAATGTTGAATATGCCCAGCCTATGTAACGCACGAAATACATTTTACATTAGTAAATTATACACCAAGTGCAATAATGGTAAACATTTATCGTAATGCAACTTAGGCAATTCTATTGCCACAGAAAGACATTTGTCTATTTCTTATAAACACAACAAGAATCACATCCAAGGTCTAGCAAATTCAACAACAACCCCATACAGCATATACCAAGCACATACCCAACTCATTGGCCGATTTGCGGCACAAAACAATAGAATATTATCATAAAACCACCACAATATCACTGGATTCAAATATAAGAATAATAGAACTATAATCATTCAATTACATCATTACCCCAAATCAGGAATACTAGCGAGACTACATTAATTCATGCCACTGGGAGCAGCACATTCTTTAATAAAATCCTTCAAACATAAAAAATAGCTACATGTCAATCTAGAATTTAAAAGGAAATATACAATAATTTTTTGGAGAGAAGAAATCCCTTTCCACTTATATTGAAGATAATTCAAGAAAATGAGAAGCCCCAATTCGCAGCTCATCAAAACAAACCCCATCACTTGCAGTTGCTTGATGCTAGATAGTGCAACCTCTTTTTTTTTTGTGAAAAACATAATCTCAAGATAAAAAAACAAAAAAAGACAAGCCCTAGCAATTATCTTTCAATTATCAATCCTTGGAAATCATCTCAATATTTCAAGTAATAATTTCTCAATTGCAAAATCAAATTATTGAAACTGAAATTTCAAGTAATAATCATAAACTAAACTGAAACTTCAAGCATATTTAAATGACAAGATAAGATTTTTTATCATATATTAAATTAGAGAGAGAGCTCACCGAAATTGTTGGGAGCATAAGAGAGAGGTACAGCAAGAGAGGTGATTCACGAGAGTGAAAATTTGAAGTTGTGAGTGACGAACTGAAGCTGAGAGTGATAGATTGAAGATGCCCTCGAGAAGTTGACCGACGAATTGAAGTGAGAGTGACAGATCAAGTAAGCTTGAATAAATGGCACTCCTTCGACTACATCTTTGCTCTTTGCTATGATGGGTGGTGAATATTCTTGAATAACAAGTTCATATCATCCAAAATTCTGGATGTAGGAGAAAACAATAGGAGGGAGAATGCGAAGGCTTTTATTATGAGGGAGAAAGAGACATCACAATCCAACGGCTGTGATTTTTTAGTTAAGTTAATTGATGAAATAATAACTGTCATATCCGGTCGCCAAAATGAGTTATCACACATATTAACCATTGGATGCATTTACTTCTATCTAACGGTTGCCTTTTTTTTAATAAAATATTGAATTCAGTTGTATGAGATACAGACCCAATTTGACATGTGCACGACAAGATATATATGAAGATTTTACTGATTAGATTATTTTATAGGTCTTACAATTTGTCAATCAATTATTAACATGCATCTTATCATACACCATAACGTGCGCATTAAAATATAAAAAATGACCACTTAATAAAAAATTTATAGAACAGGTTGAAGGTTGCACAAGAATGGTTCAAAATCCTGAATTTGTAAATATCGGTCTCTCTAAGTTACAATTAAAAAAACTTACAATCACTAAAAGTAAGGCAAAGATAAGTTATTGACCACACATGACTCTCTTATATGTGACTCATTTTTGCATTATTTTTATTAGTTGTAAGTTATAAAAAAATTCAACATAGAGATACCATAAATAAATAAATAAAAAAACCGTAATTTTCACTGACAGTCTGAAACGGCACCGTTTTTCCAGAAATAAAAATTGGCCCTGATAAATAAAAGTGGAGTCGGATCGGGTCATCTTCTTCCCTTAATAATATTACCATTAGATTGGCGAAGAAAAGGTCTCTGTTGTTCCCCCGCTTTTCACTGAATCTTGGCCGCAAGCAAGTCTCAACAGGTACATAATATTAATAAGTCTCTCTGATTTCCTCCACTATTCAATCTTTACAATTGAAATTACGACGACCCTTTACTGTAAATCAGATCTACTTGTAATAAAATTCCTATTTTTCTGTTCGCTCTCTATTGATCTTTTTTTTTTAATTTTATTTTTTCGCCCAATCACATGTAATGATAAATGATAACTTGCTAGTTTGGATCTAAAAGTTCTTCGTTTATTTGAAATTTTAAATTTCTTTTATGGATCGATAAAAATTTATATCAATTAGTCACTTGGATCTGCAAAGATGTCTATTTGGTTTAGGGGGAGAAAAAATAAGTTTGTCAATTTCAAGAGCTTCGTTGCAGTTTATGTGGCTGATTGGAAGAGATTTTGATTACAATACAAAGCTTTCATTCATTCACTCATTCATGACAGTTAAAGTTCATTTTGGTTTTACTGTACATTTAGGTCTGTTGGAGTCTAAGATATATAGTGCAAAGAGTATTAGGTATCGCTATATATGTTGTTTGTATTGAATGTTCTTGCGTGATTATGTTTGTGTGGAGTTTAATTTTGTTGTAGAATCAGGAAAGCATGGCATCTAATAGAGGTCAAGGCGGAATTCAGCAATTGCTGGCTGCTGAACAAGAAGCTCAACACATTGTTGCTGCTGCCAGAAATGGTAATCATAGTATCCTTATTCTTGTTGAATTGTCGAACCTTCTGTATTTTGATGGATCTGTGTTTATTCATGCAAACTGTTTGCGCAATTAATGTGATTTAGAGCTCTTTTTATTTTTTATAACAAAATTTTTGCAGCATCGCTTGTATTGATCTCTTTTAGTTCTATCATTTGTCGCTTAAATCTTTTCTTCTTCATAACCGTTTGCAAAACATCTGAGCTTACGGTGATATGTATGCCCAAAATCCCCCGTCTTAGACAGTGCTTTTCTTGTGTTTATTTTGACTAAAACCGATAATTAGACATTATATTTGAATTTTTTTTTTTTTAAAGCAAAAATGGCTAGACTGAGGCAAGCCAAAGAAGAGGCTGAAAGGGAGATTGCTGAACATCGAGCTCAGGTGGAGCGTGAGTTCCAGAGGAAACTTGCAGAGGTTAGTCATGTGCTGCTGAATCCTATTCATGTGAAGTTAGGGATATTCATTTGGATTCATTTAGTCCTGTAGCTTGTTATTATCAAATTAAAATCTGTGCGCCCTCAAGATTTTTAACAAGATATTTATCTTGATAAACATCAGCAATTCCTAAGCTCTGTTGCTGTTTTAGTATAATTTTGTCTGTATATGCTTTTTATAAATGTATTAACTGTTCCTTTGTTATGTGTTCATGAACAGAGTAGTGGAGATTCAGGTGCGAATGTGAAGAGGCTTGAACAAGAAACAGAGGTAAAAATTCATCATCTTAAGGCTGGGGCTGAGAAAATTCAATATGATGTTGTCCAAATGCTCCTGAAGCATGTTACAACTGTGAAGAACTAAGCTCTGATGTTATCTTTTCCTGGTTCGTTGTGAATCCTAGACTTCATGTGAGTTGTAATTAGGATCCATGCATTGGTTGTTTCATCGTTTGGTTTATTTTGGATTGTAATTTATCAAAGTTGGAAATGAGTTCGTTGTACTTCAAATTCTGCTCATTGTTAGAATAAATAACCATAAACGTATCAAAATTATCTGCTTAGGGCAATGTTCTGTCTCTGCATTTACACAAATGTTTTTACATAGCGAACATCTGGTTAATTTTGCTATCCCCTCAACTGCCCGTAGTCTTGACATATGAATTCGATTTTGAATGTTGAGATGACAAAACCATCACTGATATCATTGCCAATCGGATACAATGGCTGCATGATGTGTACCCATTATTTGTGAATTGCTCCCATGACTATCAGAATTTTCACTTAATTGCTTAGAACAACTCATTTTTCAGAACAATGTAGCAGCTGAATCAACTGTAATCCATGAAGGCTTCCACAATGAGTTGAACTGTTCTGACCCCTGATTTTATCTCATATATTAAATGTCCTATTACTATTTAGGATGGGTCTATTTGAACCCACCAAATTTCTCTCCATATTATTTTAAAAGATTAATTCATTGCTAAAAATTTAAAACTCAAAGATCTCAAAATTGCGTAGGACATATTTTACTTATATGGGTTCTCTCAGATTCTATGCAAGGACATTTTTTTGGGCCTAACGAGGCTTTAATTCCTCATGAAACCTTTTTCCCAAGAGAACCCATGTAAGTAATTAAACCAATAATCTATTTCATTAAATACCTTTAATTCACCCCTTCCTATTGATTCTCCATATTCGATTAACGTGTTTCTTTCTCATTTTTTAAGAAATTTTTTGTTTAAATCACAGTGGCTGTTCTACAAAACAATCAGTCCAGAGGTATCATTTTATTGAAGAATTGTAGGATAGAACAACTTTAGATTCTTTAACTATTCCATTTCGTTCCTTCAATAATAATAATTTCTTCCTATATATGATAATAAATAATGGTGAATCGGATTCACACTCAAACACTTGTCCGGACAAAATAACATGATACTAGTAAAATGCATAGATTACAACATGATTAATAAAATTTTCATTCATTAGAAAGGATTGGATTTACTTTTTATATATCTAATCAACAATCATTGTTACTTTAGTTTTCAACCCTGCAACTTGATAATAAAGTTGACGCTACATCAAATTACTTGTCGACAATTCCTAGTTAAGACGAAAAAAAAAAGAAAGAAAGAGAATGAGACTTGTTCATATGCACATTTTTTAAATGGGGTGAAGGGTATCTATGAAACAATAAATTTGTTTGGCTTTTTAATGGGGTACTTTTAGAAAAGAGGTTGTATAAGAGTTTTGAAGGGACGTCAATAGTCCAACTCTTTTTTTTTTTTTTTTCCTTCCTCTGAATGGTCACAATTTTGTAATATGTTAAAAATTGGAGTTCACTGAGACTCTACATACACAGAACATTGAAGAAAAATCTATCCCTATTCTATATTTTTTGTTGGTAGCACCATGGGTTTAGATTTAGTGTTCTCTCCATTTTAATGTCCACAGCACCGACCCACATAACAAATTCCAATTATGGCTACAAATACAGCAATTATGTAGTACTTTATTAATATGTACCAGATCACACATATAGGAAGCAAGCTAGCTAGTTCGTTTCAACCATCAAAACCTACTCGTCCCAAGCAAAAATAATCGACAAAGTACACTGCATAAGATGTGAGAGACCCAAACACAATATCCAACAAAGAGACAAATTCTGAAGATTATGCCTCACAAATATAATCTATGCGCAATTTCCACGTACATCGACCTGCTTCCAACTTTAGAGCAACCCACATGCAAGATCACTTCATAAATCACAAGTGGGGCCCAAAGTCCAAAATCCATTGGGTCCCAGACAATGAGCTTCATCATCTCCATCAAGCCTCCGCCATTGATTTCAATCCTTTTACGAAAAAAGGCTAACCAGTATCATCATTAGGTAGTGACCACGGACCATGCACAGCACAAAACCTGTATCAAAAACTTTCTACAGTTCCAACTTTATGAATAGTGACACATCGATTGAGTCATGGCTTGGAATCACATGGAAGAGCTTCAACACAAAAATGCAAGTATACGACCATCAAACCATCAAAACCTTATGAAACTGGAAATTGAAAATCTTCTAATTACTTTGCGAAGAAACAGTTCTAAGTTTTCTTAACTTCACCTTTATGTAGACTTCTCCCCAGCTCGTTATTTTGGAGTAAATTTCTCTTCTGTTTGAATCAATTTTTCAAGTTGTCCTCATTATTGTTGTTTGATCAAGATTAGTCATATTGTTGTTTGATCAAGAATTGTACCAGGGCTTCCTCGGGATTCTCCCTTGTCTCCTTTGCTCCAAGTAGACTTGGAGCTCGTCCCTGTAAAAAGGACTTTGACGCTCAAGTCAGTAAATACTTTAGTTTGAGATGAGACGAAAGAAGAATTTCGAGAAACTGTCTTGGATTTCTCTTAATCAGCTAAGAAATTGCCAAAAATCCTATTTCTCTACATTTTGGCTCCTATTTATAGACCAAGGAAGTAGATTTGGCGAGAGATTTTGATTTCTAAACCTAAACTCTCACACCTAAATCTCACAATCCATTTTCACCATTAAATTCACAATTGAATTTTGATTTACGTCAATTTTGACTAGTGATTTTGTTAATAATCATGTGCCGTCATTTGTCGCACTTTTTAAATTATTTTCAAGAGTTAAATTCGAAATCCGCTAGGTTGCTAAGTGATTTTTAATGAGAATCACGTGTTTAATTTGATTTGAATTAAACAAATTAAATTGTTATGCTTTTCGAACAGAGTAAACTTCAATTCATTTTTTAAATAAAATAACAATGTTCAATATATTTCCACAAGGATCAAAGTCTCAATTCATTTTTATTTTCGTTCAAAAGATTAAGATAAATAGAACTGTATTGATGATTTTTTTTTTATGTTCTTAACAATAAATAGGAATAAATTGAGGGACATAAAAAAAACTTTGTACTATAAGTAATTTGAAGAACATAAATTGAATTTTATCCTTAAGAGTATAATTTTGAAACATCTTAACAGGTGGGTAGTATAAATAATGGTAGTTAAATTAGAAATCTCATATTTTAAGATACTTGAAAAATCATAACTTAACACATACAATTAAAACAAATTTAGCAAAATACAATGACAAACTTAGTGCGCATACATTGATAGAGCCGGATGCATGTGTAGCTTTGGCCCGCAGTAAACCAATTGGGCCTTAGTCCAGTGGCAGGAATCTGTACTCACAACTGTGAGCGCAGCGGTTCGAGCCCCTGCGATACATGTAGGAGTTTATTTTTTTCCTTAATTATTAAGTGAATGCAGTCTTCTCCCTTTCGAAATGTGAGTGGAGTAGACACTCTTCGAATATTAGAGAGGGTAAAATCTGGGCAGTATTATATAAGAATTAATGTAAATTAGGCCTAATAATTATCTAATTGTAAATATTAATTATAAATCTCATATAATATAAGTTGATAATGCAACATTAGTCTCATGTAATTAAAAAAAAAAGGCTTTGGCCCGCAGTACATGATAGAGGTTGACTAGGGGCAACTTGATTCGAATACTTCACAGAAGGGGCCAGACTGTCGGGCAAGCAGCCACGTGATGAGATCGGCGGTTGAGAATTTCTAGGTCGTTTTGGCTGCATGTGCACTACGAAATACAGCATTCGACCCCACAAATATGTGGAAATTTTCTTTTGTTTAATTTCTAATTTTTCTTTTGGTGGGGGGGGGGGGGGGGGCTTGGAGTTGGAGATAGAAGTTTATTTGTAATTAATTGGTTGTTGGTCCTGCTAATGTGCTTGCAGACTAAGAGACATTTTTGGATTTGTATCTCTCTCCATATCAAATTTACAATTAATTTTGATAATGCATGTATTGCTTGTTGGTTGGTTTATGGAAGATTATAAAATTTAAACTTGATTGAGTCGTTCTAATAGTAGTATACAATATTAATGAGAGGATCGGAGGATGAATGTGGTGTATTTATTTTATACTCAAAACAGTTTTGAGTTTTAAGTCCTAGATATCGTAAAGATACCCATATTTAATTTGTATACATTACTTATATATTGTGTTACATAGAGATGGCAATATTCTATTACAAAATAACTTGGTCAACATGAGGTATTGAGGTCATTTAATCTCAAAATCTTGTAGTTTTTTTAATTATTATTATTATTATATATAGTTGATCATATTTTCCCTTTGTTTCATGCACACAACTAGTTTGATTTTTAATTGCTTTGGAAACTTGGAGGGTAAAATTTATCGCGTCCTTTCTTGAATATTAAATGTTATTTTTGTCTCTCATTTTATCAACAAGTTCTTCATTTCTTCTTGCCTGTGAAAAAAGATTCTTCACTTTCAAGATTGACTTGACCACCACTGAGATCTTGGCTTAGTGCATGGTCGGCTATATAACTGAATACAGGTATATCTCTCTTTATACGGGATAGTTGTCTCGTTCTTAGCAGGCGTAGACTTTGAGAGTTATATTTTGTAGACTTATGAACTGTTCTTAATGGCAGAGCCAGGAATTTGAACCAAAAGGGAGTTTATTCACACAATAACTATATTTAAGAAATTTCAACATAAATATATATATATATATATTCTAGTGCAAATGTTTACTTTTTTTTATGTGGACACGTTTTTAAGCATGCGATTTAATAAAATCAAATTTTAATGTTACTAAACTGCACGGTTTTATAGTGATTTAAAAAATAATTCTATTAAGCGGCACAACGCATTGAAAAGAAAAATAATGACGTCTGCACTTGAGAATGATTATACATGCGTGTGTAGAGTCATTCTCTAGTAAGAGCATAATAAATATTAAAATACAAAAAAATATAAATTTTAATACATTGGAGATTGTATTTGAAATCTTTTTGTGTGTTAGTGTGTGTGTTTATATATATATATATTCTTATGATATCTCAATTATCTTTTATGTTTTTTGACCCATGTGAACGGGGATTGAAGCTCAAACTTCTAATCTCAACCATAATAAATTGACCAATAAAATTAACTAACACGGTTTATGATTGTTGTTGATATACATACTCAACTCCATTTCAATTTCAGTAGACGAAATCAAGGAAGAAAAAATCATATTGTTGTCAATAATATTTTAAAAAAAAATGGTGAAATATATTAAAGCGCGCTAACCCATTTTTTTTCATTGATAGTTCAATTTTAAAACTCTATCAAAAAATAGAAAATAAAATTGCAAGTAAAAAGAGCTACTGTTTTCAAAATAGACAAAGAATTTGTCTAGTCGATATAGTGTGAGACTGTGAGGAGGAGGAATAAGTTAAAGAAGATGAGTTTTCATTTGGTTTCTTTGAAGATTAGTAAATTAGGAGGGCCTTTATGATAATTCAAATTAAAGTACTTGTTAATAAAATATTAGGCAAGAGCACATTTAAACCCCCAAGCTTTAGAGAAATGGTCCCGATAACACCCAATAAAATTTTGCACACTAAGATTTCTTTTTTACCATAATATTATTTAATTTTGTAAGCCCAAAAAAATTGACCCTAATATTTTATAATAAACAAAATATAGCATTAAAATAAATATAATAATATATTATTTTTAAAAAATAGCTTAGATATTTAAAAAATATTTTTATATTTTATAACCTGTTAGACATATTTTATTATATGAAAGTAATTTTTAACAATAAATAGAAACATAATATTAAAATAAATAAATTTAAATTTAATTATTTTGAATATTATGTAAAAATAATAATTAATTATTGTTAATAAGGAGATAATTTTTTAATTATAAAATCTATTTAACACAAAGATTTATTTAAAATCTTTGTAACAATACAAATAGATTATTTAAAATTTTAAAATTATTTTAAATGTTAAAAATATTTTTAATATTATTAGTTTACTAGACAGATTATATTATTTATATTACATTTGTATTGCTCAAAAAAATTTATAGCCAACTTTCTAGCTATTATATTCATATGGTATTATGGTTAAAAAAAAGTTTTGATATCTCTTATTGAAAGTTTGAGAGTTTGCACAATGATTTATTTTCAAATTTTAGGTTGTTGGTATCCTTTTTTCAAAAACTTATGAATGAAATTTCATAACCCAGGGCACCTCCCACACATAATGGGATTATGATTTAGTACTGAACTGAGTTTTTGTTGAGTACTAAATCATTGGCTAAAAATTATTTTTAATTTTAGTTTTATATTTTCCTTGTCAAATAACCACTGATTTAATGCTCAGGAAAAAAGTAACTCAGCACTAAATCCTTATCGCACATAATATAGATTTGAGCATGACTCTTCTACAAGAGTATTAGAAAATGTCAAATTATAAATCCTAAATTAAAACAATACTTGAAAAGAGAGATTGACTCGATAATTTTTTTTTAAATATATTGACTTAGCATATTTTTTTACAATAATTTAACCATTCATTTAGATTGCTTTTCTTTGACTCATGTGAGAGAGAAACCATAGTACTACACACATTTTCCTTGAACTTCACAGAAGATTAGGTAAAAGTTTGATTAGTTTCTATATTATGAGGTTAGTGCTCATTTAATCCTGTATTTTTAAAAATAACTCAAAATATCTCTGACGTTAAACTATTGACACTCTTACTATTATTTTTTTTATTTCTTTTGGCTTATTTTTATAATATTACAATAATGTTTATTTTTTAGACATTAATAAAAAGAAAAAAAAATTAAATTATTAATTTAAATCCAAAAATAAAATAAAACAAAAGAATATATATTAATTTTGTGGTAGCTTACATATGTCCAAAAAATTAATACTGTAAAAAAATTAAATTACCAACTTTTTTGGACATTAATAAAAAATTAATATATTAACTCCGTAGCAGAGAGTTCCACAAAAACTATATATATTCTTTTTTCTATTTTATTTTTTAGGTTTAAATTGATAATTTAATTTTGTTATTAATATCCAAAAAAACATTATTGTACGAGAGTAATATTATAAAAATAAGATAAAAGGAATAAAAAAAATAATATAGATATCAATAATTTAATAATAAGAATATTTTAAAGTATTTTTAAAAATAAAAAATTAATAAATACTAATCTCAAAATATAAAAAGTAAAAGAGTTTTTACCCGAGCAAGTTATAACCAAATTTGGCGTGATGATAGCAATATACATGCATGCATTATATATTGGCAAGTGGGTCACTCGCTTAACCGCTAATGCATATGCAAACAATTACAAGTGTTTAAATTAGGACAACGTTTGACAGAAGCCTGAAGTTTATAATCCCGCTTATTCAAAATACACTGCATTTTCGCTTACCTAATTATTTTATTCAATAATTTTCTGGTACCCTGTCCTTTCATTTTAATTGTCTCTTTCGTAGGATTAGGGTTATCAATTTTCTTTTCTTCTCTATTTAAATAACGAGTCCTCTTAACTGCTGCTAGTTATTTTGCCATAATGGGATCACATGCTCTTGAGCTTTTCTATTAATTAATGTATAATTAATGTTGCTTGGTAAATTAAGAGAGTTTTTACTTGTTAGTCCTAGATTCTTTTTTTCCCTCTCTTAAATGAACCAAGGATAAAATGTTTTGTATCTCATTTCCATAGATAAATTTACAATTAAATTTTTTTCTTATTTATTTTGATGGGATAAAAGGTCTCAATCATTAAACCTCAAACCTTTCCTTTTATTACACTATTATTCAAATTTGGATAACCACGAGTGTCAAAGAGTATTATTCACAGTCAATCGAGCAACATCAGAAAGCAATTGGGGTAACCTCAAATCTTTCTTCTCTAATATTACGTGTTTTCTTATTTATAATTAATTTTTAGAAAAAGTAATTTATTTTCTAAATTGTGGCTAATCCGCATGCTAATTATGCAATATTGGCGGTAATTAGTGAAGTAGTTAATTGAATGTATAACGGTCTAACGAGCACTGTAAAAATGGCGACAGCCACGTTCTTTCAAAAGTCACCAGCAGGATTATCATCAACAAACAACACCATTCACTCCAACTCCAATCATACAACACAACACTCATACTTCTAGTAGTCTATGACTCTCCTTGATCCCAAACCCTGACCCCAATGCACCATCAATTCAAAGCCATGCATTTCCTCCGCTCTTCACTTTTCTTCTTTCTTCTCCTCCTCCTTCTTCTTTCTTCTTCCATGTACGTATCTGGGTTTGGATCAATGGGTCCCATCTCCGCCTCTTTTGGCCAAAACAGCTTCTTCTGCGCCATTGACGCTAGCGGCAAACAGGACGTTATTTGCTGGGCAAAGAATAGCTCCTCACCATCTTCATCATTTTTATCCGCCAACTCTGCTTCTTTTTCCAACATTCCCTCAATGGCGGTCCTCTCCGGCGGCGAAGGTCTTCTCTGTGGCATTTTGGCAAACACTTCACAGGCATTTTGTTGGAGCTCAAATAGTTCACCAGGTAATACTACAGATCTTGTACCTTCTGTATATAAAAACACTGCTTACTCACGCATAGCTGCTGGCACGAATCACGTCTGTGCTGTCAGAGGATCTTATTACTCTTATCATGATTTGGGTACCGTTGATTGTTGGGATATTGTTAGAAAAGACAATAACACATTGAGTTCTGTACAAACTAATTTGTTTTACGATGAGTACGTGAGTACTATTGTTTTAAAAGATGTTATATCTGGGGAAGGTTTTAGTTGTGGTGGGGTTAGAGATGGTGGGATCGTTTGCTGGGGACCAGACTCTGAAAGTTTAGGAGTTTTTAATGTAACGGAGAGTTTCAAAGTTTTGGCTTCAGGCAAAAGTTCTCTTTGTGGGATCTCAGAATTATCTGGTGAGGTCAAATGTTGGGGTAATAATGATTTTGTTTCAGTTCCTCCGGTTGGGATCCGATTCGTGTCATTGGCAGCTGGTGCTAATCATTTTTGCGGTATTAGGGAAGATAATCATGGGGTTGAATGCTGGGGAAGCTTTAATTATTCATCCGTGCCCAAGAATTCTGGGTTTATGGCGATTGCTTCATCTGATTTTACTACGTGTGGTATTAGGGAAAATGATTTGGTTCTTGATTGCTGGTTCGCTAATGTCAGCTCGCCCACCGATTTTGATCCTCCTTTGGAGTTGTGTAGTCCAGGGCTTTGTACTCCCGGTCCTTGCAGCACTGGGGAGTTTGCATTCAATGCAAGTATTCTCAATGAGCAGGATTTGACTAGCTTGTGTGTTAGGAAAGATCTTAAGATTTGTTCACCTTGTGGGTCAAATTGTTCCGAAGGATTCTTCTTGTCTAGTCCTTGTACTGAGATTGCTGATAGAGTATGCACTGCATGCTCTCTTTGCCAGAATAGTTCTTGTTGGGATATTTGTGGGCTTCAGCCATCTTCGCAGAAGCATTGGCATCAGTTACATAGATTAGTGCTTATAATTGGTTGTTCTGCTTTGGGTTTATTGTTGATAGTAATTAGCTGGTGTATTGTACCACGCCTGTTTACCACTAGAAAAGAAGAAGGGTCAAAAAAACAATTCAAATCTTGCATTGGTAAACATGAATTGGACACTGATGCTATTGCTGACTCTCTCCCGCATCCAGCTTCTGCCTGTCCTGGGATGGCTCAAGTTTTCCGGCTTTCAGAACTAAAAGATGCCACCAATGGATTCAAAGAATTCAATGAGCTTGGCAGGGGAAGCTATGGTTTTGTTTATAAAGCGGTTCTGGTAGATGGACGGCAAGTTGCTGTCAAAAGAGCAAATGCTGCCACAATAATCCACACAAATATCAGAGAATTTGAAATGGAGTTGGAAGTCCTTTGCAATATCCGGCACAGCAATATTGTGAACTTGCTGGGGTATTGCTTAGAGATGGGGGAGAGGCTTCTTGTTTATGAGTTCATGCCCCGTGGAACGCTTCATGACCATCTCCACGGAGGATTGTCTCCTCTGAATTGGAGCCTTAGGCTGAAAATTTCAATGCAGGCAGCTAAAGGGCTTGAGTACCTGCACCAGGATGCTGCTCCCCCAATCATCCATCGAGATGTCAAAACTTTAAATATTCTTTTGGATTCTGATTGGGGAGCTAGAATTGCCGATTTTGGTCTTCTCACATCATGTGAGAGGGATCTTACCACAGATATGAAGAGTGATGTGCACAACTTTGGAATTGTACTGTTAGAGATTCTTAGTGGAAGAAAAGCTTATGATATAGAATACGTGCCTCCTGGTATGGTTGAGTGGGCATTACCCTTGATCAAACAAGGAAAGGCAGCTGCAATAATTGATCGGAATGTGGCACTGCCAAGAAATGTTGAGCCACTCTTTAAACTTGCTGACATTGCAGAGTTGGCTATCAGGGCAAATCCTAGTGAGCGTCCTACTATGTCACAAGTAGCGACTTGGTTGGAGCAAATTGTGAAGGATGGTTTGATCTTGTAGTCGTCCACTTGGGTCCTATAGTTCATACATACATCAGCTTCTGCGAGTAGTGCCACTTGGAAATTGTAATTAATACGAGCTTTTGTACATGACATTGCATACCAGCACCCCAGCTAAGGCCCCTCTCATCTTTTTTTTTTCATTTTCTTTGAGCTTGTTTCCATTAATCTCCCAAAGTGAAGGGGATGCAACTTTTTCGACATTCTACATTTTTTGTTATCATTTTTGGAAATTAATACGGTGAAATTTCCCTCATTTGTAAAAAAGCAGCTATTCTTGTTGTATTTCAGGAATAAATAACAAAATGCAACATTGTCAAACATACACCATTTCAAAAATTTTCATGTTTGCTGAGGAACCTTTTTTTTATCTCAGAATTTGTATGTTGTTTACACTTGCATCTCCCCTGTCTGATCATTTATCTGATAAACTTCCAGGAGGAATCTAGTGCTTTGATCGGATTAGTTACCAGCCCTAATCGACGGCGAAATCTTCGTTCACATCTTTAGTAAATGTTTCATTAATTCATTCAGTTCAATTATTGAAATCTATATTATTTGTAGAATGAAATCTAAGGTAGAAGATATGACAACTACAAGTTCTTGCCAACAATAATAGCTAACAGGAAATACATATAATAACTTCATGTCAGCTGATTAAAGGATCTGCCAATAATTAGTTATCAAGAGCTAGCTCTGCTCTGTTGCCAACATATATACAGCACTTTTTATTTTGTTGGCTCAGCCTGGAGTGAATGGCCAATTGGATTGGCCCCTAGAATATACCTGGCATATATACTTTTATTTGTCTTTGTGTCTGCTATATTGCATAATTTTCAAATGGTCAGCTTCAACTCTGATCTTTGTGTGATCTTCCGTCTGATTTAGGGAGTAGATTCTTAACCAAGTCATTATTTGAGAACCCACCACAATTCTAAAGAGTTTATTAATTGATAATCGGAGTAGGCCAAAATGGGAATAGATTGAAATCTAAATGCACTAGAATTAGATTAGAAAATATGAATCAGAATAAATTATTTACTTAGAAGAATCGAAATTAGAAATGTTTACATTGTCTTGGAATCGGAATAAATTATTACAAGTTAGTAAAATTACTTTAATTGATTATTGTCGTTATTTATTATAATAATTGTGATTATGATTATTATTATTCGAAATAATTATTGTTAATCATAATAATAAGAAAATTAATAAAATTTTAATAATAATAATAATGACATTAATTAAATAACAACAATAATGATGATGACGACGACGATTATAATTATAATTATAAGTACCTATTTGTAAATATCACAAAACTTTTATAAAGAGCCAAAATACATAAGTGACAAAAATTAATTAAGGCCAATTTGGAGATTATGAAAATGGGGAGTTCAAGGAATGAAATTTCATTCCCAGCTCCCATAGTTCTCATTTTTTAATTTAAAAAATATGTGGGTTCCATATATTTCATTTTCATTCTTCTTCTATCTATCATTTTCATTATAGATTTGATTCCTAAATCTTACAAGTAAACACGCCTTTCAAAGACATTATATATAATACCTCTTAGAGAATAAGCTTCATAATACATCAATAACTCAAAAAATAGAATCCATTAAATATCCATTCATGTCAAGTCTCAGGCTTAAGTGCTATTTTCTATTCAATTAATTGTTCTTGAGTTCTTGTCTATAATCACGTACAAATTTGAGATATAATTTGCCAAGAGATGGGATAAAATTGTTCTTATCACCTTTCTCTTAGTTATTATTTATTCTTTATTTTAAGTATGTCAATTTTTCAAAGAAGTAAACTAAAATTTAACTATGAATGTATGGTAGGCAAAGTCTTTATTATTTTGTAAACTTATCACAGATATTTATTGACTATCTTTAATTATTAACGTTATTTTAACATAAATTAAATTTGCTAAATTTTTTGAAAAAATACCCATATAAAATAAAAGGATGAAATTGCCTTGTGTGTGTGGTGAGGTGTGACTAATACAAATCGTAGGCCAGTGGAGAGAAATTGGGGATATGACCTACCTTTTCTAATTACTAGCCTTATCCAAGAGAGATTTATTAAGACCTGCAAATCTATACTAAGGTCATTTATACCTAGCATAGTTTACTGAAAAAAAAAATGGACATGTCTATTCTCGTTAGTATATAACGGGACTTGAATTTTCATAGAGCGTTCTTATATATTGATTAAGGTTAGAAATATGTATATACTTAACCAATATGATCAAATTTACTAAAAAGAAAGGGATATCTATCTCAATAAATTGGATATTTATTGAATCATACCACTTATTAATCAAAAATCTATCTTGGACCCATCTCAATTAAATCAAATGAAAATTATCCACTAACCACTTGTTTTTTCAAAAATACACGTATCTTTGATTTTTTGGCAAATTTCTACCTAAAGTTACATTTTCTTGCGCCTGTCCACTCCTGTGTGCACACTGTTAAGAAAAGTAACGGAAAATCAGATAAATAATTTGTTTGCCCTAAATGTAAAATTACAATTTTGCCTTATGTAATTACCAAAAAAATCAGATTTTAAAAAAGAAATTCAGATTTAATATTCGAAGTGAAAGCAACATACTTACGAGATGATTGAATACAATGGCTATGCCATGTTATCTTATATCTTCTTCATTTCTCTCCAAGAATCATAATCAGTATAGTCTTAGCAAAGGATTAATCTATTCGTCACAGGTCCATGAGGAGTACCCACCAATGTAATCTACATTCATGTAAAACAATAAAAAAATAAAAAAATTCAGCTTCACATAACTAAAAGAAAAATAAAAATACTCTATTTTTTAAATAGTGAATAAAAAGGTAATTATATCTCAAATTCAGGAACTAAATCATGAGAGAGAGCAATTTTCTTTAAGAGCCTTAGCCAAGGACCAATCCTAGGGTTACGCGGTGCGGCCCAGCCTGGGCTCCAACTTGTGTAGCGGCTCTCAAATGAGGTACGCTCCTGCCAAATAATAAAGAATAAATGATAACCAATAAAGTGTTGGCTCCGTTGTCAATGGAATCCCCTTGGTTTGCTCTCCAGTTCGAGTCGCAAGAACATTATTTTTGTTGAGAGAACATGTGCCTCTCGGTTCGAACGGGGACTTATAGTCTGAGTTGTGGTACGGGCTTAAAAGTACCTCCCACAGTTGGAGCTCTTCCCAAGATACCTCGTGGTTAAGAAAAAAAATAAATAAATGATTAAAGTAAATTATTAATATGAAGAAGCAGAAATTAAAGAAATCAACTAAAGTATGTGAAATGTATCGATTGGATGAACTGTGAGTGTGGGGCAATTTGAAACAGCAGTGTGTTTGCTCAAAAATATAACTTCATCAACGACTTCGCCCGTAGCTTCCTGCCAACACTGGTCTAGTCAGTCGTTCAAATAACATTGGCGGCACCTCAAGCTTCTTCTTATTGTTATTATAAACAATGGCCGTTCTTGTGGCTTGCTATGCTCTCGACCGCTTTTCCATTTTTTTTTTGTCGTGTTTAAACGATGTTTAAACAACATTGTTTTTTTTTTTGTTGTGCAGGTGAAATGGTAAATTGGCCCCTGTGACATCAGTAAAGTTATAACGGTTTGGAGACGGAAGTAGATAGATGTGAGAAAATATAATTTCAAAAGGAAATCAGTTAAAAAAATAAAGATATGTGTATTTTTTAAAAAAATAGGAAAAATAGGTAGTTAGTGGGTAATTTTCGTAAATCAAAATTATTTGTGCTGACATTAATCTTTAAAAGATCCTCCGAACTTACCTGCCACAAGTTTATACCAGAAGGTATGAATTGAACATTCATTTATGGCATGTTTAATATGAAGAAATGGAAGGGCGCCAAAGAAAAATAAAGAGAGAAGAGATGAATTTTATGTTAAATAAAATAATAAAATTAAAATTCACCATCTTTTCTTTTTATTTTTTCTCCCATCCTTTATTCTTCTTTCTCCTCATTTTTTCCAATCAAACATAAACTTAATGTTGATGCTTACACATTAAAGTCTATCAAACCTTATTGGTCTAGTCCAAAGAAGGGATGCCTATCCCTCTATTTGAGAAGCTGTACTATATGAACCTCCTTTACAAGATCAAGTGAGAGTTGCATGAGCTATTTCGAAATAACATTGCTTGTGCTTGTTTAATCTTATCCAATATCTTCTAAGTAAAAATATCAAATAAATATAAATAAAAAATAGATAGAGAATAAAACTATTTACATGAAAAACTCTTATACTGGAGTAAAACTACGATCTCCAAGGACAATCAGAGAAAAATTTATTATGTGAAAAATTATTACAATTATTTTAATATTTTTCTCACACCCAAAACCCTAATAAAACTCAATCTTTCAATAGACTATGATTTTTCTCGAATTAGAAATTGTCTACTTATAAAAAAATTTGATTGTTATGTTATGTGAATAAGTTAAACCCACTCATTTTCCTATATAGTGATTATCTTTTATAAGAGAAGTATTTCTTTCTTTATATAAGTTATATTCCTCCTTTAATAAATTAAGTCTCAAACGAGATACTCCTTAATTAAGAATCCTCTTAAATAAAAAAAATTATTAAATAATTTTTTTTTTAAATATCCTAATTTTAGATTAACAAGTCCTCGTTAAAAGAAAAGACATATTTCCTTATAGTACTGCAGACAAAGAATCTATTCACACACGGTGGGTCATCAATTCATGCCCATCCAAGCATAAAGACGATAGGAACCCTTGTGATTTCTGAGCCACTCTGGCTTCTGAATTCTGTCAGGGAAAAAGGAGGATTCCCATGCTTAGTTTTTCTTTTAAACCGGCAAATGATAGAACTGCGACCACCTTCAAGTTTCAAACAACCTTCAAGTTTCAAACAACAGCTTTCGAATCTCTTTCATTGAGTAGGGCCTTTTTCTTCTATCAAGGAATGGTAATTGCAGCTTCTTATCCGTTTCCCATTGAGTTAATGAAAGGCCAATATTCTCCTCTCAAAGACGGCCGTCCCATTTCAACTTTTCAAGGACGGTTCTTCTCTCGTCTTTCTCTTATTAAAGGCTTTTGTTATGTTATATAATCATGTAACATACATGATTATGTAGCAACCGTTGGATGAAAATTCAACGGTTATAAAAATAATATGATTTTATTATTTTATATTTCCATAATTATTGGATTTTCATCCAATGACTGTGGAAATAACATAATTTTATTATTTTATATTTTTATAACTGTTAAATTAAAATCTAACGACTGGTACATAATCATATAATCATGTATGTTACATAATTATGTAACATAACAATCTCTCTTATTGAAACATATACAAGTGTACATGTACATTTATATGAGTTTAAAACGTCAACTCTTGTCCCTAACTGTTACTAAAAGCTCAAGTGACCGCATGCGCAAAGGGCATTCACGGCCTCACCTACATTTATAAAATAAAATAAGATCTCCCCTCAATTTAAAATAAATAAGAATAAGGAGTGAAGCAATGATCTATCTTAACGTGCAACTTGACGACCAATTAACATAGTTAGTAGTGGAATATAATCATTCAGTTCTAATAGGCAATGCAGCCACATTCATCGTGGTCCTGGCAAGCAATTAAGAGCATTTTGGTTCTTTTAATTACTTCATCCTCATGCTTGAGAAATATCTTTTTAGTCTCTTCGTTTTAGGCAGGGATGAGAAGAAGAATATTGAAGAAAGGACAAAGCAAAGTGAACAATGGGACATGAGACAGAAGCTGTGTGTTATTCAAGTAATTTGCCAGGTGTAGAGATATGGGAATCCAACTCATACAAACACTTGATGACAAATCGGTTTCAGAAGACCGAAAAAAGAAAGCTAGGTTGCTTTATGATCCAGAAAAGAGGAAAAAGAAAACAAAAATCTCATCTCTATCTCTAACCCTACAGCTTCATTATTACTCTATGTCCTTTCAGGTGAAGTGGTTTTCTTGATCTCTGTTGTCAAATATTGCCAGATTGACAACTCAAAAGTTACTTGCCAATGCAGATACCTAGAAGCCAACTTGACAATCACTAATTAAAAGCATATTCATCAACAGCAAGTGACTTCTTTTCTCTATTTCTCTGTATATATATACATATATTTATGTATGTATTTCTATTTCCTTTGCTTAAATGCCTCTGCTAATAACTTTGTCACTACAGGTATATATCAACAAATTATGATTCATGTTCAAGCAATACTAATCATTTGCATACATTTTCAGAAGTACAGCAAGGATTTGCATGTTTGACGATTGATATATAGTATGCCTGGCTCCCTGTATGCTTTTTGCCAAGCCCATCAGAAGATTGGTGGTCTTGGCGGATAGCGTGCGAGGAGCCATGCATGCTAAATTTAGTGTCAAAAGCTTTAGCTGCAGCTCCGCTTTTGAATTTTTCTGTCTGTTTTGGAAATTTCAGAATGCTTTTAAATCCTTTGATGTTTATCCCATGGTAGCCGCCAAGTTATTACTCAGGTAAATCTTCTGTCCACGCCTGTTTCTCTCATACGTTACTCAACGGCCAAAATTAATTATTTCACTTTTATTTGTTGACATTTTAAGTAACATAGGCAAGGGAAGTATGATGTATCCGTGCAAGGCCAAATGATTACATTATTGTCTAGCCTGTGTTAGAAGATTGGCAAAGGTAAGACAGGACAGCCTAGCTAACTGAATTTGCATAAATTCTCAACAGGAGCTTGCTTTTTCTTTCAAAACTGAAAATGATATCAGAAACCAAAACCAATTTGACTTCCATGTCTTCTTTTTGTGGGAGTTTTTTGCTGCAGGGGCGGATGTTGATGCTTTGACTGCGCATAAACTGTTATTCTAATTTTCCCATTAATGCCTCCAAGGGATGAAGATTATGCTTTGTAGGTTACTCTAATTACTCGGATAATTAAATTGTTTCATTATTTAATTACACTATATTTTTCAGCTGCTATAGATATAGTTGTAGTTCGGAAGGTTAGTACGTCCACGATACAAGCAAAAGTGTCAAAAACATTATCACTGTTAGGAATGTTGAACCTGCAAGCTGAGGAAGAAAATGTTCTATGATGACATGTTTTGGTGGCCCAATTTGATATCCATAAAGTTAGAGAGAAGTCCGGGTTGTGAAATCTCAGCATCTTGAATGTCAATTTCATTGTTCAACATCTTGGTTGCTGTTGACATTGATGGCCGCAGCCTTACATTTTCTTGCACACACAGCAACCCCACCTTTAAGAATCGAACGGCCTCTTCTTCAGGATTGTTCATTTCAAGTGTAGGATCCACTAGTCGTCCTAGGTTTCTATCCTCATACACTTCCCATGCCTGCAAAAAGAAGAAGTTCCATTTTCAAATTATTATAACAAGTCAACTTAAAAACGTAATGGCCATTCGGCTACAACTACAGTGGTGGGCTAGCGCTTCCAATATCGTTGAAGACACCAGTTCGAATCTATATAGAATTCTTTCCTCTTTCCATAATATCTAGAGTAGGGTTAGATTTCTCCCCGGATATTGTTGATATAATTGTATGTATCCAAATTCTCGATAAACACAGTTGCAATATTTATGAAAAAAAAACTTAGAAATATAATGGAAAATAAAATTTACCTTTTGAACCAAGTAATGTTCCCCTTGTTCTAAATTAAAAGATACAACTGGTCGACCGCTGATAATTTCCAATATTAATACTCCAAAACTATAAACATCTGATTTTCTTGTCAAATGTCCGCTAACAGCATATTCTGGAGCAAGATAGCCTCTTTCGCATTAACAATTGCAGAACTAACTCATTAGCTATGACTGATCATTAACATTCCAATAACATGTATTAGAAAGGGTAAATAAAAGAAGATTAATTACGAAATTTACTTACAATGTTCCAGCAACTCGGGTACTAATGTGAGATCCGTTATCTCTTAGCAACTTTGACAGGCCAAAATCGGATATCTTTGGCATGAAATTATGATCAATGAGTACATTGCTTGCTTTGATATCTCGGTGCACAATGCGAGGTTTAACCTCTTCATGTAGATAGGCAAGCCCTCGAGCAATTCCCAATGCAATTTCCCGCCTAATTTCCCAGTTAAATTTCATCCTATTTTGCTCCCCACCTATTATGAAAATGCATGTATAAGAACTAAAATGTTTCTGCCTTTAGAGGCTTGACCAAATGGTTTCAAATAATTGTTTTTTAATTTTAATTTTTTACTAATCACCCACGAGTAGGGAGCTCAAAAATTAATTTAGGCTTTACATACTTACACATTTGAAAAAACAAAATACATTTATGATAAATACTAGTGATTTCTACTATGAACCAATGAATGTTGATTTCATGTTCAATATATTATTACTTGATTCCTACACGATCAAAACTCATAGCAATGAACTCTTAAAAAACTAAATAAATACATGAATATTAATAGCTTATTATGTTCACATTCACATAAGTAGAAGAAAAAGAAAAGAGAAAAATGCTGAGATTCATTTTTATGTCATTTAATTAATTCTTTGGGAAGACTGTAATTATAAAGACAAGCTACGTACAATCAAAATCTCATATTAACTCATCTATCATTTTAGCTAGATTCATAGAATATGTGAAATTTTTAGAGTTAAAAGGATATTATTTAGAGTACTAATTTGTATATACTTGAAGTGTTTAGTAGAAAATGGAAGGCAATTGATTCATTGACTTTGAGTTTATTGTGTAACAAGAAATGAGGGGTACTTTAGTCTTTATGCATGTTATATTAGGTCCATATTGGGATTGGCTTGTTTGTCCGTTTGTGAAGAAAAATAGAAAAAGATAAAAGATAGAAGAGGTATCATATTGGCTGCCGGCGTATTTATGAAAAAAAAAAAAAGGAAGTTATCATATTTTATGAATTTATCAAGATTTTATGTGATATTGAAAGAGATGTTATGATATAATAAGGGTAAATTTCATATTATCCCCCATAAATTGATTATTTTCATATCATTTTTAAAAATTTCAAATAATTTTTATATTTGTTCTAAAAATAAGGGGAAAAAAAGGGGACTAATGGATGATTTTTTTTCTTTTTGGTCTTTTTAATAAAAATGGAGGTGGATTAAAATTTTGAAAAGTAAGTGAGCGAATTAAAAATAATCAAATAATAGAAGATTAATAGGAAATATTACCAAGTAAAATACGGGCAAGGCTATTATTCTCCATGTATTCATAGACCAAATATCTTCTGGCTCCATCAATGCAACATCCACGAAGTGTGACAAGATTTTGATGCTTGATTGTTGATAAAGCCGCTAACTCTGATGCAAATTCCCTCTCTCCTCTCATTGATTCAAGCTCAACTGAAAGCACTTTCACCCCCACAACTGTGCCATCTCGAAGCCGGCCCTTCATATGTAGTCAATCAATCAATGCACTAAATCAATGACGACCCTCTAAATCAAACCCTATATTTAAATTTGATATTGCTCAGGGAAGAAATTAAGTCAACCTTGTATACAGAACCAAAGCTGCCTTCGCCGATCTTGTTAGAACTAGAGAAACCTTGGGTAGCATTTCTCAGCTCATTGTAAGAAAATACCTGAAACGCTTCATGATTTTGTCCTCCTGGTTTTCGTTTGCGGGCATTTATGTAATTACACACATATATATATATAACAAATAAAGCTATCAAGAGTAATCAATCTTGAATCCAAAGAGTTGAAAAAATGTTGAAGGTTTTAATTACCGTTGCCGGTTCTAACCATAGCGGAAGCAGCGGCTTCTGATGAAATAGCGGAGCAGCAGCTTAAGCAACGAAAAGGCAGCTTCATTTTGTACCTGCAGCTTAGCTACTCCTAAATTTCCTCCAAATATTGAAAATTCGGACTCTAATGAGAAAGCTAGCTAATATATATATATAGAGAGAGAGAGAGAGAGCAGAGGCTTCAAAGTTTAATGTTCACACGGCAGAGAATGATTCTGGACTTTTTACTTGTTAAACTAGTGGGGTTTGAATTTTTCTCCATTTATTTTTTTAGTTTATAGTATATATTACATTATTGAAGGATAAGGACCACCTATTAATAGCCACAGCAAATGATTGGTTGAGTATGTGGAGCCTTAATCCCACTTGTATTTTTTATATTTTGTTTTGTTAATATTATATAAGGTAAATACTCGTTTAGTTCCTATATTTTGAGTTAAGTGCATGTTAATTCTTATATTTTAAAAAATGCTTGAAGATGTCCTTACTATTAATTATATTCCTTAATTGTTCTTTACTTTTATAATAAGATCCTTACAATAAACTTCTTAGGGATATTAATGAAAAGAAAAAAAATTAATTTATCAACTCTGCTCTGCCTAAAAAATAAATAAAAAAATTAGTGTAATATTTTTGTTATTGTTTTCCTTTCAGGATTACCTTTGTAAATAAATTTGTTTATGAATAATTAATTAGTAAGATTGTTGTAAGAGTATTAAATGTTACTTAAACTTGTATTAATTTATTTATAAATAATAATTAGTAAGATTCTTATAAGGTTATAAAAATACTAATTCTTTTAGATTGATATTTTTTTTGGTTAATTTACTAATAATTAATTAATTTTTAATAGATAAATTAATTAATATCAAAACTATTGTAGTAAAAGTATTATTGTAAAAGAAAAAAAAATAAGGATAAGAATATAATATATTTAAGAGTAAAGGCATGTTGAGGTATTTGTTAAAATATAAAAACTAAACACTTAAACTAAAATATAGAACGTACAAGAATATTTATCTTATTATATATTTTCTAAAAAGTCTTGTACAGAGTTGAACCAAGATGTCTAAAATCATAAAATAGAATACTTACCACTAAACCATAAACATTTTGTTGAATTTGGCTATCTCATAAAGGTCTTGACTCTTGACGTTTATTTAAAGGAAAATTAGTGGCCCGGAAGGGTTAAGGCTCCTTTATATTTTAGTTGGATCTACCTTTTGTGCGTGTTCATTAAATATTTTTAATGAAATCAGCTAAATTTTTTTATAAATGTATATATAATAATAATAATTTTCTAATTAGGGATAAGATAAAAGATGAAAAAAATACACGTTATAATGTAGTGTATTTTATTATGTAGTATATTAAATCTATATTTTTATGTCTTCAGTATATGTCTTTAAGTAAATGAAGAAGTTTATGTTTATTTTTAGTAAAACAACAATATTAATTGATTGTTTATTTATTTATTTTGACCATATTAAAGTCAGGAATAAAGTAAAAGAAAAACACTGCAGTGGCTTGTGAAATCTATGTTCTTTTTTTTTTGTTAATTTTGTCCCAAGTATATTTTATACATTATTTAGGGTTATTATTATTTATTCATTAAGTTATCCTTAAATTTTAAATTTCAATAGAAAGTTAGATGTTATTTAATTATGTTTGAGAGTTTTATTTTAAAATGATTGTATCTCCTTAATTGAAAATTCTATTTTTTTCTCAATAAATTATGTAAACAAATGACAAATTAATGGACGAATGTTTGGGCTATTGTTTAAAAAGTAGAGAAGAAATGAGTTATTAGTTAAATTGTAAGAATGAAATAGGCTATTACATCAAACTCTAAGAGTGAAAAAAAAACTTTTCCCTAAAAAAAGAGCCTAATTAAAGAATAACAATTGAAAATAATTTAAGAATTAATGGAAGCCATAACTTAATTAACTAGAGTGCATTTTTCCTTTTGGCTCTGCCAATACTTTTTGTTATCCTCACAAATCGAAAGAGACATTATTATATTATTTATTATGCTTGTATTCGTCCTTTTTCCATTCTTTATTGGATGAAGATAAATGTCATTTGTATTAGAAACGATAATTTAATTTATTCAACTTATGTAAGTCCGTGGTTTATTAAGTAGTGGTGGCACTGAATTTAAAAAGGAAGCTAATTGATTCCTTTAGCTTATTAGAGTCCGCTAAGAAATCGAATTTAACATGGATTTGGCTACATGTTTTCTTTGATAATTATGGTTTTGGTTAAAAGCTCGTTTAGTCCTTATTTGAGATTAATGTCTATTTATTCTTTATATTTTTTAAAATATCTCAAAACATTTCTGTTTTTTTTATATGCAAAACATTTTGTTATTAAACTATTAACATCTTTACCGTTACTTTTTGTTTTTTATTTTTTTGTTTTACTTGCTTCTCCCTTACAATAATGTTTTTTTTTTCTTTAGAGAGTAATAAAAAAATAAATTATCAAATTAACCCCAAACATAAAATAAAAATAAAAAGAACATATATTAATTTTTGTAAAAGCTCGGATATGTCCAAAACAATAATATTGTAAAAAAATTTAAATTACCAATTTTTTTAAAAATAATAAAAAATAATATATTAACTCCTAAAAAAGAGTATTCCACGAAAATTAATATATATTCTTTTTGTTTCTATTTATATTTTGGGGTTAAATTGATAATTTAATTTCTTTTTCTTTTCATTCATGTCCAAAAATCAAACATTGTTGTAAGAGAGTAATATTGTAAAAGAAAGCAATAAAAAACAAAAATATAATGGTGGAAGTGTCAATAATTTAGTGGTGGTGATATTTTGAAGAATTTTTAAAATACAGGAATTAAACAAACATTTTTCCTAAATTTATAGGGAGTAAACAAGCTTTTACCCTTATGGTTTTTGTTTCAAATGTTGATTTAGTAATTATCTTTTCATCTTTAATATTATATATTCTTGGTAATTAAGAGATTATTTTATTAAATTAATCTTGATGAAATAACGATTATGTGATTTTCTTTGACTACTTCAATAAATTGGATACCTAGAATATCTAGAAAACTTTATTAATTCTTTATTTTTGAATAGGATACGTATAATGCTTAGAAATCCTACCTTAAAATGAAAAACAACCTATATTAGATTTAATTACTTGAGCTTAATTTTTATATTTATGAGGTGACATAAATTAATTTCGAGCTGTCACTCTAAAATTGAGATTAGTAATAATTAGATAATTACTAATTGAATAGTGATGGATCATGAAACCCCGACAACCTTTATTTTATTAAATTCTCTATTATTTTTAATTATTTTCTTAGTTTAAATAGTTTTTTTTCTTTAAATTCAATTTGCTCAATTAGGCTAGGATTAATAGTGAATTACATTTAAATTAGACTTTTCAATTTATAACAATTCATGTGGGTTCGATCTCGTTATCATTACTCTATTTCTATGATTTTTAAGTACATTAAAATTTTGCACAAAACGTCTCTTTGCATTGATAGTTGTATACATATACATATATGGAAATTGTCCTTAGGGGTGGACTCAACCCTTTACAATATTAGCTATAAACGGTGAATAAATTGTGGACGTCAGCACTCGAGAAAAATTATACATACATGTGTCTTGTATGTCTCTATCTACAATTGCCATATTCATGAGCAAACTAGAGGTTGTCAAGGATAATTTCAATGTGTTGATATGAGAATAGTGTCTCTTTTTAGTTTCTAGGATAAAAGCTCGTTTAACTCTTATATTTTGAGGTTATTATTTGTTTAATCCCTGTATTTTTTAAAAATACCTCAAAATATCCCACTGTTAAATTATTTGTTCCTTTTGGCTTGCTTTTACAATATTACCCTCTTATAATAATATTTAGTTTTGTGAACATTAATAAAAATATATAATTAAGTTACCTATTTAATCCCAAAAAAGTAGAAACAAAGTAGAAATAATTAAGTTACCTATTTAACTCTCAATTGGTTGGATTTACAAACATTTTGGTTAAGGGTAAAGAACCCGATATGTTAATTATAAAATTGTCCATCTCATTATGAATTAAAATAATACAATTAAGGTTATATTTGTTTATAATATATTATTATATAGAGTTTAACATAATTAGACATATTAATATAATATTTAATCACATAATAAAAAAATATATCAAAATTATTCATTAATATTTAACATTAGTCACATATTAATCTGGTAAAACATAAAATGGTTAGAATAACTATATTAGTCCACAATATATTAAAAATAAATAAAATATAAAAAACTTAAAATTGAAAAAGATTTAGCAACAACGATTGCAAATTACTTAACAAATATCATCACCATTAACTCCATTGACCAAAATGTGCAATTGTACCTTTGGGGGAATGTCATCAAACAGTTGTCTTACTCAAAGTTTAAAAAGGTAAATGCTATGTGATCATGATCAAATAAATGGTCAAAACAAAGACTTTTAACCTTGAAGAAAAATAAAATTTAACTGTTTTATTAATAAAAATTTCTTCTAAGTTACAGTGTTTAAAATGCAAAATCTAGAAGTTTCAAACTAAGTGGATTGAAGGGTTGATATGGACTAAAATAATTGATTTTGAAAGTTTATGTAGTTTTAATGATACTTTCATAAAGAAAATATGATATTTGGTCCAAAATTCTGTTAGACTAAATATACCAAATTTTTTTTGTTGGGCGATGGCCTATTTCCCAGCTCTACTGACCAAAATGTGTAATTTTTCCTTTCGAGGAATATCATCAAACATTTTTCCTGCTCAAAATTTAGAAAGGTAAATGTTATGAGATAATGATCAAATAAATGTCAAAACACAGACTTCAACCTTGAAGAAAAAATGAAATGAGTTCTTATATTTGTCCCGGATCAAACCCTGAAACTAAAGAAAACGGAGTCGTTTTGTTTTGTTTTTTTTTTCTTGTTTGCTTTCCAAAACGTTGCCGTTTCACTTACCATTTCCAATACCCAGAAGAAGATACCAAATACGACTTGATGTCACCCCCGATACTATTGCAGCAAACTTGGCTCCTTCCGCGTTACCAGCTCCAAGCTCGTTTGCAACTCTCACTCTGCAGTACATGTTTCATACATAACAAACACTGGCCGATCTATATATCTCTCAGTCACATGCAAATAATTGATAGCCAGGCCTTTGATGGCAATAGTGATTTGCTATTAATCTCTTGTGACTGAAACTTATTTGAGATCTGAGAGATATTATAGCCAGGCATTTGATTTAGGAAAAACGAATTGAAAAAAAAATTATAAAAGGGCAGCGAGAGTGTTACCCAGTTGAAGCAAAGAATGGAGAGGAATCATCATTTCCCCGCCAATTATTTTAACTAATAAGCATTTGAAGAAACGAAGAAACAAAGAGATTTACAGTGAAACAATCGCGAATGACTTGTTATTCTATCTGTCTCATTCCTAGGTGAAACAATTCTATCTGTCTCGTTCCCGGGTGAAACGAAGAAACGAAGAGGAAGAGATTTACGGTGCAGCTCTTCATTTTGCAAATGCTAAGTGAAACGACAACGTTTTGGAGAAGCAAAAAAGAAAAAAAAAACAAAACAAAATAAAACGACGCCGTTTTGTTTAGTTTTGAGGTTTGACACGGGGCAAACATCATTTTCTAAATGAAATTTACGTGTTTTATAATAAAAATTTCTTCTAGGTTATATGGTTTAAAATTTAAAATATGAAGAGTTTAAAACCAAGTGGATTGAAGGGTTTGATAAGAACTAAAATAATTGATCTTCAAAGTTTACTTAGTTGTAATGATATTTCATAAAGAAAACTGATATTTCGCAAGTTTTTTTTTTTTAAAAAAAAGGAATACACCAAATGTTTTTTTGCTTGGGCAATGCCCAGCGTCATTAACCAAAATGTGTAATTTTGCCTTTCAAGGAATATCATCGAATAGTTTTCATACTCAAAAGTTTAGAAAGGCAAATGTTATGAGATCATGATCAAATAAAGGGTCAAAACATAGACTTTAACCTTGAAGAAAAATGAAATTTAAGTGTTTTATTAATAAAAAAATCTTATATGATTTAATATGCAAAATCTGAAAAGCTTCAAATGAAATGGATTGAAGGGTTTGAATGATATGGACCAAAATAATTGATATTGAAAGTTTATTTAGTTTAATAATATTTTTATAAAGAAAAAATGATATTGGGTCCGAAAATTCGTTAAACCAAATATATCAAACTTTTATTTGTATGGATGATGGTCTATCTCCGAACCTGGACGATGGCATCGACCAAAGAGAGTTGGTGGACGATGGCATCGACCAAAGAGAGTTGGTGGGTGATGGACCACCTCTCGATTTTGGTTTGATTTTAATAGAAAACGTTATTTTCGGTATGAAGTTTAGGGCTAAATATCAATGTTGTTTCATAAATTACGCACGGTTAGTTATAAATAAATAACTATAGTCTGCAAATAATTAAAAAATGTAAGATTGACTGGGTGGTTAGACACTCGTTTCGTTAAATCTGCGGCTTGAGTTAAGGTAGTTTTAGATGTATTATTATTAGGGTAATGTTAGGGATTCTATCAATGTAGTTCCGATTATTATATTTTATTCATTTATTGAATGATAAATTTTATAACTAATAAAATTATTATCTTAATATCTAATAAATGGTGCCACATAATAATATAAATTGAGACTAAAGTTAGGATTTTATTGTTGGAATTCTTAGCGTTACTCTTATTATTGTTCCTAATTAATTTTTAGAGCAAGCCACATTTCACCATGTCAGCAGCACGTCATCATTAACTGGCCACCTCAGCAACACATCAGAGTACGATGCCATATTGGCATCCACTGCATCAACGCGACATCATGCATCTGTCAATCCAACTGTCCATCAAGTCTTGATCTGGGTCCTGCTCGGCCCATTGAGGATGTGCCATTAAAATAAACTACAAATTCATATTGACTAAACTCACACATGAATTCCTTACAATCAAACACTTTCAGAGAAAATCTTTTACACCCATAGACGGAATATATTCCAAAGAAAAGAGTTCTTTTACGAATACGACACCCTCTTTTGACTGCAAGTTTTGAGATTTAAATAAAGGTGGAGATTATGATGGTGCTGGAGAAAGAAGAGGTGATGGGTAAGTATTAATTTGCCTAATTCAACCATTATCACCAAGAGACCACAGAAAAATTGCATTTTGATTTTATCCTCCATAGCCACAGCTTAACAGTGTTGCATCCAATTGAAGATATGATATTAAGAAAAATCAAGATATATGGAGAAATCTATTCTAAAGGGTAATTGCAGTGTTGTTAGATTTAGGATAATTGCAGCGTTAAAATGAGGTATTTTTACCATAGGATGTCAAAAATATATGCCCAGCCTGAACCCAGACGACGCAGGTTTTGCATTACCCGGTTCGGCTCAAAACTTAGATTTTATAAAAAAAAAATTATTAAAAATGTATTTCATTTTAGTTATTTGTATTTATTTAGCCCAATTATCACATATATTTAAATTTTTAAATATTTAAAGTTCATATTTTTTAGTCTAATTTAATTAAAAAAATTTAAAATCATAAAATTATAAAATAAATTAAAAATATACATGTATATATTATAAAATATAAAATATGAGTTTTTTAAGTGCGTATAAAAAAAATGTAGTGCTGGGCTTTTTTAGGCCTAGTCCAGATGTTCAAAAATATGCTTAGCTGGATCAGGGTACTCGAGATCGGCCCAAGTTTATCAGTATGTGCAGGATGCCAGGCTAAAGCTGAGTGGCTTAAACTTGAGTTTTCTTGGGTAGAAAGTCTCTTCTCATACAGCAAAAATTGAAATATTCCAAATTGTTCCATAATTTGCTTGGCTGGATTTTACTCATAAGCAATAGATTGTGTAATTAATGAAGAAAATAAAAATATAGAGAATTTGATTAAGAAAAAAAATTGATAATGCCAGTAATGAGAGAAAATAAAACGAGAAAATATAGATGCAAGGGATATATATTAATCGTATTTAGTCTTAATTGTAATTATAATAAAAAATGGGGTTTTTAGTTTAGAGGGATCACAATCATTCAACTCTTTTAATTATCTATACTGCAGCTGTCCATTGAGTGATAAAATCCCTCGTCATCGATCAATTAATAAAATTAAAAAAAAATCCTCCTCCTCCTTCTAAACTTCATCACTTCATCCAGACCAAGTTATTTAGCTTTGATTTTATTATAAGGAATAACGTTTTCAACATTTTTTATGAAAAATAATTAATAAATTAAAATATTTATAATTTTAAATGTTTTCTATTTTTTAATAATTCCTTAGTTGAGTTTATTAGTACCACATTACCTCATTTTTTATATGGAAGATGCGAGTGATCCGGAAGGTGTGTGAGTTTATATTTATAATATTTTCTTTTATTTTGATTTTTTGGGCTCAATTTTGATTTTCACACGGTTTCAAATAGCTATTAGGTTGTGCTTTAGATTCCACGATATATATTTGTATTGTATTTTCTAATGTATTACCCAAAAAAAAAGGTCTATTGCATATGAGGCCTTTTTATATATATATTTTTTGTACATAGGGCCTCCAGATAAGGCAAAACAAAACGGGAATAAGCCACCTCATACATATTATGAAGAAGAAAATGATTGATAGAGGCCGGAGGGAAACTAAAAATATGTAGACCCACAGGAAGAGAGTGTGCATATTTAATAAGAGCATCGGCAGCAAAATTCGCTTCACGAAAGATATGCTTGATGTCAACACTCCATTCATGCTTCAAGAGCTCCTGAATAGAAAAGATGAGTTGATAATACTCATTAATGGGTATAGAGGAGCTAGCAATCAATTGGGTTATGCATAAACTATCCACTTCCACCAATAGCCATCTAATTCCAACCTCCCAAGCAATCATTAAACCTTGATACAATCCCCATAATTCAGTAATTATAAATATGAATAAATTTGAATAATATTAATTTAAAATTAATAATAATAAAAAATATTGATACAATTTAAATATATGAATATAATATAAAAGATTAATTGAATATATTATATAATTTAAATTAATCACAAAAAAATTAATATAGTACAATATAGCACCAAATATTGCACAACATTGTTATAATACAGTGCTAATGCAATACAATATAATACAATACACCAATATTAAAATAATACAATACAATATAATACAATACAATATGTCAAATGTACCCTAAATGGATTGGGCACTCTTTAATTGACTTATTATGTAAACCAATTAACTAAAGGATTCGACCAATAAAAATATGCTAAAAGGCTAAAAATAAAATAGTATGGAGCGACGGAGGTGCTTATATTTTTTGATTTCGCATATTATCATATTATAATATTGGACGTTGAATGAAGCACTTAAATCGAAGGATTTGAATTCAATGCTTAACTAAGCTTTACTAGCCTTTGTAAGATATTGCAACATGTGGTATTTATGATTTTTAATGGTTAAGATTTATTTTTTTTCCTTTTTCTCTCCTTATTTTAACCGATTATCTTTCAATTGCCTTATAAAAACAATATCTTCTTCTTGTTGCGTTATTACCTTCTTCTTTTTAAATTCTACAACATTTTTTTTAATTTCATGAGCATATGAAACTAGTAAACCTTAGTTTTTTTTTAAGAGAAAATATAAGTTAAAATCATTTTCCCAACCGAAGTTAAACAAATCCTCCCAGTAAAAATAATTATTTCCTTATTTTAGACAAACTTAGAGGAAAAAAGAGCAAATAAAATTGCAACAAATCTAAACGAGATGCATATTGAAATTTAATCTCTCATGAATGATTTTTTTGTTTTAATGGAAAATTTATTTATTGTTTCCTTTCTTTGTAATCGGTTAAATTTAAGCTTGAACATGAGTTATTTGTGACTAGCTTGATTTGTTTTAGAGGGAGTTTAAAAGAAAAATTGACAATTTAGAGGGCTGAGAAGAAGAAAGAAAGAATTATGTTTTATTTTTTGAAATAAGAAAAAAAAAGATTAGTTAATTAATAGAGAATATCATAAGATAAGGAGATAGAAAGGACTTTTGAGATGGTGTCAAGGGTTTTAGTGACTGAAAAGGTGCGATTATAGGGTTCTGAATGTTTTTCTAGTACTAGACAATGACTCTGAGAAGGTTTGTTGTCTAGCTAAACCTAATATGGCCATAACTATAACTTGGTTTAGAGGGTATGGTTATAGGGTTTTTAATGAACTTTATGTTGGGGAAAAATTAGGTTTTTAAAATTTTTATAAAACCTATTTAAGGACCGCTCTCATATAATATATAGGAATTTGTAATCTAGAAATCGTACCTTGAAAATCTGAGTTGACTTTTTCTGCTGAAGTGATTTAGGCTCCTAGATCACGATCCGTCACCATCACGCTTGTTAGATCACGAATTGTCACCAATGATCTTCTAAGTTATGACTCAGGTTCGATATGCACTTGACGTGTGGGCGCCTTTATCACTACCAAAGCAACTAGCACGAGAAAATTTTTCTCTCAATAATGGAGAGAAAAATCTTTTTCTCTGATCTGTATAAAGTGGCTTCTACTATTTTTTTTAGAGAAAATAAGCATTTTATATCACCCTTTAGTAAAAACCCTAGACTCCAAATAATCCACAAAATAAAACACACGTTATTTTCTTTTTCAATAGGGGACCCACCTTGTAAAATAACATAAGGCCTCTTACACAAAAGCTAATTAAATGGAGCCTCCCACTAAATGATATATTTAGGCTTTTGACCCAAATAGCTAGTTATCTTACTTATTAGTCCAGTAGTGGTGCAGTCAATTAAATGAGCTAACCTGTGGATCATTTGGGAATATACAATAGTAGATACAATTATTAGGCCTGTAATTAAACTAGCCCAATTATTTAATTCCAAATCTACTCCACTAAAAGATTGGAACTGACTTCCATAATTGTATGCTCGAATAATAATTCGTCCCAAGCCACATTAATTTCTTTACTGCACAATCCTTTGTACCACATCGTTAATTAAATTGATATCTCAACTGTCCAATCAATTTAATAACATCTTATTCCTTGATCCTTACTGGTTTTCTCTAATGATCATTTTCAACATACTAAATATGTTGACACACTCTGGCCAGAGAATTCTATGATCAAGTGCCGAAAACCTATCAAGAGATGTGTTGTACAAATTCTATATTGTTAATCTATAACTTCAATACTCATAATTGCTCCCACCAAGATACCGAGTAATCTTGACCACAAGGATGTGTCGTGCCCATTAGTAACTCAAATGGAATAACAATCACAATCATGAAATCATAATTAACTCAAGATTAAGATTACAGTAAAATCAACGCCTATGAGATTTAATAAGTGTGACAGTTATTACAAAGTTAATTAAATCTCATATGTGATCCTGTTCAATGTAGTCTTACTACATCAATAAATTCATACATGATTAAGACAACTCATTCAATGAATTTATTACAGTCTATACTTAAATAAAGTGCCCAACTTTATTTATCAACTGCGAACTAAATTTATTTAATCATAAGATAACTTGTATTTATGTCTTCTGTGAATCCACATGGTGATCACATAAATACATATAATATGATTAAATGGACTTTAATACAAATATTAATGCAATTAAGATATTTGAATAAAATACCTCATTTATTTTATTAATCAGAAAAATTATTTATTACAATTAAATAAACACATATGCTTTTAAAGAGCATATTTTCCCAACAATCTCCCACTAGCTCTCAAAGTATATCTAGCATATTGCTCATGCTCTAGGGCTCTAAGTGCAGGTTATAAAGGTTTCCCACTAATGGCCATTGTAATAAGATCTGCCATTTAGCATCTAATGCCATTTGGGGTACTGTCATATAACATTTCTACACTATTCCCTTATAAGATGATACTTCCAGTCAATATTTTTTGTTTCTTGTGGTTCCTTGGTTCCTTAGATTGAGCTACCGCACCACCATTTTCACAAAATAATTTAAGGGGTGCAGTTACAACATATTTCACCTCAAGATTTCGTAGGAACTTGCGGAGCCATATAGCTTCTTTTGCAGCTTCAGATGTAGCCACATATTTAGCTTTAGTTATTGAGTCTGTGATACAAGATTGTTTCACACTCATCCAACTAATAGCTCCACTTCCTAATGTAAACACATAGCCGGAAGTTGATTTTCTAAAATCCTTATCTGACAAAAAATTAGAATTAGTATAACCCACTAGTATAAGTTCATCACCAGAATACACAAGCATATAATTTTTAGTTCTTTTCAGATACTTTATAATATGCTTGACTGCAGTCCAGTATTGAGGTCCAGGATTAAATTGATATCTTCTAACCATCCCTACCGCAAAATATATGTCTGGTTTAGTGCAAAGCATGTCATACATGAGACTTCCCACAACTTCTGCATAGGGAACTCGTCTCATTCTCTCTATCTCTTCAGATGTTTTAGGTGATTGATCCTTAGCGAATGTAATTCCATGTCTGAATGGTAATAAACCAGTCTTGGAATTTTCCATGCTAAATCTAGCCAATATCTTATCGATATAGACCGCTTGAGACAAGGCTGGAGTTTTATTCTTCCGATCTCGTAGTAACTTGATACCAAGAATATAACTTGTCTCTCCCAGGTCTTTTATATCAAATTGTTTTGCTAACCAAATCTTTATTGTAGTCAATACTCCTATATCATTTCCAATCAGGAGAATATTGTCTACACAAAGAACTAAGAAGGCTATAAAATTTTCCTGAATTTTCTTGTACACACATGGTTCATCAATGTTCTGAATGAATCCAAGTGATTTAATCGCTTGATCAAATTTGATGTTCCATGACCGGGATGCTTGCTTCAATCCATAAATGGATCTCTGCAACTTACATACCATGTGTTCTTGGCCTTTTTGTATAAATCTATCTGTTTGCTGCATGTAGATGTTTTCTTCAAGATGCCCGTTAAGAAAGGCAGTCTTGACATCCATTTGCCAAATTTTATAATCTAGCACTGCAGCAATGAAGAGCAGAATCCTGATGGATTTAAGCATAGCAACCGGAGAAAAGGTTTCCTCATAATCGATTCCTTCTTTCTGAGTAAACCCTTCGGCTACTAATCTTGCTTTAAATGTTTCCACCCTTCCGTCTACTCCTCTTTTTCTCTTGTAAATCCACTTGCACCCTATAGGTTTTACCCCATTTGGTGCCTCTACAAGTTCCCAGACTTTATTGGAATACATAGATCTCATTTCTTGATTCATGGCCTTTTTCAAAATTCAACATCTCTATCTATTAGAGCTTCGTTGTAACTAGTGGGATCTTGTACATGTTCATCTGAGATAGCCGTATAGGTTTCTCCAAAAAGCATGTATCTCGCAGGTAACCTAGTTACCCTCCCACTACGACGAGGTTCTAAAAGTGATGGTTGTTCAAGGATAATCCTGTGCTGATCAGCTGGTTGTTGCTGTTCTTCCTGTTCTATAACAGGTGCTGAAAGCTGAGCAACAACCTGATCTCTTTTATTTCTCTAGTTTTACCTTACTCTTAGGTTATAAGTCATTATATAGTCTTCCTCAAAGAAAGTAAAGAATATTTCTATAAATACATTCCTATCTTGAGGACTATAATTCAGATTTTCCCTTATTCCTTTAAGATACCTAAAACATGCAAGCTTCTGAACACGAATCCATCTTCTCTATCTCTGATTCTAGTAGAAATACTAGTAAACTCCAAATACGAATGTGTCTCAAACCATGTTTGTGACTTTTTCATAATTTTTTGGAGTAGTAGACACTGAGATAGATGAAACTAAGTTCAACAAAACTTTGTAGTTTCAAATACTAGTATCTTGAATGAAAAAGGTAAATGATAAACCACTGAGTATATATATTGTCTTATCCAAAAGAATCTTGTTTCTCCATTTAATTACACTATTGTATCATAGTGTTCATTGACAACCAAATAGTGCTAGAACCATAGAGATATTTTTTGTTTCGATCATATCGAAGTTCTTTTATGTTCCTTGTCTAATTGCTTCTGTCTTATCCACGTACTCTTTTGAATTTCAAAAGCAATGGAATCATGACGCATTTAGACAAACATAAATTAAAATGAATATTCATCAACAAGATTGATAGAATACTCATAACCTCTTATAACATGTAAACTGATTAGTCCGTATACATTTGTATGCGCTAAATCATCAAATACAATATTGTGCTTTTAGCTCAAAAAGAGCATCCTTGTCATATTACTTTTCTAAATAAGATTTATAGAGTTACAATGATCAATCTTAATAGGCCAACAAGTCTATCATTAATCATTTTCTTAAAATCTTATTATAGTTTATATGACTAAAGCGTAAATATCAGAGGTAATTTTGGTTTGAAGAAACATTTCTTTTATTAGATAAATGCATATACTCTTTATCATTATATCTTGTTTTGAATAGATCAATGGACTTATATGATATTAATTGTCTTCATAAATAACCAAAATAAATAATAAACAGAGGATCCAAAAATAACAGTGTACTCCTGTTTATTAAAACAAGCCACCGAAATTAAATTCCTCTAATATTTTAAAAAATAAAGACAAATATCAAAACTAAAGTCTTGTATAATTGATCTAGTCTTTCAATTGATATAAACTAGCATGTCCTCAACTGTTGTTTGAAGTTTTCTTCACTTAATCTCTTGGTTTCCTGAAAACCAAATAAATGAATTACAAATAAGATTAGTTATCTCAGAATTCATCATTGTAAGAATCAATAGAAATCTGAACTAATTAGGAAGCTTAAAGATTTGTTATACCTGATTTTAATAATCTTAGGACAATCTTTCTTCCAGTGACCCTTCTGTCCACATTTGTAACACTTGCCTTTTGGCTTGCCACTTCTTTTAGTGGACAGTTTGTCGATCCCCACTCTTGCTTGCTCATTCTTGTCTTTTGACTTAAGCCTTGAAGAGAATCATTTTTCAGGAAGTTTTCTACTATGATAAAATTCTTCTATAGCATGTAGTTCGTGCATTAATTCAATTAAGGTCATATCTTTATTGTTTAAGATATAGCTGACCTTAAACTCTTTGAATGTATCAGGTAAAGATTCAATCACAATGTTAATCTTTGATTTATCATTGATTTGAACACCATGAATCTCTACCTCATTCAAATAGTCCATCATTTTGAGGACATGATCACGAACTTTTGTGCCCTCTTCCATCTTAGTATCCGTAATACGTTTTAATGCTGCTTCTCTGGCAAAATGGGTATTTTACCCAAACATCTGATGAAGACTAGCCATTATTTCATTGGCTGTTTTCATGCTCCGATGTTTCTTATGCGGTTCCACAAAAATCGAAGCCAATATATAGCGCTTAGCCATTTTGTTAGCTTCGCACCATTTCTCATAAGGCTCCCTCTGATTTCTATAATCGTATAACGATGGTTCAGGAGGGCAAGGCTGGGTCAACATATATTTGCTTCCCTTAGCAGTGAGAATATTAAATAGATTGCGTTTCCAATCTAAATAATTTTCACCAGTGAGTTCATTTTTAACAAGGATAATTAATAATGGGTTGATGGAAGACATTTTCTGAAAAACAAAACAAAATAAACATGCATAAATACTTTGAAACAATATTTACAATAAATGACAAAAATGCAAAAAATCATAAATGCATTTTAATTTATTGTAACGATAATCTAGTACCGCTTTGACAAGCTATCCGTTGGGGAAATCATGTCTACACTTACTAGACCTAATTATCCATTAGATTATTTACTTTCATGTAGGGACATGATAAATAATTTATCGTTATCCTTTTGGGCCTAAATTTGTTAACAGAGCTTCGTTGGGAAGGTTAATAACAAATTTTAGTTGAATGTATAACCATTGTTTCAATCTACGTATTTTTCATATCAATAGTCACCGTTGGGGCGAACACTCAATTGAAAAATATTTTAATTTTATCTTTGAAGAAGTTCATCAAATAAAATATCTAATATATATACCCTCCGTAGGGCGCATCACCGTATCATGAAGTCGAGGTATATATATAATTTTATTATTGAACTAACAATGGAGCCTGTGGGAAAAATTATCTTGAATTTTCCCTCTCCCACTCAATATTTTAAAATATACATATTGTTAATTGCATGCTTCCTATAATATTATTTAGATGATATCAAATATTATTAAGCATATGCAAATTTCAAACAATATAATGAAATTCATTATTAATTAATGACATGTATCATTATGCATAGAGTGGCACTACCTATTCTATATGACATGTTATCATCCAAAACATAACATATAGAAAAACAATTAAATAATCTTAATTCATGGCTTTCCTAATAATGAAAAATATACTAACCCTAAGCCTAATCTTCATTGGGCTTCTTGTCAATGTCCATCTTCCATAAGCTTGTCTTTGTTAATGGACTAGGGGAAATTGGGCTTTTAAATTTATAATTGGTCCAATTTTAATTTTTAAAGGAAATAAATAAATAATTAAATTTTTTTTATTAAAATAAAACTTTTGGACCAAAAATAAATTTAATGTATTTAATTTTATCTATGCATTTTTAATCCATTAAGCCCAATTGAAATTGGGCCTAAAACTAGGATTCATTAAATCCAAAACTGGTTTTTGGATTTAAATGCAAAAAATTAAAAAACTTTCTGCCCAAAAGAATAATTAAGGAACCATAGGGACCTAAATGATAAAAACCATTGAAACCCTAAATCCATATTTTTCTCTCCCTTCTTCCCCAGACGCCATCTCCACATAACAGCCATTGTTCACTGTTTCCACACCGGACAGCTGTCATCAATGCCGGAAAGCTGTCATCAATGCCGGAAAGACGCCTACTGACGCCCTCCGCCAGCAGCCTGCGCACGCGCGTCACAAGTCCACGCGCTGCACCGAAAAGCTCCTGCTCGTGCTGCCTGCTGCGCGCACGTGCGTCACTGGCTGCGCGAGCAGCGTGCGCGCGCGCTGGCTGCTACCTGCGCTGGTGCAACGCTGCTCGCAGCATGCTGCTGCAGCACGCGTTACTGCAGCGAGTGCTGCACATGCGCTTACAGCGGGGGCGTTCGTCGGTGTTGCCGCTGAAATTTCCAGCCTTCCGTTTCTTTGATCTTAAAATCCGTGATTAATTTACAAATTTCCTAGGCCAATTTTTGGCTTATAAAAATTCTATAACAGTAAAATAAATCAAGAGGGAAACATGATGATAAAAAAAAAAAAATCACCCCTCTTGTTACAGATCCAAAAAAAAATACAACTGAAAATCTAACCATGAATTAAGACAAACCATAAACATACTTTATTCACATATTAAACAAACAATATATATCTGAATAAATTATGCCACTCTAATACATAAATTTCAAGAATGATTTCATACGAAATTCTTATATATTAATATGAGATGGCTCTGATATCAATTGTTGGGGAAAAATTAGGTTTTTAAAATTTTTATAAAACCTATTTAAGGACCGCTCTCATATAATATATAGGAATTTGTAATCTAGAAATCGTACCTTGAAAATCTGAGTTGGCTTTTTCCGCTGAAGTGATTTAGGCTCCTAGATCACGATCCGTCACCACCACGCTTGTTAGATCACGAACTGTCACCAATGATCTTCCAGGTTATGATTCAGGTTCTATCTGCACTTGACGTGTGGGCGCCTATATCATTACCAAAGCAACTAGCACGAGAAAATTTTTCTCTAAATAATGGAGAGAAAAATCTTTTTCTCTGATCTGTATAAAGTGGCTTATACTTTTTTCTTTAGAGAAAATAAACCTTTTATATCACCCTTTAGTAAAAACCCTAAGCTCCAAATAATCCACGAAATAAAACACACGTTATTTTTTTTTTCAATAAGGGACCCACCTTGTAAAATAACATAAGGTCCCTTACACAAAAGCTAATTAAATGGAGCCTTCCACTAAATGATATATTTAGACTTTTGACCCAAATAGCTAGTTATCTTACTTATTAGTCCAGTAGTGGTGCAGTCAATTAAATGAGCTAACCTGTGGATCATTTGGGAACATACAATAGTGGCTACAATAATTAGGCCTGTAATTAAACTAGCCCAATTATTTAATTCCAAATCTACTCCACTAAAAGATTAGAACTGACTTCCATAATTGTATGCTCGAATAATAATTCGTCCCAAGCCACATTGATTTCTTTACTGCACAATCTTTTGTACCACATCGTTAATTAAATTAATATCTCAACTGTCCAATCAATTTAATAACATCTTATTCCTTGATCATTACTGGTTTTCTCTAATGATCATTTTCAATATACTAAATATGTTGACACACTTTGGCCAGAGAATTCTATGATCAAGTGCCGAAAACCTATCAAGAGATGTGTTGTACAAATTCTATATTGTTAATCCATAACTCCAATACTCATAATTGCTCCTACCAAGATACCGGGTAATCTTGACCACAAGAATGTGTCGTGCCCATTGGTAACGCAAATGGAATAACAATCACAATCATGAAATCATAATTAACTCAAGATTAAGATTACAGTAAAATCAACGCCTATGAGATTTAATAAATCTGACAGTTATTACAAAATTAATTAAATCTCATATGTGATCATGTTCAATGTAGTCGTACTACATCAATAAATTCATACATGATTAAGACAAATCATTCAATGAATTTATTACAGTCTATACTTAAATAAAATGCCCAACTTTATTTATCAACTGCGAACTAAATTTATTTAATTATAAGATAACTTGTATTTATGTCTTCTGTGAATCCACATGGTGATCACATAAATACATATAATATGATTAAATGGACTTTAATACAAATATTAATGCAATTAAGATATTTGAATAAAATACCTCATTTATTTTATTAATCAGAAAAATTATTTATTACAATTAAATAAACACATATGCTTTTAAAGAGCATATTTTCCCAACACTTTATTTAGGGCAGAATTCGCCCTTAATCAAAGAAATGTCATTAGGGGTATCAATTTATGTAACTGTGTCATATTCGTGTCGTCTTAATTTTAAGCAAACACGAATACAACCTATTTATTAATCGTATTATCATGTTGACCCATTTAACATATTTAATACAAAATATTTAAAATTAATTTTAAAAACAAATATGTCAATATTATTTTTAAAAATAGTTTATAAAACAAGTTAATGTGATATAAATATCACATGAATAAGTTTATAACATAATATGGATATGATATGAAAAATTAATTTAGTGTTAAGTATATATATTTTTCAACGAAATACTAATTTATATTTGTGTCATAAATGTGTAATTATGATAAAGTAGTTCAACACAGATATAACACGATTATTTATTGTATCATGTTATGTCAATTTATAGATTAATCATGTCAATGTCTATTAGCATGAATACAAAAAATGTGCGTCGTATCCGTGTCATATAATCATGTCGTAACCCATTTTACTACCTCTGGGTGTTATGGTTAGGGTTGGCAAATTGTGGGCTTGGACTGGACTTTTCCAAGCCCATATTGTTATTAACAAGCCCAAGCCCTTTACAAGCGGTTGAGCCTGGGCTTTTCCATTAATTATGAAATACATTTTTAATAAAGTAAAAAATGTTAAAATTAAAGATAATTATCCAATACATAACAAAATAATAGTCCAATATATAAAATGTCAATAACACAATATAATAAATCACAAATGCTAATATAAAAAATATTAATTAGCTTTGATCTATGTCAAAAATGCTATAAAACATTTTATAGCATTTTTGCTTAAATATGTTCTAATTAGCTTGTTTCCTTTTGTTAGTTGCTCATTTTAGCTTTGATCTATGTCGTTGACTGTTGATGGAAAAACCAATTAGATTTTTTTTAAAAAAAAAAACCAATTCTAATTTAAAATTTTAAATAAGTGTCTATGAATTTTTGTATTGGGTTTTAGATCTTGTATATTGTTTGTTGAATAATATTTACAATAAGAGGTTTAAATGTTGAATAATATTTACAATAAGAGGTTTAAAAAAAACTTATTCTCATTTAAAATTTTAAATAAGTATTTATGAACTTTTGTATTTGGTTTTAGACCTTATGTTGTTTGTTGAATAATATTTACAATAATAGGAAAAGGCATTAATTTGGCTACACTATTTTGATCTGCATGCTAATTTTGAAAGTCAAATGAATTCTTAAGTAATTTATGCCACTTGATAAGAAAAATTTTAAAAAGATGCCACTTCATTGAAAAAATTTAAAAAAGTAGATAAGAAAAATAGTTTTGATTAAGCTCCATCTCTTACCGTTTTATATGATAAGCAATGGAAATAGAAAGTAATGTAATTTTCTTTCGGCTATAATAGTATTTAGGCATTTCTTGTTTCATGTATTATTTTCAACTTTCCTTTGTCACTAAATAATAGTGTATTATTATGTCGTATGTTCACGTAATATAGGCATCCCAATTCCCAAAACAAATTCAATTGGCAGAGTTTTAGACACTGGCTGATAATTTGCCAAACTCATAGGAGACAATTCGTAGAGGAGAATACGCAGTCATAAGAAGCTTGACATTGGTCTTTGAGCTTTTTATCAAGGGGTGAAATGTTTCTAGCTAGGGAGGTGTAAGGCAAAAGACAAGTTGATAAAGTCAATGACAAGTGTGCCTCCATGCAGGTATGATTTTGTAGATATTCCAAACCATTTGGTTGTAGCTTCTAAGTTCTTGTTCTAGTTCCATGAAAGTTTCTCCAAGATAAAAGTTTCTTCCACAATCTGTTTGCCTTTGTTGTTTTGCACCACTGCATTTTAAATTGTTTACATATAAGGTTTATTTTTTATTTTTACTTTACGGGCTTTTACCTCATTGAAAGGTTTCTTTAACTGAATTACAAAATTTACGTGAAGCAATTGCCACTTATAGAAATAGAATTTTGCATCAACCATATGAGATGAAAAGGCAAGCATCACATTCTTTTTTCATGGAGTACTTAGAGAGATATTAGCTTCTCATATGCGTTGCTGTATATATTCATACAGAGAGCGCATCCCTTCCCTCTAGTTCTTTTCGTCATAGTAGTTTTGTTGACTGGATGACTGCTGTTACTATCCTTGCCCGCCTTCTGAAGCTTCTAATTGATCTATAAATTTTCTCATTGTTTGATTTTAATTTTAACTTCATTTTTTTGGCATTAAAGTTTCTTCATGAATGAGATTCCCTTTTATTGGATTGTCGTACATTTTTTATAATATTTAACTTGCGTGTGTGTCTTAAAGAATGATGGGAAATTTACAAAAATAACCATAAAATTTTTGTTATTTTCACAATTAACCCTCTCAACTTTTTTCTATCAACATTAGCCAAACATACGTTTTTCTCCCCAAATTACCCTTCTTTACAAACCTAAAGCAACTTTCTTTCTCCCCTTTCGTCAAACCAAAGGCAGCTTCCACTCTTGAATCATCAACCAACGGCAACGGTAACGGCAAAAGACAACAATAAAAGTGAAATCCGATAATAATTTATCCGGATCCAATACTAATCGGCATCACATAGTGGTATGAATTATTTTCTGAACTTGTTCGTGAGTTTGACTGAACTGCGGATGGTTTCGTGGGTGAATCTGGCGACAGGTACCTGTTGCACCAAAACTTGGAGCGACAGGCTCCCTGTCGCACCAATTTTCATTCGACAGTCAGCCTGTCGCACGAAAAGCCAGATTCATTGTAATTGACGTTGTGGTGCTGAAAAATTGTCTTTTTGATCAGTTATTGGCAAGAGTATACGATGTGTTACAAATTAATCCTAATGAATATAGTATCACAATGAAGATAACTTTGAGGTTTAGTAACACATTATATCGTGTATGTGCACTGCCCATGGATATATTTGATAATGAAATGGTGAGGGTTGTGTTACATATGGCATCCGACGTAGCTAATTTTGGATGCATTCCTATATTCGTGATCACATCACCTCGAGTTCCGAGCGAAGGTATTGAGCCACATGTCGATATAGAAACTTCGTTTAAAGCAAATATGTCTAGCCCCGATAATGAAAAAGAGGTGTTGCCAAGGACAATATCACTGCAGCAATATTACTCTCCAATCCACGACAATTATGACAACATTGATGATAATTGTGTTACATTACAGGATGTTGGAGCAACGGTATTTCCAATAACGACGTCGTTGGAGCAACGATATTCTCCGTATCACAACAATGATTTTCGGGACAATGATGATTTTCATGATGAGATAGAGGGGGATACTGTTTGTGCAGAACCTTCTAATAATATGAGGGGTACTCATTTCAATAATGATGGTGATGATGGAGGAGTCGGTCCTTCGAATGTTCCATCGTTTCAGCATGAGGATGAGTGTGAAGACAATACTCTTGTGAATAACAGATGGAATAGACCTATTCCTTCTATGGTTCGATCGAGAAGGAGAATTGACCCCCTCACAAGTCTTGCTCCAACTTTGCCTTTGAACATGATTGCTCCAAGTTTTGTTAGCAGTTGTGACTTAGATGCTATCAGTGTGGGTAAGCTATTTGCTGAGAAAAATGAGTTTATATTACAACTACGCAAGGTTGCCTTTCGGGATAAGTTTGATTTCAAGATTGCACGGTCTACTACAACACGTTTCGAGGCTCACTGTTGTTCAGAATCATGTAAATGGCGTATTCGAGCAACTAGATGTTCGAACGAGCAAAATGTTCCTTAGGTGGTGCGGAGAATTAATAATGTACACACTTGTCATAATGAGGTATTGGTTGATGGACGTCATTAAGTTAGGAGTCGGGTTGTCGGTCATATTATCGCAGATAAATATATTGAAGACAAGAGAATTTATACTCCGAATGACATAAGAGCATATATGCAACAAGAATACGGTGTTTAGTTACCAACAGGCATATCGGGCGAGAGAAGTTGGTCTTGAAATAGTTCGAGGCAATCCTGCAGAGTCATACAACTTGCTCCCTAAATACTCTCACGTACTAACTACAGCGAATGAGGATAGAGTCACTCACCTCGAGTAGGATGGAGATGGTAATTTCTTGTACTATTTTATAGCACTCGGATCTTCCATCAAGGGTTTTATGCAGTACATTCGGCCTGTCATTGCTGTAGATGGTACTCATCTCAATGGGCTGTATCGTGGAAGCATATTCGTGGCAATATGTCTTGATGGTAACAATCAATTGTATCCGTTAGCCATTGAGATCATGGATTCAGAAAATAATGATGCTTGGGAATGGTTTATGATGAAGTTACATGGAGTGATTGGCGATAGACCTGAGTTGGTAATTATATCTGATCGATGCATTGTCATAAGGAGAGTCGTTCTTAAAGTATTTCACAATGCAACTCACATCGTTTATTTTTACCACGTGAAAGGTAACATTAAGTCACAGTTTAGAATGTCAAAAGTTCTTTGGGATCAATTTGAGCATGCCTTTATTAATGCAGCAAAAGCATATGGCCACGAGGAATTTAAGAGACAACTTGAAGGGGTGTGGATGATCCACTCGGGTGTGGCTGACTACCTAGAAAATAATGTCGGTACGTGTAATTGGGCAAGGTCTCAGTTTGAAGGTAAGAGGTACAACATACTTACCACCAACATCGCGGAGAGTGTTAACTCTTTCATGAAGGAACCGCGAAAATTTCCTGTTACTCATCTTGTTGATCACTTTAGGAAAACGTTGCAGCAATGGTTTTATGATAGAAAAATTGTAGCTGAATCAATGAGTACTCGGCTAACAACATGGGCGGATAAAATAGTCACTGAGAGGAGAACTATAGCTGAAAGAATGATAGTTCGACCGGTGTCTCCGCATCGATTTCAAGTTATAGGTGGTGGGCTTATGGAAGGTTTGGTTGACTTGCAAAAGAAAACTTGCTCCTGCAGAGTATTTCAGCTTGATCAGCTTGTATGTGCTCATGCAATTGCGGCGTGTCTAACACACCGGGTGGAGCCAGTTGGTGATGTTCCAGATGAAATTCAGGAGATGCAAGTATACCCACCAATTGAGGCACCACCACCTGGCAGTCGTAAAGAGCTCAGAATACCCTCGGCTGGCGAGAACGTTAACCGGAAAACTGTAAGATGCGGGCGGTGTCATGAACTGGGCCATAATCGTAAGCGATGTAAGAATCTCATTGCGTCGACTCGAAGTTAGTTGTATTATTTCAATGATTTGTTGGTTAAAACTGTTATTGTTTTTTTGTGTATTGTACACTTATATGTGAGCATTAAAATTATATAAACTTAAGTGCGCAAATTAAAATAAAAATTAAAGTTTCAACATTCAAATTACTGTTAACATGAATATGTTAATAATATTGATTTTGATGATAATAAACTTTAAATGGTTTTTGATAAAAATGTTGGAGCTATTCCTTAATAAACGAAAGCCTTAATAATCATTCCATTCATACTCATAGAAGATGGTCTTTCAAATTAGAAAAAGATTCTCTACAAAAAAATCTGGTTTAAAATGTGATTCTGAAAATAAACGGTGAACCAGTTTCCTTTAAATGGTTAACCGATTAATACCAGAGAGCAACATATTGCCTAAGCTCTAACCGTTTATGAAAAACGGAAAACACAAAAGATGGAAAGGCTACTGAAATTTAACGGTGAACCGTTTATTTAAACGGTTAACCGATAACATCCAGAATTGAAGGTTGTACTCCTCTGGCACTGTTTAACAAAACCGGATAAGGCTGAATTGTTTTGCAGGTTACTGGAAACAAACGGCGAACAGTTTATTACAAACGGTTAGCCGATAATATCCAAATAAGTCACTTCATGCAAATCCTTAACCGTTTAATGTAAATGGATAACTGATGTTCATCTTGCAGGTCTCTGGAAGTTAACGGCAAAAGGGTAATCCTAAACGGAAAACCGTTCATTTGAAATTTGACCCGACAGTAACTTTTGACCAGCTTAAATGGTTAACCATTAATGGTTAACGGTGAACCATTTTCGGACCGACAGTTTGTATTGCCTTGAACTTGGATTATATTTGCTTTAAGTTTTTTTTTATAAATTGAATAATTTTTTAGAATCCCAATTCACCCCCCTCTTGGGTTGCATACGTGTATTTCAATTACTACAACAGTTTACAATACAATATCATCATTAAATATATCAACCGCAATCTTCTTTCTAAAGTACTCGACACGACTAGCGTTAAACTCCAATCTAAGCCCGAACATTAAATACATCGTAACCATCAATACAAAAACACCACAATCGCCAGTTCCGGGCTCTTATTGTGGCGCGCTCTTAACTGTCATAACTTTCCAGGGGTCTGCGCTCCGTAACTCAGGTCGGATGTTGTAGAAGCCAACATATTCCAACCATCGAGGGAATATAACTCAAGTGGCTTGAATTTCAACTTGTACATTTTGCCGTCGCGAAATGTGAGTAATGAGTCATAAATCCATACTTTGTTTTTCTGAAAGTCAACTCGTGCTACTACCCAATGCGCGCCATCCAAGTCAACAGGGATGAGTAACTGTATATAAAAATTGAAAAACATGTTCGTTATATATTAAATTGAAATACAACCAAGAAAAAGCGACAACTTGGATATTTTCATTATGGAGTATGTGAAATGCAATAAAATACATACCATATCGACATCCGTCATTAATTTGGACATTGTGTGCTGTCGCCCACAAAGACAACTATTCAATCGGTCGTCGAATACTAATGACTCGACCGCACAATCCCCGTTGTTCCATAACTGATTCAAGAACACCTAGTACACAGATAACCAAGAAATGCATAAATTAACAAAACTTAAAGGCAATAATTAAAAAAACATAAATAGTATTTATAAGTTTTGTCGGCATGTTACCCAAAAAAATGTGTCAGTATGTGTGACACGTTGAACTAAGGCATTCTGATACTGCCGTTGTTTCTCGTTAATCAAGCAGAGATACTCGTGAATATGCTGTTGAGAAACAGAAACATTACGATTTAAAAGATAAAATTTATACACAAAGAACTTCGAAAATATAATTACCTCATCGCCTAGCCATCCCATCGAAGTTAAACCCAAAAGTATTTGAAAGAATGACCGCGGGTGCTGGACTCTCCGAACCATTGTCATATCACTAGCTAACCATCGATCAAACTCAGCAAACAGACTAGAATCATCCAATCCTCTCAGTGGATTTATATCTACACTCGTATTCATGTCTTGAGCATGGTCCATGATTTGGGGTCGAGGTATAGGCCGGGCGTTCTTTCCTCGTCTGAGTGGAGGAATCATGTAAGGGCTGTTATAAACATACGACGGTATGTATGCGCGGCCGAACTTACTAACGCCCGGAGGTACCTCAGAGAACACCTGCACGCTCTCCCCACTAACATCCCCGTAGAAACTATACAATGACGTGGGCATAGACAAATTTTGATTGCCCACGTCAGTATACACTCCATAGTCATCCGGGGCCTGTCCATTCGCCAAGATGAACATATTAAACAACTATTAAATTAAAAGTTAAACGAACATAATTATTAAATTTAATTATGCTCACCTCATACGAGCGTCCGGTGGGAGAATCCTTATTTGGACGTGTAGAAAATGTGTCGATAAAGCCAACCACGGTTTCTTTAAAATCTTTTAATTCCGACTTTAATTCATACACGTTACAATCAATCTTATCCAGCCGTCGTCGCACGTAATCATTAAACTGCTTTGTCCTCGACTATTACAAAAGAAAATAAGTAAATCTTTAGAATAACAGTAAAACAATAATGATTAATAAAAGAAGAATATCGTATATTTTTATAACCTCATAATCATGTGCGTCATCAGAGTCGGCATGTGTCTGCTCCTGGTGGTCATCAACAGCCACCTCATCCTCAGAAGTGTCATGACGCTGCTCTGGTGTTGGGTTTGGTATGTCGTCATGCTCGTCATGCTCGTCTGATTGCCTTGAAACCGACGGCATCGCATTGATTGAGGGTTGGTGCTGTATCAAGTATCATTTAAAATTAATAAATGAAAAGTAAAAAATTTCGATTAAATATAATTTATAGTACTTAGATTTATAACCGACCTTATGAACCCAATCTGAAATGCTTGACATGTAATCCTTCACAGTGAGCCAATATTTTCTGCTACTCTCCTTTGAATTTGGCTCAAGGGTTTGTAAAACGTCCCCCTGCCATAAATTCAATTGAAATTTTTAAGTATACATAACTTAAATTTAGTAAAGTTAAAAAAAATAACTAATACATGTTACTTACAATATGAGATTCGTCGTTAAAGAACGAATAAACCTCAGCAAAGTTGATTCTCGAAGACGCCATGGGCTTCCATTGCACGATGAGGGGAATCTTGTTCTTCGTTTTCACGACCCATGTTGACGGCAAACCTCCGATCGCTTCGTAAATCCAAGCCTGCAACAACCAAAGTGAAAAACCTATTAACACATCTATCAAATATTTAATACTATAAAACTTATTATTAAACAAAAAAACAACGCACCTGAACCCCGGACGTAAAGCCGTAAAGATTGTACTTTTCAATGTTATGATCTGAGTTTTTCAACCGAGTCGTCTTAAATTTCTCGTCTTTCTCGAACAGTGCATCATTAAGACTATCGTATACCATTTCTCACGACACAAGACCCCATGGACGGTTTCAGAAGTACTGTATATCATCAACTTCGTTAAGCCAATCGAAATTGATTTGACAATGATTTTTTCTTGCATTTAGTACTCTGTCCGCAAAATAAAAGAGTGCAATCTTTAATGCGTCCATATCGTCCATTTTCTCGAATTTCAACTCCTTAAATAATGCATCGAATTCCTTAACATTGATCTTGCGATGCACACCACCAAAATACGTTTTCTGTAGCCTATCCACTTGTTTGTCATCACTTAGTTGAGTATCAACACCATATGAAAGTCCAGTAACCAGACACCATTCTACAATTGACAAGCGAATCAAATGCTCACCAATTTAAAACCATAACTGATCCTCACGACTATCTTCTTCATGGGCCACTTGCCTCAGTAAAAGATTGTGCAAAATTACCCCACTAAATGAAAAACTTAGACACTCCAAGAAATGCCCAAATATATCCTTCTTGAACATATTCAACCGCCGCTTTGTTAATTTTTCCTCGATGACTTTTACGACAGAAGATAACTTACACACAGAAGATAACTTACACATGCTCAAAATTCGACCAGGAAAGTGATCGGCATAACCAAAAGACACCTTGCCTACTTCGACATCCGGTGATTCTAATTTCGTCATGTATCTATAATATTTATAAAATTATTACATTGCATTTACAGTAAAAAAAAATAAAAAAACTTGACTTGTTAAAAAAAAATACCACTGTAATTTTTGGTGCGACAGAGCCGTGCTGTCGCACCAAATTGGTGCGGCAGCGGGCTGCGCGCGCGCGCTGCCCCCCCACCCCCCCCCCCAAAATTTCCCAAATCATTTCCCAATTCAATATACTCCCAAAACAATAACAATCACCACAAACACCACCACCACCACCACCATTATTCTCAAACTACAACCATTATTAATCTAAAATTTCATTTTAAAATAAATAAAAATAAGTTAAATGGCTAACCTAGGTTTTGCTGAATGGAGGGGTGATGTTGCCGCCGATGATGGGTGATGTTGCCGTCGACGAGGGGTGATGTTGCCGCCGATGATAGGTGTGCCGATGATGGGTGTTTGTTTGGTTTGGGAGAGATGCGTGAAAGGGAGAGATGAGGGAGAGGGGTATTTTGGTCTCAAAGGGTCTTTTATGGCTAATATTGATAGAAATTTGTTTGGGGGGTTAAGATGAAAAAAACTAAAATATTTATGGTTATTAGTGTAAATTTTCCAAGAATGATGACCCTGCGCTGAGCAAGATTACTGGGATTTGGGAGTATATTTACACTAATGAACTTACCGCTGCCATAACATACCACCAATATCAGAATATTTGTCCTTATAAATGAACTCCTCTTAATCAATAGATCTTTGAATAAAAAAATTTATATCGCTTGAAATATTGTAATAATAGTCATGATATAGTTAACTAAAGTATAATCAAATGAGATGAGATTAATAGTTTCCTAAAGATTATTGAATTTTCTACACAATTTAACTTATTATGCATTGAAATATGTATAATCACTATATCAATTAATAAATAGATTAAATGAATCAAAATTATTTTAAATAAAAATAATTCAATTCAATTAAAGTTAGTATGGCTTTAGAATATATATATATATATATATATATATATATATATATATATATATATATGATATAAAGAAATAAAATAATTGACATTGTTAATTATAATATTCGATTTATGTTGTATATTGTTGAATAAAGAAAATTACATTCTTACTTTGGGTATTACATTGAACCTGAAAAATCTATCATTAAACATGAAATATATGAGCATTAAGTTAAAATTGTAATCATTAACCATGAAATCATTGAGTATCACATGAAACCATTAATAATAAATCTAAAAAAATACATGAAATCTAGGACCACTAACTTCAAAATTGTAATTATGAAATACAGCATTACATGAAATCATTGTCATTGAGCTTGATAATTCTACCATTAAACATGAAATTAATGCTACTATGAAGTCTAGGACCATCAACTTAAAATTATAATCATTAAATTTTGAATACTTATAAATTAAGTTTAATATGTCGTTGTAATGAATGCATTCTACGACCTTAAAAAAAAAAGAAGTTAAATAAAGGGTTATTTTAGCATTTACATGTGTGTATAAAGTAAATTTTGATTTTTAAAGTTGATTTAATTAGTGTAAAGGATAATATGATAGTCAAAGTATTATCTGAATAAAATATCTAATAGGATAAAAGTTTGTTTAATTCCTATATTTTGAGGTAATGCCCGCTTAATCCCTGTGTTTTTTAAAATGTCGCAAAATATCATTACCGTTAAACTATTGACACCTCTACTCTTATTTTTTGTTTCCTTTTGACTTGATTTTACAATATTACCTCTTACAATTATGTTTCTTTTTTTACTAATAAAAAGAAAAAAATTAAATTACCAATTTAATCCTAAAAATAAATAAAAATAATATATATTAATTTTTGTGGAAACTCTGCTGAGTAGTTAATATATTAATTATTAATATCCAAAAAATTAGTAATTTAATTTTTTAAATATTAATTTTTTTGGATATACGTGATCTTCCAAAAATAATAAATCGGGTGATTTAAAATTTTTATTATTGTCTAAAGAAAGAAACATTATTGTAAGAAAATAATATTATAAAAACAAACCAAAAAGTACAAAAAGTAAGGACATGTGTATCAATAGTTTAACGACATAAATGTTTTGAAATATTTTAAAAAATATACAAACTAAATAGACATTGATATATAGGAACCAAATGAGTTTTTATCCTTCTAATAATATTATTAAAAATCTAAATCTTTAAATTTCAATTATTACGTGTCATTTATTGTATGCACAAAAGAAATCCAAATGGCATCAACCATTGTAATTTCAGTTGCAGCCGGTTAATTAATGGGTAAAAAGAATTTGGGTAGGGCTATTTGAACCCACCAATTTACTCAATAAACTTATTTACTAAATAAACCCATCTTTAAATTTTAAAATTTTAAATTTTACTCAGTAAACCCACTAAAATACCTAATATGCCCTTTCTAAACCCAGTTTTTATAATAATAATGATTTTACTCATTAAACCCATAATATTCATTTATAAACCCATTAGATTGAAAATTGATTATTAATTGAAAATTTAATAATCAATTTTGAGTGAATAGCCCTCGTTTAAGGACAAGTGAATCAAAACATTCTAAATGGAGAAAATAGTTGTCATCATGAAATTATTTTTTTGAGTTATATTATATTGGTGAGAAAAATCTTGTATGATGGTATGAAAATCTAATATGAGGAATTTGAGAAAAAAATATTTTTTTTTCAGAATTTGGGAAAAAACAATAATCGATTATTAATTGAAAATTTAATCATCAATATTAGTTAAACAATTTTGAGTGAGGGGTCATTCTCAAACGAATCATAACAATTAAACAATTAATCCTCCATAAAACCAATATACATCAAATCAATAACAATTATTTTTGTTACTCTGAATCAACTCACATGTGCCTATTTAACAATATATATGGCTTGAGAGAAGAATCTCACCTCTTGATTGATTAGGGTTTAATGAAAATTTGATTAGGGTTCTATAAAACTATATTGAATATAAAGATGTGTTTAAAGAGTAAAAATTCTGTTTTTTTTTAATTATATTCTAGTGTCTATAACTGTAATTTAATTTAGGGGTATTTTAATAATAAAAAATTATTTTTAAAGTTAGTTTATTGAGTAAATTAGTGGGTTCAAATAGCCCTACCTAAAGAATTTTGTTACCAGATTGGAACCAGAGGAGCAGTTATCAAATCATTTAATTTTTACACATGGCGCACTCCTAATAAATTATTTGTCGCATCATGGACTGTTACATACATAAACTATAACATAGTAAAGCCCCTTCTTTAGATATGATTAAACTTATCATGAAGATTGAGTTGTCCCACTTACTCATTAAGTAACTTGACTCACAAGACTAAGTTAAGTTTAGGACAGAACTAGGGGTTCTAGGACGTTTCGATGGGCCTAGGCCAGAGACTGCCGCTGGAAGATACGAATTCTGCTCAAACTTGTTATGGACCTACACCACTGGGTAGTATTGGGACTTTTATTGGGCTCTTAAAGGTTACAGGTTTTTCTTTAACTTGTTGTACGAGCATTCCCTTGTGGGCTAAGCACTCTCCAAATGGACTTAACCAACGGTTCAATGCATATTGAAACTCACTTGTACTGTTGTACATATATGTGCTTTATTGATACAGGTTCTGTAGACAAAGGTGAAGCTAATTGAATGATTAATTCGTCTTCAAAGTTCAAATCATTAAATTCTGCTAAGGACGAAGGAAAGGATAAAGAAATATTAATTTATCATATCTCTAACGAAAAAGGTAAATTAAAAAGTAGGCAAGTTGTTGAGTGCTCCGTCGATGGTCCCCATGCAGTCTATCAAAGTATCACTTCTTCCTTCAATTTGTATATTTTTCTTCCATAAAATATTGTATCATATGTCTGAAATTTATGCCCGATACTTTTGGACGCGTCAAATTTAATATGGGTTGTAATCCTTTTACTGCTTAGCTATTAGAAAATAATATCTGGCTACAATAAGTGTGGTACTGTAATATTTTATTATTAAAAAATTACATAGACGGCAACTGGAAGGGGAATAGATTGACATCCAGTACCCATCTTCGATGTTCTACATATGTTTCCGTCCCCTCCATATCCCGATTAGAATTACTTAAGGGAAGCATCATTCCCTTTCGAATAATAACCGGAGATTCCTGCAAATTCTCAATCCCCCAATAACTGATATCCTTTTAGTTTTTAAACTTAATTTAATTATATTAACCTTAAAATATACAAAATAAAAAGAGAATGGTCATGAACGAGTCTTATTTCATTATACTCTATCAAACTTTTGATATATTTAATATTCAAACAATGATTTTCAAAACAAAATACAAATAATGTGACTTTATACAGTATTGAAGTGCTACTATTCATGAGCAATGATAGCTCTTGGCCACCAATAATGGCGCAACAAATGCGTGAGTGAGGCTTCTAGCTAACATTGTGATAAGCTAGGCTGCTCAGCCTCCGACATGCGGCGTGCTACTGGGTTATGATAAGATGAGGATGAGTTGGGTGCTAGCTACAATGTGAATAATTTGGAAAGAATGGCTGAGACTGTGTGAGAGTGGCTTAAAGTTTGATTTGTGGATCGTGAGCTTGTGGGATTGTGAGATTTGGGTTATGGTTAAGTCAAAATTACATTAAAGTCTTTATTTTAACTAATATTTATTATTTATATAAATATTTTGATATTTGTTATGGACACAATTATTTAATATTTTTCAATGTAAATTTTATTATTTATTCACTAATAATTGTAAAATAATAAAATTAAAAATGAAAGATTAAAAAGGGAAAATGGGGAAATGGATTAAAATAGGAAAATTGCAAAATGGGAGGGTCATCCATGTCCCTTGTCCGAATAAAAAATTTAATAAAAGGTCATTCAGTCCTTTTTTCAAATAAAAAATTGGGTATAAAATTATTCTCATACCCTTCCCAAATGAAGAAAATCTCCCATGACTGCCGTTCTCGTGAGGATTTTTGTCATCCTTAATATGATATTTTATTATTTTCCATTAATACTATTAGTTGACAGTTGATTAACCTTTAACATATCAATCTTTAACTTATTTTGAAAAAGTACAAAATATATTAATGAATTTGCAAAATATTAGTAAAAGATTTTTTTTTGCCAATACCAATTGTTTTATTTTTCTAATGACAATATTTCCCTTTACACTAAAATTTTAGATTTATTCTAAGAATGAAGACACTTATGCCATAATTACATTACCATAATGTTACTGATTATTAACGGTCAACAAATAATCACGACAAAAAAGCAGTAAAGTGTAAGATTTTATAATTATTTAGAAATGAAGTGTTAGAGTACAATACTTATTATACCTATGTGCTGTTTTCCAATAACTTAAAGGTGAATTTGACACTATATTCCGATGGACTACCTATACTACATTATTATGTATGGCATTATACTTCATTAAGTTATAATGCAATACTATATTTGGTGTAGTAGAGTGCATTATTTATAATAATATTTGTATATCATTGTTTTATATTAATACTAATATTCAATGAATATTATTTAAACTTTATTGTTATTAAAGTGTTTGTTATTTTTATACTAAATTAAATATTAATTATTTGTTAAACTAAATATTAAATAATTTATATCATATATTAGTTATTATAATACAACATAATATAATAATATTATATTAAGATATTAAAATTTAGTTACCATAATATTATAATAATAGTAATCTTTTTTACCATAATATCTTTTGTATATATTAACTAAAAAATTGAATTAAATTTTTTTTAATGAATACAAATATAATTTAAATGGTTTAATTTGTCTAATAAACTAATGATATTAGAATATATTTTAACATCTAATGTAATTTAAAAAATTTTAATTATTAAAATCATTTTAATAAGATATTTGTATTTATTATAAAAATTTTAGAATAAAAATTTGGATTAAATAGATTTTACAATTAACAAAATATATCTCACGTATTAATAATATTGAAAATAATTTAAATTTTATATATTTATTTTCCTATTGTGTTTCTACTATTATACAATTTAGTTTAATAAAATATAACATTGTAAAGTATTAAAATATTTTTTTAAATATTGAAGTTGTTTTAAAATGTTTATATTGTTACATATATTTTGATATTATATTTTTATTTATTATAAAACATAGCAATCATCTTTTTTAGTTAATAAAGTGAAAGAATATTATGATAAAACGAATTTTAGTGTCCCTTATTGAAAACTTGCGAGTTTACGTGACTGTTGCTCCCAAATTTGTAGGTATAAATGTCCTTGTCCTAAAAATTTAAGTAAGAATAACATACCTTATATTGGGTTATACCTTTAGTATTAGTATTAAAATATTAAATGTGTTCGGAGCCTAAGTGATAAGGTCAACGTGGAGGTTGGATTGACTTGAAATTAAAATGAAATAATTGAAAAATTATCATATATGATTAAAATTATAAATTTTCTAGTATTTGAAATGTTATAATGAATTGAACCAAAAAAGTTGTGCAAATTGTAACAACAGTTGCAATTTGAGTAAAAATTTTATATGGTATTAATTGTTCATATAAAGATAATTTATCTACATTTTTTTAAATATAAGAATTAAATAGATACTTAACACAAAATATAGAGATAAACAAACATTTACCTCTCTATTTTATGTAATATTTAAAAATGTCATGAACTATCATAAAATTCTCTCTCAGAATGCTCTTAATGTTATTTTCACTTAAAAACTACTTAATTGTTTGTACTTTTTTTATTTTTCTTTGACATGTCCACTATGATTTCAGGTATTGGAAATTACTCATTCAAGCAAATGGTTTACCCTTGGCTGCTCATGGTGCCCGCTCCTGCCCTTCTTGTGAGTTGTGAAATAATAGAAGAGAGATTGAACTTTAGAATTTATTGCTGCTGGTTCGACCATATATATGCGCAGTACAACTGTGCAATTAAGGCTAAGTTGCCTTGTCCTTAGATTAAGAAACAACTTTTAGTGGTTTTAAAAGTTGAAAGGAACGTATACAATATTTATGATAGATTATGTATTGGTAATGCTTACTCAATTAATGAATGAGAATATAGGCAGTCTTTTGGATTATATCGGAAATTAAAATAAGCGAAAGAGGTTTTCAATTGATACAAGTTTTTTTTTTTTTTGGTTTTGACTACGAGGTATCCTGGGTAGGGCTCCAACTGTGGGAGGTACCTTTAAGCCCGTACCACAACCCAGACTAGAAGTCCCCACTCGAACCGAGAGGCACAAATTCTCCCAACAAAGGCGACTTCCCTGTGACTCGAACTGGGGAGCAAACCCAGTCAAGCCACTTAAGAGGACTCCATTGCCAGTGGAGCCAACATTTTGTTGGTCAATTGATACAAGTTTAAAATGCCCCAAGACATCATAATGTTCTTGTTAACTCTTCTTAAAAGAGCTTTGAGAAGTATTAATCAATTTTATTATAGACCTAAATTTTAAATTTCAAATAAAGATAAATATCTGAATTTGAATTATATATTTATTTTTTTGAATCTTTGGTGTAAGTATTAAGTTGTTTCTTTTTATTTTTCAACTTCAAAAGTTTAAAACTAGTAGTTTTACATTTGTACCCTTACAAATTTTATATGTTAAATAAATAATAAAATCTCAACAAACATAAATATAGTATTTTATAATAACATAAATCATGTTCGAGTGAATACAATACTTTAGTATTCTAAATTAGAACATATTAATCAATTTTATTATAGTTTATGATGTATTATATGAAAAATATTTATAAAAACTTGTAAAGATAAATAATGCTAATTTGAAGATATAAAAAGATAAAAGCAATAATAATCTACTACTATATTATCAAAAGTTATGGAAATGAATAATAATGCTAATCAGTAAGTTTTATTTAGGTAAGAGTGAAAATAAATTGATTAGATATGCATATTTTAGAGAATATCCTTTAATGATATCATTCAGACTTTTTAGATTAAGGTGGCATTTTTTTTTGTTTGAAATGTAACTAAACGTAAATTAGTCTAAATTCTGAATAAAGCTTAATATTTGAATATGAACAATATGTTTGTTTTTCTTTTCGTCTAAATAGCTAAATATAAACAGTAAGTTGTTTTTTTAACTTCAAAAATTCTAAAAACTAGCACTTGTATATTTGTGTCCTTACAAATTATAAATATTAAACAATAATAAATATCTCAAAGAACATAAATAAGATAATATATTATCATAGCATAAATCATATTTAATTAAATATAGCCCATCAATTTTTTATATTAGTCTATGTTAATCAATTTTATTATAATTTATGACGTTTTTATATGACAAATGTTCATAAAAAATTATGAAGATAAATGATGCTAATTTGAAGAAAATAAAAAGATAAAAAATAATAATTGTCTACCACTATATATTATCACAATTTATAGAATTGGGCAGTAATGCTAATTAATAAATTTTTATTTAGGTAAAGATGAAAATTAATTAATTAGATAGGGATATTTTGGAGAATATTTTTTAATTATATCATTTAGAATTTTTAAATTAAATAAAAAATAAAAAATAGCTTAATAATTTAATGACTGAAAAGTTTTATTGAGTTGAAAAAACAAATAAACTTATAACTTGTTTGTTAAACGTCTAAAGTCTGAAAATTTGTTAAGTTCTTTTTTTTTTGTGCAAGTTTGCTTGTTTGTTTTTTGCAACTTATAATTGATTTTCAGATATTTACATATGAATAGAAAAAGTAAAGTTTCGTGACTTTTATCTAAATTTTTAAAAAATTGAATAGAAAATAAATACTATATTCCAATAATATCTCAATTAAATTTACATATTTATGTATTATAAAACCTAATCCCCCTTTTTTTTTCTTTGTAACTCATGTTCTCCATTATTTCAATTTGTTCTCTTTTTCATTAGCACTAGAATTCTTCAAGTACAGCAGTCGATGAATCTCCATTGTTAAGGTATTGTTTTTTATTATGGTTCTTATAAATACTATGTTATATATTTTGGATGTTGAAAACTTTCTCCGTATATGCTGATTGTGGTTCATACATCAATACAAAATTTAGTGCTCCAAGAACGTTAATGGAAAGTTACATGATTAATAAAATATCAAATCTTCCAATAGTGAAGCTAGTAATGTATTTTATATGAGAAGAAAGGCTTATTAAAAAACAAAAACAAATGTTATTTATCATAGGGCTTCCCATTTGGTATTTAGTGGGTTGTTAGTCGATCCCTCACTAAACATGAAAGCTAGTAAGTCAACTTCTCTTTAGGTTCTTTACATTGAAGCAAGTCTTTGCAAATTTGTAGCTAAGATCTAGTTTTTGTGTAAAAGTGGAGGAGATGCCTCAAGTCCATGTTCTAAGAGTGAAACTGAGTAGTGAGGGTTTAGAGGTTTCTAGATTGGGGTTTGCATGTGGGGGAGTCTCCGAAATTAAAAAAAAAAAATGTTTATAACTTGTCTGACTTGTGTATTGTGGTTGAAGTAAAGTAAATCAAATATTTTGGAACTTATTTCTATATGAACAATGTGATTCCTATTAATGGTTTGAGAAAAGAATTGACAAATATACTATTGCTTCCCAATTTTTTGTCTAGGTTGTTCAGCTCATCAATTTTGTATTGATTTGTTGTGATTGGTATCACCCGTGAGATGTGAATGGCTATGTATATACTATGCTTGCGTATTGTAAGAAGTCAAGAACTATTGGCATAATTATCTTCTATTTTCAATTCTAATTGTAACATGTAAATGATTTGATTCGATCATAGACGGTTGAATATTGAGTTTGTAGAGCAAATTGGAATGATCATGTTCCAAAGAAAGCAATTAATTGATCTTTGACTCATTGAGGTTAATAATAGATTTGGTAATCACATAAATGATGAACCCTCCTTCATTTATTGATAAATTAAGTGGCATAACCAATCACAAAAAATACTTAAGGTAAATTATCTTTTGTCAATGATAAATAGTGACATAATTAATATATTTATTATATTAATAATATTTGCATTTGTAGGGTGTCATAAATCCTCTAGTATGTGTATATGCAGCATCCACTAAATGGTATTTTTCTAGGTTCAGTAATTACCAAGAGTTAATTGTTGGAAAAGAAAAAATGTCTAACAATTATATAAAAAGGAAAAGTTTACCTGGTGACGGCATTGGAAAATTATATCTAGAATCACGAATTTTTTTTTTTCAAGACTTTTGAATCATGTGTTGTTCTTTCTCATCCAACAACAAGGAACCTCTATATGGCACTTATTTATCTGTTGGAATACATGCATGAATTAGGGTTTCATCTATTTATTGATTGAATGATTTTCGTAATTGGTGGTCAGGGTAGAGGAAAAGAGGAGATTTTCAACCAGAGTAATGCGAAATTAAGGAAATATTATTATAGCATACGTTTTAAATTAAGGAATACTCAGACAAAAATTGTTATCACATTCACTGTGATACACAACTTTCTTTCAAGATTATCTATTATTGATGCATTATTTTTAGAGTATGGCAATTAAGAAGTTGAGTTGAAAAATAGTAGTGCAAATTTGAATCAATTAACAAATGCAAGGAACTTCTTTGGGCCATCAAATCAAGTCTTCATGCAATAGCTATGAGACTAACTCGCAAATCAACCTTCTCAAGATGTAATTGATTTTCTTATCTTTAAAAGGTTTAATTAGTATAATAAGTTTGATTCAATTTTGCATTTGGAGTGATGCAATAATGTTTTTATTTAAAGATCAATTAGTGCCTAGTTCTACATATGTTTGATTTTAATTGTAATGTGCATGTATCTAACTCTTAAAATTTATAACAAGTATAAATAATTCTTACAAGGATATAAATGTGAAATAATCATATTTCAGATGTTTGTGTTTTATAAAAATAAATAAAATGCCACTTATATTTAAATATTAAAACAAATATCATTTAGAGATATACAATTCAAACCTATTCAGACTTCAACCAAATTCAAACCTATTCAGATTTTAGATAAAAAGACAAACGTTGCCTTGATGACTTAATTGATTGAAATTAAGTCAATTAAGTTATTAAGTAAAAAAAGAACTGACCCTGAGCCAAAAGTTAAAAAATTGGCTTAATAAAAATATTCATTTGCAAAAAAGAAAAGAAAAGATAATAACTTAACTGATTGAAATTAAGTTAATTAAATTATTAAGTTGAAAAAACAAGCACCGCATAAGTTAACATTGAAAGATGGTTATTTTGTTGTTTGGACTTTGGATGAATTATTTGTCCTAGAAATGTTGGCAGCTACTTGTAATTTTGTTTTGTCAATTAGTTGAGCTAGTGTGCACTTACTCCCTTGATATTTAGGCTAAAGAATTTGATGCTATTTATACTTCTCGGATAGGAGAAAGAATCATGAGGAGTATGAATTTTAAGATTGAGAGTATGAAGTAGAAGTAAGAATAATGTATTTATTTAAGAATAAGAGTGTGAATAATAATATATTTATTTATTCTTAATTTAATTTATATAAAATAATAATAATAATTAATATTTTTAATAATATAAATAAAAAATGAGTGACGCTCATAAAGTGAAACTCCGCTCCACTGCTCCACCCACTCCCAGAGGAAATAAACAATTGATTTTGAGAATTCTCCACTCATCCAAAATGTAAAAACAGCATATAAATCTCCTTTGTACATTTGTGGGAGAGGCGAAACCTTGAGGATTTGAATCTTCTTGTGTATTCCTAAGGTGCCTTTCATCTCATCTAATATGAGTTATTTTACCATCACATCTTGCTTACTAAAGTTTGGTTGGACTTAAAATTTTAAAAGTATTTTACCAAAAAACTGGTCTCTTGATTAATCTGTCCAACAGAATTCCTTTTACTGAACCATTGTGAGACAACACATTTCAACAATTTTACACCTCTTTGTATGTATAGTAGTAGAAAACAAATAAGGCAGTGCAGTTCCCTCCAAAATATTTTTTCTTTCACTTTCATAAAAGAAGGAGAATAATAAAAAAAAAGAAAAAGAAAAGAAAGAGAAAACCAAAAAAAGAAAGAAAAAGCAAGAGAGAAAGAAAGTGGGTGAGTTTAGCAAAATCTCAATTGAATCCATCCAACCGCATAATCATGGAAGGTGATTTGGGTGGAGCTTTGCGCTTTACGCAAACCCTCTTCACTCTCTCCCTCTCCCTCTCCCTCTCCCATACAAAGATTCCTCTTCCTCTTCCTCTTCCTCTTCCTCTTCCTCTCTCAACACGCACAGTTGCGGATCAACTCTTTGTCCGTCCAATTATTTAACGGTTTCCGTTACTTGTAGCCTCCGTTTCTCACTTACTGGTCGCTACTCCCTTCAATATTGTTTCTTATGGGAAACATCAGTAGCAGTAGCGGTAACGGCCGCCGTAGGCACGGGAGCCGACGAAGTCACCCGCCTCCCCCGCCGCCGACGCCTCCTCAGCAAGAGATCACCGCCAATCGCTACGTCTTCGCGGCGGTGACTCCTTACCCGACGCAGTACCCTAATTCTAATAACCCAAATAATAATAATAATAATAATCCGCCGCCGCAGTACTATCAGTACCCGCCAGGTGGGTACTATCCTCCGCCGCCTCCGTCGATGCCGGTGCCGCTTCCTGCGCCGTTTGATCACCATCATCGTGGCGGAGGCGGTGGCGAACCTGGGCAATGGAGGTATCCTTGTGGGCCCATGATGGCGCCTCCTCCTCCATATGTGGAGCACCAGAAGGCGGTTACGATACGGAATGATGTGAATTTGAAGAAGGAGAGTTTGAAGCTGGAGGCCGATGAGGAGAATCCTGGGAAGCTCTTGGTTTCCTTCACCTTTGATGCTACTGTTGCTGGGAGGTAACTGAAACAAATAAATAAATAAACAATTAAAAGCTTCAGCTTTTGTTTGTTTATATTTCTTAAAATTTGCTTCTTATATTATGTGATTGATAGAGTTTTAATCAACATACTTACTAAAGATTTTGCAGTGGCCGTGTCTGGTACCTTCTGCTTATTGATATGATCCATATGGACTTGTTAAGGGATTCTTAAATCCAGATTTCTTTATTGCATAGCGGAATGTCATGTCAACTTGAATAGTTAACCTAGGAAGTGAGAGCTTGGAGTAGCAATGCAATTGCTTACAAAGAGACTATGTGTACCTTCTATTGTCATTTGTTTGTAGTCCACTGTTAGAGTTAAGCTCGTAGTTTTGTGATATGCTTGGGAATTGTATGGTTGACATTTTTAGTTCCAATTTATGTTTTCAAATATACTTTCTCCTGAATCACTGGAAAGAAAGGGGGGAAAAGAAATAAAAGCTGCATGCTGTTTTGCCAAGTTAGTTACATATTAAGTGCCTCCATCTTTTAGCTTTAGCCATTTATTCTTAACAATATCAGAAGCATCTAATGAGTTAACTGAAGTTTATTGGAAATGTGGTTTCCGTCTCCCTTTTGAAGTTTCCCTTTTGAGATAAGAGCTGATGTCTTTCAAATCTTTTTTCAAATTTTTCTCATTTTCTAGCACTTGGTATGGATATGTTAAATTGACTCTCCAAAAGTGGATTTGGCACATTAAAAAAGGAAAGAGTATTTAGATTTGAAATTGTAGGTTTCCATTACTTATATGCATGAGGTTAAATTATAAGTTATTTAATGTCCAGAATGATGAATTGATATTCTTGAGGATTATGAAATAGATGTAATTTTTCTGGCAGAAGAAAGTTTTGTTGTAAAATTGTGTCTAACTGCCAAGAAATTTCTTTTTTCTTATACATAATACTATTGCTTGCTGCTTCTGTTGTCTTTTAATTGTGAGAACGATGAAAAGGGTGATAATATTCACTTTTTCCAGTTATCTAGTGATTTTACTTATTCTTAAACCAGTTCATATGGTAGAAGAATCATTGTTTCTTCTTACAGCATAAAAATCTACGGTTATAAGACACAATTAAATCTATGGTAGCGTAATATTTTTCTATAAAAATCAAATCTTAGCAAAGAGTATCCAATATCTGGTGTCATTTAAAGAGTACTTTATGCTTACTTAACAGAATACACTGCTTTTTAGCTGGGTGTCTGCAATAGATGTGGTTCTTTCATGATGGCAGTATGACCTGTTTTTGGAATTTGAAAATGCATTTTTCTTCTTGGTTGGTAAAGTTATTACTTTTTGTCTATCTTATCTTGATCTTAACATAACTGTTTCTCTTGCAAGCAGCATCACTGTTGTTTTCTTTGGTAAAGAAGGAGAAGACTGCAACCTGGCACCAACAAAGGAAAACCTTTTTGCACCAGTGACAGTGCAATTCCAACGGGGTCTAGGCCAGAAGTTCAGACAACCTTCTGGAACAGGGATTGACTTTTCAATGTTTGAGGAAACGGAGCTACTGAAAGAGGGTAATATGGATGTATATCCTCTTGCAGTGAAGGCAGATGCATCTCCTGTTAATCAGAATGGATCAGATGGAAACTCTATTCCTGGACCTGCGAATTCTCAGATAACTCAGGCAGTGTTCGAGAAGGAGAAAGGTGAATACCAGGTGAGGGTTTTGAAGCAAATTCTGTGGGTGAATGGGATGAGGTATGAGCTGCAGGAGATATATGGGATTGGGAATTCTGTTGATGGTGATGTCGATGCAAATGATCCAGGAAAAGAATGTGTGATTTGCCTATCAGAACCACGGGACACAACTGTCCTTCCCTGCAGACACATGGTACATATCCATTTTACTTATTGCTTTTAAAGTTGATAATTGCCGCGACCGACGAACTCTTGTTTCTTGTGCAATGGTTTCACTTGCATGCGTATAGCTGTGTTCTACCAATGGTGGAGTTTTCTTCATTTTGATATTTTGAGAACAGAAAAATTTCTCCCCAGATTCCTATGAAATCATGAATCTACCCTGGCTGGGTTGGATTTTGAAATTAGTGGTAATTGCAAGAATCCTTGAAAAAAAATGATTGCATGCCAGTCAAAATCTTGATTCCATACTGAATTGTTTAAAATGTTTCAGTACATATTCTTTGGTTACTCAGCTTATCCTATGCTACTATAAGATATAGTGAGATACAACAGATTGTAGGCATTTTCTTTTATTTTACATTTTTGTATATTGGCAACTTTTTGTTTCGTAGACAATTTGGTTATCAGAAAAGGAAAAGGAAAATAATTAATAAGTAGAATCACTCTATTGCAATTGCTATTTGATGTCTCATTCTTGGTAGGGTACTTTGTGATGCAGTGTATGTGCAGTGGTTGTGCGAAGGTACTGAGGTTCCAAACCAATCGCTGCCCAATTTGCAGACAACCAGTTGAGAGACTTTTGGAGATAAAGGTCAATGGGCCTGAAGAGTAGTGAACGAAGATGGAAGAAGTTGCTGCCACTCAGTTTATGTATAGTAGTCTGTTGTTGTTGTCTTGCTTTCCATGCACTTCAAATTTATTTTTTGTTCCTTCTTTCCCTTAGGCATTACCTGGAATTGTAATAATCAGACCGAATGTTATACTCCTTATAATCAGACTGAAAGTTTGTACTCCTTAAGTGCTAGTATGGCACTACTATATTACTGACATTGTATACAAAATATATAAGCCGGTGCCTTGCGCTTGCAAGTGTAAGCGTTTGGAGGCAATTCCTCAGAATTTTCATCGCATGATATTTATTGAATTGGATGTGCTTTTGTTTACTCCACAACAGAACGCTGGTGCCTTTTCTATAGTTTCTGCCAATTGCTGAACGCTGAGGAATAGGTTGTGGGTTCGCTCTGTGAACTCAGGGTTAGGCTAGAAGCGGTTGGTTGAGGTGGAGAGTAGCTGTTAACTTTTCTTTATAAATTACCTTCCCATTGGTTAAATACTTGTTTCCATTGGCTGGGTTTATGATCTTCTAATTCTAATACTAATAAATCTCTAACTTGTGGCATGGTTTTCTAATTTTTCAATTTTGTTTTAACTTTGAATACTCTTTCTGCTTCCATGTATTTTTCTTTAGTTTATGGGGTTCTTCATAACTTTATGCATTTGATGGCTCTACTTTGAATTCTAATATAAGTTTATGGTTACTCTCTCTTATTTTTAGCTTTTTTATCTTCTTTTCCTACTAATATTTCATCTACCTGATCTAAATAATAAATTTCTTCTATTTCAAGTTTATGGCTACTTCCTCTTATTTTTGGCTTTTTATCTTCTTCTCCTACTAATATTTCATCTACCTGTTCTAAATAATAAATTTCTTTCTATTTCAATTAAAATATAAGTTGGGTGGATTTGAACTTTGAATTCAACTTCCTATAATGGGTTAGTAAAAGAACGTGGCTTCTGGCCTACTGCCGTCAGGAGAAAGGTACCTACGACCTTAGTGCCCTCTGCAATGATGTGAAGAATTAAGTGGCTGCCAATTTGGATTTCCATAATGTACTGGTCCAGATTTGTTCAATTTAGAGAATGGAGACGGGGATCTTTGCGGGGCAGCCTTGTAGGTTAATGTTGGATTAAAAATTAATGGAATTTACGATCTGTTGACGCAAGAATTTGGGCCAACTGCCAAATGTGAGAAAGATCCGACGTGGTAAGGTTAGAGGCTGATTTAAAGGCCATGTAGGTCGGGATGTCGAAAATATTTTTCCTAATGATGGATTGAATCATCTGTAATCCTGCAAGATAAAACGAGGAGTCAGGATGCTGACAGTGTTGTCGGCAACAACACTCCAAGTCTCCAACGCTTAAGTTATGAAGTTTTGTAAATTTTAATTTGAATTTTTTATTGACAAAAAATCATCCCAAATACTTTACTCTTCTAGAAAAGAAAGAGGAATGAATAATATTTGCTCAAGAAATTAAATTTCCCCTCTTTCCTTACTAATGTTCTCTAATTCCTACATCGGTATGAGTGACGGTAATTTGTTTCAAGCTATGAACAGTATTCTCATTACGCACAGGATTGCTAAACATGCACCATGCTCCACCATTTATGATATAAAAGATATCATGAATCAAAATCTAGCATGGTTAAACCACAATATATAGTAGGTAGTAGTCACTGGCTTCATCCGTTTCTTGATAACATTTTTTACGATGACGGGGTAGCTTGTGTGACGCCACTCTTCCATATCCAGAACATATGAGTTCGGATAGAATTTCCAACACATCATACGCTGCATCCTTAATAGAAGAAGCAGTTTGCTAAAATGCATAAGTTCAGGCACAACACTCTAGCCTTGGGATCGTAAGTTTTATCCCTTGTTTTCTTCCCAAACTTATAGACCATGTTGGCTAGCTTGTTCATTCTCTTAGAAGATTGTCTGTCCAATTCATGTCGACCTTTTACTGTTCCGCATCTCGAACCGTTTTCTCATTCTCTATTGATGAGAGTCTTTTTGTCACAAAATTACTATTAGCAAGTGACATGAGACAACATAAATTATATTCAAAGTTACATTAGTTGGGTTCCCACAAAATATGTGAATTTTAAGAAGAATATATGTGAACTTTAAGAATTAAAAGTGGCGTTAGAAAGGAAAAACCAGGAATGTTGGGATGATCTCCTCGATATCTTAGAGAGCTGAAGAATTTGTGGCGAATTGATTAGCATACCTTCTCAGCATCTTGGAGGCTTGAGAGGTCTAAAGTGAACTTCACGCCATCTTCAATGCTTGAGGAGTCTAGGGTGCTCCCTCAATAAAGACAACCTTTTATACAGTTTAAACTTTTGGGGTGTCTAGGGCCTTCCCTCATATTAGGGCAATCACTTAATCTGGTAGGAAGTTCTCACTTCGGGACATGTTCTACTAGGGAGTTCTTCTCGGTCTTAGAAGATTTTTTTGTCGGTAGTTCTTTTCACTCTACGGCACCCTTTGTTAATGAGTTCTTCTTATGCTGGGATAATTCTTTTGTTAAGGAATTCTTCTTACTTTAGGGCATCCTATTTTAAGGAGTTCTTCTTGCTCTGGTCTTTCTTAACTAGGGAGTTCTTTCGATTAGAGGGCTCCCTCTATTGTGGGGTTCTTCTCAATCTGATGTTTCCTCTTTTTGGGAATTCTTCTCTCCCTTGTACTTGCTTTATTGGGGGAGTTCTTCCCACTACAAGACTCCTTCTATTGTGGAATCCATAAAACTCTCGAGTTTCTTCTATTAGACAGATCTTCTCACTTTGATGATTCCTCTATTGGGGAGTTCTTCCCATTCTAGGCTCCCTTTTAAGAGTTCTCACTCTAAGGTACCTTTTATGAGTTATTCTCACTTTAAAATCCTTTTATGAGTTATTCTCACTTTACAATGATCCACTATGTTAGAGAGTTTTTCCTAATATGGGAACAAATTAAACAAGCATTATTTTGGTAGTGCGACCAGATTCATCGAATCTTTGGACTTAGTTACTCATGTGTGATTTTTGGATTGTTAAGTTTCTTCTTAATCTCTTTCAATGGTCTCTTTTTGTTGATTTCTAATTTCACCTTCTTTACGGTATTTAAAAGTGAAAGAAAAGATAGATAGACCCCTTTTTGAAGAAATTAGACTCCTTGTATAGAAAAGTAAAGACTTAATAAAGAAACGAGACATCTTCATCGAGAAATATCACATCTTTGTGGAGAAAGATCAAGTCTTTGTGATGAAAGATGACTTGTGGAGGAAAGTGGGTGCTTTTAGTGTAAATGTAGGTTCTTTGTAGAGAAAGATAGTTTCTTTGTGAAGAACGATGTGTTCTTTCTTAGAGAAAAGTATTCATTTTTTCTTCTTTTAATGGAATATGAGCTCTTTATGGAGAAGCAACTTCTGTTTATATAGATGAAACAATTAAGTAATGAGTTTTTTTGCTTGATTCCCCATAAGATGGTGCAAAAATATTTTGGTAAGATTCTGATCAAGCCATTATTTTGGCCAAAACATTTAAGGACTTACTATCAGAGATGTTCTTTCTAGTTTTCTAAGAAGGAATTGAGAGAGGAGGGGGTGGAGGGAAGAACCAGTGAGAACTTGAAAAAGAGGAAAACAATTGTTAGAGACGTCACCCTGACGACACACTAACGGTCAAGTCAATTTATAGTGGAGAGGAGGCTAGACTTATGTGAAAATGAAGATGAAGTGAAAGAGTCAAAAGAGACCTCTTTTTTGTGAGATTTATATAGTGGAATTTCATAAGGGTATCTTTGGTCTTTTTTTGCATGTGGCGAGCTGTAGTTGGCTATTCCTACCTTATCTAAGGGCTTTTTAGTAATGTTACTTTGAAATTTAAATATAACCGGTTCTTCGTGGATCAAGTTGTCGCATGTCATTCCTTTAGTGGGTTGAGGAAGGGGTTCTATATGGATCATGTGGCAATCCTTTTGGACTGTAAAGTGCACATAGGTTGGGCTTCGCACATGAGGGCTTGGACAAGAGTTTAGGAAGGAAAGATCGGGCCAGACCCATGCTCTCTATTTAAAAAAAATTAAATTAGAATAATAAATTTAAATTTGAGAAAAATGGAAAAAATAAAAAAGTAAGCTTAAATTCCTAATTAATATATCAATAATGAATAAAAAAAATTAAAATAATAATATTAAACTCTTTTTTAAGTGTTAATTGAGCCAGCTTGAGTTTTTACTTATTTTTTAAAACTTTTTTAAAATTATTGTAAATTTGAAATGAGTTAATAATAATCAAGTTGTTATAAAAAGAAAATAAATATTTCAAAAGAAAATAATAAATAAATAAAATAAAGTAACCAAGTCTTCCTGATGAACAAAAATTTTGCAACAAATTTTGTATTATTAATTCATTTCAAGTTTTCTAATGGACTTAGACTTGGGCTTGAAAAAGCTCAGCCCAAAACCTTAATTTGCCAGCCCTACAGGAGAGTGGCCCCTTGTACGGTCCTTTGCTGTGGCTGTTTGTGGGTTCTCCTGGTGGAGCTAAGCTAGCCCAATGAGAGAATCTTCCTACTGACACACCAAATATTTGTGGCAATGCTTGGGCATCAAGTAAGAGACATATTTTGATTTTTTAAAAAAAAATTATTAGGGTGGCTCGTACCTCTTCACCCTTTTTTTTTTTTTTAACAATGCCCCTACTCTTTTAGCTCTCATTTTTGGCTTGTTTAAGGGTTTAATAAACAAAACACCTTGTTAAACATGTGTCAATCTTCCATTTGCCTTTGTAAATTTTACCACAACAAAACCTATCAAAACTATACTTTCAATCAACATAAAAGCATAACAATCAACAATTCTATTTATATTATACTTATAACTATAGCCATTCCAATAATTTTTGTATTTTCAATAGGGAAAAGGACATCTGCACTCTAAGTTTTGAGGAAATTATCACGGAGATCTCCGAGTTTTTAATAAGGGACACCAAGACCCTTTTTTTTTACCAGAATACCCTTTAAATATTGTAGCAAAAAATTTGACTTTAAGATTTTTAATAAATACAAATATAATATAAATAATTTAATTTGTTAGGTAGACTAATAATATTAAAATATAAGTTATTATATTTATTTTAATAATATGTATTTGTTATAACGATTATAATTGAATCTTTGGATTAAATAGATATAAAATTAATAAAATATATCTTAGGTATAGATAATATTAAAATTATTTTATATAATATTTAAAATAATTTAAATGGCTATATATTCATTTTAATATCACATTTCAATTTATTGTAAAATTTACTTTAATATAATAAATATGTTTAATAGATTGTACAATATTAAAATATATTTCCAAATATTAAAATTATATTAAAATGTATATATTTATTTTAATATTATATATTTATTTATTGTAAAAAATGGAGTTAATTTTATGGGTTAATAGAGTCAATGGATATTATGGTAAAAAAGAAGTCCTGATATTCATTTTTTTTAAAACTTAAGAATTTACCTGACAATTTTTCCAAATACCGGGGAAGTAACTATCCTTTTTCCTTTACAAAATTAATTTAATTGAGATAATACCCAATTCAAATACAAAATAAAAAAAGGTGGAGCAAAAAAAGAAGAAAACAAGTAGAAGAAGAAAACTGGCATGGTGATCGAATAGATGATCATATTTTTTTATATATTCCAAGAAGAAAGAGTGATTATGCAGCTAATCCTATATCAAAGACTAAAACTAAAATAAACAAATAAATTAAGACTTGGCAAAGAAAACAAAGGCAGAGATGACGTCTATTAATTATCGGTTAGTTTTACAATAGCCTCCAAAATATGTGTTGTGTTGTGTTGTCTTAAAAAGGAAAACCAAAAGTGTAAAATGACTTAAATAATGTGTCAAAAGTACATTAAATCCAAATTGTAAAAAGACTTAAAGTAATGTGTCTTCACCTTCTCAAAATTTTAGGAAAAATTAAATTAAGAGAGTATCGAAAATCCGAATCTAGAAAGAAAGGCATGCTTTTCAAGATTTATGTTGATTGAGTCAGTTTTTTTTTTTTTATTTAACCACCCCTTTATGATAAGCTATTTTCCTTTTCTTTTTTTTTTGGGTGAAGAAAGTTTTGGAATATTTTTAATTTATGGTCCCAAGGGTATTAATTTTTGTTAAAATTAGGTTATTAATTTATTGATGAATTTTAACATAAAGTATGGTCCTAAGAGCATTAATATATTAAAATTAGGCTATTGATTAGGGGTGTTCGCGGATCTAATTTTACGGATTAGACATCAATCCATATCTGATCCACAATTTTACGGATTATAATTTTTCAATCCAATCAATCCACGGATTGATTAAACTCAATCCAAATCCAATCCATAAATCTGCGGATCAGATGCGGATTTGACTCAATTCATATCCAATCCATACGTCTGCGGATCGGATGCTGATTTAACTTAATCCATATCCAATCCACCATTTTGCGCATTAGTTTCCGAATTAAAAATTTTTAATTCTCCCCAATCCATGAACTAATGAAATTAAAAAATATCTAATATAAAAATAATTTTACTACCAATTAAATTTAAAATTGAATAAAATTTAAACAAATTAATTGTTTAAATAAAACTAAAATAATACATTCAAAGTTTCAAAATATAGCACATCGAGATTAATTGTTCAAATAAAACTACAATAATACATTTAAAGTTTCAAAATATAACACACTAAGATTAATTGTTCAAATAAAGTTACAATAATACATTAATATAACACCAAAATTAATTGTTCAAATAAAACCACAATTAATTGAAATGACGAAGTTTCTGAAATCAAACACAGTCTGATCATTCACCAGGGCTATTGTACTTGTCAAAAAGTAGTGATTATAGAGCCGTCAACTATGGGAACCAAGAGAAGTACGGGTGGCGATATTAAAAGTTGTGATAGTGCAATTGTTTGGCTGGAACCAGTGATTGTGAAGTGACTCGATGGACTTGGGGAAGAAGATGGCTTGCTCTCGTTGGAATCACGCGGCTGACGTCTTTCAAATCGGTGTCGAGAGTGTATTGAACCAGTATTGGGTGTTGCTAGTGCGTGTGACGGCGGGGAACCTTAAGGTTTTTTGTTTGCAAATTGTTGGTGATTTGGCTTTACGTTACTTTGCTTTTGGGTGACTTTGTAAATTGTTGAAAACTTGGCATTATGTTACTTTGCTTTTGCTAATGCGTGTGACTTTGCTTTTATTTTATTTTACAATTTTTACGAGTTATATTTGTATATTTGATTTTTTAATTATTTTTTACTTAATATTATTATTAGGTAATGACTAAGATATATTATAGTGCTTATGTAACTATGTAATGTCACATTTATAATATTCTTTAATTAAATTTATAATAATTTTTTAACTATATATATATATATATATATATATATATATATATATATATATATATATATAAGATTCACATATTCACGGATTTTTACGGATTTACAGAAGTAAATCCATATCCAATCCATCGACTTTTAAATTTTCAATCCATATCCAATCCACGGATCGGATTTATACGGATAAAATTTTCACGGATCAGACGGATTGAGTGGATCGGATTGGATTCTGAACACCTTCACTATTGATTTATTGATAAATTTTAACACAAAGTACAGCACAGATCCAAACTGTTTCTGTAAGATACCATATAACTTCAAAATTTGTAATTATTGAAATAAGGATGTGAATAATTTAGAGAATTCTCAAATGGAGATGAGGATCTTTGCGTCAGTAGCCTTACAGCTCCAGGTTAATGTTGGATTTGAAAATAATGGGATGTACATCCCAGAAAAAATTAACCACACGATAAATAATAAGGGATATTATCATTTTATTACTAAAGTTTTACTGACATATCATGTCAGTACCAAGGTTTGTCGAAAAGTGCATTTCACCAACAAAGTTTTGCGCCATTATCAATTCACTACCTTTCCGTTAACAACGTTAAAAGTTTGCTAATGTCATAAGTAGGGGTGGGTAAATTGAATTTCGGTTCGGGTTGTTCGGGTTTCGGTTTGGGTTTCGGTTTGGATTTCAACCCATTCGGATTGGAGAATTGAACCCAATCGGGTTGAAAACGCCAACCCGAACCAAACCGAACCGAATTAAGGCAATTCAGATCGGATTGGGTTGATAATTCGGGTTAAACTTTTGGTTCGGGTTAATTTGGGTTAGTTCGGGTTAGAATGGGTTGGAACAATTTAATCTAAAAATTCTAACAACAACCACTTAAAATCTAAAAATTTAAATTCCAAACATTCTTAACAATAAATATCAACTACAAATCATTATTAATAACATTTAAATAATTTAAAAATCTCAATTCCAAATATTTCAAACATCCTTAAGGAACGACTTAATCCAAAAATTATAACAACCACTTAAAATCCAAAAATCTCAATTCCAAACATCCTTAATAACAAATATCAACTACAAATCATCTTTAATAACATTTCAATAATTTAAAACTCTCAATTTTAAATATTCCAAACATCCTTAAGGAACAATTTAATTCAAAAATTATAACAACCACTTAAAATCCAAAAATCTCAATTCCAAACATCCTTAATAACAAATATCAACTACAAATCATCCTTAATAACATTTTAACAATTTGAAACTCTCAATTCCAAATATTCCAAATATCCTTAAGGAGCAATTTAATCTAAAAATTCTAACAACCACCACTTAAAATCCAAAAATCTCAATTCAACAAATATCAACTATAAATCATCCTTAATAATATTTCAACAAGTCTTTTTAAAGTTAACAAAACATAAAACATGTAGTTAAATACAATAAAACTACAAAAATTACAAATCTAAAAATTAAAATGGCTGAATTAAAAAAAAAAGCTTCAACCCGAACGGTTTAAAAATTCAATTTGGGTTCAACCCGAACCGAAATTTAACCCGAACGGGTTGAACCTTTCAATCCATTCGGGTTTCACCGATTAACCCAAACCGAACAGAACGCCCACCCCTAGTCATAAGAGTATCAAAGACATTTCCAGCTGTAAGAGTAAAATTGTTTGTTAATTTGATAGAGTGGAGTTTTGTAAAGCACACCATGTTAAAGCTAGGTTTCTCTAGTAATTTGGTGGAGTTGATTTTGAATTGCATTAGCTCAACCTCTTTTTCTGTGGTGATAAATGGAGTAGTTTCAGGAATGATTAAGCCTCAAAGAGGGCTAAGGCAGGGGTGTCCACTCTCCCCTTATTTGTTCATTATATGCGCCGAGGTGTTTTCAAGTTTGCTCGCTCAGGCGGAGCAGCAGAAGCTTATCCAGGGGCTTCGTTTCGGAAAAGAGGTCTCAGTCTCCCACTTGTTATTTGCCGATGATAGCTTAATCTTTGTCAGAGCAGCGGTAGAGGATTGCTCTCAGCTAAAGGCTATTTTTGATTGTTACAGTAGAGCTTCGGGGCAGATTTTTAATTACCAAAAATCATCAATGTTCTTTAGTCAAAGCACAGAGGAGGATCGAGCTATTGCTATAAAGGACATTTTTCAGCTGCAGGTGGTTTCTCGCCATGAAAAATATCTAGGCTTGCCATCCATGGTAGGTAGGAAGTCTAAAAGCTTTTTCAATGATGTAAAGCTTAGAGTGTTAAATAAAATTCAGGGATGGCAGCACAAGTTTTTCTCGAGTGGAGGCAAAGAGGTGCTCATTAAGGCTGTTGCACAAGCAGTCCCAACGTTCGCTATGAGTGTGTTCAAAATCCCGTTGGGGCTGTGTGAGGAGATCCAAAAGGAAGTGGCTAAGTTCTGGTGGGGAACAGATGGAAAGAAGAAGGGCATTCACTGGAGGAGTTGGGAGAAGCTGAGCAAAGCAAAGATAAGGGGAGGTATGGGGTTTCGAGACCTATCAAGCTTCAACCAAGCTCTTGTGGCGAAGCAAGGGTGGAGAATCATCCATAATCCAAGCTCGCTGGTTGCTAGAGTTATGAAAGCGAGATACTTCAAGCATATGGATTTCACGGAAGCAGTGCTGGGGTCAAAGCCTTCGTTTATTTGGAGGAGCATCCTGTGGGGGAGGCAGGTGATTCAAAATGGAGCTAGATGGAGAATTGGGAATGGCCAAAAAGTCAAGGTGTATTCAAGCAATTGGCTGCCCAGACCTTCAACTTTCAGGCCTGTCTCAGCTCCAGCAAGAAGGGTGGACTTGACAGTGGCAGAGTTAATTGATGGTCAGCACAGATGGAAGGAGAGGCTGATTCAAGAGTCCTTCGCAAGGGAGGATGTGGAAGCCTTTTTACAAATTCCCCTCCCTAATAGTCCAGAAGAGGATCAACTAATTTGGCATTATGACAGAAGAGGGGAGTATTATGTGAAAAGTGGTTATCAGGTGGCGATGAGGGTAAAGCTTCCAGATCAGCCCTGTTGCTCATCTTAGAAGCCAGACCTTTGGGGTGCCCTGTGGAAGCTGGTAGTGCCCGAGAAGATAAAGATTTTCCTATGGCGAGCTCTCAATAACATACTCCCTACATCGGAAAATCTTTGGAAGAAGAGAGTGGTGCAGGAGCCAATATGCAAAATTTGCAGCAGTCAGGTGGAAACTATATCTCATGCTCTGCTGGGGTGTAAAAGGGATAGGAAAATCTGGAGAAGCTCTCAATTCCCAGAGATGCTGGTAGAGAGTAACTTTCATGATATAAGTGGGATGTTCCAAGGGCTGTCCAAAAAGCAGCATATCAGCAAGGTGGAGTATGTTGCAGTGCTCCTATGGGTAATCTGGACTGCCAGAAACAAGTGGTTGTTTGAGGGGAGAAAAGATAATCCAGTAAGTCTGATGGCAAGGGCTGAGTCAATTGTGGAAGCTTTCAAAAACTCCAGGATACCTCTAAAAAATTTCCATGCAAGGAAAGAGGATGACAAGGCAATTCAATGGTGTCCTCCCCCAGAAGGCTGGCTGAAGGTTAATGTGGATGCAGCAGTGGATGGAAAAAGGCAGGCAGCTGGTCTGGGGGTAGTGGTTAGAGACTGGAAGAGCAACTACATAGCGGCTGCTATAAAAACCAGTAGTTTTTTTGGAAATGTATCGATGGCAGAAGCAGCAGCCATGGACTGGGGAATGCAGGTTGCTGCTCGAGTTGGAGGAAAATATGTTTTGATAGAATCAGATTCTCTCGAAGTTGTTGAGCTTGTAAATAATAGAATTAGCAGCATGTCAGAAATTGTTTAGGTGATCTCTGAAATTCTGGAAAAAAAGAATGCTTTTCAAAATTTCAAAGCTCAGCACATTCCTAGATTATGTAATGGCATAGCTCATTCCTTAGCTAAGATGGCTTTGCAAAAGCAGGAATCTGTAATGTGGCTGGATGAATTTCCAGCAGATATCATGTACTTATTTTCTCGTTAATTAATGGATAGGTTTACTTCCTTTCAAAAAAAAAAAATTTGATAGATAAATTATCATTTTACTACCAAGTTTTTAGGGGAATTATCATTTTACTACCAAATTTTTAGGGGAGTTATCATTTTACTACCAAACTCTTAGGGGTAAAATCAACTTTTAACTCAATTTCCGTTAAACATTAACTTTTTCTTAACGGAATGGTAGTGAATTGATAACGGCGCAAAACTTTAGTAGTAAAATACACTTTTCAACAAACCTTGGTACTAACATGATATGTCAGTAAAACTTTGATAGTAAAGTGATAATTTCCGAAATAATAATAATAATAATAATAATAATAATAATAATAACAGCAACAACAACAACAACAACAACAACAACTACTACTACTTTGTTCATGCTCAATTATTTAAAAAGGGAGATTGCCAATTTCCCCCCAACAGTAATCAACATATACCATTTCCCCCATGTTATTTTTATAATGGCTAAAAACCCCATAATGGCATAAGTTTACAATATCACTCTTATTTTCAACCACTCTTTTGTTTATATTTATTATAAATTAAATAAATCACATGAATAGAAACTAAATAAAAATTAAGCATTAAAAATAATAAATATATGTTTTGATATGAGAAAAAAATTAATAATAATTTTTTTTCTTGTACTTATTTATTTTGTGAAAATTTCTTATAATAAATATATAAGAAAGTTATTATAAAATGATAAAAAAATTTATTATAAGATAAATAATAAATATTTTTCCTATACTTTTTACATTTAATTTTAAAATATTACAAAATGTTTATTATAAGAAAATGTTCACAAAATAAATAATTACAAGAAAAAATTTTTTATTATTAACTTTTTTGCTCATATCAAAACATATAGTTCTTGTTTTTAATACTTAATTTTTTTAATTTAGTTTCTATTCATGTAATTTATTTAATTTATAATAAATATAAATAAAAGAGTAGTTAAAAATAAACGTAATATTATAAACTTATGCTGTCAAAGAAATTTTTGGCCATTATAAAAATAGGGGGGGAGTAAATAATATATATTAATTACTACAGAAAAAAAAAAGTAGCAATCCCCTATTTAAAAACTGTGTTTATGTTCAGTTATTTTGCAAATTTTACATTTCAAATTATACAAAGTGAGTCACGTTTTCTCGCCCTTACAGTCGGGCCATGGAATTGGTTGTCGCTTTCAATTAAGCTGTTATCTCGAGAATTGGTTGTGTGACATTCATTACACCCCTTTATGTAATGTGCCCTCATTCGCTGAAAGTTGCAGCTGAGGTTGGATTCTCCTAGAGCTTATGAGCCTGCTGATCATTCAGCATCTTAAGCTTCATAGGTTCGTAACACCATCGAGGAATTTGAGCCTTGATTTGGTGTCGAATGGTCGAGGAGCACATAAGAACTAAGAAGTAACAAATTAAGAACACAACAGACAACACGGTTCATTCAATAACATAGAAAGTTCGAGGTTGTTTATTTAGCATAACTAGCACAAGTGCCCAACCACAAAGCAACTTGGATGCAGAACATAAACAAACAACAAGACGCAGCAACAACACTTGAAAAGGAAACCACAATGATAGTTTATGGAAGACAACATCAACAACAATGGATTTTAGTCTTCCCACCACTGATGAACAAACACACCACTGCTTCTGAGACTCTTGAAGATGTCCATGCAGCTTCCACCCAATGCATCTTTGGCATCTGCCCGATTTGAGCAGCGAAGAAAGAGCTCATCAACAAAGCATATGGTTCCACTTTTGAACAACTCGGTGAGAAATTTCAGTTCTACTTCTCCGGCATTCATCTTCAGAACCACGAAATCTGCAAAGTGCACAGTTTCTTTAAACCAGAGAAGAAAGTCGAAACCATCATCCTCACCATATGGATTTGGATCTTGATAAGTATCAGGATTGGCTTTAGCCTTATTCCCAGCGAGGTCTGGATGATAAACAAAGGTGATACCAGGCCTCTTGACATAAGATAGCATGACTGAAGTGTTATGATCAACAAAATAAACATTAAAAGCTTTGCGATCCACAGGATACGATGGCAAGAACCAACTTTTAGCACTGGAGTTCAGATGTTCCCCTGCCCCAACATCGATGTACACTAACCGCTTCTTTGAGGCAGCATTGATAAACTTAGGCAAATAAGTAATCTTCTTCTCAAATCCCATTGGCTTTTGCTCCACCAAAGGCTCAAGGAACTCCATAAATGGTTTATTGTTGGTATGAGACTGACAGTCTGCTGGAAGTTGAAACTGCTCAAAGTAGGAAACAGTTTCCATTCTTTTCTCGAAAACAACCAGAGTAAACCCATTAACATGACCAACATGCACAATTCTAGAAGTCTTCAGTATTGATGAAACTGGAATCGCAGATCTAATCAAGCTATTCGGGCTAGAACTACTGATACCCACAAGCATAGCCCCAATTCCACCAGGCCTAAGAACTCGCTCGATCTCGAGCACTAGAAGTGCAGGGACAGAAACTTTATCTAGATCCCTGGAGAACACAAAATCAAAGGATTTGTCCTCGTAGTCAAGTTCATAAACGAACTTCTTATGCTTCAGCGAGAAAAATGGGTGTCTATAAACCCCACATGCATATTCAAATCCCAATTCTCGCAATGCATACACGGACGAGGCAGAACCCTCGCCGACACAGAGAGCTTTCACATCATAACTCAACATTTTCATGCCCATTAGCTCTCCAACCACATTAACAGTCAAATTGACATTCTCCTTGCAATGGTTCGATTCAATCGAGCCCAAAATGGGATACATAAGCCGATCCAGAAAGATATACGGATTCGAATAACCCGAAATCACGGTACAATCATTGGAGTAAACAGTGTTATACATAACAGGATCGGACCCAAATAAGATTTGCAGCAAAGGAACGATGGACAAAGCCGAGACAATCATAAAAGAGCGTAAAAGCACACGTCTCGCCAGAGACCCATGAAGGATCTTGAATTTCAAGGTCTTCAAATCCATCAATTTTCAGTTTCAATATCCGAATCTTGAGCAAAATGAAACTAAAAAGCAAAATCCCTTGTTCGTTTTTTTGTTTAACAATTCAAAAGATGAGTGTGAGAGTAAAAAGCCGGCTAAAACTAAGCAAAAACGAAAACTTAGCGAGTGCAAAACCTGGAGGAGGTGTGATTTCCACCCACGAGGACTCCCATTGATTTTTGAAACCCTAACCAGACCCTCTTTGGAACCCTCTTCGACCTTGGCTCGAACCACTTTTGATCCATGTTTCTTCTCAAAACGAACCCACCAATCATCAGTTTAACAATTCTACATTACATCTTCTGTATCGAATATCTCTCAATTACAATGGATTTTGATTAAAAGAACAAAAAAAAAAAAGAAAATGGAGAAAGTTTTTTTTTTTTCCTTTTTAAAAATTAGGGTTTCAGGGAAGTGAAGTAGATGGAGAGTGAAGTGTAGATCTGACCTCTATTATAATAATAGAAGCGGCAATTCTGGTGGACGCGGGGGTTGACAGATGGGGTTACGTGGCAGCAGCAGGATAGGGTCTATAATTACGATTTTGGACACCCGTCGAGATACGATTCGATGAGAACAGCTGCATTATGAATTATTATCAGCTGACAAAAGTGTGTGGGACCCTTACTTTTTAAGATGCTTCGCAAGACCATTCACTCAATGCATCGCATCACGGAATCGGAAATTAAAAATATAAAAAGGCCATGTGATCCGTACGGTAACTTGTTCTTCATTAGATGGGGTAAACCGTAAACGCCACATCCAACCATTTTTGCGCCGCAATTATTTGTAGTAGTTTTAGAATCTAGATTATGATTGATCGATGGATTGATTATGATTGATACAGAAAGACTTAATTTATAATGGGGATTTGGGACTAAGGAATTTTCAACATAGTCCCTGTAGTTATTAAAAATAACAATTAAGTTCTAAAATTATCTAAAATACAGCCGTTAGCTCTAGTTTCAAAAATCAAATTTGAAACACAGCACGCATTATTAGAAATTAAAGAAAAGGGGCGTGTGATTATTGTAACCGTATTTTACAGATCGGGGTACGTCGCATCCAGCCACATTTGAGCTCCCTTTATTTAGAATAATAGTTTTTATATTTTTTGAATTTATAATGGGGACAAAAAGGAAGATTGAGATTTGATGTCAAGGAATTATTAAATCAATCCCTGCATTTATTAAAATAATAAACGGTTTTATAAATTTATCACTTGTCTTAAATACACTGCTGTAGAAACACTTTGTTAGTGGGGTAAGAGTTGTTTTCAAAATAAAAAAAATTCTTTTTCATTTTTAATTTGATATTTTCCCTAATTATCTTTTTTTAAAAATAGAAATATAGACATTCACATGAGTTTTGAGTTATAATATTGGATAATTTGATAATTAATCTTCAATGGGGACTCAGCTCTTACAAAAACAACTTTCTTTTTCTTTTACTTTTTTTTCTTGTTTTCCTATATTATGTCTCCAAATAATAATTTTCTTAGTTATTGAATATCATCTCTGAAAATAATTATAATAATAACAAGAATAACAACAACAATAATAAAATGGTTAGTATTAGATCTAAAAGGAAAAAGAAAATCAATATTGTTGGTGCAAATTTTATCCCAACTTATTAGGTGGCAATTCCAACCACTTACGATCCCTCAGAACTGATTCATCTTTGTTGGACTAACAATAATGAATTTTTCCTTTAGACTAATTTTAATGAGCCTCTAAATTTTCTTCTAAGAGTCTACTTTCTTAGGGAATGATGATATCTTTATCTGATAATACTCTACAAACACAAGAAAACAATCAAAGGGTAGGCTTTTGCGGGCGTAAACCCTCTGATTATTAAGTCAATTATCAAATTTTTAGAAATATAAATTTTGAGAGAGAAAATCTAGAGAAAGAAAGTTAGCATTCTCCTTTTGACTCCATATTTCTTATCTTTAAGTGTGAATAGAGGGCATGTTTACAGGTGAAATTGGTTTGACTTGAGTCTTAATTACTTTGATAACAAGTGTCATTGTTTTTGACATCTGGTGACACTTGTCTTCTTGTGCCCATGCTGATTGACACATGAATATGCAAGCTTGTTTACAGATTAAAAGAGGAAGCATTTTATTCTTAAGTTGTTTTTCCTAAGATACTAGGATCATAAGAACCTTGGAAACTATTAGGTTTATCATAAGAGCCTGAGATTCTAGGAACCTTGATATCTTTAGGGGTTTGTCCTAGGATCGGGGATCATAAGAGTCTTGGAACCTTGGAACTTTGGAGGCTTATCCTAGTTGGTTTGTCCTAAAAGCCTAAGAGGTTTATCATAAGTGGTTTGTCATAGGAAACTCAAAGGTTTATACTAAGTTATTTGTCTTAGTATAAGATCCTAGGTACCTAATAGGTTTATCCTGGGTGATTTGTTTTAAGATGAGATCCTAGAAATCTTGAAATGTTTTGGGCCTCAGAGCTTTACCACTTGGGAGATTTATTCTAGATGGTTTGTCTATCTCTTCATGGGACTTTATTGAGACCATATTTATATGGGTTTTAATTGGGCTTATTCTATTTTCAGCGCAACAATTGCCCCCTCCTCCAAAGTCTAAAATTCTTAACGTTAAAATTTAGACTTTTTTTGGTGATTTATTCTAGGATTTTTAAACACAAGAGGTTTATTTGACGATGATTCCATCTCTGGGTTTTTTTTTTTTGGTGAGAACTTTAGTTCTCAAATTTTATCCTAAGAGGATTATTCTCGAATGATTTTTATCTTTGAATTCTATCCTAGGAGGATTTTTCTCCAAGAATTTTTTTCCTTTAATTCATCATGTGAAGGCTTTTCTTCAAGGATTTCCTTGAATTCCATCCCTTGGAGGATTTTTCTCTAAAGATTTTTGTCCTTGAATTCCATTCTAAGAGAATTTTTCTCCAAGGATTTTTATAATTGAATTCTATCACTAGGAAGATTTTTCTAGAAATATTTTATAGTTGAATTATATCCTTAGAAGGATTTTTCTCTGAGAATTTTATCATTGAATTCTATCCCTAGAAGGATTTTTCTCTAAGAATTTTATCCTTAAATTTTTTTTCTTAAGAGGATCTTTCTCCAATGATTTTTATACTTGAATCCATTTAGGAGGATTTCTCTCCAAATATTTTTATCTTTCATTTTCATCTCTAGAGGAATTTTTCTTCAAGAATTTTATCTTTGAACTCCATCCTTAAGATGATTTTTCTCTAAGAATTTTTATCCTTGAATTCCATGATGATTTTTATCCTTGAGTTCCAACATAAGAGGATTTTTCTCCAAGAATCTTTATCCTTGAATTAAAATCTTGGGAGGATTTTTCTTTACGAATTTTTATCCTTGAATTCTATCCTTAACAAGATTTTTCTCTAAGGATTTTATCTTTGAATTGTATCCATAGGCGAATTTTTCACCAAGTGTTTTATCCTCAGATTCTATATCTAAGAGGATTTTATCCAAAGATTTTGTTCTTAAATTACATTGTTAGGAGGGTTTTTCTTGAAGAGTTTTTAGTTTTGAATTCTATTCCTTAGGAAGAATTTTATCTGTGCATTCCATCCTAGGAGGATTTTTCTCCAAGGATTTTTATCCTTGAATTCCATCCTAGGAAGTTATCTCTTCAAAGATTTTTATCCTTTAATTCTATCCTTAGAAATTAGAAGAATTTATTTCCAAGCATTTTATCTTTGAAATCTATTTGTTTGGGGAATAAAATAGAATATTGAAAATGAAGCGCCACGTGTCAATGTGAAAGTTATATAACTATAAGTTATTCTCGTGGAGTACCCAACCTCTACTAGTTACACCTAGTAATTAAGTGGGTATGTGGGGTGTGCCACATCAGAGTAAAGGTAGTTAAAGAGAACATAAAAAAATACTCGCCACGTGTGACATTTCCATCTGCCAAAGAGAATATTTGATTTGGAAAAATCAAATAAGGAATATCTTTTTTAAAAGAGAGGATATTTAGTTGTTACACTTGTAAAAAGCAAAAAGCAGCATTCCAAAGACAATAGTCTTTAGCTGCCATGCCTAAAAGTTTCCAAACAATCTCTTCAGAATTGTCCTAAACCACCTACAGCAAACGCCACGTGCACAAAACAACAAACCCTGCCAAACAATCGACTCCTTACTTCCCAAGCATGCTCCTAACGTTCCAAAAAGCATGATAAAGGTGAAAATGATGAAAAAATTTCAGAAAAGACATTAGAATCATCACTAAAGATGTGCCATACGACAGGGTACTCAGGGTGTACTATATAAAGGCAATAAGATTCTATCTTTGTCATAATTATCACCAAACACGCCCTCTCCACTAAAAAAGCTGATGTCTTCTTCAACATCTAGCCACTATTTTCAAGAGTTTGCAAACTCTCATGACCTAAAAAAGTTCAAGTAGCTGACTTGAACATTGGAGTGTGGTTGTTGGCCACCGCTGGCTCTAGCTATAACCTATATTTGCTGTTTTACAAGTTTAAAGGCGTCCTTTTAAACCCTCAGTTTCCACATTTGTCCTCTCACCATTATCAGCCCTCTCCCACTTTTTTTCATCTCCTTTAAAGTCCTAAAACAGCTCACACACTGCGGTTAAATGAGGTACCCTGAGTCCCTAAAAAAATAAATTCATTGTTTTGGTGAGGTTTTGTCCTTTTTTCTTGCACCCAAAATCTGCTTAAAAAAATTAGCATCGTCTGGGTGAGGAGAGCATAAAAAGCCTCTATAGTAGTTACTAAACTAATCATGGTGTATACTTAGAAATCATGGCACCTGACGTACCCTCGGACGCTATGATGATAAATTTGACATTAGTGAGAGATGATATCAGTGAAGAGGTCAGTGATCTAGCAAGGAGAACAGATCAACCCAACAAATGCAAGTTCGTCAAATAATTTATCGGTATTTGCCTAAATGAGGAGCCTGTTTCCCAACAACACTTTAAAGAACTTGTTCACACCATTCTTCGCGCTGTGGGCTCTTAAATACATGAACCAATAGTTCCCCCCGGCATTTAGGATGTTTCTTCAACACAGGTAAAAAAGAAAATTGTCTCATACTCTGAGGTACTCGAAAGTGACGGAATAAGGCAGGATCCATCGAGTTTTCGATTTAAGTCACAACTCGCAACCCCTGTGAAGAAACCTTATACAGCCTCTAGCCACCCGTGTACTAGCCGAGGTACCAAATATAACAAGCGAGCTTATGAGGATCTCCGACACAAGTTGAACGCCAAACGAACTTCTCAAATGGGAGTGGTATCTCAAGGTGAACCTGGGGCACCCCGTGAGTACTTAGAAAAAAAATGGAACACTTGGAAGCTCAAGTAAAGCTACTATATAGAAAATAGAATGTCACTAGTGCTCTAACACCAGTAGAGTAGAACTTACCATTTTCTTTGGAGATTCAGACAACAATTCTCTAGGATACCTTTTATAAGTCTCAGATACCCCCGTATTCAGGTACCTCAGATTTGACGGATCATGTCGAGTTGTACTGCAATCAAATGCTTATTAAATTATCAACGAGAGGGCTATGCGTCAGATATTTCCCCACACACTCACTGGACATGGCAGTTCTTGGTTCAGATCTTTGAAGGCAGGTAATGTATCCACCTTGATAAGCTCCTTACAGAGATCATTCACGAATTTGGCTACGGCGCCTCCCATGATCAAGTGGCATCCAAGTTAGCTTTCATTAAGCAAGGGGAATCTAAGTCTTTGACAAATTATGTAGCATGTTTCCACCAAGAAGTATTATGGACGGGCATGCTTGGTCACCAACACATGTTGACCCACTTCGAAAAGAATATGCATTTTGGAAAAGTTGTGGCGTTCCTTTTAAAAGCTTCACCTTTTCTCATACAGGGAAGCCCACTCTCGAGCCTTATAACAAATCGAGATGAATGAGAAGTGCCGCTTGAATTGACAATAAGAGAAAGCAGCGGTCATGAAAAATAAAGAGAAACTTAAGAAGACTGAAGTACACCAAGATAGGGTACCCTACATATCACAACTTGTCAGACCATCTCAACCAGAGTTGAGAGAACTGCTATAAAAACCTCAATATGAATCTTATCACACTTTGAACTACTCTCCAGAACTGATCTTCTATTAAATTTTAGACAACAGCCTACTCCACCCACCCAAGCTCATGTGCATATACCGTAACATAAAACGTAGTTTAAAATATTACGAGTTTCACAAGGATTTTGGTCATAGCACCACCGAATGCTTCTGTTTGCGTAAGAAAATTGAATTTCTAGTTCTCAGTGAGTACCTTAAGGAGGTCATTGCATATGTAAGGCAAGTTCGGAAGTCTATGGAGCTAGATAAAGGCAAGCACATACTTAATACCAGCCCTAAATGTGAGGCACCCTAAGGATCTCAGAAAGGAGTTTATGTTTAAGTGATAGCAATTGGACTTACTCTAGCTGGCCAGTCTAGAAGAGCCATAAAAATTATTATACATTGCCATTGCCAGCTACTATCATTGGCCAAAAAATCTGTTTCAAGATAGTGGCGTACCTCAGGTACCCCACCATCTCATATCAATTTATTTAATGGAAAAAGATGTTAAAGGTATCATATAAAAAGATGTTAAAGGTATCTCATACCCCTATGACGATGCTTTGGTCATCACATTAAAGGTTGCTACTGGCAAAGTGACAAGAATGCTAGTGGACACAGATAGTTCCGTAGACATTATCTTCAAAAGCGCCTTGGATCGGTTACTAACGCCAAAAATCTATTCGAATGATACACTACTTATTAGTTTGACCTGTCATATTGTCATTCTAAAAGACATCGTTACCTTGCCCGTAACTATTGTTAGGGTGCCCCACCGTGTCATTCGCATGATTGACTTTCTCATTGTGGATAGCCCATGAGCCTCTAATATCATTTTGGGTAGGCCATTTGACACGACTTAAAAGTGATTATTAACTCCCAAGTATAAGAGTATCTTATTATATTATAACTCGGTGAGTACAAAGTCAATCCACAAAGAAATGATTTAATTTGTTTATTTAAGTTTATCAAAAAATTAAAATTAAAAATTAAAAATGTGCAATTTAATTTAAGAAAAACTATGAAGTTAAAGTAGTTAGGGTTATGGATATACTCCTAGTAATAAATACAATTTAACATATTCTTTTTATTTTTTTATTTTATTTTCCAAAAGACTAATTGTATAAATTAAAATAATTTTCCCATTAATTTTATTATGGATTAAGAACTTAATGTGCCTAAATTCAACTTGTCTACCACAAGTCAAAATACCATTTTACCATACTTTGTACTAAGATATTGAGAATTCATTATGCCAAACTCCTATGTTTGTCTACAATAAATCAAAATTTCAAAATATAAAATAAAGATAAAATTAAATAGAAAATAATTCAATTTGTACAATTTAAAATAGAATTTGATTAAATCATATTTTTTCACTAAGAGTTTCACCTTCCCATAACTATGAATGTTTAGCTAAACATTTTTTAAATAAAGGAAATTATTAAAATTGAAAAATATATAATTAAAAAATAGAATTTGAAAATTGAAATAAAATTAATTTTATTTATTGAAAATATATTACAAAAAGACATGAGAAGAAAAATTTAGGGGGAAAAAAGAGAAGAGAATGTGTGTAGAGGTGTGTTCCACCCCTCTATTTATACTAATATACGGTAAATCCACACCACACAAATAAATAAATCTAATTATATCTTAATCTTACATTTGTCCCACTAATAAAACATAAACCTAACTTAATCCATTCAATCATATCCAACACATTCCACTAACAATTACCATACCTAACGTGACAAAAACTTATAATTTTACAATTACCACATTTACCGTGTTAAAAGCTTAAAAATTTACAACAAAAGTCTCGGATCCTCCTCAACAATGACATAATTTCTCGAACTTCCTGAATCCAAATTTGACATCTGTACATTTGTTTAGAGCCTTAAATTGCATGAAATTATTATTTTTACCTAATAAACACACAAAAATACACAAAATCAAATATTTAGAAAAATAATTAGAAATTCACAATTTGTTACACAATTACAAATATAAATTACATTAATTGCACAAAATAACATTTTACCCCTTAATAAACATATAATTTTTAACACTAATTGCCATTTTTAACAAAAATCAAAGCAACAGTATCCCTACATCACCTTGCTATAAAAATTTCAATTGCCATATATGATGTCACCATCAAAAAGGACCAGTAGCTCAGGGTTGCTATGATGTCGCCTTTAAAAATAGCTATCAGATTGCTTCTGGTACTCAGTTGAAGACGCAGCTCACCAGGGACAGAGTACCGCTAGTGAAAATAGACTTAATGAACATCAAGGCATTAGGGGTACCCGAGGATACTCACTCGGAACACATAGGCCTCGCTCGACCACCAGAATTTAAGCCATTGTCAGTTTTTTGGTTGAATTTGCCAATGACTCTAGAGGTGAGGGAATCATGGGGTACTTGAGCGAGGCAACATCGGCAGCAGAAAAAGAATAAGTCTGGGAAATTTGCATCCACAATCTTTCCAATGCACATGAATGTGGTGGGAAAGTAATCACCATCGGCCCCGGTAGAGAGAAGCTATATTACTGTTAAAGGGATCACACTTAACCTTTTTCTAGTTATCCTGTCTATTTTTTTTAATGCTTATATGCATGTAATATATGATCAACCGTGTGGGTACTTACAGTACTTTAAATCGATTAGTTACATTTTTTAATTTCTTTAATCTCTAGTGAAAAGAATAAGAGATAATAGAGTCCCCTATTTTCCTTATGATAACAGTGCAGTGTCATGTAACGATCCATGTCACCATTACCTATAATTGCATTTTCTTTCCAAAATGTCATGATGTGTGCTCTTTTATTGGCTTTTCGATTATATAATGTAGATGAGTAGTTTGAAATTCCATTTAATAGGAATATGTTCACCATTAAACTAATTTCATATCTGTTGTTGTCCAATGTTTATTATTATACAGAATGTTGTTAAAAGGTCACTTTATTTTGGTGTAACCAAGGCATCTGACCTATTTTGATCATGATGATCTACTCAAGGTCAGATGCAGTAAAACAAATATAAAGAAATTGTCACTAACTTTTCAAAGTGATTATGAAAATGTGCCTATTTGAATGAAGAAAATGAGGGTCAAAGAAAACTCCAGGGCAAAGTACACATTCGTACGCTAATATAATGAGGATTCGTTAAAGTATGCGTATGACCGCACCTCCACTCATTCGTCTTAAGCTAAAGTAAATGATAAAAACTTTACAAGTAAAAGGGTAATCACATGAGTTAGATGCCTAAAGTACTTATAAGGGTAGGCGAGCAACCATATTTATCACTATCTATTTTTTTTATTTGATTCCAAGCGAATGGAAGATAATGAGGTTTTCGACCGTCTTATATAAGGGTAGGCAAACAACCTTTTTTTATCTCTATCTATGTTGCTTATTTGATTCCACACGAATAACAGATCATGAGGTTTTCGACCATCTCACATAAGAGTAGGCAAACAACTACCTTTATCTCTATCTATATTACTTATTTGATTCTACGTGAATGGCAGATCATGAGGTTTTAGACTATATTATATAAAGGTCGGCGATCACTTACCTTTATTACTCTCTTTTATGTTTAAATTGATTCTAAGAGAATGGCGAATCATGAGGTTTTCCATCATCTCGCATAAGAGAAAGCAAGTAACTACGTTTATTATTATTTGTTTCACATTTTTTATTAAAAGCGAACGGCAGATCATGAGGTTTTCGATTATCTTTTAAAAATATTTGCCAGAATTTTTGTTAAGATTTGCAACAAGCACGTCTAAGTTTATTGATTTACACTGATGAGATAAGATCAGGGGTACCCTATACCAGAAAGTCATTCCTTGAATGCACTAAGAGGGATCCTAAGAAGGTTGGAGGAAAGTAGAAAATAAGTTCGCCTTTTTTGTTAGACCAGTTGTAGAGTTACATGCTTTAACAATTTGTTGTGCCGATACTTTGGTTAGTGATAAGTGTTAAGAATCTTCATAATCTTCTAAAGATTAGCAATAAGCATATCTGGATGAATAGCCATATTGATGATGAAATTAGGTTGCTTCACTATAAAGTAAGAGATAGCTTGGTGAACATCTAAGTAGAAAGGTACTCGAGGTACCCCATGCGCTTAGTCAAATTTCAGAATGCATCAAAGAAACAACATCTAAAACTACAAAAAATAAAAATACCATCACAAAATAAGAGGAATTTGCTAGTACCACATTAAAGTTGTTTGGGTACCTTGGTAGAACGAAGAATATCAGGAAGTCAAGAAAATAGTTCAAATTCATAATTCAGGAAAAATGCCAACAAACAAATAGTAACATTAAATAAAGTCACACAACAGGCACCTCATCCTCACCTTCTTCCCTTTAAACATGGGATAAGCAAAAGTTGCATAGGTATGAAATTCAGTATCAGAAACATCTGGTGAGAACTTTGGCTGGGGGAGGTGAGGTACATTCAGTATCAGCTTTAGCACAGTAAGAGTTACCACAAAAAACGCTAATAAAAGGTCGCAAATAGCACCCGGTCAAACCCAACCTACCCGAATCGGCAATTAATTATGGGTGATGTTCTCGGTGGTATTATAAACATATCTAGCAAGTGTAAGACTTTTCCATTTACCACTGGATCTAGCTCCCCTTCAATGAAATCCCTAGGTAGAGAGAAAAGGGATCCTAATTTTCTTTTGCGGGTAGTAGGGGTACCCATAAAGTCATTTTTTTTTAGCTAAGCCCATTAACGCGAGCACTTTTATCAAGTGAGTGAGGAAGTGATATCTGAGCTTTTTAGTGGATTTGTTCACCCTGCGGAAAGTGAGATGGTCAGACGCTCTTCGTAGAAGGAGTGATACTCGGGCCATTGAAAGAGCCATTATTCATTTCGGTGAAAAAAGAATCAAAATAATCTTAGGGAGGATTTACAGTTGCCAACAACTGTGCATAAAGAAAAAGAGTCAGTTGCATGAATATTGGACGCTATAGCAAAAAATTAAAAAGAGGGGAATGAAATGTATCCCAAGAATATCTTCTAACTATATATGACTTATACTGAGAAGCCGATGAAGGGTTTTCATTGGTCATCCCAGCTTTCTCCAATTTATCCACACTCAATGCATCATTTTCCCTCTGTAAAACACCTTCAACTCTCTAAGCGAAATATCCCTCTCAAGTAATTCCGACCATAATACCTAAAGACTAGATTGGAAGATATGCAGAGTCCCAAATCAATAGAATGGCTACCTTATCTGTCTTGAGGTGCTTTAGGTTTCATTCTTGTAGGGTACCCGGAGATCAACTAAAGAAGGGATATAATACTTAACCTTAATATGCTCTAAGTCTTGCAGAGTAGCCCTTCGACTACCCTGAGAACGAGATTTGTTAGACTTCGAAATAGAAAAAGAATTAGTGGTTTCGGACATGCGAACCAATGTGGTCAGCTTAGAAAATGGTAAGCGAGGTACCTTTTTTTCCTACTCAACCATCGTTGAAGGTGGGTCAAATGTCACCACATGTCGTTCACAATTCTTCTATGATTTTCTTTTGCCTTAAACATTTTATTGCCCTAGAAACTGAACCTGTTGTGAATAATTATAAACCAATTCCTGTAATTTTAGGTCGACTATTTTTAGCAACTGGTAATACTTTAATCAATTATAAGAATGGTTTAATGAATTTATCCTTTGGAAATATGACTTTGGAATTGAATGTTTTCAACATGTGCAAGCAGCCTAACGAAGAAAATGAGAATGAAGATGATATTGATAAAAAAAAGAATTACTTGAATCTTGTATAGAGGAAAATATTCAAAAAGGAGATTTTTTTGAACTTTCATATGTTTGTTTTGTTAATTCAATTAAGTCAAATAAGCAACTTGAACTTGATATTTCTAATATAAATTCATTTCTTGATTGTACAAACTTTACAAAATTATGATAAAGAGCCAAAATTTGAGGAGTTTAGAATTATTGAAAAGACAGAACAACAAGAATCACCTAAATTAGAATTGAAACATTTGCATGAAGGATTGAAGTATATTTTTCTTGGAGAAGAACAAACTTATCATGTTATAATTTCTTCTAGTCTAACAAGCGACCAAGAATGTAAGTTACTAACTGTTCTTAAAAAGCATAAAAATGCAATTGGATGGACTTTAAATTATATTAAAGGCATCAATCCCTTAATTTGCACACACAGAATTAATTTGGAAGAAAATGTTAAAACATGTCAACAACTTCAAAGAAGATTAAGCCTACACATGAAAGAGATAGTTAAAACAGAAGTCCTTAAATTGCTTGATGTGAGAATTATCTACCCTATTTCTGACGGTAAGTGGGTTAGTCTTACACAAGTAATGCCTAAAAAATCTAGAATTACTATTATAAAAAAAATAAAAAATGTGAATTAATTCCAACACGAACTACATCTAGTTGACGCATGTGTATTGGTTATAGAAAGTTAAATGAAGCCTCTAGAAAAGATCATTTTCCATTATCATTCCTTGACCAAATCCTAAAAACAGTAGCTGAACATCTCTACTACTACTTTCTAGATGGATATTCAGGTTGAATTGGGAAAAATGTCACTACATGGTTACTTCTGGAATTATTTTGGGTCATGTTGTATATGTTAAAGGAGTTAAAGTTGACAAAGAAAAAATAGAAGTCATATTTAAATTGCCACAACAAAAAATAGTTAGAGGTGTGCGATCTTTTTTAGGATATGCATGGTTTTATAAGAGGTTTATAAAAAACTTTACTGCCATATTTAAACCACTTTATAACCTTTCATTAAAAGATGCCCCATTTGAATGGACTGATGATTGCCAAAAAATCTTTTGAGAAAATAATTTGTCTTTTAACGTCTACATCTATTATGCAATCTCCTGATTGGTCTTTCCCTTTTGAATTAATGTGTGAAGCAAGTGATTTTGCTATTGGTGCTGTTTTAGGACAAAGAATGGATGGCAGACCCTTTGTGATTTATAAAGCGAGTAAGACTTTATATAGTGCTCAAATGAATTATTCTACAACTGAAAAATAATTACTTGCTGTGATATTTTTATTAAAAAAATTTTGTTTATATTTGCTTGGCTTTAAATCTGTTGTTTTTACCGACCACACTGTTGTGAGATATTTGATGAGTAAACAGGATGCCAAACTGAGACTAATTCGTTGGATTTTATTACTTCAAGAATTTGACCTTACCATCAAAGATAAAAAGGGTGCCGAAAATGTCGTTGTTAATCATTTATCAAGACTCACATAAGAATTCTGCACTGACATAACACCTATCAATGATTTTTTCCCTGATGAATTTTTATTTTCTGTTATTTCAATGCCATAGTATGCTAACATCGTTAATTTCTTTATCACCAGTAAAATGCCTTTGCAATGAAATGCTCAAGAGAAGAAGAATTTTTTTATTGAAGTAAAAAAATTTTATTGGGATGATCCTTACTTGTTCAAAGATAGCCTTGATCAAATTTTGTGGCAATGGTAAGTAGTGTGATTAACTTTTGTCATTCTGAAGTATCTGGTGGACTTCTTCAAGAAAAACTACAGCTAAATTTTTACAGTGTGAATTTTATTGGCCTATCATATTTAAAGACACATATGAATTTTGTAAAAATTGTGAAAAATGTCAAAAATAGAGATCAATTACTAAAAGAAACATGATACCCTTAAATCCTATACTTGAGACAAAAATATTTGACTCTTGGAGAATTGATTTCATAGATTCGTTTCCATTATCTTTTGGATTTGTGTATATATTAGTTGCAGTTATGTCTCAAATGGATTGAAGAAATTTCTTGTCCAAATAATGATAGTAAAGTTGTGGTAAAATTTTTAAAAGAAAACATTTTAAGTCGATTTGGAATCCCTCGAGCCATTATCACTGATGGAGGTAAGCATTTTTGTAATAAGTCACTTGAGTTTTTAATGAAAAAATATGGAATTATATATAAAGTTGCTACTCCTTACCATCCTCAAACAATGGTTAAGTTGAATTAGAAAATAGGGAGATAAAATAAATTTTGGAAAAAATGGTTAACCCAAACCAAAATGATTGGTCTCTTAGACTTAATGATGCACTTTGGGCCTACCATATTGCATTTAAGATATCATTAGAAATGTCACCCTATCAATTAGTTTATGGTAAACCTTATTACTTACCTGTTGAACTTGAACATAAATCATTTTGGGCTATTAAAGTTTCTAATTCAAATTTGGATGATGCTGGTAATTTACGAAAATTGCAATTGAATGAACTTGAGAAAGTAAGGAATGATGCATATAAAAATTCAAGAATTATTAAGGTAAGAACAAAAGCTTTTCATGACAAAAAATTTTACAAAAAACATTTGAGATTGGTCAAAAAGTGTTGCTTTATAATTCTTGTCTTCATTTGTTTCCAAGAAAGTTAAAGTAGAGTGGCTCATTTACTGTAAAAAATGTATATTCATATGAGGTCATAGAAATTGAGAATCCAAACAATGGTGTCATATTTAAAGTTAATGATCAAATATTAAAATCATATCTGGAACATCAACACGTGAGGAAGACATCGAAATCAATTTGATTCACCCACTAAATTTTGATTAAATCTTTAATGAGTGATTCATTTTTTTTGTTATTTTTGTACTGTTATTTTTTGTTTCATTGTTTTATTTTTTTTTTATCGATTGATGCGCACCATATATTTTTTTAGCATTATATTTCTTGTTTAAGCATGTTTGTTTGACAATTGTATTTTCTCTCATCAGTTTTCATTATATGTCATGAGTACCTTAATAAGAAGATTTTGTTCGCACATTTTAAAAACATTTTGTGTGTGAAATTTCACTTAAGAGGTTTGCTACAAAACTATAAATCACATTTAATTTAGGATATGCAACCACTAACATTAGTGTCCTACGTGGAAGATTTAGAAAGACAATTAAGAAAAATAAAGGGTGGTATATATGAATTTTAATTGGAGCTTGAGGTTAACTCAATAAAAAGGACAAATATATGTCTATTTTTCTTTTTTACTTTGTGTGATTTCTTTTTGTTGTTTTGTTCACTTTCACGGTTGATTTGATTTTGCATAATTTTTTCTCTTAATTTTGGTGTGATTTGATTTATTTTTCCTTATAAATGGCATATAATGATACTTCGTGACTTATTAAGTTGGTATCTTCAGTTTACCACAATAATTGAAATCTAAAAAAAATATAGAAGAAATACAATATAAACTGCATAAATATTTTCCCTCTCTCCCTCAAAATGCCCTCAGGAAAATTTACAAAACTCGTTGAAAACAACTATGTTTGATAATGATCAATCACATTCCTTCTAACATTTGTTGGTTAACTGAAGTAAAGTTCCGACTAGCAGGTGAGTTTTTTGATCCATTTATTTCTTACATACCTAGTTTTAGTGAAAGCATATTTGCTAAAAAAAATAGAGTTAAACGACTTGGCTCAAAATGTTATAACTGTGTACGACTTAGTTGCAAACGATCGAATTATAAATCTTTAGGAATGGTTTCTGATAATCGTGAAGATAAAATTAAATTCATTAAAGATGGCCTGAGTAAAAATCGTTGGATGATATCTTACGATCTCTTGAGACACATCGAAGCGGATATATTCAACTTGAGATTCATAATTTGTGGATACTATTCCAAAATGAAAGTGCACAATTTAGTCTTAGAAATCTTACTAAAAAAGACTATGTTTGCCAGTTTATAAGAAAATTGGATGGGAAACCTATCCTTGACCTATAGAGGGCGTTCAAGCCGTTACTAGATGCAAAATCAGAGGAAGATGTGAGTCACAATCACAACTACTAGTAAATATCCTTTTATTTTGATATTCTTTTATCATTTGCATTATTGCATTTAGTGGTTTGATTTTGTATTTAATCATTAATTTTCTTCTTTTACTGTTTGTTTTTTCTAATCACTATTTGATTTTTCTTTTTACTGTTTGCTTTTGAATTATTGAGCTGCAAGATTTACGCATCATTTGACAAGTATGCCAACCCATTTATAGTTGTTTCTCATTATTTCTGTCACCAAAATCTTTAAATATGAGCTCCTTTTTCAAACACTCATAACTTATTTTTGAAGATTATTCCAATATCAGCATCTTTGAGTAAACAATTCAAAAATATTTGTGGGCTTTTCTAGGTTTTACTGTGGAAAATATAAGGAGTTCGTTCAGACAGCTGTAAATCTTGGTCATGTCATAACATAGAGAAAACTACACCTTGTATCTGGAGGAGGTGAACAAGGGTTATCAAGGCTTGTCTTAGAAGCTATTTTTACTAGAGGAAGCTAAGTACTAGGTATTATCCCAAAAGCCATTAAACCTCTAAGATGCCTGTCTGGCCCACCAATTGGAGAAGAATTAATGGTATCAAGTATGCAGGAGAGAATATCTAAAATGTTAAATCATGCTAATACTTTTATATTCTTGGTAGGAGATCTTGCAACTCTTAAGGCATTGATTATATTTGCATCTTGAGCTCATTTGAATATTCATAAAAAAATCTATCAGTTTGTTAAATGTTAATAATTTTTATGATGAATTGTTAACTTTTATTCGCCATACAATTAAGAATCATTTTGTTTCACCTACTGTATATATAAAACAAAAAACTCCTTATTTGTGCTTATACTGCTAATGAGTTACTTAATCTTTTATACGCTTATACACTAAAGCCAGATTCTAAGACTTATGCGCTAGATTGGTTGACTGATGATGGTAGCAGCAGTAGTAGTAAGAAGTGAAAATTAGATTTAACTCTCCATTTGTAAATATTTTCTATTGCAGTGTTCATGTGATGTCTTTTAAACTCTTCCCATTTCCTTTTAAAACATTGAGGATAATGTCTCGTTCAGGAAAGGGGAAATGAAATAGTTGATAATTGTGGAATGTCTTAGATCTGGTGATGTTGTTACAAAGTTTTACTGTAAAGATTAACTTTGAATAAATTTGAGTTGAAGATGACCGAATATGGAGAGTGCTGTACCTTTAGAGATCCATCTTCTTAAATCTTAGAGTTTTATAAATAAAAAAAAGAGTAACATTTTCTTGATCTTTGTCATTTTCTTTTAAGTTTCTGTATCGAGTTTAGGTGAGATCTCCCACTCTTCTTCTTTTATTATTATTTCTTTTTTTAGTATGCATAACTGTAAAATTATAAATCGTTCAGATAATGTTTAGATTAAGTTGGGGGTGGGGATAGTTGACATGTGTTTTTAAATATTTGTGTTCTTTTTTTCTCTCTTTTCTTTTGTTTAAAAAAATCAAAAAAAATTTTTGTCTAGGATGGATGTGTAAAAAGTCACGACTTTTGATACGCATCCTAATAGTCCTGTTATATTATATTTTGATTTTGAAATTTATAGTTAATTGTTTTTGTTCCATTTTCTTTGAATTACTCAAATTTGTGAACTCTCTAATTGGTTATTAAGTCATTTAATTGTTTACTTATTTAACCGGTATTATTAAATCACTCTTCACACACACATTATGACACATAATAGTGGGTTGTAAGTCAAAATTTTTGTAGCATTTAATTATTTTGATTTATTATGGATAATATTTAAGGTGGTAGAAAATGTATATTGTGAAAAAAAAGGAAAAAAGAAAAAAATATTTGAATACGTTTAATTTTGCTATATCTAGAACCCAAGCAATTAAATCCATAGGGGTGTTTCAACACCTAGAGCCCTAATACCAACTAGTTTGGGAGTCAGTAGTCTAAAGCTCGATGTATGTGTTATAAATATATTGTTTTCTTATTTATTAGAAACCCGAATAATTAAGTCTATAGGGGTGTTTAGACACCTAGTGTTTTGAGACCAACTAGTTTGGGAGTCACTGGCCCAAAGCTCGCTACATGTGTTATAAATATATTGTTTGTTTATTTATTAGAAACCCGATTAATTAAGTTCGTAGGGGTGTTTCAACACCTAAGGCCTTAAGGCCAACTGATCTGATAGTCACTAGTCTAAAGCTCGCTACATGAGTTAAAAATGTAATATTTTAAAATATGTGTGAATAATCTACTACCTAAAAATAGAATTTCTAATGAATTTTGGAACAAAAATGTTGTTTTCTTTTAATGAAGCCCCATAAGTATTGTATTAATTACTTGCGCACAAAAAAATGTTTGATGATAATCTAGATAATGAGTTAACAATAAAGAGCTAAATAAATGTTGGGAGAGTTTATTTATTTGGTAGTTTAGAAGATAGATGAACAACTATTAACTTTTATGTGAATTTTGTAAATCTTAATTTAATGTAACGTTTTAATTGCTAGGGGCTAGCAATAATCTGATTGGGGGTGTGATTAGTATTAAAAATTGTTTGATTATTAAGCAATAAAAAATATTATTTTGTATTTATATTATATTATATTTGTCTTTATACAACATATTATGGATTATTAATTATTTCTTAACTATATTTAATTTTGTGTGTTTATTAGGTAATGATTGACACTAAAAAGTTTACATTTAATAAAAATAAAATTATTAGTTTTTCACTTATTGTGTCGATTAATGCGTTCATTATTTCTAAATTATTTTAATACTCCCCAAATATATTTTATGTTAAATTAATTCGTATTTTGTTAATTTTTATCTTATAAATATTTTTAAGGAATAAAGATGGAATTGGAATTGAAAGCGGAAACAAAGAAGAACTATTGAAACACAATTCAAGAGATGTAATAATAAATAAAATAAAATAAAAAAATAATAAAATAATAAAAAAAGAACAAAAGAACAAAAACATGTTGGTGATGGTCAGGAGGCCATCACGCCTCCTGACCATCACACAATTCAATATATATATAATACAAAAAAAAAATTAATATTAATAAAATAAAATAAAATAAAAGAAGATGATTTACTTTGCCTATGAAAGGCAAAGGGTGGCACGCCAAGCAGAGGGGAGAGAGCCAATTTGAAGAGAGTTATTTTGAGAGCTTAAGCAGAGAGTGAATAGAGTGCAGCTAAAGAATTTCTTTCTTTCTTTGTTTCTTTTCTTTTCTTTTTTGTTTCCATTTGTATCAATTTTCTTTATAATATATTTCAAAAAGTTTATCAAATAAAAAGAGTATTGTGTTTTCTTTCAATATGAGTAGCTAATTTTATTAAACTGAGGTGAAGGGTGAAGCTCAATGTTTCAAACTATTAATTATTATTATTTTCTCAAATAAGTTTTTAAGTTTATTTAAATTTTTTTTAATTATTTTTATATCACGTTAATTTATAAATCTCACTGAATTTTATGGTATTTTGACATAATGTCGACATATTAATATAGTGTGGCACATTAGGTACTTTATTCTATATTTATCCATGCACATATAATTGAATGGTATAATAATTAATTGGTAAAAGTGAGACAAAATATAAATGAGAGAGTATTAAAATTATAGTTTAAATATAGAGAGTGGATCCTAAACCTTAGCTTATTTTTAAATTGATTTCAAATAATTTCTTTTCCCCGCAATTAATTTTCTTAGTTTTACTAGATTTAAAACTCCATGTGGTTCGACCCCGGTCTCACCGGATTATATTATAACTAGACACACTTATACTTGAGAGTAATACACTTTTGAATCGTGTCAAGATTTTGGCGCCGTTGCCGGAGAGTTTTCTAAATTTGGTATTAGTTTGTCTTTACTTTATTATTATTTTATTTTATATTTTTTTTTGTTTTGTGATTACCTTCTTTCTGTAATTCTATTTTATTCTCTATTTGTAAAACTTCAGTTACCACCACTCTTCTTTTCAAACCATAACATTATTCATAAAATTTGCGAGAAACTTCATCTTAACCCAAAAACCTTTGCAAATCCGTCCCCAAATCAAATTTATTTATTTAAATTTCTGCAATTTACTTTCCTCATGTATTTATACGGTCGGTTCTACCGCCTAACTATTATTTAAATTTTTTTATATCAATGTATTTTTGTTTAAATGGTCGGTTCTACTGCCTAACTGTTATTTAAATTTTATTAATTTATGTATTTTTATTTATATGGTCGGTTCTACCGCCTAGCATTTTAATTTCAATTTATTTCTTTTTTGTGCATTAATTTATTTAATTTTATGTTTTATTATATAGCTGGTTTTAAAATACCGCCTAAACTGTTTTTTTTAATTTCTTTGTTTATGGCTGGTTTCACCGCCTAATTTATTTATTTTAATTATCTTCAGTTTGTTTATTTTTATTTCACATTTTTTTGTTTATTTAATTTTCAGTTTATCTTTATTTCCGCAATTTTCATTTAGTGTTTTTGCATCACTAGTTTAGCACACATCATTAGCATTGCATGCGTTGTTGGTCTCGTACAAATAGTGGTAGATTAATTAGAAAATCACCTTCACCACCCTTAAATATGGCTGACATAGGAGCTGAAAATTTTTCGGAGTACGAAAATGACCAAGCCTTGCAAAATCTTCATAAACAACCTAGGACCCTTAGAGACTTCATGCATCCTACTAGAACAGGGTCACTATCATGCATAGTTTTCCCTCCTGATGCATCACGTTTTAATTTCAAACCTGGTATCATTCAACTTCTTTCTACTTTTCATGGTTTTGAGTATGAAAATCTATATTTGCATTTAAGGGAATTTGAGGAAGTCTGTAACATATGTACTGATCAAAATGGTAGCATGAATATAATTAGGCTTAAGTTTTTTCCTTTCTCACTTAAGGATAAAGCAAAAACTTGGCTACAAAATCTTAGGTCAGAATCCATCAGAACTTGGGATGGAATGCAAGCACAATTTTTGAAAAAATTCTTCCCACCCCACAGAACAAATTCTTTCAAAAGACAAATCACCACTTTCACTCAAAAACCAGGAGAAACTCTCTACCAATGTTGGGTTAGGTTTAAAGAACTACTTAACATTTGCCCACATCACAGTTTTGAAACATGGAGATTAGTGTCTTATTTCTATGAGAGATTAACGTCTTATTTCTATGAGAGATTAACATCCCAAGGTAGACAAGTCATTGAAATAATGTGTAATGGTGAGTTTAGGGATAAAAGTCTTGAACATGCATTAGATTATCTTGACTACCTAGCAGAAAATGCACAACACCAGGATACAGTTGGCTCTTATAAGTCATCAAGTAAACCTCAATCATCTCCATCTGGTGGAGGCATGCATAACCTTAGGGAAGACCATGATTTTCAAGCCAAATTTGCATTATCAGCTAGAAAAGTCGAAGCATTAGAGTAAAAAAAGAATGATCATGTAAAGTCTGTTCAAAATATTTCATGTTATGTTTGCGATTTTACTGACCATTCTACGCAGGACTGTCCAACTTTGCCAACTCTGAGAGAAGACTTGCATGAGCAAGTAAATGTCGTTGACAATTTCAAAAGGCCAAATCCAAATCCATACTCTCAAACTTATAACTCTGGTTGGAGAAACCACCCAAATTTCAGTTGGAGAAATGACAATCATGCACAACTTTCACAACCAGTTCCTCCACGTCAAAATTTTCAAAACTCCCAGAGTTACCCACCATATGTCCCACCGCCAAGAAAAACTCTGGAAGACACATTGCATTTGTTTATTGAAAAACAAGAGTCGATTAAAAACCAAACGATGCAAACCTTAACTAATTTGATAGAAATTATCTACAAACTTACATTTGCTCTAACCATACATGAAAAAGGAAAGTTTCCTGCTCAACCTGAACCAAACCCCAAGAGTCAACAACATCCTCAAATGGGAAATTTAGGAAACCAAAATATGAGTCAAGTCAAATCGGTTATAACCCTTCGTGGTGGTAAAGTGGTCGAAAAACACATTGTGGGCCCTCGTGAAACTAGTAACGATTCAATTTCAGAAAATAGGGAAGAGTCTGTCAAACCTTTAACCCATGAAGAAATAACCAACTCTCCTCTTGTACCCCAATTTCCTCAAGCATTAATCAAGCCAAAGAAATCAAACCACAGTCCAGAAATTTATGAAGTTTTTAAACAAGTTAAGGTTAACATTCCTCTGCTGGATGTCATTAAACAAGTGCCTTCTTATGCTAAATTTTTGAAAGATTTGTGCATGGTGATAAGGAAACATAAGGTGCAAAAGAGAGCTTTTCTAGTAGAACAGGTAAGTTCTTTTCTCTCAACTAATAGTGCTTTGAAATACAAGGATCCTGGTTGTCCAACTATTTCTTACACTATTAGGGATCATAAAATTGGACATGCTTTACTTGATCGTGGTGCCAGTTTTAATTTGCTTCCTTACTCAGTGTACCAACAACTCAATCTCGGTGAGTTTAAACCAACTTCTACCACTCTTTTACTTGCTGATAGATCGATTAAGGTTCCAAAAGGAATAATTGAAGATGTATTAGTCTAGGTCGATAAATTCATATATCCTGTGGATTTTATTGATCTGGAAACGGAACCAGTTGCTAATGAATGCAAACAAATTCCCGTTATTTTGGGTCGACCATTTTTATCTACTGCTAATGCTTTGATAAATTGTAGGAACGAATTAATGAATTTATCTTTCGGCAACATGACACTGGAACTCAATGTGTTCAACATGTGTAAACAACCTCATGACCAAGAAGATGATGATAATGAGAATGAGGAAATTGATCTCATCGAGCCAATCATTGAGGAACACATTTAGGATGAGAATTTTACAAACTCTGCTGAAATTTGTTTTGCTGATTCTTTTGAATCAAGTAAAGAATTAGATTGTGATATAGCTAACACATGCCCTACACTTGATTCTATGCAGGTACCTATAGGTGACGATGACCAATCAAACTTTGAAGATACGGTGCAATCTGAAGAACCAAACGAAGAGGAAGCACCAGAGCTCGAATTAAAGCCCTTACCAGAAAAATTGAAGTATGCCTATCTTAGAGAGCAGCAGACATATCCGGTGGTAATGTCTTCTCAACTCACGCATGATCAAGAAGGTAAGTTGTTATATGTACTGAAAAGGCATAAAATTGCATTTGGTTGGACCTTAAAAGACATAAAAGGCATTAATCATTTAATTTGCACACACCGAATACCCTTAGAGGAAAATGCCAAAACAACCCGTCAACCACAAAAAAGATTAAACCCTCATATGAAAGAAGTGGTAAAGAACGAGGTCCTTAAACTACTAGATGTAGGAATTATCTACCCTATCTCTGATAGTAAATGGGTAAGTCCAACTCAAGTAGTACTAAAGAAATCTGGAATAACTGTTGTAAAAAATAAAAAAGGTGAACCAATCCCAACACGAATTCCATCTAGTTGGCGCATGTGCATTGAATACAGAAAATTAAATGATGCCACTAGAAAAGATCATTTTCCCCTTCCATTTCTAGACCAAATTCTCGAAAGAGTAGCTGGACATCCTTACTACTGCTTTCTTGATGGCTACTCTAGTTATTATCAAATCCCTATAGCCTTAGAAGACCAGGAAAAGACCACATTCACATGCCCATTTGGAAGATTTTATTTAGGAGAATGCCCTTTGGACTTTGTAATGCTCCTGCAACATTTCAAAGGTGCATGCTAAGCATTTTTAGTGACGTGGTTGAAAATTGTCTAGAGGTTTTTATGGATGATTTAACTGTATTTGGTAATTCTTTTGATACATGTCTTGATAATCTAGAAAAAGTTTTGAAAATGTGCAAAGAAAAAGGACTACTTTTAAATTGAGAAAAATGCCATTTCATGACCACTTCTGGAATTGTCTTAGGCCATATTATCTCTTCAAAAGGAATCGAAGTTGATAAAACCAAAGTTGAAGTCATTTCAAAATTACCCTCACCAAAGACAATTAGAGAAGTCCGTTCTTTTTTAGGGCATGTAAGATTTTATAGGAGGTTTATAAAAGACTTTAGTGCCTTATCTAGACCAATTTATAACCTCTTAATAAAAGACACACAATTTGAATAGACTAATGATTGTCAATAAGCTTTTTAAAAAATAACTACTCTTTTGACATCAGCCCCAATAATGCAACCCCCTGATTGGTCTTTGCCTTTTGAGCTAATATATGATGCTAGTGATTATGTCGTTGGCGTTGTTCTGGGTTAAAGAAAAGAAGGTAAGCCCTTTGTCATCTATTATGGAAGTAGAACTTTGAATAGTGCTCAAATGAATTACACTACAACTGAGAAAGAACTACTTGCTGTAATATTTGCATTGGATAAATTTCGTTCGTATTTAATTAGTTCATCTACTGTTGTTTATTCTGATCATGCTGCTGTGAGATATTTAATGTCAAAACAAGATGCCAAACTAAGGTTTATATGATGGATTTTGCTACTTTAAGAATTTAATTTGACAATCAAGGACAAAAATGGTGCTGAAAATATTATTGCAGATCATCTTTTAAGACTTACAACTGAGTCTTCAATTGAAACAACACCCATCAATGATTCTTTCCCTGATGAATTTTTATTTTCTATAAATAAAATGCCTTAGTATGCTAATACTGTTAATTATCTTGCAACAGGTGAAATGCCATGTGACTGGAGTTCCCAAGATAAGAAGAAATTCTTAACAGAAGTAAAAAGCTTTTACTGGGATGAACCATACCTGTTCAAGTACTGCTCCGATCAAATTTTTTGAAGATGCATACCAGATGACGAGGTAAGTATGGTCATTCAATTTTGTCATTCTGAAGCATGCGGTGGCCATTTTTCTTCAAAAAAGACATCTGCAAAAATATTGCAGTGTGGATTTTATTGGCCTACATTATTTAAAGATTCACATGCATTTTGTAAAATGTGTAAGAATTGTCAAATGATAGGGTCTATTTCAAAGCGGAGCATGATGCCTTTAAACCCCATCCTTGTCATTGAAATATTTGATTGTTGGGCAATTGATTTTATGGGCCCTTTTCCATCATCATTTAGATTTGTATATATTTTAGTTGCTGTTGATTATGTTTCAAAATGGATCGAGGCGATTCCTGGTCGGCACAATGATCATAAGATTGTGATCCGCTTTTTAAAATAAAATATTTTGAGCAAATTTGGAATACCTCAAGCCATTATCAGTGATGGAGGTAAGCATTTTTGTAATAAGCCATTTGAGTCTTTAATGAAGAAATATGGAATTACACATAAGGTTGCTACCCCTTATCACCCTCAAACAAGTGGTCAAGTTGAATTAGCAAATAGGGAGATAAAACAAATTTTAGAAAAGAAGTTAATCCAAACCGTAAAGATTGGTCTCTTCGACTAATTGATGCACTTTGGTCATATCGTACTGCTTTTAAAACATCTTTAGGAATGTCACCCCATCGGCTTGTTTATGAAAAATCTTGCCACTTACCAGTAGAACTTGAGCATAAATCATTTTGGTCCATTAAAGCTTTTAATTCAAATCTTGATGATGCTGGCAATGTACGTAAATTGCAAATAAATGAACTTGAGGAATTAAGGAATGATGCATATGAGAATTCCATAATTATTAAGGCAAGAACCAAATTTTTTCATGACAAAAGAATTTTTCGGAAAACATTTGAAATTGGTCAAAAAGTGTTGCTTTATAATTCTCGTCTTCATTTATTTTCAAGGAAGTTAAAGTCAAAGTGGAATGGTCCATTTGTTGTAAAATATGGTCTATCCATATGGAGCCGTAGAAATTGAAAATCCAAAGGATGATGTCACATTTAAAGTTAGTGGTCAAAGATTGAAACCATATCTGGAAACCAACCACATGAAGCAGATACTGAAATCCATTTGAGTGACCCACCAAAATTTTGATTAAGGCTTTTCATTTTAACGTTTTTTGAATTTGATTTACTGTTACTTTATCGTTCGAATTATTTGATTTTTTTTCTTTTTCCTTTTCCCTATGTCTTGAATGGAGTGCATTGCATTATTTTAATTGTGTGTTGTTTGACAATTGTGATTTAGCTCACCAAATTTTTATACTTGTCATGAGTACCTCCATGAAAAATTTCCTTTTCGATCATCTTAAAACACTTTTTCACGTAAAATTTCACTTGAGGAAATTACTCCGATTTTGTAAATTACATCCCATTTGGGATCTGCAACCACCAGCGTTAGTATCTCACGTGAAAGATCTAGAAAGACAACTCAAGGAAATAGAGGATGATATTTATAATCTGCAATTAGAACTGGATTCAATGAAAGGACGAAGGTGAGTTATATTCCTTGTGTGTTTTTGTTTTATTGTTCTTTTTCACTTCTGATTTGATTTTGCAGATTTGATTTGTTTTTATTCACCCTCCCGTATAAATGGCGGATAACGGTACTCCGTGACTTTTTAAGTCTGTATTATCAGTTTCCCACAATAATTGAAACCTCAACGTCAAGCATGGAAGAAATACAACAAAATTTGCATCAACATTTTCCCTCTCTCCCTCAAAATGCTCTTAAGAAGATTTACAAAGCTCGTTGTGAACGACTGTGTTTGTTAATGATCAATGGGATTCCTGCTGACATTCGCTGGTTAATTGAAGCAAAGGTCTGATTGTCAGGTGAGTTTTCTGATCCATTCATTTCCTACATGCCTGGTTTTGGTAAAAGTAGATTTGCTAAGAAAAGAAGAGGTAAGCGACTTGGCTCTGAATGTTCTCACTGTGTAAGACTCGCTTGCAAAAATCCACGTTGTAAAGCTTTAGGAATGGTTTCTGTAAATCGTGAAGAGAAAATCAAATTCGTTAATGATGGCATGAGTAAAGAATCGTTGGATGATATCTTACGATCTCTTGAGACGCATCCGATCGGATATGTTCAACGTGAAATTCAAAATTTTTGGAAGTTGTTCCAAAAGAAAAGTGCACAGTTTAGTCTTGGGAATCTGACTCTAAAAGACTCTGTTTGTCAGTTTATAAGAAAGCTAGATGAGAAGCCTATCCTCGACCCATAGAGGGCATTCAAGCCGTTACTGGACGTAAAACCAGAGGAAGATGTGAGCCACAATCACAACTACCAGTAAATATCCTTTTATTTTACTATTCTTTTATCTTTTGCATTATTATTATTATTGTGTGTGTTTTTTTCTTTATTTTATCTAATCACTGTTTGTTTTTTTCTTTTCAGTGCTTGCCTTTGAATTATTAAGCTAAAAGTTTCACGTGTCATTTGACAAACGCACCACCCCATTTACAGATGTATATCATTATGCCTGTCACCAAGATCGTTAAATAGGAACTTTTTTTCAAGCACTCACAAATTGTTTCTTTTTAGAATTGTTCTAATGGCAACAACTTCAAGCAGTCAACTTAAAAACATTTGTGTGCTTTCTAGATTTCCCTATGGAAATTATAAGGAGTTCGTTCAGGCAGCTGTAGATTTTGGTCGCGCTATAGCAAAGAGGAAACTACATCTTGTATATGGAAGAAATGACCGAGGGTTATCAAAGCTTGTCTCTGAAGCTGCTTTCGTTCGAGGAAGCCAAGTGCTAGGCATCATTCCAAAAGCCTTAAAACCTTTAGGATGTCTACCAGACCCACCAACTGGAGAAGAGTTAGTTGTCTCAGGTATGCAAGAAAGAATATCTGAAATGTTAAATCATGCTGACGCTTTTATTTTCTTACCATAAATAACCCATCGGTTTGTTAAATGTTAATAACTTTCATGATGGCTTAATAACATTTCGTAATCATGCAATAAAAAATTATTTTATTCCATCCTCAGCGAAAAAACTCTTCATTTGTGATCCTACTGCTAATGAGTTACTTGATCTTTTGCAAGTTTATAAACCAGAGCCAGATCCCATGACTTTGGCGTTGGATTGGGCAACTGATGATGATGGCAGTAACTCTCGTAAAAAGTGTAAATTAGATTTAACTCTCCGTCTGTAAATATTTCCAGCAGTGGCCATGTGATATCTTCTAAACTCTACTCCTTTCTTTAGACATTGAGGACAATGTCTCCTTCAGGTTGGGGGGAGGTAATAGTTGATAATTGTGGAATGTCTCAGTCCTAGTGATGTTTTTACTAATTTTTGTTGTAAATACTAACTTTGGACAAAATTTTGAGTCGAAGATGGCAGAATATAGAATGTAGTGTCTCTAGAAATGCATCTTCTTAATTTTTGTGTTTTCTTCCAAAAAAATTAAAAATTAAAAAAAAAAGGTTTCTAACCTTTTGCTTTCGGTCTTTTTCTCTTTTTCTCTTAATCATCTCCCTTAAGTTTCTGCAATCAGTCCCAATTTCTTTTAGTGTTTCTTTAAAAAAAATAGTTTTCTTTTTCGGTGTGATCTTTTAACATTGGATAACATGACGATTTTTAAATTTTGGTATTTGTATTATCTTTGGCCTTGAGTTATGTTATACTATGTTTTTTCTTTTGCATGTTGAAACGCAAATTGAGAAATTGGATGAGTAAAATTGATTGAGCCATTTGGAGGAATGTACATCTTATGAATAGACCAAGCGAGTTTTTGAGCTTATTATCCTTGGAGAGTAACCTTGTTTGCCTATACAGATTGACAATTTATTGTACAAGATCTCAATATTTTAAAAAAAAATTGTGCAGCCACATCTAAAAGTCTATTGAACTAGTGGATATGGAAGATTATATAGAACCCTAAAAGATGACAGAATGTCATCTTTGATCCGTTTGAGCCTTTCTAGCCAACCCTATTATAAAGAATCCATAGTTAACCCCTTTGAGCCATTGAAAAAAAAAAAACCTTTTTGTTGGTAACCTATCATATTTTCCTACTCCAATGAAGAGTATCACCTTATGTTTATGTTTTTCATCACCCAATTATGTTTAAAAATAGGAATGATTATGTATTCCTAACAATGGTGCTATAAAAAAAGAAAGATGATATGTATATATCAACTAATAAAAAAGAAAAAAAATCTAAGCAAAAAGAAAAAAAACACCTTATAATCTCCAAAAAGTCCCCTATTTTTCAAACATATATTTTTGTTTTCCCTATTACCTTTTTTTTGTTAGCCATAACCCTAGCCTGTGTTACATCCTAATAAAAATCCTCAATTTTTAGGAATTATAGTATGAAGTAAAAGCTGGTAATATGGACTAAAAGATGTGGTGATGCATAAAAATAAAAATAAATTTTGCTAGTAATTCATTGGATTTGAGATCATTTTATTTCTAAGTTGTGGGCATTATTTTTTCATCTTGGTGAGAGCGTGTGATATTATTTTATTATTCTCCCAAATTTAACATTTTTTTTAGAGTGACAAATTAATTTAGGGTATATCTTCTTTTGAGAGATTTTGGAGTTTGATAAATCATTCTTAAAAGTGGCTTGATTAATGTTTCTCTGATGATTGATCATTTTACAGGATTTTACTGAACTGTTTTGAGCAAGTGTGATTTTCTTTAGGCTGAAGATAATGCTTATACTTTTATTTGATTATTGTCATTTATCTGATGAAGGAAGTAAACACAATTTTTCAAAAAAAAAAAAAGATTTTCAATTTGGTTTTGAAATTTCTCTAAATTTTTATCGCTTAAATTGTTAGGGCCTAGCAATAAGCTGGTTGGGGGGGGTGTGATTGACACTCAAAAGTGTACATTTGATAAAGATAAAATTATTAGTTTTTCACTTATTGTGTCGATTAATGCGTTCATTATTTCTAAATTCTTTTAATACTCTCCAAATATATTTTATGTTAAATTAATTCGTAATTTGTTAATTTTTATCTTGTAAATATTTTTCAAGAATAAAGGTGGAATTGGAATTGAAAGCGGAAACAAAGAATAACTACTGGAACACAATTGAAGAGATGTAATAATAAAAAAAATAAAATAAAATAATAAAAAATAAAAATAAAAATAAAAGAAAAAAAGAACAAAAACATGTTTGTGATGGTCAAAAGGCTATCACTCCTCCTGACCATCACACAATTCAATATATATATAATACAAAAAATATATATTAATATTAATAAAATAAAATAAAAGATGATGATTTACTTTGCTTATAAAAGAAAAAGGTGGCACGCCAAGCAGGGGGGAGAGAGCCAATTTGAAGAGAGTTATTTTGAGAGCTTAAGCCGAGAGAGAATAGAGTGCAGCTGAAGAATTTCTTTCTTTCTTTGTTTCTTTTGTTTTCTTTTCTTGTTTCCATTTGTATCAATTTTCTTTGTAATATATTTAAAAAAGTTTATTAAATAAAAAGAGTATTGTGTTTTCTTTCAATATAAGTAGCTAATTTTATTAAGTTGAGATGAAGGGTGAAGCTCAATGTTTCAAACTGTTAATTATTATTATTTTCTCAAATGAGTTTTTAAGTTTATTTAATTATTTTCTAATTATTTTTATATCATGTTAATTTATAAATCTCACTGGATTTTATGGTATTTTGACATAATGTCGACACATTAATATAATGTGGCACATTAGGTACTTTATTTTATATTTATCCGTATACATAGAATTAAATGATATAATAATTAATTGGTAAAAGTGAAGCAAAATATAAATGAGAGAATATTAAAATTATAGTTTAAATATAGAGAGTGGATCTTAAACCTTAGCTTATTTTTAAATTGATTTCAAATAATTTCTTTTCCCCACAATTAATTTTCTTAGTTTTTTAGATTTGAAACTTCTTGTGGTTCGGCCCCGGTCTCACCGGGTTAGATTATAATTAGACACTCTTATACTTGAGAGTAACACACTTTTGAGTCGTGTCAGGTAAAATATTAAATTCATGTAATTCGAGATCTAAACAGATAAATAGATGTCAAATTTGAATTTCGGAGGTACGAAAACCTTAAGATGAGTTAAGATCGGCTTAAAATTGAGCTTATGCAAAAAGTTGACTTTTTTATTGACCGAGCACTAATTGGATAATAAATTAAGCTTATAATATATATGAATGCAATGGATAACTGTCAATTTTGACTAAATCTCAACCATTCATGATTTTATGGTCACGATCGTGCCACGTGGCAATGGTCGGTGAAGCAAGTTGTAGGATTCAAACCTTTGTATTCAGGTCAACCCGATCCAACCATTAACCTACCAAATCTCAACTGTTCTTTGACCGAATTGGATGCTTCACATGATGCCACGTGTAATGTTGACTTTTGAAGTTTGACTAGCCATTGGATCTCGATCTAAAGATTATGAGGAGCACATGCACAAAGCTTATGATGGACCGCAACATACTGGATTATGAATGTATTTTTCTATAAATAGAAGTCTCATTTTTATGTTTTGGGCATATCTCTTATTCTCAATTTCTCTTAATTTTCCTATAATCTTATTTTTCAAGTGTGTTTTAATATTTTGTATAATTATTTTTATAAATAAATTTAGTTTATTTTCAATTTTAGTTGTTTTTATTCCTTTTAATTATGAGTAATTTAATTTTAATAATTATTTTTATTTCAATTATGGTTAGCCAAATAATAATAGTTAGGGTAAGGTGAAACTCTTAGGAAATAAATATGATTTAATCAAATTCTATATTTAATTATATAAAATAAATTATTTTCTATTTAATTTTATACATATTTTATATTTTGAAATTTTGATTTATTGTAAACAAATAATGGAGTTTAGCACAATAAATTCTTAATATCTTAATATAAGGAATGATAAAAAGGTATTTTGACTTATTGTAGATAAATTAAACTTTGGCACAATAAATACTTAACCCATAATAAAATTAATGAAAAAATAATAATAATTTATATAATTAATCTTTTGGGTAATAAACCTAAATAAAAAAATGGAAAAAAGAATTTATTAAATTTAATTTACTACTAAGAGCGGATCTATGACCCTAACTAATTTAATTTCATAATTTCACTTAAATTAAGTTGCATATATTCAAGTTTTATTTTCATTTTTAGATAAAATAAAATAAACAAATTAAATCATTTCTCTGTGGATTGACCTCGGACTCACAAAATTATAATATAACAAGACACTCTTATACTTGGGAGTTCAAAATTATTTTTAAGTTGTGTTAATGGTAGATTAGGACATATTGATTATAATGACTGGTATAAATTAATTGATATAAATCATATACCCACTTTCCAAATTTATTTGAAACATAAGTGTGAATCTTGTGTTGAGGTGTCACTTGACTTAATACACAATGATATATGTAATTGAAATCTACACAGTCGAGGGTGGTAATAAATATTTTATTATCTTTATCATAAATGTACAAAATTTGGTTATGTGTATTTGTTAAAAAGCAAAGACGAAGTTATAGAGAAATTTGTGCTCTATAAAAATGAAGTCGAGAATCAACTAAATAAGAAAACTAAGGAGTCAGAACTGATATAGGTGGTGAGTATGTTGTCCATTTAAGTCACTTTGTGAACAATAGGAAATCATACATCAAATCACAGCTCTTATTTACCTCAATCCAATAGGATCGCTGAACAAAAAAGTCATTCCTTAAAAGAAATAATGAATGCAATGTTGATAAGTTCTTCATTACTCAAAATATGTGAAGGAGAAATTGTTTTATTAGTTAATTACCTTTTAAATAAGGCACCCTAGAAGAAAGCAGAAAAACCCCTTATGAATTATGGAAAGGTAAAGTATCTTCTCACAAATACTTACAAGTGTTCGAAAGAAAGTGAAGACATGAACAAAAACTATAAATTGCGTTTGCAATGGTTATGCACATAATAGTAATGTTTATTGATTTCTTATATATGAGTCGAATATATCATATATTCATAAGAATACGATAATGAAAACCAAAAAAGCTTTTTTTTTTAAACATGTATTTCCATGTAAATTCAAAAAACATTCAAGTTCGATTAAATGAACACATGAGGCTATCACTGAAGATAGTGAGGACCAAGAAAAGACGAGGTTCAAAATAGTAAACAAGAGATTCAATTTTGAAAGTAGACTTAGTAAAAGAGCTAAAAAGAAAAACTCTTTTGGTTTAGATTAGATTTTCTGACTTTTTAACTAGAGAGTGAACCACAAAGCTTTATAAAAGTTTTAAGTTCAGTAGAAGTCACTTTGTGAATAGATGCTATTGATAGTGAAATTGAATCCATCTTACAAAATCATACCTAAGAGTTAGTAAATCTTCCTCCATGACACAAACCTTTAGGATCCAAGTGGCTTTTCAAGAGGAAAATGATAGTTGATGAATCAATTGATAAGTACAGGACTAGACTTGTGATAAAGGTTATAAGCAACAAGAATACCTTGATTACTTTGATACTTATTCTCTTGTAACAAGAATAAATTCCATAAGGATGATACTAGCAATTATTGCAATGAGTAATTTACAAGTATATTAAATGGATGTAAAAACAACATTTCTAAATAGAGATTTAGATGAAGAAATCTATATGGAACAATTTGCAGGCTTTATAGCTCTAAGACAAGAAAAGAAAGTATGTAAATTAGCAAAGTCATTATATGGCTCGAAGCAAGCACCAAAACAATGGCATGAAAATTTTGACCAACCTAGCTGATTGGATATTCTAAAAACTAGGTTCAAAGGCACAATTTAATTATAAAATACCTTGCTAGATCATGAAAGGATTACCTTCCTATTTATTCCTATGATGAAAACAATGATGCTCATAGAAAGAAAATGGTACTCTATGCTTTTAATGACTTTTTATGCGTTAGGAATCTAAGTAGAGTAAGATGGTTATTTTTTATTAAGAAATCACCTGTATGAGAGAGAAGTGAAGCCGCTTTAAAGGGAATTGTCAGGGACTCAATTCTTAAAAACCTATCTATTGGCTTCCATGTTCAATTGCAAAACACAATAAAATCTAAGTGATTTTCATCTCTTCTCTCTCAAGCAAATACTCTCTAACTTTAGGCTTCAACTTAATAGAATTCAAACAATTGTTGAATTTTGTAAGAATAGTAAGGTTGTGCTGCAAACATTATTCAATCTATTATATCTTACGAAACAAATGGCAATGTAACCCAAGCATCATTGTGAAAGTAACAAATTTGTTTTAAGAACATTGTATCTTTATAGACCTTGGGTTAGTGGTTTTTGTTTTATTACATATAACTTTGCTATTTCATTTTATTTATTTATTATTATTATTATTATTGAAAAAATATAAACTTGTGATAAGGAATAAGTGTGTAAGAGGCTTATTAATAAGCTAAAGTGCACTAGAAATGCTCTGTCACTAAAGCTATATATATTACATAAGAAGTTTGAAATTTAAGCGGGACCATTATGGCTCCTCCAGTCTTTCCTTGAAAAGTAACTAGTGTAATTTTATATACAAAATAGACGGTCTTATATCACTTACTAATTAATAATAGAGTAACAACACTTTGTTTCACTGCCACTCTTTATGCACATGTCGCTTCTTCATTGCTTAGTTCAAATTTTAACACCAACAAGAACTCATCGTTTTCACTATAATTATAGATTTCATAGAATTTTGTAAAAGGTTGGGCTATTTTGTACTCTAATTTATAATTCAACCAATTTTACACTTTCTTTTCTTGGATAGTTTTCACTTGAGTCCTTGTTATTGCAAAAATATCAGAAGTTTTTTAAATGCATTACTTAAATCCTTCCAAATTTAAACTTATTTCAGGTCCCAGAGCTAATGAGCTTCTCTCAAGCAATTTTTCATTTTTTTTCTTTTTGATAACTGTTGGTCTTACTGTGCAAATAATGAATAAAATCTCAAATTTGATGGTTTAAGCATCTGAAATATATGTAAGACCTATGAGCAATAGATATAAATGGAGGAGATCCGACTATGCAAATGGAGGAGGTCCGACGGATGAGAAAAGAATACACATATGCCTAGCTTGAGGATGAAATCAAAACCAAATCTTGTTAAGGATATTTTATCTATGCTGGAGTTAGGGTTGGCAACGAGATGGGACAGGCCAAGATTTGTCGATCCTGAACCTGACCAAATAATAAATCGAGACAAAAATGTGCTCCGATCTTGTCTCGACTGGGATCCCGAATCCCGATCAAATCCCAAATTGTCCAAGATGACATGCGGTTTTTGTCATACACTGTTGATTTAGCAAAACACGACATGTCATATGCCTATATCCGACATGTCATATATATTATTTATTAAAGACAACTTATCATACACATTTGACCTACATGTTCAATATATGCAATTCATTATACCGACTAATCATATATTTCTAAAAACCCAAATTTTCATCCCAATTAAGATTTTCAAACACCATGAAACTTGACCCAAATAGTAAATTGAGATAAAATTTTGTCCCAAATCCCATTTCGAACGGGCTGGGATCGGAAGCGGGGAATTCTGCCAACCCTAGTTGGAATTGAGCTTTCCAAAAAGCTTACTGAAAAACAATGAAACCTGCTTTAAACAGAATTCAATTTCTACTTCAACCTTTTCAAGATCCATTTGCAACTATTTTTCATTTTCTATTTCAAAAACCGCAAAAAAACAAGATTTTCCTATGGTCATGAGGTGATACCCTTGTCGCTAGTACAACTCAATTCAAATATAAGTCAAGTTGGAATAGTTTGACATAAGAACATACGAGTTACAAAAAGAGAACAAAACGTTCAAGGTAGATATCAAGATTTTACAAAAGGATATATGTCAACACAATGTGCACCTTGCAGCTGAAACTTTCTTTACATTGTTCTTCAAAATAAACAACTACTATCAGAACTCTTCACTGCTTCCTTTGGAGCTCTATGGCATCAAAATCAGCAAATCAATTACTAGCTAGATCAATTACAAAGTCAAAGAGGGTTGGGGAAGTCACTAGTCCTTCTAACATAGCACACTGGTCACTGGATATGTAAATTATACTGGTATTATTAATACTTATAAAACTGCTTAACCAATAGCCAAAATTAAGCAATTAACCAATTGAACAAACTGGAAAATAAAGAAATCAACTCTAGTAACTTATAATATGAGAAAAGTAATTTGCTTACCTCCTTACCTCCTTTCACTGTGCTCCAATTCTGCGTTCTCTACATGTGATTACAAAACCAACTTAAACCCAGTAGATAAGAAATCATCCCTGAGCAAAACAATAATGATCCATACATGAGCACCTCAAAAATCAAAATACGGAGATTACTACTGCATTATACTAGTGATTAACTTTGAAATTGTAACACAACAGAGATAATCTTAACTTTGCTTCCCTCATGGAATTTGCAAAGCATTGTAAATGTTTAGCCAAATCTAAGAGATGGAACGAAACTAGAAATTCCAACTCCTAGCATACACTTTTAAGAATCCATTATAGAATAAAAATTTGTTTACCACAAAAATAACAATTATGAGAAAACAGTTTAAACACATATAAAGATATAGCTGTTCTACCTTTTCTTCTTATGTCTCTTCTCCTTTTCCTCTAGGTTTCGCCGCTTCATGCCATTGATTCCTCTACCACAACCACCACCTGCATCACTTAGAGGAACAAGGCTTGCCATACAGATCTCTGTATCAACAAAATCCAGACCATGAGTGTCAATCTTTACAGTCCTGAGACTATTCGTCTCTAAATTGAACCATACAAGTTTCTCCCTTCTCACTTCCAAGAGAAGCTTGACACCATTCCTTGAATAACCTAAAGGTCTCAGAAATAAAAAGCTTCTTGTTGGTGTTGGCTCCTGAACTGAAAACAACTTAGTCCAAGATTCTTTAACCGCATGTTCCTTCATCATCCACATGTCAACATAAACTAGGTTGTAGAAACGGAAAACACATAGACATCCCTCCAAACTACCCACATCCACATGAACATTCGCATAGCTAACGTTAACAGAGTCAGGCAGTGGCAACTGATAAAACTCCTCAGCCACCAGATCAAAAGCCACAATGACAGACCGTGTGGAGCTCTTAGGAGATACCCAATGTAGAGCACCACCGGCAAGCACACCATAACCTTTCCTTAACAAAGAATGATAAAGGTAATCATAGAAATCACGAAGAAATCTAGGCAAGTTACTAATTCTTCTCCAAGAGTTGGTCTTTAGACTATAGACTTCGACTTCAACATCATCACCATCGTTTCCCTTGAAATGTAACACTCTAACTAGTTTATAATCATCATTAATTTTGTCTTGCCCAAACCCATAAAAAATAAAAGCACTCGGAAACCCAACAAGACAGGGTGGGAGTGGGAGTGTTTTCAACTTTCTAGTTGATGGGTTAAACAGAGCAAGTTCCTGTACAGAATTACACAAAGCGATCAAACCGTTACACGAGCCAAGAACTTCAGTCCCACTGCCGATATTCAAAGGGTGGTGATGGGGTTGAACCCCAATACCAAGTGTAAGCGTATCGAAGTCTAAAGCGTAGAGATCATGTGCACCTTTGAGAATGAGCCTGCGATTGAACCTGGTCGTGATGGAATGGTTGAGATGCAGCTTGATGAAATCTTGACTGTCGATCAAGGAGCAGCATGTTTTTGAAACGCATCTGAAACGCAGGAGACTCTTCACTGGTTGTCCGCAGAAAATATCTGTGATTATATCCAGTGGAATTTTCTTAGACATTTTTCACTTCATGCATTTGCTCCAGTTTTTTTTTTTAATTTTCTTTTTTTCTTTTTTTTTTCAGGGTGAAGTTTCTTGCTTGGCTGGTGACTAAAATTAGTGGCAGCGGTGTCAAGTGTCAACTTTCAAGTGTGGTGGGATTGTGCTGAGCTGACCTCTTGCATACTTTTTAAATTTTTAAGATTTTGTATTAGAACATGGTTAAAAATTTTAAAAAATTATTAAAAAAATGTGAAATGTAATCTCAGTTAAATCAATTCGTCGGTAAATTCAAGTATTGAAAAAGAAATGATAAAACATTCCTTAATTTTTTATATTTAATCTATTTATAGTTTTTAAATAAGAGTTTATGCGATTAGATTATGTTAGAAATTGCTAGAGTCTTCCTCTAGGCCCTTTCTCTCTGAAAGGAAGCTAGACAGGAAGTTTATGAGGATCTCTGATGGATCCAAATTGTCACTCGCGAGTTGGGTGTGGTTGGGGAAATCTCTTAAAAATAATAACAGAGATTTTGCTTAGGGGTTATTAAAGTTTAGGAAAACATATGAAGTAAAGTTAGTTGATGGGGAAGGTAACAGTATTAAATAGCAATCCTTAGGTTTAAAAAGGAAAAGATATACATAGGTGTGAACCTATAACCTTGAATTCAGAAGAGGAGAATATGATTAGCTTCATAGGAAGAATGAAGACAAAAGGAGAAAAATTAGTAGCACACTGTCTGGTTGGGAAAATTCTTCATGCTCGGAGTGTGCCCCATGAAGGGCTAAGGATAGTTATGTAGTAAGCTTGGAAATCTACGAAGGAGCTGAAAGTGGAGAGGTTAAGGGACAACATCTTTATCTTCAAGTTTGCTTCAGCAAGTGAAAAAAAAAAAGAGAATTATTTACGGAGGGCCATGGCATTTTGATAGATCGCTAATGATACTAGCAGAACTAATTGGTGTTGGGGATATCAAAAAATAAGCTTTCACTCACACCTCTTTTTGGGTCCAAATTCAGAACATGCCCATTATGTGCATGGATAAGGAGATTGTATAGGAGATAAGAGGAAAAATTAGGAAGGTGGAAGAAGTGGAAATAGATTAAACAGGGGAGTGTATTGGTTCTTTTGCACGTATTAGAGTTCTGGTGGATGTCATACAACCATTAACCAAGCGTCTGGTATTAAAGCTGGAAGATGGAGAGCAACTGTCAATGAAGGTAGCCTACGAAAGATTGCCAGAGTTCTGTTTTTGCTATGGAAGGATTGAGCACCAATACACAAAATGCCTTGACTATAAAGGGTAGCTAAATGATGAACTAGCCTTTGGAGCATGGATGAAAGCAGAAACTAAAGCAAAATGGTCAAGGAAAAATTGAGCTAAAGAATAATGGAGAGCATCAAATGCAGCATTGGAAAACAATATGAGTCAAGAACAACCTTGTGAAGAAACAAGTCAGCTTAACTTGAGAAAAAAGATTGCACTCGGGTTAAACCAACCCAATACAGATGGGAATATAGAGCCAATAAGGATCAACCAGGTGGAAAGATTAAGTGAGGGCTCATTAATTAAGGATGGCAATATGGTACGAGCTATAGCTAAAATTCAAAAAGTAGCTGCAATAGATATAAGGGTGGTGCCTAAAGAAAAGAGAACTATAATGGGAAAAAAATATAGACAAGAGGCGGGAAAATGGAACAAATGATGGAAATGAGACAATGAGCTTGTCGGGCCCTGAAATTTCAGAGCAAAAGATGGGTTGTGAACAAGTACTTGAAATGAATCACACCTCTGGCCAAAAACAAGAGTTAAAAGAAAGAAATTGAAGTTACAAGCTAGAGAAAGGCCAGTGACATGAATGTGTGTTATTGGGTCGGTTTCACTAAAGAGAGCTATGAGAGATCAGATAAGACCAAGCCTAAAATGTAAAAAACTAAAGCTAGGGAGTCTAGTAGTCTCGCAGACAAACCAAATTCAAATATCCTCTCCAGCAACAAATCTCAAGCTGGTGTAGAAGGAGTAAATGAATGTCTTGACACAAAATGAGGGGATGTCTGTTGAAAATTTATCGATGGAGGCTGAAAAGCAGCCCCACCAATAGCCATAAAGCTTATAAGTTAGATCGTTCGAGGTTTAGGGAATTCTCGAACGTACCTAGCCCTAAAAAAAAATTCTCCACTTGTACAAGCCTCAACTTTTGTTTTTCTGTGAAACCAAGTTGAAGACTGAACAGGTTAAGCAGACATGCAAACAACTATTATTAGAAAATTATTTTGGTGTCAATAGCGTTGGAAGAAATAGAGGCCTAATTCTCTTGTGGAGAGTTGATATTGATGTTCAAATTTGCTCTTACAGCAAGCACCATATTGACTTCCAAGTCCAAAGTACACAAGATAAAGTTTAAAGAGGCACGGGGATATATAGGCATCCTGAAACAAACTAGAAAAACACACACATGGACACTAATAAGGAGATTAACAGGTATGTCCACTCTCTCATGGCTATGCTTTGGAGATTTCAACAAGATTCTTAGCTTAAATGAGAAAAGTAGAGGGTTGGATAGAAATGTTGTTGTAATTGCTGAATTTAGAGCTGTTGTTCGTGATTGCAAGCTTTTTGACTTAGGAAGCAGAGGATACCCATTTACTTGGTCAAACAAACAGTTTGGACCATGTTTGATTGAGGAAAAGCTAGATAGGTTTATGTGCAATCAAGGGTGGAAAACTGAATTTTATGATGACCTGGCCACAAATTTAGTTCATTGAGAGTCTGATCATAGCCCAGTCATGATAGAGATCAATGGGAGACAGAGGAGCCTAGTTTATGAGAAGAGAACTTTCACTCGAATCCATTGTGAAGACATGTAGAGCTCTTACGAAAGATGTAAGAACATTGTAAAAGAGGAGTGGTCCAAATGGCATACCAATAGCGATGCTAGTTCAATCCATATGTTTTAAAATTTTGCAAAAAGATCAATGGCACAACTAATTCTTTGGAGCCAAAAAGAGTTTGGCGGCAGAGATAGGAAGCTGGAGGAGCTAGTAAAGAGGTTGAAGCAAGCTAAAGGGGGGGAGATCAATATAAAAAGGGGAATGAAATCGGGAAGATTAAAAAGAAAATTCAAGGTATGCTGATGGATAAAGAGGTGTACTGAAAGCATAGGTCGAGGGCTGACTGGTTGAAAGAAGGGGACAAGAACATCAAATTTTTCCATGCCAAAGCATCTTCAAAAAGGAGAAATAACATGATTGAGGGCATTGAAGATAATTCAGGAAATTGGTTGGAGGATAAGGGAGATATAGAGAACAAATTCTGTGACTATTTCCAGAATTTGTTCACCACTTCACAACCAAATATGGCTCAAATAGAGGCTGCTTTGTAGGGAATAAGTCCCAAAGTTGACTTTGGGATTAATGCTTTCTTGGAACAACCTTTTGCTACAAAGGAAATCCAATCAGCACTCTCACAAATGTGCCCAACAAAGGCACTAGGTCTGGATGGGTTAAAAGCTGTGTTTTTCCAAAAGCATTGGGAAGTTGTCTACAAATGAGTCACTGTATCATGCTTTCATGTTCTAAATTAGTAAGGTACCGTTACTCCACTAAATCACACATACATTGCGTTGATTCCCAAAGTTGCTAAGCCTAGAAAAGTCACTGACTATAGACCAATCATCCTTTGTAATGTGATATATAAAATAATAGCCAAAGTCATAGCTAATAGGCCAAAACAAATCCTTCATCATACTAAATCACTAGTGTAGAGTGTCTTTGTTCCTGATAGATTGATAACAGATAACATCATTATTGGTTATAAGTGTTTACATAATATTAGGCATAACAAGGGGAAAAAGAAGGTTTCAGTTAGGGATGGCAAAACTCCCCATGGGTTTGGAGCCCCATGGGGCCCCGCCCCATATGGGGTGAATTTTAAATAATTTTTGGGGAATGGGGTGGGGAATGGGTGAAAAATAATCCCCAAATTATTAATGGGGTGGGGTTTGGTTTTACACTCCCCACCCCATCCCCACCCCAATCCCCATTATATGAAAATATTTTTAATTTTTATTTATTAATTTTTTAGTAATTAAAATATTAATTAGTAATTTTTTTATTTTTAACTAATATAAATTAATAAATATATTATAATTAAAAAAATTCCTAAAATACAATTCCTACTTAACCCTAAACAATATTATTTTTTTCTTTTCTCTCCTTACTGCCGCTACTTTGATTCCTTCGAACAAATCCAACCTCATTCTTCAACAATTTTCGGCAAAGTTCAGTAAGTTGAAAATATTTTACTGAACACTAATACTTTAACAATAGCTTGATCTTGACTTGACATATATATGCAAATATGCAATTTGTTCTTTTTTTATAATAAGCGATCTGACAGAACTTATTTTTATCTTGGTTTAATTGTAAAAGCATTAGTTCCAGCAGTGATGAATTCGATCGTATGCTCATGTGATGTGTTTATTGTTTTAATAAGCACGTAAGCATATTGGTATAATTAATTAATTAAATTTAGTTGACATGTGAAGCCATAATGTGTTGTAGGAAAATTAAAATTAAATTGTGAAGCCATTTAGTTCTTATAATTCAGACGATAGTGCTCAATCGGGGAATTAATCATATTTTTTTGGTTTGCTGTTTTGACATGTGAAGCCATAATGTGTTGTAGGAAAATTAAAATTAAATTGTGATTTGCGAACACGAGGACAGAGGACTGAATGTTTAATTTCTCTTACGGTTCAAGTAACTTGTTGGGTCACTTCTATGGCATTAAAATCTTTTTAATTAATTGATTGTCAATTGCAGAACAAGTGAAAAATGTCAGGAGAATCATATGAGAATCAACAAGATGGCCAAGTTCCAGCTAATGTTATTGATATGCCGATGCGTGAAGAAGTTCCTGATAATGATCCAGTAATAATTTCTGAAGCAGAGGTTGAGCATAATGGCACTCCAAGGAGAAATTTAAGATCAGTGATGTGGAATCATTTTAAAAGGCAGCAAAATAATGGAGAATACAAGTGTGTTTGTAACTACTGTGGTAAGAGATTGGGAGGAAAAATTAAGAGTGGGACCAAACACTTGCATGATCATTTCAAAATATGCCCTTTGCGGAGACAGAAAAATGTAAAAGCAATGTTGAAGGCCACGAAGACAGTTGAGGGAAAAGTGAAAATTGATACCTATAGCTTTGATCAAGAAAGTTCACGGAGAGAGCTCGCGAACATGATAATCTTGCACGAGTACCCTCTTAGCATGGTTGAACACATTGGATTTCGAAGGTTCCTTAGTTCTGTTCAGCCATTATTTAAGGTGGTTTCCCGAAATACAATAAAGAATGACATCCTAACGATCTATGATTATGAGAAGTCTAAAACAATGAGGTTGTTCGAAAGTAATGAAAGTAGAATTGCTATTACTACTGATATGTGGACTTGCAATAATCAAAAAAGGGGATTTATGGCCATCACAGCACATTTCATCGACGAATCATGGAAATTGCAGAGTCGAATTATAAGGTACTTTTTATAACATGAAATTTATTTTAAACTATATTTATATTAGCATGACTAAGTTTTTTTTAATATCTTGGATAATATTTGTTGTTTAATTAATTGTTATTCTTCATTCATAGGTTTATCTATGTACCAAAATGATTCTTCATATGAAATTGATAAAATTCGTAAGATTTGTTATGAGTTGGTGACAGAATATCAGTTGAAGAATAATACAAGAGAAGAAGGTTATCAATCTACAATTGCTTCATCTTTTCAATTAGAATTGGTTTCGGGCAAGGTGGATCCTTTGGCATCATTTGACTTATTTGTTAGTAGTACCACTAGTGATGAGCATGTTAAGTCAGAGCTGGACCATTATTTAGGGGAACCTGTCTTACCTAGGTCTCCTAACTTTGACATATTGGCTTGGTGGAAAGCAAACGGAAGCAAATATCCTACTTTGCATGCTATTGCCAAAGATATTTTAGCCATTCCTGTTTCTACCGTTGCTTCTGAGTCTGCTTTTAGTACTAGTGGTAGATTCGTGAGTCCACATCGTAGCAGATTACATCCTAAAACATTGGAGGCTTTGATGTGTGCTCAAAATTGGTTATGGGCAGAAATTAAAGGTATGTTGTATGAATAAATAATTTGCATTAAAAGGGTGTGTGTATTTAATTCTATTTGATTTTTATTTGGTTTTAGCAAACTATTGTTCATATATGAGTTTGTTTATATTATCAGGTGCTAGTTCTGGTTCTTTTACAAAAAATAGATGCGACTCATTTTATGAAGATACAGATGAGGTAAAATTCTATTTCAATGAGGTTAATCATCTTATTTATTACAAGTGTTTACAAATGATGTATGACAAAACCTTTTCTTAAAAAAATTAAAAGGAACTAACAGTAATTAATTTTATTATTTGATATTGCAGGATTAAAGTGACAATTATAGGCTATATGAATATAATAAAGAGAAGATGAAGCCAAAGAAAGAAGGATTTGAAATATTTTCTATACATTTTTGTTCTTTTAGTTATTATTTATCCAAACATTTTGTAGTTTTGATATTATTTCAAGATATTGTTTCAAACTTTCGAAGTTTTTTTCAATAATTTAAATACTTTATAAAATGGTGATGATTTTATTTTATTTAAGTTTCTAATTTTTTATTTATACTTATTGAAATTATGTATTTATACTTATTATAAAATAATTAAATAAATAAATGGGGAATGGGGTGGGGATGGGGAAGTCATTCCCCATATGGGAATTCCTCATCCCCACCCCACTAAATATATTGGGGAATGGGGTGGGGAACGGGGATAAAATTTTTTATGGGGTGGGGAATGGGGTAGGCCTCCCCACCCCCACCCCACCCCATTGCCATCCCTAGTTTCAGTGGCTCTTAAGCTAGATATAAGCAAAGCTTATGACAAGGTTGAGTGGTCTTTTTTTAGGCATATTATGGAAAGACTAGGCTTCTCCAATAAATGGATAAATTTAGTTATGGATTGTATAACTACCTCCTCATTTTCAGTCATTATTAACAGAGCTACAAAGGGCCTTATACGCCCTCAAAGGGGTTTAAGACAAGAGTGTCCCTTATCTCCCTACTTGTTCTTGATATATGTAGAGGTGTTTTCAAATATGTTGATGCATGCAGAAGAAAAAAGGCTAATTCATGGATTGAAATTTGATAGAAATCTTACAGTCTCCTATTTACTCTTTGCGGGTGACAGTCTAATATTTACAAAGGTTTCTATAGAAGATTGCAGGCATCTAAAAAAAATTTTAATTGCTATACAACAGCTTTGGGATAGCTCTTTAATCGAAAAGTCCTCTATGTTTTTCAACGGCAAAGTTTCAAAAGAGTAGGTGGCAGCAATTAAAAATATTTTTCAAGTCATTATAGTCTCCAGACATAAAAAGAACCTGGGATTACCCTCAATAATGGACAGAAAGAAAACAAGCTTCTTTAATAAGCTTAAGCTCAGGGTCTTGAACAAGGTATCTAGTTGGCAGCGCAAGTTATTTTCTAGTGGAGGCAAAGAGGTCATTATTAAGGTAGTTGCCCAGGCAGTCCCAACCTATACCATGAGCATTTTTAAGATCCTTCTAGGCCTTTGTAATGATATTCAAAAAGTCATTGCAAGGTTCTGGTGGGGTTCAAAGGAGGATAAGAAAGGGATTCATTAGGCAAAATGGGAAAGAATGAGTTGTGCTAAGAGTAGATGAGGGGCAAGCTTTAGAGATATGTCAAGCTTCAATCAAGCCTTGGTTGCAAAGTAAGGGTAAAGGCTAATTCAATACCTGGATTCGTTGATGGCTAAAGTTATGAAGGCCAGATATTTTGAGCAAACTAATTTTTTGCTAAAGCAGGTTATAACCCTTCATTCATATGGAGAAGTATGTTATGGGGTAGACATATTCTTAAAAAAACATTTGAGATAGAGAGTGGGGAGGGGAGACAAAATCCAAATCCAATCTAGCAATTGGCTTCCCAAGCCTATCACCTTCAAGCCATCTTTGCCCATAAAAGCTTAAGAGTGCTTATTGATTCAGATCATCAATGCAATGAAAGATTAATTGATGCAAATTTTGCAAATGAGGATGCAGCGTGCATAAAAGCAATACCACTTCCCAGAACCCCATAAGAGGATATGTTGTTATGCCACTATGACAAAAAAGGGATGCACTCTGTAAAGAGTAGTTATCAGATAGCCCTCAATATCAAATTCTCTAAACCTCCAACGGTTTCAAAAAGGGGACTATAGGGATGACACAAAATCTAGAGGTTAGATTTACCAGAGAAGATTAAGATTTTTGTTTGGAGAGCTGTAAGGAATTTGCTTCCAGTGGCTGATAATTTGTGGAAAATGAAGGTTATGCAAGAACCGATATGTGAGATGTGTAGAGCCAAGTTTGAAAATGTTTTCCTAGCTCTAACGGAATGCAGGATGGCTAGGAAAATCTGGAAATTCACACACTTGAAAGATGAAATTAAGCATATTATTAAAGAAGACTTGTTGAGTGTAATGCATAGATTAACAGATAGTCTTGGTAATAATGAGTTCAACTATATAGCTGCAATATGGTGGGTTACATGGAACACAAGAAACAAGCTCATATTTGAAAGGAGGAGGCCAGATCCCATTTTTTTAGCAGCCAAAGCTAGAGTTGTTATGGATGCTTGTAAAAAAGTGTAGAGAAAGCCAGGAGAATTCAAAATTGATTCTCAGACCAATAAGTAACATGAACGTAAACCACCACCTTTCAACCATTTTAAAATCAATGTGGATGTTGTTGTTCAGAATGATAAGCAAAAATGAGGTCTGGGGGTTGTGATAAGGAACTCATCAAGGAAGGCGATAGCTGCAGCAATCAAAAATACATTTATCCATGGGAATGTATCCTTTCTAGAAGCTCAAGCTATAGAGTAGGGCTTAGAGGTCGCGAAGAAGGTAAACCTCAATAACTTGATAGTGGAAACATATTGTAGTGAGGTGGCTGACCCAGTAAACAAAAAAATCAACAACAAAACATAAATTTGGTGGACAATCTCAGAGATCCAAAAAAGCAATAAAGATTTTCAATCTCTTGTACTTCAATATGTGACAAGGCAATGCAATGCAATTACTCACTCTCTTGCCAAAAGAGCTTTAAAAAGCTTGGATACTGTAATTTGGTCAAGTGAATACCCAGCAGATGTTTTGTCTTTGTTCTCTAAACCAGTTGAATGAAAAGTTTCATTTTCTTATAAAAAAAAAAAAGTTTATGCAATAATACCATCAACAAATATAGACAGAAAATTATTTAATAATCTCACTTTTGCCACCAAAGACAAGATCGATATTACTCATGCTAAAGTAACCCAATCCAACGTATCTAACTGTCAACAAATAACCCTTATGTATCTCCATCTTTTGCCTCGGATTGATTGATATAATAATGAAAAATTAAGCCATATTTTTAGGTTAAAATTTTAAATTAAGTAAAATTTTAAATTCAGTCATTATGTCTAACCTGTTTTATAATTTTTAACGGTGAGGTAAGTTTTCTTCGTTTTGTAATTTATTTTAAGATATACTCTACCGAACGGTTATTGCACTTACACTTTGGAAACAAAAACAAAAACAAAAACAGCGGTTCAACCGAAGCATGCCCTTAGAAACATAAATTTCAAAGAGTAATGATACAGCCACAAACTCTTGTACAAACTTATTTTGTACAAACTGACGTGTCATTAATTTATTGGTTGAATGAAAATATAAATTAATAAAAACAAATCATTTGGGTCAAGTGATATTTAATTCAACCAATCTTATCATACCACATCAGTTTGTACAAAATAAATTTGTATAAGAGTTTGTGTTTGTATCATTACTCAATTTCAAAATTGGCCATTCTCGTGTGCATACAACAAAATCCTTGTGAGAGATTGAGGTTCTTTAATTCTAAAAGATTTGTTGGGTTCAGTCAAACTTACCAATACTTTTTCATCACTCTGTCTTGGGCTTTTGGTTGGATCCAAGTTGTGGCCTCATGTGTCTTTGTTCCATTTATGAAACGATCAAAATAGTGGAAGATTATTGTTACTGTTAATCCAATTATCCTATTTGGAATAATCATCTCATGGACAATTCTTAATTTCTTATATTTTGAGGTGGGAGATAAGAGTGAAAAATACTAAAACTAAACTCTACATTTTCTTTCTTTCTTCTTCTTTCTCTTTCTCTTTCTCTTTAGAGCAGATTTGAGGCATGTCCTAACAAGTATTGAATTGAGTTTTTAATTCCGACAGAGCTTAGGATTTTTAAAAATCAGACTTGTATCAGTAAAGCACTCATAAAACGATATTAGGTTGCTGATCGCAGAAGAGAGGTATTTAATTCTATTTTACTTACAATAATGAAGAAAATGGTTGAATGACTTCACATGGCCAAAAATACACCCAATTATGTGATGTTATAGTAATATACAATACCACCACCCAAGAGAGGACAGAAATTTAATCATCAAAGTCAAACCTTATATTTAACTGATATAATTGAGGGAATTTTAAAGTATAAAATCATACATACACATAAATTTAATTGTATATAAAACGCATCCGCAGTCCATCTAATAAAGCCTCCCTCCTAAACCAAGTCAACTCCAACCCTAAAATCTCAAATAATCAGGACATAACACAACGTATTTTATAATGTTGCCTTTTGTCAACCATTTAAGTCGACAATGACTCAATGCTATATGATGAAACTCACAAAGTGGTGGTTCACACCCACTTCAAAACTTTGAGACTCCAATTGAATTTGTACAACGGCACATAACAAAATTAAACTAAAATGCTTGTATTGCATCGCATCTATTGAATAATTACACGGTTGCTTTAGCAAGTGATATATGATGTTATAATTCTCTCTCTTTCCTTGTACATTTTTACAAGTGTTATTAACGATGATAATAATAACAAGAGCTATTCTTTAGTGTAAACGTTTACACTTTATGAACTACAAACTCACGCTATTTCGGTACTATAAAGTAACTTTATAATATCATAAAAAGCTGAGTCCATGAGAATAGTTAGTGGTGTCAATTCATCCGCATATAGGTTGCAATCCGGCTCCAATGGCGATATTAATTTTGGGTCAATGTCATTAAGACATCATACGTGCAATGGCACATAAGCATCTTCACTTTGTGGAGAAGAGAAAAGAAACTAGTGATTCCATTGAAATCTAGTGAACAACTAGGGGGGAAGGGGAATGCGCACGGCAAATTGCACTTTGTATGTACCTTTAAAATAATGCTACTTAAATTTCAACCATCAATTGATTACCATCTTTTAATAATATCATGTTTGACTTTCATTTCTTGCAATTTCCGTAGTGGTGGTGGAGCTAATCCACAACCATTCATTTTCCTCCTTTTATTAATTATTATTATTGTTGTCATTATTGTTATCATCATATGATTCATATCATCTTCTTCTTCTTCTCAAAACGAAAGGTCAAGTTAACGGGCATAATTTGACGGCTAAGCTTCCTTTTTGCAACAGTGTTGCATATCAACTTTTTTTTAAGGTTAATTTTCGAAATTAAGCTATTTATACTCTAAAAAAAATCAAAACACCCTATTATTTTGTGCAATCATATGTTTATTCTAAGAAGTTGATTATTATTTTATTTACTCTTTAAAATAGAGAAAAAGGTCCTCATTTATATCTTTTAAATTAATTATATTTAATCACTCCACACACATAAAAGTTGTATTACACTCAAAAACTAATTCTGGACACTCATTTCTTTTATTAAATTTTGTTTGGTTTGAAAATCAATCATCAAAATACTACAAAAGAAAACGGAGTCATCTCAATTTCTATGCTCATTGTTCTTCTTTCCAATAAGCTTTTATTAACTAGTTAATTTTTTTTCTTTCGCCCGATACCAATTTCAAGTTGTTGTTATTATTATTATTATTATTATTATTATTATTGATTTTTTGTAGAAACTAAATTGCGTTAGAACACTAATAATGAAAGGAAACAAGTCAAATGGCATGAAATTTCCTTCATCCAAACCAGAAAATCAGACACGTGCACCAAGAGCATGCTTGGCTAATGCATCAACTAACTAGGAGGAGGAATATGTCGAATCTTCAAGGCGTAGATAGGCAAAATTAATCAACTATTGATTTCAGAATTTAATGGTAAGACAATTACATGTTGGATGGGTTTATTAAATGAGTGTTCAAAATAATTATGATATATTTGTTAATAATTTATTGTCTTATGATAGTAATTTACTTCTTTGATATTTTTGTAATAAATAATTTTGCAAAAATATAGATATTTAAACACAACGAGAATTATGGTCACGTAAGACCAATAAATTTGTCATAGAAAATATTAAATTCGTGACTAAAAAATAATTTGCGACCAAAAAACTATGATCGCAAGTTGGTGACATTAGATATGTTGAGGAAAAGTATCTGAGTCCACTTTATCAGTTGGTCAAAAAAAATGACTTTTACCAACAAAAAAATGGTTAGAAAATATAACTTCACTCCATTACTTTTTGGCCACCAATTATTTCATCGCAGATTTACAATATTTGCAATCATACTTAAACTAGTCGCAAAAAAAAAATTATTTTTGACCAACACCACAAAAGTAAAGAATTAAATTAAAAAATTTATAATTGATAAAAAAATACACAAAATATTTAGCAAATGAAATTATATTATTTAGAACAATTACATAATTTAAACATTTGGAACAATTACATAATGATCTTCAAATAACAAGTAATATTTGGAACAATTACATTTATTCATAAATTTCTTGATTTTCTTTACCTTCTTGCGTCTTGATTTTCTTTACCTCTTTGTTTATATATGATCTTCAATATTTAATTTCTGGTTAGTTAACTTTTACACATGATAATCAAATAAAATTGTGCAACAATAAAAAATTGTAAGAAAAATTAGCTAAGAAGATAGAGAGAGGACAAGAGAATGAGAATTATAAGAGTAAGAGAACTTAGAGATGAAAAGGAAAGAGAGAAGAATAATTCAAATATTTATAACATGTAAGTCTTTTGCGACAATATTTAGATTTGATCACAAAAAATTGTTCAAATTGAGTTTAAACAATGTAAGGTGGTTGAATCTCCGCCAAAATATTTCATTTTTTGTGACGATATTTTAAAGTTGTTGCTAAAAGTATAAAATTTGCGACCAATCATGACTCGTTACAAAAAAAAAAAAATTGTATATCTTTTTTTCTGCGACTAATTTGAAATTGGTCACAAAAAGTTGTTGCTAAACAATGATTTGTCGCAAAAAGTATTATAAATATCCTTCAACAATTTCTGTGGCCGGAGATTTCCCGCCAAAAGCTTTGACTTTTTGCGATAAGTTGAAACAAGTCACAAAAAGTAGATAGTTGGGACTAAAATTTGAGTTTTGTCTCAAAAAATAGTTATATATTAATTTTATCACTTCTTTCGCGACTAAATTTTCAAGTGGTGGCTGAAACTATAGAATTTGCGATGAAATTTTGTTTTGTCGTAAATAAATTAAAAATAAATATATTTAGCAGATGCTTTTACAACAAAAATTGTGTTTGATCATAAAAAATGAGGTTTTGTAATGAATTTAATTTTAGTTATAGAAAAAAAAATTACATTTAGCGACAAAATCACCTATTGTCCCAGAAAATTAAGTCGCTACAAAAAATATTCATGAGTCATGCACGTGTCGGGTTTTGGCCTTTCTAACAATTTGTAAGAGAGTCAGGCTCCTCTTGAGCTTCCTGATGCTGGCACACCTATTTATCCCCTAGGGACTATTGTTCCGTACAATAGTACCTAAAAGAGTGTTGGGATAAGCTTAAGACGTAAGCAAAGGTTCTTGGATCCCTCCTGAGTTGGTGATCACCTACTGTTAACTTTTAAGCTTCCTATTGGAGAACCTGTCTCATCCCTTCAGAACCGATGGTTGATAAAGGAGGTTGACCTCAGGAAATGGAGAAGCAGCTTCTGAATCATAAGGCATCCTAGGCAGGCTTCAGTGTTCCTCACTTCACCGTATTCCCTTTGTATCCTACTCTTAGTCCTTCGATCACGTTCCTTTCACGGGATCCTTTATGGAGCTTGGAGGCTCTCCAAAAGCTTAAAGATCCTACCTACCTGATGCTGCCTTCGCATATCCTTTTCATTATTGAACTTTTCCTTCAATTGGCCTAAAATTAACCATCAACAGATGGTAAGAGAATTAAATGTTGGATGGGTTTGTTAAATGAGTGGTCAAAGTAATAATGTTATTTTAATTTGTAATTTATTGTCCTTAATAGTAATTTATTTTTTGGGTATTTTTATAATAAATAATTTTACAACAATATGGGTGTTCAAAGTAAATATTTTATTAAACAAATAAATAAATAAACATAACTGTAATTATTTTTTCTTAATTTTTAAATTTTAATTTTTTAGATTAAAACACCTACTTTCTTATAAAAGATGCAAAACATTTTTGTTGCCATTGCTTATTAGATTAATCTAAAGTAATTTTTTTTTCTTCATAAGAAAAGTAATATTTAACACTGATAATAAATAATAATGATATTGATATTTTGAATTATTTTTTTAAAATGAAATGAATAACTACGAATTTGGACGGTGGTTTTGAAGTAGTCTTAGATTTAAATTTTGAAAGAAATAAGGAGCTAAAAATGAATTAAGACTTTACCCACTCATTTACTTTAAAAAAAAAAGATAACATAAAGAACTAAAGGGCAAATTATAATTTGTACTTCTTGATTTAATTTATATGCACCCACTTGAAATGAATCCATAATTATAATTTGACCGTCATTTTTTCCCCCGCAACTAGAAATTTTTACTTCAGTCAGCTTTGTCCTTGCTCTCCACGTTAAGTTGATTGCACAATTAAATAATTATAATAATGATAATATTAATAACAATGTATTATCATTATTAATAATGATAAGATTAATAAAGACAATACATTTTCAGTTTGCTTTCTTCACTTGAAAGTGCAAATCCAAGGAAGAAGAGGGATAGTGATGCGGATATAGCATCTCTGTATATAACTTTTTTTTTCCTTTGTTTCTTAATAGTTTATTCATATTTTTCAGAACTTATTGCTAACAAACTAACAATAGTTGTCATCAATTAATTGTTAGCCTCGTCTTCGTTCTAGTAGACTCACTTGTATTTCACAAGGTTGAGAATAAAAGATTTATTCATGTATGATAGAAAATGATTAATTAATTTACATATTTAATTATTGAAATAAAATCTCAAAATCAAAAGAGAATTTTCATTAGTATTTGTCTACTGCAAGTTGCCAGATAAGAACGAAATGCATCAACCAATTAAATAAAATTAATGAGTCTTTTGGTAACATGAATCTTCAGCCGGCTGCTGCACCCATAGATTTCATGGTTACCCACTGTTTTTCAGGAATTGATTTTAATATTTTCAAAATGTTTTTGAAAATATTAACGAAAAAGTGTATTCTTATTTATTTCCTATTATTTGACAAAAAAATAAGGAAAATGTATTTTTTTAGGTTTGTACTTTGTACTCCTATTTGTACTTTTCATAATTCCTACTAAAACAACAGAGTGGAAAAATAAAAAACTCAAAATAATAAACAATGCTACACATTTTAATTTGTATCTCAATTCTCACTTATATCGCAAAATAATTGGTATCCAGGGTGTTTTATATACACACTTAAATAGCCAGAAAAAAAAAAAAAAAACCTTCATCCACAGGAGAAAAATTTAATTGTTGCCACCGATGAGCTCCCAAATATTTAACAGACTTTCATATTTTTGAATTAGGAGACTACTTGCGAGTTGCTTTAATTTATGTACAATATAACTTAGCAGCTGTCATATAATTAATAACTGAAGTGATGTGATGATGGTTACAACTTACTGAGTCATCAATTGTTGAAAAGCACAGAGATCCATCAAATGCTGCATAATTCAAAAAAATTGGAGAATCAGTAGGAATCCGGCTACGATGCAACTGTAGCACAGTATCACAGTTGTACTATAAATTTTTTTAATTAGTAGATGCCAGCATGAATCAAGAGCATCTAAACCCAGGTTCGAGAGTGTATTTTGGTATTAATTTCCTCCAATAATCTTAAAAATTATCAAAATAGAAAGATTTAAAAGTTTATGATTTAAAAACACAAAGATCTTTGTCAAAACTTACGCGGATAATATGATAATTAATTGCCACAAACACATAAGAAGAGACTTAAACTTTCAAATTAAAAAAAAAATGACAGAACCGTTCCATAGTTGTTGTCCATAATTTTATATTTCTTTGAATTAGACATTCGGAAAAAAAATAAAAAATAAAAAATGGGTCATACGGTCGAAGAATCAATATGTTTTGTGCATATTTTAATGTGGTAAAGTTTGCAACATATTATACACATTCAATAGCCATAAGAATAAGTTGACTCCTTAAATATGCAAAAGCCAAATGCCTCTCTATAAATACAAGTAAGTAAAAAGCTCAAATGGCTCAAAATTGTGATTGCGACTCACAACTCGAAGTTCAACAATCTGTTGAATTTTTGGACAGTTTTATTTCGACCAAATCTTTCCCAGCGAAATAAATAAGGGCGGTTACATTTCATCTTTTAAATTGTGCAAATTCAACCTAAAAATTAATTACAAAAAATTCATATTATTTTTAAAAAAATTTAAGTTAAGAATAAATTTGATCATTTAACTGATTAATCCTCGTTAGAATAGTATGATTGTTGAGCTTCACAGTTCTTGTTATTTGTAGAAAGAAATTGGAAGACTAAAATTTTTTAAAATGCATCTCCAAAAGTCTTTTCAAATTTAAATTTATATCTTAACTTAATTTTACGGAGATTACATGAAATAATAAAACAAATTATATGCTAATTTATATATAACATGCTTGGAAGTTGAAATATAGATTATAAGAAACAAAGACTAGAAAATTATTGTGTTATCGAAAGTAAAATCTTTGTAAAATAATCAAAATAACTTGTCTTCTATAATGGATTGTAATGTAATACTTACATAACAATCAATGTCTTCTTCATAATTAATAAGACCCAATTAGTATTATAAATTTACATCAAAATTATAAAAGTTCAGTTGGACTCAAAACTGAACCTGAAATTTCAAAATTAATTTTTTTTTTAAAATCACTTTTGGTAAAATCAGCTTATTCTACAATAGATTTTGAAAAGTAAGTAAGAAAGAAGTAGTTTTTCAAAATCTGATTTTTGAGAATTAGTTTTATATTTAATACCATTTCATATATATTCTCATATATATTATAAAAATCTAAAATTATCTTTACTAGTTAGGATATAAAATATTAACTTTAAAGAGATTATTATTATTATCAATTATATTGAGATAACAAAATAAAATATAAATTAATAACATGAAATATTTATTTTAGTTATCAACTATTATATATACACGACAAAAAATATTTTGTATACATGTTTATAAATGTGTAAATAAATTTTATTCAATATTATGTTTAATTTAGTTATTTATATTTATACCACAATTTAATAGTAACATTTACTAAATACATTTGACTGCTTTTAAAACGTACAACACTTTTAAAAATAATTTTTTTACAAAATTTTTAACTAATTCATTTTTACATCAAAACTAATAATAATTATTCAAAAAATTACAATATTACCAAACTAGCTCTAAGCAATTTTATACATTATAGATATTATATAATATATGCCATTAAAAATTCGCCATAACATCGTTGTCTTGAACCTAAACTTAAAACTTATGAGAATACTTGTTCTACTAGATCACTCCACATGATGTGTGAAGGGATAAAGATAAAACCATCTTCCTACCAAATTAGATCGTGGGCTAATTTGTATCCGGATTCCTGAAATTTTATATTGTCTCAAGTAAGAACATAATGTATTTGTTTGTATCAATTAGGTCCAAAATTTGGTAATTCCGAAGAGGATAACCGAATTGCCTTTTGTAGCAATTTAGTGCATGAGTTATCAACATAATGGAAAACGAAACAAAATTGTAGAACTTTTGACACATGATGACATGATTATTTATTTTGTATTTATTGATTCATTTTTTTTTATTTGAAAGAAATATGTTTTGTTCTCATATTTAAAAAAAAACAAAAAAAAGTGCTTGGCTATATTTGGAAAAAGAAATTGATTAGACATTATATAAATGTAATACAAAGCTGTTAATTGTAGGCGTGCTGATATTAATTGTGATAATTAACATGCATATTTGCACATCAAAGGAAAGCGAAATTATGATCGTCTATAGAGTTAAATTACTATTTTTCAGATTGAAAGACAGTTACAACAAAGCCGAAAAATCCCCTCTTGTCACAGTATAAGAACCAAAATCAATTAATGCAATAGGCTGAAACGATCTTTATTGAAGGGCTGTCATTCTTCTGTCTTGCTTTTGTTTTGTGTATTTAGTCAAAAATGAGAGAGCCAAGGCAAGGAAGTTTCCTACGATGAAGTTATTAATTTTATATTAACTTCTCCTTTTAAAAATAGAATTAGAATCTCTCCCTACTTGTTCAAGACTTGGTAACTTCCGGGTAAAATGAAATTTAATAATTGTGCTAATTAGTATATAAGATTATTGATATGATTAAGGGTGCGTTTGAGATTGAGATTAGACATCCGTAACTTAATTAGTATATAAGATTATTGATATGATTAAGAGTGCGTTTGAGATTGAGATTAGACAACCGTAACTTAAAAGTTACAGAAATAAAGTGTTTAATAAACACTGACTGCTGTAACTTAAAAGTTATGTTGATATGATTTTCCACTTGTATAATGAAGAATATATTGTATCTTTAATAATTTTGTCAAAATTATTATTTAAATTTTATATTTACTGCATATTATTAACTTTTGTTTCATAGTTATAATTTTTTTTCTACAACAGTTGTAGTTTAAAGTTATAACACCTCAATCACAAACACATCCTAAGATTCTGTTTGAGATTGAGGTTGAAATTTAATAAGCTACTTATTTAATAATTTTGACAAAAATTATATTTGATAAATTTTGTAAAATCTATTATTTCATAACTTTTTCTATTTGGATGGCAACTTCTCAAAGTAGACGAGGGTTACTTTTTATGAGCAACTTATTAAATAAGTCATCATCAATTTTTAGAGTTCCTATTATAACTTTAATATTTTGACAAGATAATTATATTAGATTTTATTTAATTGATTTTTTTTCACTTTATATAATTTTATGTATTTTACAAAGAACAAGGCATATCTAGACATTATTAAAAATACTTCAAAAATAAAAAGTAATTATATAATAAAACAACAGTTTCATAATAAAATTTATCAAACATATGTAAACTTCCTTTAAAACTCTAACAATCGCAACAATACAATTTACAAAATACCAAACTGCTTTCTTAAGCTAGCAACTTATTTCATCTGTACAAGAAAAATAACTTATTTAATCAGTCACTACAATTTTAAATTGACCCTCGAATTTGTATCAGTTTGAATTTCATACCACGCGCCAACAAGGAAGATGACATAATACAACAAATTCAATTATTATGCCGAATTAATGTTTGAGATTCTTGGCCTGATTATTTTAAATTTGCATTAGTTTAAATTCATGCGACAAAAACAAGGCATGACCCACCAAACTAAATTACTACATCTAATTTTAACGAAAGTAGGTTGTATTTAAATTATTTTCTTATAGATATATAGAAATGGCCCATCAAGCATAGGCCATGATTGCCTTCTGCATCCATGCTGATGCGAATTTGAGCAAAACCTTTTAGGAAAGACAAAAGAAGAAAATAAATAGACCTATATGACACAAATGAGAAAACTATGCCTTAATTAGGAAATTTAGACAAACTAGGGACATGGATGCTAATTACTCTAATCTAATAGATTTAGATGATTATGAATTATCGACATCGTAAACCAGCCAGCCAGTCTAAATTCTAAAACTACAAAACTGCGGCCATGACAAGAGAAAGTGCTATTTGCCAATTGTCACCTTCATCTTGTGTCTGGTGTTTCTCAGCTGAAACTTGTCCACGTATGATCTCTCTTGGTACTTGCTTCCAACACTACCACTTACTTTTCACTTAAAGATTCTAAGCTGTTTAGAAAGTTGAGATTTTGCGGTACAAAACAGGGTTTCTGTTAATATTTGCTGTTATCTCCAACTCCCATTTTTTTGACAGTTTCAAAATTATTTTTATTTTAAAAAATATGGCAAATGAAGAAGAAGAACCAGTACCTGTGAATGATGATAAACAAGCAGCTTCCAACATTGCTGCTGAGCCTCAGCTTCAAAGGGTACTATTTTTTTTTTTTTTACAAAATTTTTAATTGTTCTATATTTGCTCTTTGTTTAAAGTAGTCTTTGCTTTGTTGTTTCGACTCCTTTACTTGAATTGGTTATGTTTTTGTTTGAAGCTTTTTAAAAAGTTTATATTGACAATTATTAGCTTTTCAATTTTTTGCATTCAGTAATTAAGAAGGCTACTTAAAGACATCTGTTTATACTTTATTGAATCTCAGAATTAAAGCTTGAGCTTTTAAATATAATTTTTAATGTATGCTTCATCTAAAAAACTGTTTGATCTCATGAAAATAAGAAGAATAAACTCTAGCTAACCGAAACAAATCATAGCCATAGGGCTCCCAAATCTGCCAACGCTATTCCTTGGACTTATTTTTTATTTATTTTATATTTTTGGGTGGGACGGTGGGTTAGGGAATTCTAATTTTCTGTTTTAAATCCAGGAAATTTTATGACTTTACTCACTCATAAATGCCATCGGTAAATTTATCTCTAGACCTGTTGCTCCATTGTACAGGATCTACCTGATTAAGTTATCCCCTTGGAACACATTCACTCATGCGATGTGGATGCCCATATGACTCTTGCCAAGCTTGACGGCTACAAGTTCCACAGCCGTTGTATTTAAGAGCCTTTTTTCAATTTATTTAAGATTTCTGCTTTCTCATTTTATTTGTTCGGTAAAATATTTGTAGACCTGTCCATCCTTTTACCTAAGTATTAACCTGACCCTAGTGCTTGCAGCAATTTTACTCCGACTCATGAATGCAAATTAGATGAAGCCGATGATGCTAATTTTCTAGTATTTATTTGTTGGTATCTCATAAATTATTGGATGCTGTGAGCTTGTGTGATGGTTATGTGGCTGTGCTTTAACTTGGGGACTATTTTTTTACATTACAGAAGTTTAATCTTTGTATTCCTGCTAATGTAGGTTAAACTTCTTTGTAGGTTGAAAATGCAACTGAAATAGTTGAAGTAACCTCACCTAGTCAACCACAGAGACAGCACGATCTTGTCTTAAACATACCATCGAGAACAATTGAGGAAGTGGAAGAGGGTTTTGTGAGAATAGACATGCCTTCAACACCAACTACTTCAAGAAGAGTTAATTTTTCTCCCATGCCTAGTCCTTGTTTTGGCAAAATAAATGATTTCCCTGTTCCTTCTTCATCAAAAAGTAAAACAACCTTTAAAAGCCTCCTTCCAAAGCTAAGTTTCAAATATCGTAATACTACTTCAGATATCGAAAAGGCTGCAATCTTGGCACTAGGAAGTTCATTTACAGAGACAAGGCAGAAGCCTCGGATTGCAAGGGCATCATCGCTTACAAAGCTCCTCACACCCAGAATGAAGAAAACATCATCTTTTCCTGTTACCCCTGTTTCTCACTCGAATCCAGAGTCTACACATGGGGGACTAACAACTGATCTACTGAATTCTGCTGTGAGTACTAACCCAATATTAGCTTGAAAATTTTATTTATGTCTTCAGTACTTGTGTTGACTATTAAGCACACTAGCAGTGCTTGATGCTATAGAACGTGGATACTAGTTTGGTAGTAACTTCTGTTGCTTTCGAAGAAATACTAAAATTCTGAGTAAAGTAAAATCCTTTTTTAATTGTGTCCATTTCACCTTGTCAAGAAACTTAATTTGGTAATGAATCCACAAATGAAAGGGTTCTCTGACTTCCCCTCAACCTCTTCATTACCACTTATTAGCATTTCAATGTCTATGGGGGTCTAATAAGCTAAGTTCAAGTTCATTGGAATTGACTTGTGCAGCAGAAGTAGTTTTAAGTAGAGGGAAAATTGTGGGAATTTCCTGCATCAATTTGAGTTCAGTTTTGACTCCTATATATGTTTATAATGAGGACTTGACATCTGCATTCATAGTACATTTGTATTAAACAATTATAACATGTAAGGGGCTTTTTCATTCCTCTAAATTCTTATAGAATTATCTGTTGACAGAAAGGAGCTCCACTACCTATTCATCGTTCACGTTCAGTCCCTTTGCTCAACAAAGATGGAAGCATAAGGCAGATGGATTCTTTAGGTGGTGTATTCCGTGTTATTCCTACCACTCCACGAGTGGCTGAGGGTAGTGGGACCACATCATCAAACACATTTCCTTCAAATACTACTGGTAAACTTTACTCCTATATTTTCTCTTCATTCTATAATTTCCACATGCCCAAAATCAAGGGAAATGAAGACTATAATAGAAAATTTCAATATTTAAAAAATTTGAGTTAAAGTGCAGTGCAAGAAACTTATAATACTGAAAATAAATCAATATAGCTTTTTCTTAAATTCCAGGTGCATTTGGCTTGAATGAAATTCAGAGTAGAAGTAAATTTTGGCTGTATAAACTGGCTAATATTTAGGCAATTAAATCATTTTAATTCTTTCAAGTTATTTGTAATATTTTGGTTTCATCAATTTTCTTAGTGATCTAACCTGAAATTTTCTATGGAATAATCCTGAATACTGGGTTATTACCATACGGCTGCATCTTTGGTTTTCAGCAGCAAATTTTATTTATGTTTTTTAACTTGCAATAACCAACCTATGCCTTATCTTAGTCTTATTGTTCAGATAAAAAGGATGCTGGTGGCGAAGATATTCCTGAAGAAGAAGCCGTTTGCAGAATCTGCTTCATTGAACTGGGAGAAGGGTTTGACACACTCAAGATGGAATGCGGCTGCAAAGGCGAACTTGCATTTGCCCATCGAGAATGTGCTGTAAAATGGTTTAGTATCAAAGGCAACAAAACATGTGAGGTGTGCAAGCAAGAAGTCGAAAACCTACCTGTTACCCTTTTACACCTTCAAAATGTCCAGGCCAGTAGTTTGCCAGACAGTGGAGCTCAGGTTACTCGATACAGGCAAGCCTGAAACCTACCTTTAACGGCTGCATTGAAAAACATCCTTAGCTTCTCTACTTGTTTTATGTAGTATTTCCGTATTTTTTAAAATATTGAATATTATTAGTCGTTTTATTCGAAAGTAATCTTGGCAAGCAATTGAGGCCATGGGATTTAGATTTCTATTTTGGATCTCGTTCAAATGTCCTAGCTAAAGGTTGTTTATTCAAATTTGTCAGGGTCTGGCAGGATGTTCCAATTCTTGTCATTGTCAGCATGCTTGCTTACTTTTGTTTTCTTGAGGAACTTCTGGTAAGTTTGGAATCTTCTGCATGCTGCTCTTTCAAGATTGTCATAGTTGTTAACAGTCAACTTGACAGGTTGGAAAAATGAAGTCTGGTGCAATTGCCATCTCTCTTCCATTTTCATGCATTTTGGGTCTTCTCGCCTCTACGACAGCAACAACTATGGGTAGGATTGAGTTCATATTTTTAATTTAGATGGAGTGTGGAGTTCGCTATCAGTATTGACCCTTTTAAGTTTGTGTTCAGTCAGGAAAAGTTTTATCTGGCTTTATGCATTTATTCAATTTGGATTGGTGGTTCTCTCTGCCCATCTTTTTTATTCATTGGTAAGGGACCTCCGCTCACAATAACTATTTCAGTATATATTATGTCTCGTTAACTCCACTTAGGAAATATATCTAAGTACTCCGCTTGTTAAACTAAACAATCAAATAATAAAACAATGATGTGGTTAGGAGTATGTAAATGTTGTTTTCAATACCCGCTTCTTGTAGAATTATGATGTGAATTTTGTGTGTTTGTGGGAAATCCACAGCTTCACATGCAGGCTGTCATAGTTGTTATGCTGTCCACATTTGCTGGGTTTGGAATCACAATGGCTGGAACTTCTATTCTCACTGACGCTTTGCGGAGGAGAAGATGGCAAGCTCAGTCAAGGCACCAGCCTGTTACTGGGGAATCGACGCAACCAGATCAACTTTCTTCAACCACTCATCAAACCCCGACAGAATCTCTGCACCTTGAATCTTAAGTAAGAGACTCAGAAAGCACATGGGGCAGCTGACATGACCGTTGACAACTTTTCGGTGTATCAATGAGAGATGATGCTTTTTTTGGCTGTATGGAAACTGCATCAATTATGTTAGTTGTATGTTTTTGTGTACAGTGTCTTCTCCATTAGTTGATATGTCGTGTATCTATGTTTGATCTCCTGGATTCCAGCTTCTTGTGTTCTTTATCTTCTTTGGAACTTATTGGAATGGAATTGTATATGGGTACATTATGATGTTTTTGAATTGTAATAAGATGTTTTTTTCCCCTAAAAAAGATGGAACAAAAATTTGAATCAATTTTCATTTGTGTTTGCATTATTTTTCTGTACACCTAGTACTGTAAGCATAAAGCTATCCAATTGATGTTGATAAAGATTCAACAGCGAGGAAACATAATAGAAGCGATTGAATTAAAGATATCACAAACTCAATGAAATTTCCATAAAAACACTAAATAACAATGTTCACAAGGCTAAAGTTATCTAAAATCTGCCAGTCTTAACGCACGAAACAAAAATTATATGGTAATTGTAACAATGCATTGCCAGTAGAATAAATAATCACTTGAATCAATGAATGCACCTCAAAGTGATATCTTAAAAGGAGTAATTTCACATTATTCCTGTAACTGTCGTTCAAATATATTCTAGCGACAGCCCACTTTTTTTCCCCCCTTTTTTTACTTACAATGGAAGTTCTCTTTTCCTCCCAACATCTAAGTGCCATCAACGGCATTTTTTACCTTGAATATACAATGGAACCAGTTGGTTAATCTAACTGCACCAGATTATGTTTCACCACATGTTAAGCCTGGGAAAACCAACTGGACGAAAAGAGATGAACGACCTTGCTAGCAATAGAAATGCAACACCGTGACAAAAACAGATTCGTTTGCCTCGCATATGATTGACAGTTTGCTATTGCCTGTAACTAGAGGTGACAACCTTGCTTGACAGCAATGGCTTATCCTTTGAACTGTTAATTAACACAGTTTCAGAGCTGCTAGATTGACTTTCAGCCACCCCCGGTCTCATCCAGATTTTTATGTGCCCTTCTCGACAAACAGTAAGAACAGATTCCTGGGTGAATATCAAACCAGAAAGGGGTTCAGTGTGAACACGGTGAGCAACAAGTGGAGACAACTTTGGAACATCTCGCATGCTTGGAGCAGGTTGCAGTGTACCCACTGGGCAAACATTATCCCAGTGGGCTGACTGGCTCCCAGTACTGAATGTGGGGGACCCTCCAAGAGGACCTCGGCGCAATGGCACTACAATCTCATCCATTTCCAGGTCCCACAGAAGCAACCTTGTGTCCTGTGCCCAAATCACAAATAGGTAAGTTGCAACAATGGCTAGATATGATTGTACGAAGATTCAAAGCACAAAGGTGATTTTAAGGAAAGCAATACTTAAAAGAAAATGAATTGTTTATCATTTTCTTTGTCCTGCTCCCAAACAATTAAGCATACTACTGGTGAATGGAGGTAGAAGTGCAAAATGCTGAACTGATATACTACAATATTACTCTTACTCTGATCAAAGGTCAAAATGTTAATTGTTTGAGCCATCTTTTCAACCATATACTTTGCATGGTAGATATGGGCCGAATATTGGAAAAAGAAAAAACCTCACCCAATTTTATCTTGGTTCCCTTGTTTTAACTTCATTCCGTATGGTTTTCATGATAAAGTTTTACTAGAACAAGCAGGAACAGAAGCCTGGCAAATGCAAACCACCCAAAGACCAAAAATCCCATCTTGTACTTTTCTAAGGCTAACTTGAAATTCTTACAAGAGTATTCATTTTTAGATCCCTCAAACGATGTAGTTTCAGGGATGAAGCTTTTGAGCAAAATTGTTCAACAATATGTATATTTTTCTGTAAGCAGCAGCAGGAGTAATTGCACCATTCATAAATAAGAATACCGACATCTTATCTACAAATTTAACCAGGCTGATACTTCCAATCACATACCTGACCAACAGAACCAAACCGGTACATGACCGTCTCCGCTGTACCATCTGAATTTGGCTGAGACCAATATGAATCAAAAGCTACACCACTAACCTGCCAATACCATCCAGCAAGAACTATTCCAGTAAGAACGAAGTAACATGGATGTGACATGCATTAAACTATTAATGAATCTGAGATTATCTGATAAAAATCTTACCCACGAATTGTGCCCCTCACCCCAAGCAACAACCTTGCGATCTTCCATACTCCAAACTTGAACTAGATCATCTTCACCACCAGTCAGAATGTATTTTCCATCCATGCTGTTTAACAGCACTTAGTCACTTAGTTGTTAGAATATAATATGCCTCCTATGTTCTCCAAGAAGATAATATTATAAAAGCCAATAGAGTTACAGATCATAAAGTTTAGATAAAGAAACAAAATTGTGATTCAGAAAGAAATTAGTTTAAAAAGTATGAATAGCTAGGGTTATAGAAAAGATTTTTACCTCCAAGCGCAACATAATAGAGCACCATAATAGCTTTTGCCACCACAAATCAATTGTTCTTTTGAATAGTCAAAAACTCGTAGATAACCTACACTTAGAGAAAAACTTGAGCTTATACAAAATATCTAAAGATGAGCGTCCATAAGATATCAATGTCATCAGGTCAACATTATACCATCTCTTCCAACAGTCGCTAAGTAGGCACCATCAGTAGAGAAAGCAATGCTATTAATTGAACCTTGGCAGATATGCCATCTGGCAATAGGGTTGCTCTGCATAAGAATAGCACAAGGTGAGCAAGATATATATGTCAATTAATCCAATGTGTTCAAGGTTATAAAATATGATTATTGAACCATAATCTGCATGAAAATGCTTAAAATGAATTTACTGATACAGAAACAGAATTAAAATTCTATACATACAGTCATTTCACTTAGAAAACATAATCGAAAAGATACATTTGATAGAGAGTGGATCAGTCAAAACAAGTAGATGCACAATGTCTGCTAATTACAGCAGGAGAAGGTCCCAGCCCATACATGAGGCAGAAACCAGAGATTTATTAAATGATTTTTTAGACAAAGTTAAAGCTCATACATGCATGTGATCACACACAGCGAGATACACAAAGAAAGAGAGAGAGAAAGAGAGAGAGCAAACGCGAATTGAAAAGGCTATCATATAGGATAACCAAAAAGAAAAAAAGGAAAGTAAGGAGGCAACCGAATGGAACCACTGAGCTTTTCTCCAGGTGTACAGTGAGTATTTTCTTGGATGAGAAAGAGGAAAGCCAAAAGGGAAAAAACCCACCGAAAGGGGTCTATCTGAAACATCACAATTAATGTAGCTTTTCCAAGACTAATAGCTTCTGTTCCCTGCCGTGAATCTAAACAAAATTAACCTCAGCAACACAGAAGTTGCGCACCGCAATGCCTCATCCTACTTTAAACAGGGCTATGCAGAGCCAAACATATAGAAGGATCAAATTAAGGAAAGAGCTACAAAGCCTAACTAATGAAAGAACAACGGTCAATTGCTTCCAGAGAGTATAAACTCTTAAATGCAAATTGAGAAAAAAGAAAAAGGAAAAAGGGGGGGAAAAAAGAATCATATCCAGAAGATTTATACAACATTGACTCCAGTACCTTGCTGTAACGTGTATGTGCAACTGAAAATTGGGTTTGATCTTTGATAACAGGGAATGAAGAATCACCAGCACCATCCTTGCTCTAAAGATAGAAGGCAAAAGCACAATCATAATATGCAACACATGGAAAATGAATATTAGGAAGTAGAAAACATTTTTCTTGATATTTAAGGCTTGCCTTTTCATACACATATAAATTCCCATCGGCATGACCAACAACAAAAGCACCTTCGCCTCCAGGAACCCACGCAACACCAGTACAACGACTGTTGGAAACAAGAGTTAATCGAATTGGTTCCAAGTGCATTGAGTATAGAATATATAATGTTCTTATACAACACCAAAAATTTAAACTATGAATTAGAAAATATTTTTGTTTTCTGAACTCACTCAGATCAGTCAAGGGACAGTTTAACATAAAAAATAAAGAACACTGACAAAATCCAACTAACAGTTTCGAGCCAAGACTAAATATTTTTCCAAACTCAGGCACTGAGCTTCACTAAGAATATATAGCCAGAACCTAGACAACAAGGGTTAAAGAGTCTTAGTAGTCACTCGAGAGAACTCAGCATTACATCTTTATTGTTAATCATTTACAATCCAATAAACAAGCATCTTTTTTTTTCCCCTTTTTCCCCTTTTTCTTTTTCAAGTCCCTAAGTAGGGTGATCGATATCCATTATTAGACTATTGAAATCGCAATAATGATTATAGAAAATATAGAACAATTCACAAGCCTAGAACAAAACACCCCCACCCCCAACAAGAAAGTAAATATATAACCACAAACTGAAGTGTTCATCAGATCAATCATCAACACAGAACTTTTATCTTCCATCTCCTTTATAAATTACACCTCTTGAAACTCTTGAAAGCGCTACTCCAATTGTTGGCAGCTTACCTAAAATTCTGGAAATCAAACTATTTCTTGAAAGATTAAGAAATAATTTAATGATCACAGTCATTTGACATAGAATTTTTATTTTTATTTTTATTTTTTATGAGTAAAAATTCATTAATGATGCCAAAATAACAGGGACACAGCCTCATTTTTTAAATAGGAGGAATTAGCATGACCATTTGAAACATCTTTCCCACTATACTGCCACGGATTTTTCACCTAATACTGGAACCATCTATGTTTAACAAAGTCATAGTCTTGTGATTTCAATTAAAAATAGAGATGGCAAAATGGGTTAGGACACGACTTTTCTGTATTCGTGTTGACAACTATTTACACAATGAATAAATAGGTTGACATGATAAATAACCATGTTGTATCTATGTTGGACCACCTCAACACGATTATACATTTATAACATGAGTATCAATTAGTATGTGATAATCTTATTGAAAAAATTAACCAATATATATGCTGAACATTAAATTAATTATTTACATCATATCTTTATTTTGTTATAAACTTATTCATGTCATATTCAGGTCATGTTAACTTATTTATGATCTATTCTTAATAATAGTATGGACATATTTGTTATTTTTTAAATTAATTTTTTTTTGTAGTAAATATGTTAAATAGTTCGACACGATTAACATAATTAATAACATAATTAATAAACGGGTAATATCTGTGTTTTAACGTTTCGACATAATTAATAAGTAGGTCATATCCATGTTTGCTTAAATTTGACATGAAACAAATAAGACACAACACAAACACACAATTACATGAATCGACACCCTTAATCAAAAACCGTGATACTAAATTTGTGAACTGAAGGCAAAGTAGAGGAAAAATTTTTTTTTTCCTAATTTATATCACAATATGCTGCCGAAGCAAGTCTGATAAAGAACTATGTAATTTGATGGGTCAAAAAACATCATCGCCTCAGCAACCAGGAGCTATAGCCTAAGCAATTTTCAGTTATTCTTAATCTAAACTATGTAATTTGAAGGCCGAAAAACATCATCTCGCCTGAGCAACCAGGCTATATAGCCTAAGCAATTTTAAGTTATTCTTAATCTATCTCTAATCTGTTCAAAATTTATGATAAATAAATTTAGTTATTCTTGAAGAAAGCCTGAATGCTATTCCTTAATATTTTTAGACAGATTTTGATGTCTCTCAACAGTATACTCTCAAGCATGTATTACAGTAGTTAAACAAAAAAACCCAATAAAGACCACTCATAATCATAAACACCATCTCATGCAACTCCACAAAACTTAAGCAATATCCCATGATCCCAATATTCCATTCAGAAGAGAAATAAATACAAACAATCATACTGAGTAAACACAAACAAAAATAAAAATAAAAAAGATGCATAGTGAGTATCATAAGAGAAGTCTTGCCTGTTGTTAACAGAACCATCTTTGTTGTAGTGGTGCGCCCCAACAAGCTTCTTTCCAACGTCCTGTAATTGCTGTCTCAGTGACACGGAGTAGACTACAATAATACACAAAGAACAAATAAATTTGAAAAGTTTGACCTCTCCAATCAAACTTGTAAGTCAGATTCAAGTTGAAATATTACCATCACCAGAGTTCAACCCAATAAGCAAGTCATGCCCATCCTTGGCATCCTGATCGAATGCATGGCACACTGGATTTGAATTACTGAAATGAATAGATTTTATTGGATCCTACATTCAACAAAAAACAAAGAAACTTTCATATACAAACCAAAATACACAGTAATTATTCAAACTAAAAACCACACATCACTGGATTACCTTATCTTGAGAATTCAAATCACTTATAAAGATTGCATCCCCAACATTGAAAATTATGTAAGTCCCTTTGCCATCAAAATTTGTATTAGTTATGGAAGTACTTGAACTTGAAGCACCCAATGAACCAATCCTACTGCTACCACTAATGCTTTTACTTCCCCCATTGCCTCCACCAAAACCAAGCGTACGACTTCCATTCCCTGTGCCCAAAAGCTTTGCTGCAGCTGACCGAACCACCCCACTGCTGGCACTAAAGCTTGAAGGTGGGGCAGTCGGTGTTGATGGAGCTGGCTTTTCCTTGAGGTGAGCAAGGGTAGCCTGTGCAATCAAATCCAACCAAAATTTGCTCTAAAATCTGATGTCGCGGAAACATATAAAATTGACTAAAAGCACTGGTGTCCAAAAAACTTTATAATGTGGTCACAAATTGTTCAAATTTACCCAGTGAAAATTGAGAAACAAAAACCGATTGACGCAACGAAAATTGCCTATATATCAGAGATTGACAAATGGGTATTAACAACAACATGAAAAGGTTCAATATTCACCAAAGGAATACATCCAGAAAATGATTTCACATACTGGGTACTTCAAAAAAATTTCTAAAAGAATAAAAAAAATAAAAAAAATAATTGAAGTACCTGAGTGACAGTTTTTCCGTGTGCGTAGTGGAGGAGACCTGAAGGGTAGGTCTTTTCATAGTGAAGCTTATACCTTCCTTCTGGGGTTTTGAAATAGGTCTTAAGACCCGGAGACTGCGCGTTTGCCGATGAAGACGATTGCGAAATCATTCCGTTGGCCGTGTTGATCATGGTTGTTTCTTCTCTTAAGATAGACCCGAGAGCATGTGATCATGACACTAGGGTTTTATGATTTTGATTTTGATTTTTTTTTCTCCTCCTCGAAAGAGGATTCGTGAGAGTGTGTTTTGTTTTTACTTTTGTTGCTTTGCGCTGTTCTGGGTCTCCTCTCTTCAATGGCAGGCTGCAGCAGGCGCCGGATCAACAGATGGGCTTGGATCCTGTGGTTTGCGGCTTATGCGATTGTTATTATGATTTGTGAACGTTGAAGGGTGGTTTTTTTTTTTAATTTTTGTTTCATTAATTATAGAAGTTTGACTTTCGGGTTAATAAAGTCAGCAGAAACGGACGGTGATGATTTCGTTACCGGTGAAACTACGAATCAAAGCAAAGACTGAAGAGAGAAGAAGAGAAGGGAGGGGAACTCTTTTTTCCGTGGAGATTGATTCAACTGTGAAAAGATTGGCTTTGTTGATCGATTTAAAAATAGTTTGAGAAATGATACTGTAAGCCTGGGTGCACGGTAGATAAAATAGACAGCGTAGATTGGGTGGAAAGTATATACATGGTGTGATTACAGCATATTCTGTAATATACAATCATTCATCAATGTGGGATCTTGAGTACTGTTTTTGAGTTAATGACAATATTAACACACACAACACATGTTATTTGCCTTGTCAAAATTAGGACTTATTTATTACATGTCTTTTAAGTCTGGAATATATTTTTAAAATTTATTTATTTGTTCGAACATTTACATTTGAATAAAAAGATAAATTATTGTGATTTTTATTTAAATAAAAAAATATTTTTAATAAAAATTAAATATTATATTCTAAAAATATCTCTATGAAATATGTTTATTTCTTAAATTATAAAATTTAATTCTTTTTTATTTTAATTTATAAGGGCGTAAATATCAAATATTCATATTTAAAATATTTTTATTTATAAAAATAAATAAGATGTCACTTATATTTAAGAATTAAAAAAAATAAGTCAGTCAAATATATTTATTCAAGCTCATTTAGACTTCACAAAAATTTAGACATTTTCACATTTCAGACCGAAAAATAAATGCTATTTTACTTTACTTTCAATTATTTAAAAGAAAATAAAATTCGTTGATGCACCAAAAATAAACGAAAAAAAGAATTTTATAATTTTAACACTCTTAAAATAATCTCCATTAAAATAATCTTCATTCAATAACATAGCAGTCAAATCCTTTCACCATTTATGTGAGTGAAGGTTAGCCTCATCCCAAGGAATTTTAATGGTTAAATTAACACAACCCTTAAAATTATATTGAAATTGGTCTCTCAAACTATTTCGTTTTTTTTTTCTTTTTAAAGAAAAAAACAAGATACTTTCTATAGAATATTTAAAGTGGGCGCTTTGATTGAAAATTTAAAACTCTAGAAAGCCTACCTCACAAGAGATTGCATCATTTATTGGGCCCAATAATGACCAATGAGAACATCACCCAAGAACAAGACGGGCTTTAAAAGAACCCTTCATTATATTCTTTTTAAAATCTGTTTGTCAATTATATCTATTTATTATTAAAAATACAATTCTTCTCTAAATTAACATTGTTTTTATTTGAATCATTCACTTGTAATTGTTTTCTCACTTTGAAAAATCTTTTGCAGTTGCAAGAAAAAAAAACAAAAAAAAAAACTTTTGCAGTCTTCCTACCTCATTCTTCACATAAATAATTCTTATGAGCGATAAATTTTTTAAAGTTTTCTTATGTCTTTTCTTTTACAAAATTAAAAAATACTAGCTTCCTCAGAATAAATATCATTAATAAAAAAAGTAAAAAGAAAGGGTTTGTTCTTAAATGTAATTTTAATAGAACAGTGGTTTTATCAATAGATTAAAAAGAAGGTTAAAAGCATCATCAATGAATATATTGCTACCTTTGTTCTTAATTGTTTGGTATTGCTTATCTAATGATTATAAGTGCTTATTTAATCTCATAAGCTATTTTTAAAATTTTTGTTGGTATTAGGTTAGTTTTTTACTAAAATTTCCAAATTTCAGCTTTTGGGAGCAAAGGTTAGATAACTTTGTCAAAACATATATAATATCAAAAATATCCTAAGAACATTTCATTAATTATATAATGTCTTTATTTATATACAAAACCTACACAATAAAAATTATTGCCGCCATTTGACAGAAAATTAATCGCCACCACTTCACTTTTTTTTAAAATGAGATTGTTGCCACTTTACTATTACATACAAAACCCTATGCAATAGAAATTATCACCACAATTTGATAGAAAAATCATAGCCACCATTTTGGTGAGGAGCGTAGTTGGTATGAATATTTCCTTCATCACTGTTAAAGTATATCTACACGATATGAATTATAGCCACCACTTGCTAATGTTTCACTTTTCTTTTCATTATCTTAGTCAACAAACATGCCAATCGCTAATCTGTGTTTGAAATTTGTTACCTCTTTGCTTTTATTTGTGCAGTATTTTTTTTTGTAATAATATTAGATATCCTTTGTCTAAAATGGCAATTGTTACAAAGGAAAAAAAATCAAAGGCAGATTGGGACGATGTTACTATTGATGTTTTTGTTAAGATTTGTGTGAATGAAACATTTGCTGGAACTGACCAAATAGTCACTTTAATAAGATTGGGTGAAAAAAAATTTATTATTAAGTTTTTATTCAATGATCGGTAGAGATTATGAATAAAAACAAGTGGGATATCCTAAAAAAAAGATTGGTAACTTTGGACAAGTTTGTTAAGAAATGAAACAGATTTAGGATGGAATCCTATAAAACAAACAATTACTACTAGTGATGGATGGTGGGAGAGAAAATTGAAGATGCAATTTTCTAACATTTTTATTTACGATGTAATAGGAAATTATTTTGGGAGTAATTTAGACATATTTTTAATATATAATCTTTTTGCATCATTATAGGAGATTTCTAAAGTAATTAAATTTTGTTATAAAGGCTTGAGAAATGTTGACCAACTAGAAATTTTGCTTAAAAATGTTGCTACTACAAGGGAAGGATTATATGCGCCGTCTATTTTGTACCAAATGATGGTGAGGATGGACCTTCTAATGAATGCGTTGGTGAAGGTAATAATACATATTTTTAGGAAGAGAATGTCAATATTGAGTCAAATAATTTTGATGGGTTAAAGAATATTGAGACTGACATTGATAATGGTACTCTTATAGCATATACACATGATAATGAAAGGAAAAGAAAATTACCAATTAAAAAATGAGATGGAGCTACAATTAGCTTCTCTAAACAATTGGATCGCTTATGTTAAGCAATAGAGATTAGACCATCTATACCTATAAAAAATGGTGAAAATTGCGATAACATTTTAGAAGTAATAGAAATGTTACATAACATGCCTAAAATTGAGATAAAAAGTGAGCTAATGCACTAAAGTTTTTCTTAAGAAGGACAATAGGGAGATGTTTGTTGCAATCAAGAATCGTGATATTCAAATAGAGTGATTGAAGTTCATGAAATAATCTTTCTACTTTTAGTTTATGGTTTGCTCTTATATTAAATATTATTGTTTGCTTTAATATATTTTATTTATGTTATTGTATTAAGAATATTATTTTGAACCAATTGGGATATTTTTATTTTATTCGATTTTAAGTTATGATATGGTTATTGTTCTTTTCTTTTCGAATAATAATAATTTTTATTATATACGTGTGTATAGATATGGAATTTCTAGAAAATGACGATAATAATGAACAAAATTACATTGATGAAAATGATGCTGGATACAAATGATGACAAACAGTACAAACTGGAGTTGCATTACATGTCAATCATTTTATTAAATGTAGTTTAAAGGAACCATGTAGAACATCACCTCATTTAGGACATTCTTTTGTATTAAAGGTGCTAAATATACATAAAGATAGATGTCACCTACAATTTAGAATGGAAAAACATGTATTTAATGATGTAAAGTTTTGAGTGAATCATATGGCCTTAAAAGAGGCAAACATGTATTTATAATTTAGACAGTAGTTATGTTTTTTTATCACATTAGATCATTTATTTGAGAAAAGAATAGTTCAAGAAAGATTTCAACATTATGGTGAAACTATATTAAGGTGATTCGAAATAGTATTAGATAATGCTTGTCATATGGCTGTTGATTTTCTGAAACTATCAGGCCCATAATTTAAAAGAATTCCCAAAAAAATAGGGATGATGAACGATATTGGCCATCTTTTAAAGACTATATTAGGGTAATTGATGGGACACATATATTACTTATAGTGCTTACATCGAAGCAAATAATGTTACATTGGATGAAAAGGGATTCTTATCCAAAATATGATGGTTGCATGTCATTTTAATATGTATTTTACATTTACACGAGCTGGATGGGAAGGCACTGCCCATAATATGCTTATGTAAAGAGAATTTGTACTCTCCTCAGCCACCCGCAAGTTAGTTAAAAAATACTGTTTATGTTACATTTCTAGATAAGGTTGTTTTTTTTTTCAATGTAGAATTATGTACTTTTATAGGTAAATATTACCTGCTAGATGGTGGATGTCATCACATAACAGGTTATTTAGGTTCTTATAAAAGTGAGTGATATCATCTTCTAGATTTTCGAAGTGAAAGTCAACCAAGAGGAAAAACAAAGAAATATTTAATCATGCCCGTTCTTCCTTGATATGTACAATTAGTGGCCGTGCCAGGAATTTAATCTAGCAGGGGCTAAGGCTAAATAACAATGTAATTGAAAAAAGATCGACAAGTAATAAATACAAAAAAAAATCATTAATATATTCAATTCAATATATTTATAATTGATCTCGACATGTTTTCATATGTTAAAGACGTTGAAAAATAACCTTATAATCAAGAATACAAAATAAATCTTTTTTTATATATACAACAATAATATCACTCAATTATTGATCTCTCATATGATTTCATAGACGATTTTTCACAAAATTCATAGCCAAAAATACATTTTTTTTACTGTATTTATGACAATTAGTAAAATCAATACTAATATTATCACTAAATAAATTAATGAATATAATTTATCCTTTTTAGTATCAACTATTTTTCTTATTACCTTATCCTTTCAATTTTCAAATATTTTTTATTAGAACACACCTCCATAATGTAGACACCAAGTTGAATTTTAAGTGCCATAAGATTTATTGAAGAAAAATCATTTGGATAAACTCAGTGAGGTGAAGTAATTTATATTTTTTTTGTGTGAGGAGAGTTAGGACTCAACGAATTTCAAAATAACAATGTTCCTTTGTGGGTTGGAAGTGTAAAAATAAATACTTAATATTTTCGTTATTTTAAAATTTTTAGTTATTTCTAAATTTTAATAGGGGCTTTATGATAAATCAAATTAACAATGAGACAAATATAAAATTAAATTTGTAAATTTTAAAAAGTTAAGAGGGGCTTCAGCCCCCCTAGTCCTAATGTGGCGCCGCCATTGTGCACAATTGAGATGACTTTTGGTGTTTGGAAAAATAAATAGAAAATTTTGCGCCAAATGTCTAGTTTCCCTTTGGTAACTAAGTGAAAATTGTTATTGCTTCAATGGTTCTTCATGATTTTATAAGAAAATAAATAGATAATGATCAAGAATTTCAACCTTTTGATAATGATGAGAAATTACTTCCAACAAGTGAAAGTGAGAAATTACTTATTAAAACTAAAATATAATTAAAAAATAAATATTTCTTTCTTCTTTGTTGATGCCACATCGGTCTCGTGCTTGGTTATTAGAGTAGGATGTCAAAAATACATACCCGGCTCAAATCTAATTTGAGAATGAGGTAGGACCAGACCTAGGCCTCACTTGATAAGTTAGGTTTAACTTGAAATCCCAAATTTTATAAAAAAAATGTATTAAAAATAAAAATTATTTTATATAATTTATTACATATATTTAAAATTTTAAACATTAAAGTCTATAGCCTAATTTTACTGAAATAAAATTTTGAAGTTAATATATCATAAAATCCAGATTTTTTAGACCTTTATTGGGTGTTCAAATAACATGCCTGGGCCTGATCTAGGCGTTGCCAAATCAGGCCCAGCCCATTGTTTTGCCATCCTTTTATTGAATCAGCATTACCAATTGAAACATCCCCGGCTATAAGTCTTTTCGAAACTGATTCAATTGTAAAATTTCGTAACGCGTGTATCTAAGAAGTAGTAGCCACTTCAAAGTCAAAGTGAATTTCCCCGGATACTTATATTTAATTTTATCCGGTCTAAATATGTTGATGGGTCTAAAGATGTAAAGCCATTTTAAATTTTCTTTTTTTTTAATTAAAAATAGAAAAATTACACTAAATTCATTTGATTCAAAACTTATTCGATTTTTTTTTTCAGTAATTCAATTATGATCCTTTTTTTTTAAATTCTTTCTCTAGAATACCCATTATCTGCTTTACATCTTCTATACAAAAGTGTTCTCTCAAGCTCTCAATAGATCAACTTCTCATCTCTCACTTCTTTCTCACTTTTTAATTGAACCACAATTTGAATCAACTATTAACTCCTAATCAAATCCCAAATTGAAATTAAATAAAATAGTAGATTATCACACAAAATCAAAACTAATATTGTCAATAACAACAAAACCCACCACTTGTTCATAAACTTTAAGAAAACCTAACATTGAAACTCATCATATGTTGATGGAGGTGATGAATTGATGGTGAAGAAGATAGGTGGTAGTAGTGATGGTGATGAACTTGTTGTTGATGAAGTAACAAACTAATGGTTATACTAGAGATAGAGGTAGGGGGTGCAGGAGAATGAGAAATAAAATATTTTTGTCTTTAATAAGGATAACTCTAAAAAGTAATAAGATAAATTAAAATGTGAGGGTTGTTGAGATAATTTGAGGAAATCAAATATCATTACTCTTCAGATAGGGTGACTCATCCAATATTTAGGTGCATCGCGCATGTATCATCATTTTTTTAAGTAATATAAGACAACTTAACTACTCAACAATCCCTACCCTGAGAAGTCCCTACCGTTGGAGAGCCACATTGGTCCCACCTAATTTGTTTGACATTGAGTCCACCACATCCGAACTATAAAGATACGACTCTAATACTACTTGTTAGAAGTGAGTTTAAAATATTCAGATTTCCAACTAAAAAGACTAGCCTTCTAATTAAAGCGAGTAATCCAATAATAAACTCATGAAATGGTAGGAATAGAGGTGAGGAGATGAAATCTGAAGATAAAATTGTCCATTTTTATGAAATGAGCACTCTCGCAACCCTTATCCAACTTGTGGGAAGAACCTATGGTGGTATATGTATTAAGCATAAATTTCTTATTTACTTGGAGTAGCTTCCGTTGATTTCATAACCAATTTTCAATTTGCTCTCATTATTATAGTGCTGATCAATATTAGTCCCGCTGAACTTCTAATTGTAGTAATAATAAAATTGTATAAAGAGTAGTAATATTATTATTACGAGAATGGCTTAACTTTATAGTCACGAACTATTCATAATGACACCGTAGATCCACATACTCTTATAAGCCGAAGATCCATCTATTTTCTGCTCGTTATGGAATCGTTCTCACAAGAATTGCTTTTAATAAAAAGTGCTGGGTCATAATTTGTTTGAAGCTTTGTTTGATGTATCGAAAATTAGAGACCAGCAAAGCATTGGTCCACATCATGGTCGTCATAATTATAATTATAGACCGGTACTCCTATTCACAACTTGAACTTAAAGTTTTCATCTTAAATTAAGCTGTCCCCAGAAACAAGCAAAAGCATATGCCACACGACAAACTTCATTAATCAACTGCATTGTTTGGCTGTTACTTCCCTGCCTTGGAATACAATCTTTCTTTCTCTTTTTTGATTTATCTTCCTTGCAAAGAAAGATACCCATACTGAGAGTTCCTCCCCACCATAAATAGGACCATTTCACCTAACTTTTACAATCTTTTCCATCTGATTTCAGTCAATATATATGCTACCTTGAATGCTCCTCTTCATCACCAGCTGAAAAGAATAGTCCAGGCTACAGTCTTAATAAAAGCAGCGTGCTAACAAAATGCCAAAGCCATTCTGCTTCATGTTCTTTCTTCTTCTTGTTTCCCTTCTTCATTGCATAAAAACTTCTGCTCAAGTGCCTGCTGCAGCACCATCAGGCCCGCCAAACATCACTGCAATCCTTGAAAAGGGTGGCCAATTTACTTCCTTCATTCGCCTGCTCGAAAACACCCAGCAAGATGACCAAATTAACACACAGCTCAATAACTCAAACCAGGGCCTTACAGTATTTGCACCAACAGATAATGCTTTTGCTAATCTAAAATCAGGCATAATCAACTCACTGAGTGATCAGCAAAAGGTCCAGCTTGTGCAGTTCCATATTCTCCCTACTTCAATGTCCACGTCACAATTCCAAACTGCTAGCAATCCTCTGCGTACTCAGGCTGGAAATAGCAATGATGGTGAGTTCCCGCTTAATGTCACAACCTCAGGGAATCAAGTGAACTTAACAACTGGGGTTAACGAAGCAACAGTGGCTAACACTGTAGTTAGTGGAAGCAATTTAGCTGTGTATCAGGTTGATCAGGTGCTACTTCCACTGGACCTTTTCGGATCACAAGCACCAGCTCCAGCACCTTCGATGCCAGAAAAGGATGTCCCAGTTGCTGCAACTCCAAAAGGGTCTTCCACTGACGCCTCAGTTGATACTTCTGGAGCCTTGAGTTTGAACCATCTTGCACTCACAATGGCATCCTCTGCAATTTCAGCTTTTGCGGCTGTTTCTTTGTTATAGTTATGTTTCTGGGATGCTAAAGATTTTGTTTGGTATTTTGGTTGATGCTGATATTTTGTATTTGTTGATGATCAGATCTCTGTATTATTCTGTTTAAAGTTTGGATGGAAATCTTTATTCTTTCAAATAATTGAATCATCATCAGAAGTTAGTCAAGAGAAAAAGACTTCCCATCTCAAGAGAAAAAGACTTCCCATCCTTTTCTTCCCCCCGTCTTCTAATTCAATAATTCCATGTTTTTATGAATTAGCTTCTTTGGTCTTAACAGTTGATGGTTACAAGGTGAGGCGATACTGACAAAATCCCGTATGAACATAAATTAAAGTCTAACAAACCCAGAAACAAGTTCTGCTGCAAGTAACCAAAATCCAACTCTTCAGCATATTAAAGGGGGAAAAAAATTACAGTTGCCGCTGGAAAAATCCTGGCCAATTTACTAGTTTCACCATTTTGATCTGATATAACCTTTTATTTGCTAAATCTGTTAAGTTTGCGATCGCAGGCACACACAGAGGTAGTTACTTGCAAATGATAATATTGTATATGCAACCATTTAACTTCGTCATAGTAAAAATCAGGATAACTTTATTATTTATGTTGAAGAATTCAAACAATTTGAATGGAATTTTTGGTCAGTTGGGGTCCAAGCATATTGATAACTAAGGGAGTACATGCAATATATATAACTAACTGAAAAGGGCTAACAATTCCTTAAATCAACTAAAGAAAATCCAGGAATTAAGATATCAACGGAGCAAAACTTTGCAAAGATAGAGAGTTTTCCATAAACAAGCCCTCCTTTAATGGCCTAAACTATATACCACCATTTAACAGTCAGCATTAGTCAAATTGGTACACTCCCGGCTGATGGAAACAACTCTGCTCTTGTAAGTTTTCGTGAATGAATAAACCTTGCTTCACTGAAATCAAAAATTAAATCCAAAGCCACCAGGAAAGCCACCACCACCTCCAAAACCACCAGGAAAGCCTCCTTCAAAATGAAAAGTGAACTGCTGTCCCCCACCACCAAAGTTGAAACCACCTCCACCCATTCCCGTCTCCTCAATATCCTCCCCTCTATCATATCTTGCACGCTTATCATCATCTCCGAGAACCTGTAAGGGGCAATACAAGTGCTGATTAGAAATATGACATCAAAAGCAGAACATGAGAAAAAAAAGTGTTTCAAGTTAAAAATAAATTAGTTCCAGAGTCAAACCTCATATGCTGCAGCAATTTCACGGAATTTGTTCTCTGCCTCTTCTCTATTATCGACATTCTTATCTGGGTGCCACTGGAGAGCAAGCTTCTTGTAGGCACGCTTGATCTCTGATATTGATGCAGTCTTGGAAACTCCCAAAATCTTGTACCAGTCCTTGCGTTTGCTCATCTTCAAAGCTTTCTCGGCCCTCATCAATGCTTCTCGGATATTCATATCCTGCAGATATAGCAAATTTTAAGTCTTACAAATACAGATATAGGTAAAAATTTCTATAAATAACACTCAAATGCTTTAACATAATAAACAATAAGCTCTAAACTAGGCATGTTTACAAGAATGTCAACAGCATTCACCTATTAACAAGACTTCAAGATCTTCACTGGCATACTGACAATAAGGTATTCAAAAGTGATCTAATCAATAACTAATTGAGAAGGATAAATGTAAAGTTACAAGACTTTACATGTGCCAAAGTCTACCGATTGGGGAACTATACTGGCATCCTATGATTTCTTTTGGAGCATAATGTAATCTTCAGGCAAATAATTTATGAAACTATACTATGACTAACCTGAGGTGACTGTTGAGCAGCTGATTTCAAGTCCTCAACAGCTCCTTCCCAGTCCTCAGTTAAAAGTTTAGCTTCACCCCTCTGAAAATGTCAAGAAGGAAGAACATGAACACGGTCATATGAAAAAGGAGCCAAACAAATTGGCCTTGTCCTGATGGAAGGCAAAGCAATGTAAGTAGAATTCATGTATTGACACAACAAACCTGAACTAAAGCTTCAATAAGCTCCTCATTAATGTTAAGTGCCTCAGTGCAACTACTTAAAGCATCTTTACCCCTGCCAAGCTTGACCAAGACCTTACACAAACCAAGATAAAGATGCACATTATGTGCAGTATGATTAGGGTCCAGTGCAAGAGCTGCCTTAAAGTCCTCCACTGCCACCCGCAGCTTACCCTTACTTACATTATCTTCTGCCTGTATAAAACACAATCAAGTTCAGGTAAAGTAGTCAGACATTATATATGATACACACATGTTAATTGCCATATTAAGTCCTAAATAAGATCACAGATGAGAAAAACACCAAGCGTAGTTCCACTTCATTAAAGCCCCAGAAAAGTTCAATGAAAAGATGACAGAACCAAAAAAAAAAAAAATATACCAAAGAATTTATTGGTGGCCTTACACTTTTTGTCTTCTTGAGTAAATTTTTCAATGCAAAGTAGGCTTTCTTCAGCTCACCGTGCTCGGGATCCAGGCGAAGACCTTTCTGGAAATGCCTGAATAGAAGCTATTTTTTATGAGTAAAAAGTTATAATTGTAAACAGATTAAATTGAGAATATGATAAGCTCGAACAACCTTTGAGCCACGTCATGATCTGCTAAATAGTAGTAGGCACGGCCTCGAAGCAGCAAGGCCTCTAGATTATTCTCGTCTTCTTTGAGCAGAAATCCAGTTTCAGAAATGGCACTAGCATAATCTTTGGCTGCTAATAATAACTTCACTTTCAGGAGTTTGGCCTGCAACATGCATCAAATTAGTAGTGTTCCAAGTGCTCAACTTTTCCGACTTATCCCAAACCTGGGGATCTACCAAAAGATGCTGGAATAATAACTATTACAACAAACATAAATGTATCTAAGAATAATTTGTTAACACATACAAGGATATGATACCTTTGAACAAGCGGGAGAAAAAACAAGTACAACTTTATCAATGTATTCCAAGGGTTTTGTATATTCTCCTGAATCATAGAGCTTCAAAGCTGAATCGAAAGTGCTCTGAGCCTGTAGCAACTGAGAGAGCTCTTTTTCTGCAACTGAGTTCCCTGGCTTTAACTCCAGAAACTTTCTGTAGTTCTTCTCAGATTCCTCATATCTACATCGAAAAAGCACCTGAATCATATAAGTTTCCAATCAGAAGTTGGAGGAACGAGGGAAAGAGAGGGATGTTCCACAGGCTTTTCTAACATTCAAATGATTTGTACATGATACATATTTCCTTTCTATGACCGTCCATTTCCAATTAGATCAACGAATATGATTAGAATTAGACTCATCGCTCGGGTCAGAGGAACAACTAAAGGCCATTTTGGTCCTTACAACTTTAGAGAAACCAACTTCAACAATACTGATTGTTAGGCATGTACTAGTTCCCTAGTTTGTTAGGCATGTACTAGTTCCCTAGTTCCATTCTTTTCTAATCAACATAGTTCAGACATGTATAGGCCAATATCATGCTCTATTTCCGATCTCAAAAAACAAAATCATGCTCCTACAAAGACAATTTAAAGCTCTGAGTTCGTGTATGCTGGAGTAGCATCAATCTGCTTGGCATGGATCATAATGATCACAGGCATAGTTTACAAACATTCATGTGAACGAAAAGATAAAGAAGGGACATTTGTCAATTGCAAGGGACAATAAGGGTGTGACAGAGAATTGGGATTCCTACAAAGTACAATCAAGAGAAGATGGACTTAACCGATCATCAATGCCTCAAAAACTTTCAAAAAGTTCACAATCTTTAGTTACTCTTGATCGGCATGTGAAAAATGAAATATTAAAATATAGAAAGGATATATATATGTTCACTACTAAACAACCTGCACAACTGGCGAAGAACAGATCCACGATGAAAATAGGCTTCAGAAAGAGTAGGATCAGCCTCTATAGCAGTATTGAGATCATCAAGTGCCTCGCTGTAATGTTTCATCTTTATACTTTTTGAAACTCTCTCGACCAACTCAGCTGCATTACTAGGTTTCCCATCTACAAAATCCAAGTAAACCACATAAGATATGCAACGTAAAACTTCAACGGACTAAGTACCACAAAAGGAGGCAACCAACCAGCTACCAAATAGATTCAAATCGATAACATCCAACTCTCAGAAACCCAATATTTTTAACCTACAAAGAAGCTCAAATTTCACAAATATGCCAAAACACCAATTGTTGTTTCTTTGCACAGATTTGAGCACAAAGAAATATCAGCTGAATGAACCCAATTACACATTTCTTTAAAACACAAAATAGCCTTAACATCATGCACATATACAAATTAGGAAACACTAGAAATGTTTGTTACCATAACTTTTTTTTTTTAGATGGTTAAAATCTACCGATAAATTACAACCTGGGGGTCTAGACTCTAGCTAGATACATTTATAATACAGCACAAGAATATACTGAGTCTAGCTTGAAAATCTACTCCCACTAACAACATTAACTAGCATTCACCCTAAACCTAGAATATTTATTTATTTTTATACATTTTCTCAAAGTTTAGGATCTTCAACTAAATCTAACCATACCAAAAAAAAAATATATATATAAATAAAAAGCCAAATTGACACTCAAATTACTACTAACACCCAATAGATTCTAATCAGTAAACAAAAATTTTACACAGCAACAATAGATCAAAGCAAGTAATTCCAATTTCAACCAAATTAATTCCATAAGGAAATAAACAATGCTTTAATTTTGAAAAGTAAATTGAAAAAAAAAAATGAAGTCGGAGTTAAAAAAAAAAAAATTACCAAAAGCGGAAACAAGAGGCTGTAACAAAAGGAGCTGACAAGCGAACACAAAGTGAAGAATAAACAATGTATAAACAAGCCCTCTCCACGCCACAGCGTCTATTACAGGAAACAAACTCAAGAGATTCATTGTCACTATTAATTATCTAGAAGTTACAAAATGTAAGACATGTCGTACGTTCGTGAAACGACACTTTCCGATTTGAAAAATTGAAACGGAGAGAGAGAACGATGAAGACGAAAAGGATTAAATTTGATTGATAGCATCGAGTTTCATAAATTTAGGAGTTTTTATAATATCCGATCGAGGCTGGTTAATGTTAAGTGTGGGGTGTGTAATTAGATTTCATGTAAAAGTACACGTCGCTAGACCAATTGATAATTTACACGTGGAGTTCGGACCGATGTCCTTCCACGTGTTCGGTAATCGTCCTGCCAATGAACAGATGCCATGTCATAATTCGGTCCCGCTTTGTTTGGTCCGAGTTGCAGTTGTTTGGCTCAGAGGTTGGAAACCATCTTTATCAAATGGGCCCAAACAAGCCCTCATAATTGGAGGGTCGGAAGAAGCCCCTTTGTGAAACTTTGTGGACAATAAGATTGGGCCTGGATATGTAATGCTGCAGGCCAGTGTAATTGAAATTCACCTTTTACTACTTTTTTTTTTTAAAATAATTTTAATAGGAATTCGGAAGATTTATTGAGAAAGGTCAAAAAGAGCACAAATAAAGTGGCTGCAAGTTCAACAAGGAAAACCAGCATACTTGGGCAAGTCTCAATAGTCTTTGAAAAACTCGTTACGGTTGGGCATCTCACCATTTGTAATTAGCAAAAGATATTCCCCTATACAAATTCCCCTTTATTACCATCAAAATGAGAATGATGAGGTGATAAAGGAAGTGACAATATTTTATTTGTCTAAATTTAAATAGATTTAAATATGCATATTTTTCTCCTTTTGAATAACTAAATGTAAAAATATTGAGTTCCTTAATATTTTCAACTAAAAAGATTTTAAAACTATAAGATATCCTATGTTTTTTAAATTTTAATGTTATACAAACCAATTATACTCTCTCCAAAAAAAAAAGCTGTCAAGAATTCTCTTGCGGGAGTGGGGGAAAAACAATCAATATGAAATTCTAAACAACCCAAGAAGTGGTGAAATGAGATTTTAAAAATTTTCCCAACAATAAGAACCACAATATGTAACACCAGCTATCACAATACAACAACAAACATAACAAGTAAATTAAAGAGATAAGAGTAGAGAAAATAACACAATAATTTTTAAGTGATTCGGCAATCAAGCCTACATCCGTCCCTCAAAGTAATCCAAGATTGGGGATTCTACTAACACCGAGTCTTATATCTCAAGGACTAAAAAATGAGTGTAATTGACTTCAAAAGTGTCAATAAACCTTCACAAATTTGATGTGTACATCTCACATCTTTTCACACAAGTGTTTTTCATTCTCACAATCACTCAATTAAAAGATTGAAATGAAGTTCACAAAAAATGTGTTCCTCACAAGAATATATAAGAAAGTGATAGCTCAGATATATATGAATATATATATATATTATGGATAAGCAAATAAAAACTCAAGAATATTTAAAAATATCAAGATTTGGAGTTGGGTTTATATATAAATTTCAGAAACTAGCTGTTTGGAACATAAAACCCAAATTTGCACGAAATTAATTTACCACTCTAACAAACATGTTCACTGCTTTGTTGATACGTGTATTTATCATTGAAGGATTCAAACAAACTGATTAATTTCTTAGAGTAAACTAGTTAGTTGATTACTTCATGGTCAATTTAATTATAACAAATCAGTACGCTAATCTTTAGAATCAGTCTACTGCTTCGCTCAGGCCAACTTTGAAAGTTTTTGCATATGATCTATGATTCATTTTTTTTTATAAATATGAAAGTGACAAAAAAGGTTTTGAACCATTATCAAATAGGTCTTTTCCAAAATTTTAAAAATAGCACTAAGTAGGGCTGAACAAAAAGTCTAATTTGATTCGATTTGACCCAACCTGACTCGATCAAGAAAATAATAGGTTCAGATCGAACCAGCACTATAAGCAAATTGTGTTTTGGTGACTATAAATTTAGTCTTTAAACCTTATCCAAATAATCACAAAATGATTCTGCAACTATTTATTTTTAGTCGCATAATAGACATGAAATGTCAATCGAAGAATGCTTTTATGACTAAACTACCTTAGTCACTCTTGTAAATGACTATTATATTAGTCATAGATGATAATTAAAAGAGTCACCTTTGGTTGATTGGAAGGATGCGAAGTTAGCCACATAACCTTTGAATATGTGACTAATTATACAAGTCGCCAAAGGCAACTTTTTACGGCCATTGCAATACTCATTCAAGTCAATGAAATTAGTCCGTTTGATCTCCTAAAAGGGCATAAATTGGCCACCAAGAGTATTATTTCATAACCATTAGTTTTAGTCATGAATGAATTGTTTGCATTACTATTTTATATGGTCGAAAACCATGTTCTTATGTGGCTAATTATTGTGGTTGACGAACATATTTTTTAGTGTCTAATGTTTGTAGTCGATGAATATATATATCGGTGACTGTTTCTCTTGTTCAATGAATATTTGTTTGAGTGATTAATTATCTTAGTCACTAATGATATTGTTTAGTGACTATATATTTAGCGCATTAAAATTTTTATTTGGTCATCTAAATTGAGACCAATTGTATTAGTCATTGAAATGATGCATCATTGTCCATAATGTAATTAAAAGAGTATCGGCTAACATAAGACCACTAATTATTTGTAGTCATATAATGACAAGAACTAAATCATATAGTAAATCAAAAATCGATAAATCTCCAAGATTTAATAACATAATAAAAAGTTCAACATTTTAAAAGTGTCTACTGGTTAGAAGTTGTAGTAACATAAAATCATTCTTGTAGATAAAAAGCTTAACAAGATCTATTCATAAAAACATGATAAAAGCTCTTCGAGTTGGAATAGAAATGGATGAAAAGTTCACACCAGCTAGTGGTATCTTCTTTAAAATCTCTATGATTTGCACATTTTGTTCTTGCAGTCATTTAATTTCTTCACTCAGACTTTGGATTTTTTCATTTTGACTTTGAAGTTGTGTGCACTAACTCTCGATCTCTTCATTTTGACGTTAAAGCTTCTATTGTAGCTTAGTAGTAGTTTGTATGAATAAAGCATGTGTTTGAGGAAGTGGACCAAATCCAAGACTTTAACATATCCTGAACTCCTACTAAGAACTTCTTCACAAATTTCTGCCTCAAATCTTTATTCAGATCCTTTAGCCAATGACCGTTCTTTCAACTCTAACATTTTCTCTTGCAAAATACACATTTCTTATAATTATATCTACTGTAGTTGTATTTAAATCCCCATTCATTGGCCAACCAAAATTTGTCATTTTCTTTACCAATGTAGACAATAAAATGAAAAATTTTAACCACATTAATATAATACTAAGCATTGGAATAATAGGCATGGGTCAACTAAGGATTGATCTTTTAGCTCTAAAATTCTCTAATACAATATACAAATTTCTTATAAATATCGTTACTATAGCTATATTTAAATCACCATATTCATTGGCTAACCAAAATCCATCATTTTTGGCTAACCAAATTTCATCATTTTTTTCAACATTATAAACAACAATTCCAAACATTGTAATAATAATCACGAGTCATATATAATAAGAAAAAGCCAATACATTAAGCACAAACATATAAAATAATCCCAAATTGCTTAACAAAGATTTACAATAAAATGTTTTTGATTCATTTCTTCAACAAAAAGCTGACATAAATTTTCATGGAGTGATTAAATATAGAAATCACATCTAAATTAAGATTATTAATTAATCTATGATGGATAAGTCCAATGTATAAACTTACATATCTTTCTCTAGCTTTATCATTGCTCCACCTTTTACTTGCACTCCAATGGGTGTCATGAAACAAAGAAATTGGTCCTAGAGTGTGTCCAAGTCTTTTATCCTATAATATACAATATTAAAAAGAAATTATTTACTTCAATTATAATTCATTCAAAAATAAAATTTATAAAATATTTAATATACCATTTACTTTTGACGTTGTACAAAAGGCTTGGATCTACCTCAATGGCCATATTTTAGTTTCTTGCGATTTTCCACATAAATTTTGGATCGTTGCTATAATTAGAATAGAAAATATCACTACAACAATAAGGACCTTTTGTAACAACAAGGGTTTGTTGCTCAAAGTATAAATTTTGTTGCCTTAGATTGTTGCAACAAAAATATGTTTGTCATTAAGGTCGTCGGCCTAGCACTGTCACACTCTATATTCAGCAACAAAACAAAAGTTTTCTTGCCTTAAACATCTTTTTGCAACAAAATAGATTCATAGTAAAAGAGTGTTCAGCTAGTTTACGAAATTGTTTTGCAACAAACTCTTTTGTTGCCCTTGCATTAAATGTTTTTTACAACAATATTATTTTGTTGCTAAGACATAGAATAAATAATTTTACTACAAAACAATTGTGTAGAAATAAATTTTTTTCAACACAATTATTATATAATTTTTTAAATTAAATACAATGATAATTAATACCATTATAAGAAAAAAAGAAATTAATTAATTCAAAAGAATTATTATTATTATTAATGACAAATACATAAAAATTATTACAAGATGTAATATCTATTTTTTTAAATTACAAATGAATATAACTTTATTGATTTTCTTCATCTCGTAGTGCGATTGAACTTCAATATTTCCTACAAAAAAACACACAAACAATAATTAGTTAACTTGTAAATGTAATAATCATGTAATATTGTAACAAAAAAAGATAAAAAAATTACACCATATTGAAGAAAAATAGAAGAGATAAGAAGATAGAGATTGAGTTAGAGAATGAAAGAATGAGAATTATACATTAGAGATGAGGGAATGAAAGTTAAAGAAACTTATAGATGAGAGAATTTAGAATAAAAGTTAGAGAATGAAAGAATAAAAAAGTGAAAGAAATAGTCTATGAGATATAAATAGAGAGATGGAGTTTTTAGCGAAAAAATTGAAATTTTGTCGCTAAAACTTATTTTGGCGGAAAACCACCAGCCTTTTACTTTAAAAGTTTTCAATTTGTTGAGCGACAAAATTCTACATTTGTTGCGAAAAGTATACATTCGTGACAAACTTTATCTTTTGTCTTAAAAAATAAAAAATTTTGACGGAAATAAAATGATTTAAATCTTTAATCTTTGACTTTTAGTGACAAAATTAGAATTTGTTGCTCTAAATACACATTTAGCAACAAAACACAAATTTTGTCACAAAAAGTCAAGAAGTTAAATCTTTAAATTCAAAATTTTAACTACATAAATTTGGCAACAAATTATTTAGTTTGGCGCTAGAACTTTTAGTAACAAAAAACTAATTCGTTGCTAATGTATGTCTTTAGTTACGGAATATTTGTCGCTAAAAATGTTAATTAAATATTAATTTATTTCTTAAGTATTTGGTAACAAAATATTTTTTATGTTGCTATAACACACTTAAGGCAACAAAGACAATTTTATTGCTAAAAAACTTGTTGCTAAAGGCCTTAATTCTTGTAGTGTATATATTAGAAAGTACAAAAATTATGAAATATATGACATATTTTTCCTTATACCTTAAATAGATTAGTGTCAAAGTGTTTACAAAGGTATTCATAATCTTCTTGATTAACAACTTCTTTAGAGCAATTTTGTAATGCTTCGACTAAATTAGAATATTTCGTGAATTGTTTCTTCAAGAAGTAATTGAAACATTTGAATCTACATGCATTGCACCATTAAGGAATCTTATAACATGTGGTTAGTTGGTGTCGATGTCAAATTTGGTATATGATCATCATAAGGAATTAAAATAGTAAATGAGCTACTAAAATAAATTTTTTACTAAATTTAAAAGTTAGAATAGATTTATCGCCACTCGACCAAATATCTCTTTCTTTTTCTCAAGAGGTACTTGTCTCCATTGATCAACTTTTACGGTGCAAAAGTCGTTACAACAATGCCTATTTCAGTGGCTAACCTAGATGAATAAGTGTCAGTGGGTCTTCTATCCTCAACTTCAAAGTTCACATTCAACTTGCTTATAGACAAATGTAAAATGCATTCACAACCAAGTCCTCGCGATTTCCTACGAACATTCTTCTTCAACATTGGCTCTATAAACCCAAATTAACTAAATTAATTTTTTTTTTTCAAAAAAGTATCAAAATATCAATAATTTCATGATAAAGAGTCCAGGTGAAATAAATAAGATAACAAACTAATATAAAATGAACAAGAAATGAACTCCAAAAAGTGTATTAAGTGCTAGATAGTATACCGTCTCCATTTCTAGATTCACAAGAATCAGTTAAAGTGGGAAGATATTGACAACATCTCATTTATTTTAGGAGAATTTGAACGACGTCATTTAGTACCAAGAGCCATAATCCAAACCTATTAATATAAAACATTAGATTTATCCATCATAAATTAAAAAAATTCAAAAATAGTTAATTGTTTTAATAACTAACAATGATGTTGTAAAATGAAAATATAACTATAGTATATAAATATAATGACAAAAATATTATTATTTAAAATATAATGTTTTAAAATAAAAGGCAATCTACATAATGTAAAATCTAAATGCATGTTAATGATTATTCATTGTCATAATCTTCTCTATCTGAATCTTCTTGGTCATTGCAATATTCATTCAATGTTTCATCCTCTTTATCATCATCAACATCATTAATTGATATTGTTTATCAATCCTCTTAATTACAGTAGCATCAACCACTTTTAGATTTACATCACTCCTGTGAAAATTCATAACTTCCAACTCATCCTCATTTATAATCCATTCATTTTGTAAGGATTCATCTTCTTGGTACATAGGATTACTATCATCTTCTTCTTCAATGTCATCTATCTCAAGTATATCTTATAGGTTTCTGTGTTGAGCCTTTTGAACAACCTTCCAATCTCTTATAGAGTTGTAGTCTTCAACATAGAATACTTGTTTTCCCTGAATGGCTAGTGTAAATGGGTCATTCTCAAACCAAAGTTTGCTTGCATTAATGCAAGTAAAGTGAATCTTGATGTATTCTTTTCTTTTTTGCATTTGTATCAAGCTATTTGCACTTGAATAAAATAACTTAATTATTGGACATGTAATTTAACTCAACAACATCATATAAAACCCCATAAAAGTTAACTTCTTGGCCATCATTGTCCCCTGCTACAGTCACTCCACTATTTTGAGATGATCGGCAATTATCACGATTTTGATTATGAAAGCGTACCTCATTAACAATACAAGTAGCATATACAGTTATCCGAAAATCAGGTCCACAAGCCAAAGAGTAAAGTTGATCAATGGCTTATGTAGAACCTTGATTGTGTGATACGGTCATCTAGATACATAATTAAATTTTAGAACTAGAGAAAATAATGTACTCTTAGATTTAAAAATGTATAATGCAAGGCAATTTATTGACTTACATGATTTTTAAACCAAGAAAGAAATAACAGCTCTTGTCTTTAACGTATATTGACATAATTTTCTTTTTCCAGCTCCTTTATGTGTTCCCTATATAGACATGTATTTTTTGTAATACAATTTTTTTAAATCTATTCAAAAGAAGAAAAGATAATCAATATTTAAAAAGTAAAGAAGCTAATGTTACGTACTCTAAATGTGGATGTAGTTCTTCACAATTATTCATGACATACCAATGAGCCTTTCTGATATTTTCATATGAAAATTGTATTAGTTGACTTGACCCAAATAGATGAGCCTTTTGGGAAAATACTGAAAACCCTCCATCTACTAGGCCATATACCTCATTATTATTTCGCTCAGCTCGATTAAATCTTGTTTCTATACCTCGGAGATACATTGACCAAAAATCAATGCTTTATTTACAATATAGGCCTCTGCAATAGAGCCTTCAAGTCGAGCTTTATTCCTCACTTTTTTTTTTATTTTCCTAAATATCTTTCAATTGGATACATCCATTGATATCCAACAGGGTTAGTAATTTTACCCTCCAATGATAGGTGAACAACCAAATTGACCATAATGTCAAAGATTGCTAGAGGATATATCTTTTCCAGCTTACAAAGTATTAAAACTATGTCTTTCTCAAATTTATTCATATTAGTTACATATAAAGTTTTGCAACACATTTGTTGAAAAAAATGAGATAACTCAACTAATGGAATACATACATCATTTTGCTAATACCGACGTATACCCACTAGTAAAAATCGTTGTAACAACACATGACAATCATCAGTTTTCAATTACGATATCTAACCATCCTTTACATTAACATTCATAGAGATATTTGCTGCATAACCATCTGGAAATTTAACAGATTTTAAAACCCTACAAAAATCCCTTCTTTCATCCATAATGAGTGTATAACAAGCATGTGGTTTTTCAAGCTTTGTCCCACAAGGATTTAAGTGCAACTTTGGCCAAATGTTTAAATCAAACAAATCCATCCTAACTTTATATGTATCTTTAATTTTCCATCAATATTCAACAAAGTAACAACAATACTATCGCATATGTTTTTCTTAATGTGCATTACATTAAGATTATGTTGAATCTTTAGTTTTGACCAGTACTTAAGCTAAAAAAAAAATGCTATTTTTCGACTAATTTAGTTCACTTTCCCCACAAGTTCGCTTCTTTTTCCTTGTCACATGATCCAGATGCTTTTCAAAACTCACATTTGGAACTTCAATCAATTGCTCTAAAATTTATTCTCTAGTTAACACCTTTGGTACAAGATTATAAGCATTTTTGGAAGGCAAAAACCATCTATGGCCTATGTAAAATACTTAACTTCTTAATGCTTGTGGTGCTGTATTTTTGGAAGGCAAGATTCTAAGCATTTGGAACTTAAGTCAATTACTCTAAAATTTATTCTCCAGTTAACACCTTTGGTACAAGATTATAAGCATTTTTGGAAGAAAAAAACTGTCTATGGCCTATGTAAAATATTTAACTTCTTAATACTTGTGGTGCTTTATTTTTTTTACAAATTGGGCATGCCATGTAACCCTTTGTGCTCTAACCAAACAAATTTCCATAAACAAAAAGTCATTAATCATCCATATAACAGTCGCATGTAAACGAAATTGTTCCCTACTATAGGCATCATAAGTTTGGACACCATCATCCCATCCTTCAATTCATCTATTAACAAGCGCAAGTAGACATCAATATCTCTTCCTGATGCTGTTGGTGACATCATAAAATATTGTTCTTTCATCCACTTCCATTAAGGTAAATTATATGGGATGAGTACTGTTGGTATATAAATATTAATGCTATTGGTGTCAATGTGCAAGTGTACACAACAAGTAATATAGTGATGAGTATTCAAGATCGTCTCCACAGGGATTGATGTTATCAGATTTGCTACAACAATCTTAACAGTGCAGATTTTGTTCTAAATTAAGATAAACAATTGATGAAACTAATTTACTAATTAAAATAAAAACACAATAAATAAAATGCAAAAAGGTAAATTATCACGTTAATCTCAAGGATAAAATCAATGGGAATATAAAGTAGTTGAGTGAATAAACTCTCTTAATGGTCTGGACTATTTTCTAATGGTTGGCTTGGTTGCTGCAGTATTTGCTACAGCACTGGGCAGAATCCTTATGTATCCTCAGCCGTCGCATGTTGGATATCTTATATCTATATACAACCTAACAGTGATCAGTTGCTATGCCAACATAAGATATAACATTACACACTTAGGTTCTATTTATCCTACAAGTTGAATCCTTATGTCTAGTTCATCACTAATCTTAAATCAAGTATGACCCTTTTGGGACTCAAGTAAAACTCAATCCGGAAAACTCAATTTAATATCAAGTATTGTTATGATATGTTCCACTAAGATAGGCTCTTTGCGGCTCGCTCCTAACTTGTATCATTAAATGAGTGATCAACCGAAATAATGAATAAAAATAAATACTATCAAAACAAACTGCTACAACAAACATGCAGCAACACATATATTCAGTCAATAAACCATCAAGATTGTTTATCACTCAACCACAAATAAATTTAGTTCATGGTTTGTAAAAGAAAAATAAAGAACAAAGTTTCAACCATGAAACACATCCCTATAAATAAATAGAAAACAGGAAAATAAGAGAAGGATAAGAAGGATTGAGCTCTCAATTGATCTCTGCAATTTTTCCTCTTGTGTAGCCTTCCAATCTCTCTCTTGAATCTTGTTTTTCTTTCGTTTCTTTTTGTTTTTCTCCTTGGGTGACGACTCTCCCTTTTCCTTATGATATGTACTTCTTTTATAACCCTAGGGCGCACATAAGTCAGATTAGGAAACTGCAGATCTCAATTCTACAGTTATCCCGCGCAGAATTTTCTCTGTCGTTGTTCCAGGATTGCTACAGCAATGGTTGCTACCGCAACGGCTACAACAACTGCACTATTCTAGATTTGTTAAAATTCTTTTATAGCCATGTTCTTCCTCCTTTTTGCCAGCCTATTGCATCAACATTCCTTTCATAAATTATAAGCTTCTGAAAACCTACAATTATGCACACAATTTAAGCACAAATTACTTTAAATTAAGCAAAACTCATTAAGACTAAACTAAAATGAGTATTTACACAAAATGTAACAAAAATGCAATAGAAACACATCATTTACTCTCTAAGTAATATTGATTTAAGTCTAAAAGTCTCATGATAACTCTCATTTCATAGAGTTATCAAGTACAACTAACCTCATGCTATATGCATTGCTTATATTTCCAAATGAGTTAAACCATCTATTGTAAGACCTAATCGAACATTGCGAGAATTAAGAGTGACATGACTTAAAAGTGTTTGATTTACTCTCAAGTATAAGAGTGCCTAGTTATAAAATATTTTGGTGAGTTCGAGGTCGATCCACAGAGAAAAGATTTAATTTGTTTATTTTATTTTATCTAAAATTTGAAAATAAAACTTAAATATAAACAACTTAATTTAAATAAAACTATGAAATTGAATTAATTAGGGTTGTGGATTGACTCTTAGTTGTAAATAAAACTTAATAAATTCTTTTTGCCATTTGTTTTAGATTTATTACCCAAAAGATTAATTATATAAATTATTATTATTTTCCCTTTAATTTTATGATGGATTAAGTATTCATTGTGCCAAAATTTAATTTGTCTATAATAAGTCAAAATACAATTTTACCATACCTTATATTTTGATCAAAAGAATTTATTGTGCCAAACTCCCTTGTTTTCCTGCAATAAATCAAAATTTCATAATATAAAATATGTATAAAATTAAATAGAAAATAATTTAATTTATAAAATTAAAAATAGAATTTCATTAAATCTTATTTATTTCCTAAGAGTTTCACCTTCCCATAACTATTAATATTTAGCTAAACGTTTTTTTTATAAAGGAAATTACTTTTTACCCTTTCCATCATTAATTTTATATCTAGGTTCATTACATACATGACATTTGTCAGCTTCAGTGTGCTCTTTCCAAAATAGCACACTATCATACTTACATAATTACATAATAGGATGTGGGAATGTTAGATCCATCAAGTAAAATAGCTTTCAACAACTAAAGCAACATATCAATTGTTTTATTGCTACATTGATTTAACACTTTTATATGCAACAATTTCACCCAAAATCTAATATTGAAAATTTTGATAATCCTGGATATAGTTCTCGCCTAACTTCCTCAAATAATTTGTTAAACTTTTCAAACCCAGCATTATCTAAATTATTATTAACATAAACGCCAAAATCTTCATGACCCATTTCTACACGCATCTCTATTGGTCTCCTTGCATCATTTAACATGTCTAATTGTTCATGATCATCATCTTCATTTTCTTCATCAATGTTCAATGAAATGTCGTTCAAGGTATCGGTTGGAGAGTTTGCATCTTCCCCATGAAAAGTCCATCTAGGATAACTTAGCGAAAAGCCATGTTCAATGAAATGTCGTTGAATGGTGTTTATATTATGCAACCTTGTGTTCAAGCAATCTATACATCGGCAACAAGTTTTACCATCACCGTTTAAATGCTTTTTAGCAATTTTAATGAATGAAGCAATACCATTTTCATATTCTTTGCATAACCTATTTGGCAATTGAATCCAACTTCGGTCCATCTTGATAATGACATAAAAAATTAATTCATATACTTATTAATATCTTCAATATACTTAAGGCTAGCAATTTAGGAAAAAAGAAAAATTCCTCTAACAATCAACTAGTTTATCTTTAAAATAGGCATTCACTTAACGCATGAACAATAGATAAGTGAACTTCATAAATGCTCACCTCAATTTCGATATTCAACAAACGTTATATTTTCTTGAAACCTTGACGCAGGAAACATGTAAAACATATAATAGAATTTTATTTTTTTTTACAAAAAGCCCATTTTCTTATTAAACCTGAATTAAAAAGTAAATCAAAATGTTTTCAGATTTACTAAAACTGAATATAGACAATGAAATTTTCAAATTAATTGTATTGATTAAGAAATATTTAAATTTTTGTTAGATATGATTGGAAAGATAAATGTTTTAAAATCAAATTTGGACCTATGTTCTTAAAGATAATCAAAATTTAGTCAATAAAGGTCAAAACTGTCAGGAATCTGTACAAGGCCAAAATTTATGAATTTTCTGATATTAATTCATCAAGATATATTGAACATCCTGCATATCACTAAAACCATATATGAGCCAAGAGTTCAAAGAATTTTATGGTATTCAATTTAGAGTTTTCTACATAAATGAATGAGTAAATGAATGCTGACTGTTCAAAACCTAAATTATAAACTGTAAAAGCATGAAGCTAAAGTAAACTCTTAAACAGATAAAACATGACTTTCACTCATTCGGAGCAAATAAAACTTACTCCACATGCTGCCATATCTCCTTCCAGGAACATAAAAAGTAACCCAATAGCAAAATAAAATAAAATAACTTTTAAGAAAACACATAGGTCCATTTTCTAATTCATAGATACAATTACATGTAGGGATGACAATTTAGCCCGACCCTGATTTTAGCCCGATTGGCCCGACCCTAATTGTTAGGGCTTTGGCCCGAATTTTTAAATTTCGGGTCGGGTTCGGGCCACAATTTTAAGGCCCGAATAAATTTAGGGTCAGGGTCGGGCTTAAAGCCAACCCGGCCCGACCTGACCCTATTACAAAAAAAAAATAATAATAACACAGAACACACGCACACGCTTGGCACGCTGCAAGCCTGCACTCACACACTGCATCACAAACAGATTACAGAAACACACTGCATCACACGCACGCACAACCTCTCAAAGTCAAATACTCAAACTCTCAAAAACCCTAAGCCACTGCCAGCCACCCAGCCCGCCGCCGATCAGTCTCGCCGTCGCGTCTCGCTGTCGCGTCTCACTGTCGCATTTCTCTCCATCGTGACCCGCCATCGTGATCCGCCAACGTCAAAATTAATTGGTAAGTTTTGAATCTGATTAAGTTATGAAACTTGATTATTATCTATTAAAAAATTTATTAGGACACGTTTATAGGACTTATTTTTTAAACCAATTTAATTTAATTTTTTTAATGCGGTACATACATTGAGTTTTTCTTTTATTTTCTTTTTGAAAAAACTTTTCCCCAAAGCATATATGTGTGTGTGTGTATCGGCTTGTTCTAACATCGATCATCCAACAATTAACTTAACTCAGCAAATATTATACATCACGCTCGTATCATCTCTAATCTAGAAGTTGTTCGATGCAATTCGTTTTAATTACGGCTCTGTAATTCTTTGTTGCATTGGGTTAATTTTATTGAAACCCAGTATATGTTTGTATTAGTCTCTGGCAATCAGTATATTATTGTTCTTCAATAGTGTGTTTTATTTATGAATCTTTTATCATATGATATGGTGACTCATTCTTTGCATATGGTTTAGTTGTTTTCTGGGTCATGGCTGTTGTTTTTGTGCACATATGTACCAAGAGTATTTGTATTGTGTATAGCTTTTGGTGGACGTTAGAGATCAAATTAATTACTACTGAAGTTGTTGGATGTGCTCTGTGGATTGTGTGCTGGACTGCTGGTAGATGGAGGAGAATTCTTGCTTGACATAGTTTAACTGCAGAGTCTTGATTTAACTTGATTTAACTGCAGAGTCCATAGTTTTTAAACCCAAATGTAATTTATTTATTTAGGTCATTATGTCAAATTATTGCTGCAATTTAATTTATTTATCTAGACATTTAATTACAACTTGTTACACATTTAATTTAGGTCATTATGTCAAATTCACTTGAGAATTCTCATGTTGGCGAAGAGAATACAAATGATAACATTCCTCTTGGAGGGGTCCAAGAGGCATCCCGTGATGATGATGGGGTAGAACAAAGTAGTAATAAAAAAAAGCGAGGTATGCGAGAACCTTCTTATGTTTGGGGACACTTCACCAAGGTAACTATTAATGGTGAATTGAAGGCGAAATGTAATCATTGTTAAGCTAAGTTGGTAGCATCTGGTCATAATGGAACCTCACATTTGGATAGACATTTGAAAAAATCATGTAAGGCAAAGGGGGTTCCCTCAGTTGTTGATAGCTTACAAAAAACTCTTAGTGTGACGAGGAAAGATGATGGAACAAGTTGTATTGAGATGAGAGAATTTGATCCAATTGTTGCTCGGCAAAAGATAGCAACCTTGGTTGTAAAGCATGAGCTACCACTTAATTTTGTAGAATATGAGGCATTTAGGGATTTGATGTCTTATGCCAACCCTTTGGTAAAGAATTTGAGTAGAAACACTTTAAAGAGTGAGATTTTTAAATTGTATCAAGCTGAAAAGGCAAAAGCAATGGCCTTGTTAGAGAATAATGATAGTAGGGTGGCAATTACTACAGACATGTGGACTGCGAGTAATCAAAAGAAGGGGTACATGGTTGTTACGGGACATTTTGTGGACAAGTCTTGGCGGTTACAAAGTCGAATTTTAAGGTACTTTTCTTGTTACTTGATATTTATTTTAATTCAATTTAATTAATTCTAAAATTTAATTTTTTGGTGATGAATAGATTCATATATTTGCAAAATCGATATTATGTTTATTTATTTCTAATTCAATTTAATTAATTCAAAATTTTAATTTTTTGGTAATAAATAGGTTTATATATTTGCCGGCTCCACATACTGCTGAATTTCTTTCTGAAGCATTTTTTAAATGTATGTTGGATTGGAATGTGGATAGAAGGATATCGGTTGTAACTTTAGATAATTGTTCCACCAATGATACTATGGTTGATAGGTTGATGGGATTGATTCCAACTGATTCTATGTTAATGGGTGGGAAATTTTTTCATATGAGGTGTGTGGCTCATATTTTAAACCTAATTGTGAAGGATGGGATGAAAGTGATTGAGGAGTGGATTAAAAAGATTAGGGATAGTGTGGCTTATTGGACGGGCACACCAAAGAGGGTAGAAACTTTTGAAATAGCTGCGCGGCAATTACAAGTTAAGTGTGAGAAAAAGTTGACACTTGATTGTGTAACTAGATGGAATTCTACATATGTTATGCTTGATGTTGCTGTGAAATATAAAATAGTATTTTCTAGACTGCAGCAGCGCGACAAACACTACACCTCTTTGCCAACAGATGAGGAATGGGAGATGGCTGAAAAGATGTTGGAATATTTGCTACCGTTTACTCTTTGACAGAGTTATTTTCAGGTACACAATATCCCACATCTAATCTTTTTTTTCCAATGATATGTGAAATGAGGATTAATTTAGATGAATGAGATCTTTCTAGTGTGCCTGTGGTTAGAGAAATGGCTGGTCAAATGATTATGAAATTTGATAAATATTGGGCCCAAATTCATGGGATTTTGGTGATGGCAGTTATTCTTGATCCGAGGTTTAAGATGCAATTGGGTAATTATTATTTTCCACAACTTTATGGTGAGGGTGCTGCAAATGAGATTCAAAGGGTGCGCAATTTAAGTAATGATTTAGTTAAGTTTTATGAAAATAAGAGTGGGAATGTGAGTGATGCGGTTGTTGGTGAATCTTCTTCGGCCGATGTTCGTTTTAATTTAATTTAGGAACTGGCCGTAAATTTTTTGATATAAAGAAGTTTGAGGCATTTGCAAGCCAAAATAGTGAGACCATTGTATCTAAGTCCGACCTTGAGAGGTATTTAGAAGAGCCTTTAATCAAATCCACTTCGGACTTTGATATTCTAAATTGGTGGAAAGTGAACCAAGGCAAATACCCTATTTTGGCTCAAATTGCCAAGGATATCTTAGCCATTCCCGTGACAACTGTTGCCTCTGAATCAGCATTTAGCACTGGAGGTAGAGTCTTGACTCCACATCGGAGTAGACTTCATCCTATGACATTGGAAGTGCTTATGTGCACTCAACATTGGCTATGGGCAAACTCCAAAGGTATGAATATAAATAATGTACAAAATAATTGGTTTAGTAATAATTTTATAAACTTGAATTATTTTCTCATTTTCTTTTTTTTATAGGTAAAATTCTCGAAAGTGAAATTTTTAATGGAGAGGAATTTGTGGATGAAGATGAAAGTGGCCCGCAAGTGTTAGAGTGGTTCTTTTTTTTTTAAAAAAAAGTTTGGTTGTGGAATTGAATTATGAGTTTTTATTTGTATTATTGTATAAGACTTTTTTTTTTATGTTGGGTTATGGAATTGATTTGGTTAGAATTGTTGAAAAATTATATTGTGTGTTTTTAATTTTAATTGTATTATGTATTTTTCATGTTGGATTTTGAAATTAATTTGTGTGTGAAATGATTTTGGAAATGATTGAAATAATTGTACAATTGGTTGTGGAATTGAGAATTAAATTGTTGCTGCATATCAATTCATGTTTAAGTTAAAGCAGCTTGAGCAAAATCGGCAGCTGCAAGTGCTGAATTAAATTGTGGTTGCAAGTGCTAATTTTCTGAATCGGCAGCTGCAAGTGCTCAATTCATGAAAATGCAATCTGACAGTGAAATTGCAATTGGACATCTTCTTGTGAGTTTAGTTTCAAGGCTCAATCTAGTGTAGCCCAAAAAAAAAAAAATTCTTAATATTTTAGAAGATTTTTCTGTTGCCTTTGCAGCAAAATTTTTTTTTTCATAATGCTCGAGTCTGCAAGTGCTCAATTCATGAAAATGTAAGCTGCTGATTTTGGTAGGGTCGGGCTATTCGGGCCGGGCCAACTTCGGGCCCGACCCGAACTTTTTAGGGTCGAGCTTTTTTCGGGTAGGGCTTGAGTTCTGAATTGATCGGGTCGGGTCGGGTTTGGTCAAGCCCGAGCCCGACCCGATGATTTGCCAAGCCTAATTACATGCTTCCAGACAATTGCTTTAACGAAATCCCAAGAACCACGCGGGACCACAATAACAATAACATAGAGGTTGAAGACAAACACATAGCACAAACTTTACAAAAAATTTTCAATCAAACCTTGCAAATACATAGAAAATATATAATACTAGACTCAAACTTCACTTGTAAAGATTTTTTTTTTCAACATATTGACAATGAACTGAATCCATATAAAATTAACAGAATAATTTTTCTAATAACAATTGTGAACCATCCAAATTAACCACCAAAATAAGCGTCAATTCAGAACCCAATCATATCGAGAGGAATTTTCTCTATAGCATATGAAAACCCCAATTTATATTGAAAGAGTTAATAAGAAAATAATAGGAAACATAAGATTTACAAAATGAAATCAACAGTGAACGTGTTTGGTACCTTTTTCACTAAAATAAGAGGGATTTTAAGTTTGCAGGAATCTCATTGTGCCGTGGACTTCATCATTCACAGGGATATAGGGTTGTTTTGCTTGAAAAGTTATAGGCAATTTGGGTTTTCTTTTTTAAGGCAGTAAAGTATGTGTTTGAGTCTTTTTAAGTCAATCCTAATAATTTTCTAAAAATTACAAAACAAATATCATTGATATATTTTCAGTGCATGTGAATAATATTTAAAAAAATACAAACGAACAGGCGTGTCTAACAAAGATATTAATTGATACATTAACATGCTTTATGTTTATGAATAATCACTTCATAATATTTTAGATCCAAATTAGTAAAGTAAGAAAGATTCATTTAAATATTTAATAAATCATAATTGATGTTATAGCAGTTTAAAATATTCATATGTTTAGTTATAAGATAATTTTGATAGGAATCATATATAATTCTTATTTAGTTGATAATATACTTTTATCACAAAGTTAGACATATTAGCTAGTTATTACAAAATTTATAGTTTACATTTTCATACAATGAAAGAGTTTCAATTTCATAGAAATAAAGAAATAAAAATAAATTTAAGTACATGTTTACATAAATTGAATCTGCCTATGCCTATTATTGATTCTAAAGATCAAAACATAAATGATTAGTGCTATGATGAATAATTTCTTCTTGTTTGAATAAACCTTTTCACGGAAATAGTTAATGGCTTTCCTTTTGCTAGGAAACTTAGATTTGTATCATTTGGTCCATATAAACTACACATACATGTATTGGCTTGATTGTCTCAGTACTTTATAATCAATTTTTATCCAGAACAAGGTGCAGTTTATAAAAAGACGTTAAGTGACACTTAATGAAAATAATTAATTCAATTAATTAAATTCGTATGTGACATTTTGTTTCCTTAATTATTCATTGATATTGCTCATAATTTATAGCCGATTTCTTGTCTGCAATATTCTATTTCATAGTTACACTAATGAATGATAATTTTATTATTTATATCTTGTATGCTATTTAAATATTTTATAAGCTTTGCAACAAATAAAGATTGATGGGGTTATTGAATTAAAAAAACAGCTACCAAATAATTCAATAATTTTATACACACTTTTGGGACTAAAGTCTTTAGTCATTATATTAATTCAATTTTTTCGTCCTCCATTTTTGTAGACGGGTGCCAAATATAATTACGGCGCGGAGAGGAGGCGCCAAAATATGCTTCATCTTAAGTAACTAATTTAATGTTAGTCGCCAAATTTATTTCATATTGTGACTAAGAATAATAGTCGCACTATGTTTTCTTAACCTAATTGAAAACGCTTTGATATAGTGACGAATAAAATTAGTCACCGAACAATAAAGTACACTATTTTTTTAAACATATTTAAATTTTATTTGGTGACTGTAAACTATATTCGCTCCGTAATCTTTATTGCGACAGTGTCATTTAGACAAGAAAATTAGATAAATAAATATCATCTGAAGGTGACTAATTCTTAATGTCGTCTCCCATAGTCTCCCATTATATTCCAGTTTGTGACTAACAATATTAGTCACCACGTTTTCTACACCTAATTTGATTATATTTAGTGATTGTTTGTTTTAGTTGCTTAAGCACCCCGATTGCAACTAAATATGTTTGTCTCTTAACCCAATTCCCATAAAAAATGTATGCCATCTGTAACTAAATACAAAATTGTCACTTAAAAGCGTATGGATAACTATACCATATAGTCATCCAAAGTTAATGATGATAGAAAAAAAATAATCATTCTTTTGAAAAACGTTTCTACCATATACAGTGACTGATTATTTAGCGGCAAAAACATATGTTTCAGTGATTAATATGTCAGTCGTTGATGGCCTTTATTCAGAACGGAAATGTGATGTCGCATGAAGTGTCAATAGATAAGATTCTTACTTGAGACTAATTGACTATTTGTCACCTAATGTGGCTTTAAGGACTAAGTAAAAGAGTCATAGAATATGGACGATAGTGGAAAAAAATTCAGACCATTGGGCTACAAATGGTGTGACTAAATATTTATGTTAGTAATATAATAATCTATTACATGACTAAAAATTTAATAGTCATAAAATAGTTGGTCACAAAAACACAATTTTGTTGTGGTGCAGATTTTTAACAAAACTATGTATTTTTCACCCAATCCGATCACAATTCGATCGGGTTGGCTTTAAAATTAAAAAAAAAAATTAACTGAAATTGAAACTAAAGAGTGAAGTGAGACACGCACGCACAAAGTCCCTCAACTTGGAAACACAAGGAGCCGACAGCCTCCCTCAACTTCTCAAGAAGAGAAGAAACACTCAAAACGCATATAGTCTCCACTTTTCACGGTTTCAAAGTTGTCGACTCGACTTTGGTGGCAAAGCATCCTTAAACGTCTGCACAAATCAGTATGTTGTTGTAGTCGCAGCGGTTTGACAAAAGAATAGGTTCTAGCTTAAATTTGGATTAAGTTTTCTGGACTTGCATGGTGGTCTAGTGAAAGGGATTCATCAAAATTTCTCTTGGCTTATCCAAATCATGCATCTTGGGACTGTCAGAATTAAAAAATCGAAGCAGAAGACTAGAAATGTATGGGATTGCTTTCGCTTCCGAAGTAATCAATTCTTATTTAAAATCTCAAATAAATAATCAGTTTTATGAAAAAATTAGTAAGATGTTTGGTAATTTTAAATTATTATATAATCACTTGTCAAATAATTTACTAGATATATTTGATAAATTAACTATAAAAGTGCATGTGTATAAATGTACATTAGTAGCTTTTCAGTCCAAAATCTTAAAGTACAGAAAAGTTTTAAAACCATGGTTTTTGAATTAAAAATTTTTCAGTAATTGGAGATATATATATATACACACACACATTAAAATGGCCAAATATGGTTATTGTAATAAATAACTATTATGAAATATAAATAGAAAGTTAAAAAAATCAAAAATATTATTAATGCTAATTAATGTAATAAATTTATCAATTACCATATACTATTATAGATAATTACCCATGACCTCCTACTTATTTCACATGCTTTTGTTTCTTAATATTGGATAACTCCATGATAATATTACTTTATGTAATCTTTCAATGCTATTAATATAACAAAATAAAGCATTATTTATCGTCAGCCCCCACATGTTTCGATAATTAGCACCGCGCACCCACAAGTTTCGACCATGTGCACCACACCCTCATTTATGTCAAAAAATCAGTTAATTCTAACTGATTAGACTGTTATTAACCTAAAGACCATACTACCCCTAATTTGAATTGAATTGAGTTTTTTTTATTAAAAAGTAAGCCTTTCCATTAAATACTCGAAATCATACACAACACATCAATTGGAAATTCATCCAACCAAATCATATCTGTCATCTTTTGCAGAGCCAATTTCGCTAAAGCATGAATTGCACCATTGTAAATTCTAGCAGTGTGCTGAGCTCTGAAATTCTGGAACTATTCTTCATTTCCAGAATTTCAGAGATCATCCAAGAGATTTTAGCCAAGCTGCTACATCTACTGTTTACAAGCTCTACAACCTCAAGACAATCAGACTCAAGTAACACCGAGGATCCTCGTGCTCTTAGAGCCACTTGCATTCCCCATTTCATGGCTGCAGCTTCATCCATTGCTACATTGCCAAAATATTTGGCAAAAATACCTCTTACAACTTATAAAATTTACATTAAGAAATAAAAATTAATTATAATACTATCTTATATTGAAACGATTTTTTCTTATTTCATTATCATAACAAAATTGTAAAACCAGTAAACTTTCAAGATGAGAGACAGAGCACGATTCCAAAGGGAAAGAAAAAAATCAAACACAAAATCATTAGTAGATTACAAAATAATTCCAATAATCCCACCAAAACAAACAAAATGCAATAATAAAGAAACCTAAGATAATTATACCAAAATTTCTCTGTAAAATTCTATTACAAAAGAAACCCAAACCAAGAAAATTTAACAAAAAGGAACCAAAAATCAAAAACCCTAAATTAAGTTATAGAGGCGGCGGGAACGGCAGCTGCTTCAGGCGGTGGCGTCGACGGTTTCAAGCGATGGCATATCACGCAGGGTGCGCTATTTGTTGTTGTTGATTCAAGACGGTGGCAGATCACACCAGCAGGCAACAGTAGTGAAAGGCAAGAAGAAGAAGAAGAAGGAGAATAAGAAGAAAAAAGAAAGAATGAGAAGAAGGCGAAGAAGAAAGAACCAGAAGAGTGAAAGAAAAAAGACCCGAAGAAGAAGAAGAAGAAAAAAAGAAAGAAGATGAAGAGTGAAAGAAAAAAGACGTGAAAGAGAGAGAAAAGGGGAAAAAAATAAAGGATTAAAAAGAGTGTTTTTTTGTTTTTTATTTATTATTTTAATCTTATATGAAATCATCATTTTACCCTTTTTTCGAGTTAAGTTAACGGTAGTTTAACAGAAATGAGGGCGCGGTGCACATGGTCGAAACTTGTGGGTGCGCGGTACTAATTGTTGAAACATATGGGGGCTGACCATAAATAACCCCAAAAAAATAATAAACGAACAATATAAAACTAAATTTATTAATAGCTCAAAAATAACAAATCAAAATTCACTATTCCGTCGCCGTCGCGGGCGAGTTCAAAATATTGGGTGACAACTCTGATACCAAAATATTCAAATTTTAACGACCCTGCACAACTGATCAAATTTTGTCGACATAGATGGTCGTTTGTTCGCGCAAAACCACGAAAAGAAGTGGTGGCAATGTAATTCCATTGAACAATTGCGGCTCATTTAGGTGCGTCGCCACCTGATTTCTTGTCGTCAGCAGCCGTTGAGATTGATGAGGTGGTCGTGCACCTCACGAAGTCAGTCAGGTCACCCTTAAATGGCGAAGTTATGATCCCGCCACCTTTTGGGTGGAATTTTTCACAGTCATGTGGCCTAGTTTTCCGATAAATGTATCATTGTTAGATGATTGGAAATTTTATATTCGATAGTGTGCAATTTGCCACCATAGCAGTGTTGGGAAATATCAGTTTTTTTTATTTATAAAAAACTTTTAAGATCGTTCTCATACAATAGATAAGAATTTATAATCTAGAAATCGTACTTTGAAAATCTGATTTAGCATTTTTCGTTGAAGTGATTTAGGCTCCTAGATCACGATCCATCACCACCACGCCTGTTAGATCATGATCCGTCACCACCACGTTTGTTAGATCACGAAATTTCTGTTGAGTGTTAGAAAATGTATATTTATAAAGGAGAAAATCGTCATTTTACATTTCACGTCTTACTAACAACCCTTACTTTTATGTATTTAAGCTTCTTGTAATTTAATTATGTGTGTTTTATTTTAATTAAGTATTTTATGTATTTTAGGGACATCATGTTCGTTTCACAATAAACGAGAGATCAGACGGCAAAACGAACATCACTTTTGAACTCAGGAAGGTCAAAAACCTTAGGAGGAGCATAAAAGGAAAAATGGCACTGTTCACATGTACGGTACTGTCTACGTTACTGTTCACGACACTGTTCACATAGACGAATCGATGATGTGGCATTGACCGATGATGTGGCATTGACTGATGAGGTGTCACGATCATGTTGGACTAAAATTCTTATGTACTGTTGATGGTGACGTGGCAGCATATCAGTGGACTAAAAATCTTGCATACGGTACATGCATCACACAGGATTATTTTCAACCAAACCGTGTTACTGTTCACCCACGTGGTCAAACCGCGTACTGTTGACCGATGACGTGGCGTCCAAATTATTTTTAATCCTGAGCGTCCAAATTATTTTTAATCTGATGGCCACGATTTACTCAATGTATCTATAAAAAGGGGGTCTCCCCCCTACTTTGATAGCTCTGAATTCATTTTTGGGATCCATTTTCTGTAATTCTTTCTCCATCTTGTATTTTCTACGTATTTTAATAAATTTTCATTTTGCCCCTAATTCAATTATGAGTAGCTAATTTTCTTTCAAGCTTGGGTTGAAGGTGAAGTCTCATAATGTGTCATGGGTTTTATTTGGTAAATTTATTTTCTTTTCCCCTCTAATTTTTGTGGATGATTTGACTTTTCGTCGACAAATAATAATAATCTTGTCTAGATACCGCCCTAGTTACAACAGCTTCCTAGTACAAGGTTATTATTATTTGGCACAATAAGTCCTTAGCACCATATTGATTAGAGCGTGGTTCATGAGGTGTGGATTCCCCCCTCATGATTTAATTGATATTAATAAGGAATATTTAGCCCATTGTGCATGTTGATACGGATCCAGATACCCAAGTACGTTATTTCAATATATTTCTATTCAATTTATTCTCGTCATTTAAATTCCAATTTTAGGATAATCTAAGTCACTTTCACCACAAATCCAACCACCCATTTAGAAAATTAATTCTACACACAATAAAAACCACCTCCTCGTGGGATCGACACTCGTCACCATTGATCTATACTACAATAGATTTGTGCACTTGCGAGTTCAATAAAATTTGCACAACAAGTTTTTGGCGCCGTTGCCGGGGAGGTAAGTTATTTTAATTCGTAAAATTAATTTTTGTGAATAATTTCTTTTATTTGTTTTCTTGTATTTTTTTTCTTATTAAAAAAAAGAAAAAAAAGTGAATTTGTATTTAGAGGTTAGTATTTCTTTTTTTTTTTTAAATTATGTAATTTAATTTTTAAGTTATTTTTTTCCTTCTTTGTCTTACTAATTTTTTTAGTCAATTTATTTCACGTAATTTTTTTGTGTATTTTTATAGTAAGGTTGTAATAGCGAAATAAGGTTAGTATCGTAATTTCTCCCTCTTTTTTATTTTTATTTGTTTTGTTCCCATCTTTATTTTTATTTTATTTGTTTTGCATGCATGGTCGTAGATCATTATTACCTAATCTTGAACCTATAGACCTTGAAATAAAAAAAACACTTCACACACACAAATAAATTAAAAATAAAATGGATTTGCAACCACAGGAGAGGCCATTTAAGGACTACTTCAGCCATTTAGCTAATTTGAGCACATCATGCATAAGATACCCAAATGTAATTGCTATGAGTTTTGAACTAAAACCTAGTGTGCTAAATTGTCTCCCAATATTCTATGGCCTAGAAAATGAAGACCCATATAATCATCTGAATGATTTTCATGCTATTTGTCAAACATTTAAATATGAGAATTTTTTAGACGAGGATATTAAACTCAGATTATTCCCATTTTCTTTAAAGGATAGAGCTCGTTCATGGTTAAATACTTTGCCTACTAATAGCATTACATCATGGGAACAAATGGTAACTAAATTTTTGAATAAATATTTCCCAATGCATAAAACCAATGCTATTCGCAGAGAAATTTCAGAGTTTACATAGAGAGAAGACGAGCAGTTTTTCGAAACATGGGAGCGATTCAATGGGCTAATCTTGAATTGTCCACATCATGGGTACAAGAAATGGCACTAATGCCAATACTTTTTGAAGGGATTATTGCCGAATGTGCAAGAATGGCTAATGGCAACAAGTGGAGGAGAGTTAAAGTCAAAAAGTGCATCAGAGATTTGGGAATTCTTCCAGTGACAAGCGGATAATTCCCAACAACGGAGTCGATCACTCAGGAATACTAGAAGAATTAAAGGAGTAAATGAGGTTCATATTGGCGAGTCAAGTTCAGAAATTAAAGAAGTCAAAGCGATAATTGAAGGTCTCTCTCGACAAATAGCATCGTTATCGACTGCTAAATCAACAGAGCCATATGACCATGACTTATACTCAGATCAAGTCAATGCCATAGGTGTAATGAGCAAAACATCGAATTACAACCGATACTCCAACACATATAACCCTAGATGGAGAGACCACCCCAATTTTTCATGGTCTCAAGGATTCCAACAGAATGGACCAGCAGCTCTAGCTCCATCAATTTCTCAAAATCCTCAAGTCTCTCAGCCACCATTTAGACCATACAATCAAAACCAGAACTACTCTCAACCCAGACCATGAGAGGATGCATTCCAGAATCTCAAGAATCTTACTCACTCCACGATTGAGCAACATAACAACACCATTGATGAACTACGAAATGAGTTGAGAGCAGGCTTCAACTCACAAGCCCAATCCGTTTCAAGCCTCGAGAAGATGGTGGGACAGCTTGCTTTTTCAGTTCAGACCTTGGCAATGACTGTTGAGAAAGGCAAGTTTCCAAGTCAACCAGTGCCTAATCCTAAAGGAGTACATGAAGCAAGTAACAGTTCACCACAGCAGCATGGAGAGGTCAAAGCAGTCATGACCTTGTGAAAAGGAAAAGAAGTCGACAACAAAGTGGAGATGCCGGTGACAAAAGAAAATCAAATTGTACCTGTAAATGTTGAGGACTCACCATCGGAGGAGAAAGAAAAAACCAACCCGCGAGAATATGTTCCCAAAGCTCCATTTCCTCAGAGGTTAGCTAAAGGAAAGAAGGGAAAATCCACAGGTGAGATTCTTGAAATCTTCAAACAGGTAAGTGTTAACATCCCTTTACTTGATGCTATAAAGCAAGTTTCATCTTATGCCAAGTTTCTTAAAGATCTTTGTACTAGAAAGAGAAACATTCATGTTCAAAAGAAGACATTTTTAACAGAAAACGTTAGTTCTATCCTCCAACATAAAATTCCTCTAAAATGCAAAGACCCAAGTTCCCCTACTATCTCATGTAACATAGGGAATCACGCAATTGAGAATACTTTGTTGGATTTAGGAGCTAGTTTAAATCAGTTGCCTTACTCAGTATTTTTGAAACTTGGACTTGGAAAATTACACCCAACTCCAGTGGTGTTACAGCTTGCAGATCGGTCTACGAAAATACCTTGTGGTATTGTGGAGGACGTGCTTATCCAGGTAGACAAGTTTTATTTTTATGTTGATTTCATTGTAATTAACACTCAACCAATACAGAATTCAAGGACGCACATCCCCATTATCCTAGGCCGACCTTTCTTGGCAACTGCGGATGCTCACATTCAATGCAGAACTGGAAATATGCAATTGTCCTTCGGCAACATGACTATGGAACTGAACATCTTCAACATTTCCAAACAACCTCACAATGCAGATAATGGAATTGTTGATGTGGATTTAATAGAAACAATAGTGGATAATACTTTTCTTTCAAACCTCAGTGATGATCATTTACAAACATGTTTAACTCACTTTAGTTTGGATTTTGATATTGACAGATCGGTCGATGAGGTCAATGCCCTACTTGACTCAGCACCATCCATGGACACTAATAAATGAAAGTCAAGAGTTGAACAATTAGCACCATCAGAAGAATCACCACCGAACTCGAGCTCAAAACATTGCCCAACACTTTGGAATATGCAGTTTTGGGAGAAGAAAGTACTCTACCGGTAATCATCTCATCATCCCTAAATGACAAACAAAAAGGTAAGTTGTTGGATGTTTTAAAAGAGCACAAAGAAGTATTAGGATGGACCATAGCAGACATTAAAGGTATAAACCCAGTAGACTGCATGCATTACATTCACCTTGATGAAAATGCTAAACCTACTAGGAAAATGCAACGTCGGTTAAATCCTAACATGAAAGAAGTTGTTAGAACTGAAGTCCTTAAGCTATTAGACGCATGTATCATTTACCCAATTTCTGATAGTTCATGGGTTAGTCCTGTATAAGTTGTCCCCAAAAAGTCAGGAGTCACAGTAGTTACAAATGCCGATAATGAATTGATACCCACTAGAGTGACTACAAGATGACGTGTATGCATTGATTATAGAAAGTTAAATTATGTCACACGTAAAGATCATTTTCCTTTACTATTTATTGATCAAATGCTTGATAGATTAGCAGGTCATGAATTTTATTGCTTTCTATATGGCTACTTAGGATATAATCAGATTCCCATAGCACCAAAAGATCAAGAGAAGACCACTTTTACTTGCCCTTTTGGCACTTTTACATATAGGAGGATGCCATTTAGATTATGTAATGCACCTGCTACATTTCAACGATGCATGTTAAGTATTTTTTCTGATATGGTTGAACGATTCCTTGAAGTCTTTATGGATGATTTTTCTATCTTTGGTGACTCGTTTGATCAATGTTTACATCATCTAACACTAGTTCTGCAGAGATGTATCGAGAAGAACTTGGTCTTAAATTGGGAAAAGTGCAATTTTATGGTAAAACAAGGTATTGTTCTCGGTCACATCATTTCAAGCAAAGGTATTGAGGTTGACAACGCCAAGGTGGATCTCATTTCTAATCTTCCTCTACCCAAAACAGTCAGAGAAGTAAGATATTTCCTTGGACATGCTGGTTTCTATAGACGTTTCATTAAAGATTTTAGCAAATTTTCTAGACCTCTATGCAATTTACTTGTTAAGGATGTATCTTTTATCTTTAATGATTCATGTCTTGTGGCGTTTGAAAAATTAAAGCAGTTGTTGACATCATCACCCATCATTCAGCCCCCAAACTGGAGCTTACCATTTGAACTCATGTGTGATGCATCTGATTATGCAGTAGGAGCAGTATTAGGACAAAGAGTTGATCGAATTCCCCATGTTATTTATTATGCTAGTATGACATTGAATGATGCACAGTTGAACTATTCAACTACTGAAAAATAAATGCCAGCAATAGTGTTTGCATTGGAAAAATTTCGATCTTATCTCATTGGTTGTAAAATAATTGTGTTCACAGATCATACTGCTCCTAAATATCTTCTCACGAAGAAAGATGCAAAAGCTAGACTAATTCGTTGGGTGTTACTTTTGCAGGAATTTGACTTGGAATTTAAAGATAAGAAAGGCACAGAAAATATTGTGGCAGACCATCTCTTTCGTCTCCATTTTGACACAATTACAGAGCCATTAACATTGAATGAGTCATTTTCAGATGAACAATTAATGAGTGTGGAAATATTACCTTGGTATGCTGATATAGTTAATTATCTTGTTACAAGTCAACTTTCAAAGCATTGGACCAAGCAAGACTAAGCCAAATTCTTTGCAGAAATAAATAATTTCTTTTGGGATGACCCGTATTTGTTCAAATATTGTGCAGATCAAATTGTTAGACGATATGTCCTAGAAAATAAAATTCAGAATATTCTTTCATTCTGCCATGAACAAGCTTGTGGAGGCCATTTCAGTGCTAAGAAAACAACAACTAAAGTTTTACAATGTGGTTTCTATTGGCCAATTATATTTCGAGACACTTACACTTTCTGTTCTTCATGTGATAGGTGTCAACGAATGGGGAGCATTACGCGAAGGAACATGATGCCACTAAATCTAATTTTAGTGGTTGAGATTTTTTATGTATGTGATATCGACTTCATGGGACCCTTTCCCCGGTCTTTTGGTCATCAATACATATTGGTTGCTGTTGACTACGTATCGAAATGGGTAGAAGCAATTCCATGCAGAACTAATGATCACAAGGTGGTGATATGATTTTTGAAAAACATCATTTTCTCACGCTTTGGATTCTCTCGAGCAATAATCAGTGATGGTGGTGCCCACTTTTGTAACAAAGCATTCAAAACTCTTTTGACAAAGTATTCAATTACTCACAAAGTGGCGACCCCATATCATCAGCAAACTAGTGGCCAAGTTGAGATCTCCAATCGAGAAATAAAGCACATATTAGAAAAGACGGTGAGGCTGGACAGAAAAGATTGGTTATTAAGACTTGATGATGCATTATGGGCATATAGAATGACTTTCAAGACCCCGATTGGGATGTCACCCTACAGGCTAGTGTATGAAAAAGCTTGCCACCTACTTGTGGAACTCGAGTATCGTGTATATTGGGCCATCAAGAAATTCAATTTTGACATGCAGCAAGTTAGCTCAGAAAGAATATTACAGCTGATAGAACTTGAAAAAATTCGCAATGATGCATACGAAAATGCCAAGATTTGCAAGCAACGAATAAAAGTCTTCCATGACAAGTAAATTATGAGAAAATCTTTCACTCCAGGTCAGAAAGTGTTTTTGTTCAATTCTCGCTTGCACCTATTCCCAGGTAAGTTACGTTTTCGATGGTCTGGTCCCTTTATTGTTCATACTATTTTTCCACATGGGGCAATTGAAATTAAGTACCCAAAGAACGGTGTCACATTTAAAGTTAATGGTCAAAGATTAAAGCCATATCTAGAGTACCAACCACATGGAGAAGACACCGAAATAAATTTGAGTGACCCACCAGATTTGAATTGATTTTTTTCTTTTCTGTGGTTTATTTTTTTTCTTTCTTTTTATTATTCTTTTGCTAATTGAAATTATTTTTGCATAAGTGTGTTTGTTTTACCATTAAGTTTTCTCTTATCATTGTTAATAATGAGTACCATACTTATATCGTTCCTCCTGAACATTCTTAAACCACTTCAATGTGTTAAAACTCATCTCAAAAAGCAGATTCAATTTTGTAAAACACATCGTATTTGGGCTCTGCAACCACCAGAGTTAGTATCCTATATTGAGGGTTTAGAAAGCCAACTCAGAGACATTGAGAGAAGTGTTTACGACATCCAGTTGGAGCTTGAGGTAAATTCAATAAGAGGACGATTTTAATTTTCTTTGTTTGTTTTAATTTGTTTTTCTGTTTGTGTGCTTTAGTTTGTTACCCCGGTGAAGTGGCGGATAACGGTACTCTGTGACAATTAAGTCGGTTACTTCAGTTTCTCATAATAACTGATATTCTGAGGCGAAGGTATGGACAGAAATGAGATTCTAGCGAAACTTCACAAGCGATTCCCTTCACTTCCTCAGAATGCCCTCCTTACAATCTATAAAGCCCGGTCCGAACGCATGTGATTGCTCATGAGGAATAACATACCTGCTGACATCCGTTGGTTAATCGAGGCTAAAGTACTATTGGCAGGTGAGTTACCTCCAAAATTTATTGCATACATGCCTGGTTGTGGTAAAGGAAATTATGCAAGAAAACGACGAGCTCGAAGAATTTCTGTTGCTTGTCATAAGTGTGCCAGAATGAGTTGCGATAAAAACCCATGTTCTTTAGGAGTGGTGTCTGATAACAGGAAAGATAAGATTCAATTCATTAGGGATGGCTTGAATAAGGAGTCATTGGATGATATCCTTATGTCTCTTGAAATGCATCCCAGTGGATATGTGCAAGGAGCGATTCTTCAGTTATGACCATTATTCCAGAAAGAACATACGCGATATAGTCTCGGGAATCTGACTATAAACGACCCTGTTTGCCAGTTTATAAGAAAACTGGATGGGAAGCCTATCCTCGACCCATAGAGGGCGTTCAAGCCATTTCTGGACATAAAACCAGAGGAAGATGTGAGCCACAGTCGCAACTACCTGTAAATATCCTTTTACTTCAATGTTATTTTATTTCACTGTTATTTTATCTTTTCCATTATTGTCTTTAATAATTTTATTTTATCATTATTTCTTTTTCTTTTTACTGTTTCCTTTTGACTAGCGAGTCATGTGCTTTACGCGTTATTTGACACTGGCATGCCACCTCATACACAGTTGTAACCCACTGTCACCAAGATTCTTAAATATGACTTTTTGTTAAGCACTCACAAATTATTTTTGAGAAATATTCTAATGGCAGCTACTCCCAATAGACAATTCAAGAACATTTGTGTGCTTTCTGGATTTACCTATGGCAAACATAAAGAGTTCGTTGATGCAGCCATACATCTTGGTCGAAGCATAGCAGAGAGAAAATTACACTTGGTGTATGGAGGAGGTAACCGAGCGCTATCAAAATTGGTTTCAGAAGTTGCTTTTGTCAGAGGAAGCCAAGTGTTAGGTATCATCCCAAGAGCTCTAAAACCTTTGGGCAGTTTGTCTGACTCATCTACTGGAGAAAAGTTAGTCGTCTCAGGTATGCAAGAAAGAATAACTGAAATGCTTAATCATGTTGATGCTTTTATTTTCCTTCCAGGAGATCTTGCAACACTAGAGCCACTTATCACACTAGCATCTTTGGCCCATCTGCACATTCACCAGAAATCCATCGGTTTGTTAAATGTCAATAATTTTTATGATGGCTTTATCGCATTTCTTAACCATGCAATAAAAAACTATTTCGTTCCTTCCAATGCCAAAAAGCTTTTTATTTGTGTTCACACTGCTAATGAGCTACTTGATCTGTTACAAGCTTATAGATCGGAGGCAGACCCCTGGACCTTTGTGTTGGAGCGTCTAAATAATAATGGTAACAGTAGCCGCAGTAAGAAGTACAAATTAGATTTAACTCTCTGCTTGTAAATATTTTCTTCTGTGTTACACCACCTAGGTGATGTCTTCTAAACTCTACTTCTTTCCTTTCAAATATTGAGGACAATATTTCGTTCTGGTTGGAGGGTAGGGATAGTCGACAATTGTGGAATCTTGGTTCAGTTTTTACTAATTTTTTATTGTAGAAACTAATTGTTGCTAACTTTTTGTGTTGAAGATGGCTGAATATGGAGTGTAGTGACTTTAGAAACGCATATTCATCGTTTGAAAAAAACAAAAAAAAATTCAAAACAAATTCAAAAAAATTCAAAAAATTCAAACATTTTCTTTTTCTTTATTAAGTTTTGATGTTCATTTTTCTTCTTCTTTTTTAATTTCTCCTTTATAAATATACATTTTTAAATATTTGAGTCGATGATGGCTGAATATGGAGTGTAGTGCCTCTAGAAACGCATCTTCTTAGTTAAAAAAATATTTCTTTTTCTATCATTTTAAATGTAACTTTTCTAATTAATTTTTCTGCATCACTTTCACATTTCTGCATATATATTTTCCTTTCATGTTTAGAATAGGTTAGGAGGTAGAATGTTGTTTAAAAAAAAATTGTGTGATTTGTTTTAACATTGGATGGCATGATTCATTTCAAATTTTAGTATTTGTATTATCTTTGGTCTTAAGTGATGTTACACTATGTTTTCTACTCTACATGTTGATGTCGGAGATAAATATGAGTTGCTTGAAGGAATGAACATGTCATAATAAGTACCAAATGAGTTTTTGAGCCTATCATTTTTCTTGGAGAGTAACCCTTTTGCCCATTCTTTATACAGCTTAGCAGTTTATTATTATATACACGATCTCTAGATTTCTTTTGAGTTAACCCTTAAAAAACTTATAAAATTAAAAAAAAGAAAAAAAAATGTGTGTTGCTATATTTGGAGGCCCATCTAATTAGTAGATATGGAAGGTTATTTAGAGCCCTAAAAGACGATGGAAAAACCATCTTTGATTCGTTTGAGCCTTTCTAGCCATCAATTTTATCAAATATCCATAGTTAACCCTTTTGAGCCTTAAAAAAAAAAATTTCTTTGTCAAACTTATCATCTTGACCCACTCCGATTTGGAGTATTACCCAATATCTTACAAGTTCCATCACCTATATATGTTTGAGAAAAATGTAAATAAATATTTTGTATAGTGAAGTTATGCTAAAAAAATTGTTATTTCAAAAAAAAAAAAAGAAGAAGAAGAAGAAAATAACAATAATAGGTGAAATCCACCTTGCAACTTCCAAAAAAAAAATCCTCTGCATTTTTCTCAAACATACACTTTGTTTTCCTTATTTTCCTTCTTTGTTAACCATGTTCCTAACCTACGTTACGTCCTAATAAAAGTCTTTCTTGATTTTAGGGAACTATAGTCTGAAGTAGAAGCTAGTTATATGGGCTAAAAAGATGTAGTGGTGCATAAAAAAAAATAATAAATAAATTGGGTTGACTAGCATTTTTATTTGACTTGAGATCGTATTATTTCTAAGCTGAGGGCATATTTCTTTCATCTTGGTAAGAGCATGTGATATCATTTTTTTATTTTCTCTCAATTACCATTCATTGGAGTGACTATTTTTATTGGGTTTAATTTCTTTGTGAGAGTGTCACTACTTCCAGTGAGATTTTGGGGTTTGACATATCATTCTTGAAGGTAGCTATGACAAAGTCTACTAGGCTAATTCATGTGGATGGTTGATGTGGGTGTGATGTTTCTTTAGACTTGAGATAATGCTTATACTTTTATTTGATTGTTATCATTAGTCTGATTGGATAAACAAGAGTGTTTAAAAAAAAAATCATTTTGGATGTGAATTTTGTTTTTGCTTTATTTGCCGGACTAGCAATAAGCTGGTTGGGGGGTGTGTTGAGTGTTATAAAATGTATATTTATAAAGGTAAAATTGTCATTTTACATTTCACGTCTTACTAACAACCATTACTTTTATGTATTTAAGCTTCTTGTAATTTAATTATGTGTGTTTTATTTTAATTAAGTATTTTATGTATTTTAGGGGCATCATGGTCATTTCACAATAAACGAGAGATCAGGCGGCAAAACGAATATCACTTTTGAACTCAGGACGGTCAAAAACCTTAGAAGGAGCATAAAAGGAAAAATGACATTGTTCACATGTACGGTACTGTCTACGTTACTGTTCACTACACTGTTCACATAGACGGATCGATGACGTGGCATTGATCGATGATGTGGCATTGACTGATGAGGTGTCACGATCTTGCTGGACTAAAATTCTTATGTACTGTTGATGGTGACGTGGCAGCATATCAGTGGACCAAAAATCTCGCGTACGGTACATGCATCACACATGATTATTTTCAACCAAACCTTGTTACTGTTCACCCATGTGGTCAAACCGCGTACTGTTGACCGATGACGTGGCGCAATCCTGAGCGTCCAAATTGTTTTTAATATGATGGCCACGATTTACTCAATGTATCTATAAAAAGGGGGTCTCCCCCTAATTTGATAGCTTTAAATCAATTTTTGGGATCTATTTTCTGTAATTCCTTCTCTATCTTGTATTTTCTACGTATTTTAATAAATTTTCATTTTGCCCCTAGTTCAATTATGAGTAACTAATTTCTTTCAAGCTTGGGTTGAAGGTGAAGTCTCAACATGTGTCATGGGTTTTATTTGGTAAATTTATTTTCTTTTCCCCTCTAATTTTTGTGGATCATTTGACTTTTCGTCGACAAATAATAATAATCTTGTCTTGATACCACCCTATTTACACCGGCTCCCTAGTACAAGGTTATTATTATTTGGCACAATAAGTCCTTAGCACCATATTGATTAGAGCGTGGTTCATGAGGTGTGGATTCTCCCCTCATGATTTAATTTGTATTAATAAGGAATATTTAGCCCATGGTGCATGTTGATACGGATACAGATACCCAAGTACGTCATTTCAATATATTTCTATTCAATTTATTCTCGTTATTTAAATTCTAATTTTAGGATAATCTAAGTCACTTTCACCACAAATCCAACCACCCATTTAAAAAATTAATTCTACACACAATTAAAATCCACCTCCTCGTGGGATCGACACTCGTACCATTGATCTATACTACAATAGATTTGTGCACTTGCGAGTTCAATAAAATTTGCACAACACTGTCACCAATGATCTTTCAGGTTATGGCTTAGGTTTGATCTGCACTTGACGTGTGGGCGCTTTTATCACTACCAAAGCAACTAGTACGAGAAAATTTTTTTCTTAACAATAGAGAGAAAAATATTTTTCTCTGATCTGTATAAAGTGGCTGCTCTCTTATCTTTTAGGAGAAAATAAGCCTTTTTATATTCCTATTTTGTGGAAACCCTAGGCTCCATATTTATTTATTTATTTTTAATTCTATTAAATCACATTTGATTTAAATTAAAAAACAATAAAACAAAAGTAACGTTACTTGTTCTTCTGTTATAGGGGCCCACCTTGTAAAATAACACAAGACCCCTTACACTCAAGCATATTAATGGAGCCTCTCACTAAATAATATATTTAGGCTTTTAACCTAAATAGCTAGTTATCTTGCTTATTAATCCAGTAGCGGCACAGTCAATTAAATGAGCTAACCCGGGGATCATATGGGTACATACAATAGTGGCTACAATAATTAGGTCTGTAATTAAACTAGCCCAATTACTTAATTCCAAATCTACTCCACTAAAAGATTGGAATTTAACTTCATAATTGTATGCTATCTAGGATAGTGTTCTCGAATAATAATTTGACCCATGCCACATTGATTTTTTCACTGCATAATCCTTTGTACCATATCGTTAATTAAATCAATATCTCAACTGTCCAATCGATTTAATTACATCTTGATCATTAATACTTACTAGTTTTCTCTAATGATCATTTTCAACATACTAAATACATTGACACACTCTGGCAAGAGAATTCTATGATCAAGTGCCGAAAACCCATCAAGAGACATGTTGTACAAATTCTATATTGTTAATATATAACTCCAATACTCATAATTGCTCCCACCAAGATACCGGGTAATCTTGACTACAAGTATGTGTCGTGCCCATTGGTAACTCAAATGGAATAACAATTACAATCATGAAATCATAATTAACTCAAGATTAAGATTACAGTAAAATAAATGCCTATGAGATTTAATAAGTGTAACAGTCATTTCAAGGTTAATTAAATCTCATATGTGATCCAGCTCAATGTAGTCAAACTACATCAGTATATTCATATATGATTAAGATAAATTATTCAATGAATTTACTACAGTCTAAACATAAATAGAGCTCCCAACTCTATTTATCAACTGCGAACTAAATTTATTTAATCATAAGATAACTTGTATTTATGTCTTCTGTGAATCCATATGATGATCACATAAATACATATAATATGATTAAACAGACCTTATTCAATATATATTTATGCAATTGAAAATATCTCAAATATTTTATTAATCAGAAAATAAATTAATATGCTTTAAAAGAGCATATAATCCCAACAAGCAGTACTTTCCATAGCCGACGACGGAATATTAAGCGCCCATCGATGAGTTTTTAAATTATATATTTAAGGGTAAAAACCCATTTAGTCCCTATATTTTAATATTAGTATCCATTTAGTCCCTATATTTTTAAAAATGCCTCGAAACATCCCTGCCGTTAAAGTATTGATACCCTTACTGTTACTTTTTATTTCTTTTGGCTTACTTTTACAATATTACCCTTTTATAATATTTTTTTTGTTTGGACATTAATAAAAAGAAAATAATTAAATTACCAATTTAACCCTAGAAAAAAAAATATTAATTTTTAATTGTCAAAAATTAAATTGTAATTTTTTATTTCTTTTGGCTTACTTTTACAATATTACCCTTTTATAATAAATTTTTTGTTTTGATATTAATAAAAAGAAAATAATTAAATTACCAATTTAACCCTAAAAATAAAAAAATTATATTAATTTTTAATTGTCAAAAATTGTATGCAAACTACCAAGTGTGCAAATGGTGCTTGCAAAAAAATTAATATAATTTTTTTTATTTTCTAGGGTTAAACTGGTAATTTAATTATTTTTTATTAATGTCCAAACAAAAAAATTATTATAAAAGGGTAATATTGTAAAAGTAAGCCAAAATAAATAAAAAGTAACGGTAGGGGTATCAATACTTTAACGGCGGGATGTTTCGAGGTATTTTTAAAAATATAGGAACTAAACGGACACTAATCTTAAAATACATGGACTAAATGAGCTTTTACCCTATATTTAATTTATAAAATCTGAAATTAAGTTTAATTTGTTACAGGGATATTAATGGAATTGTATATTATTTTAATGGCACTCTCGGTATTGAAACTAATACCTAATTGTTCGGTTCAGACCTTAGAAACGCTTTGGCCGGGGATCAAATCTCAGGAGAGGTAAATTTGCTTGAACTTGGAAATAGGGAATCTAAAATGGTTGTGAATAGATTTCTTCGTAGACTTGGCTCTCCTACAGGTAAACAGAATGACCAGTATATACGACCACTATAATTTTTGCCATATAGCAAAGAAATTTCTTTTTTTTAATACCTGATTATACATTAGATTACTGCATTGCATAAATATTTACAACAATTGTTATTATAGCAGATATATTACACTAATATTTACAATCAGATATACATGATTGGGACTTAGTTTCTTAGTTTTGATATAATAGCAAAGAAATTTCTTAGTTTCGAAATATTGACACCACATTGTTTGTAATTTGATAATTTTTTCAATTTTTAAAAGCATTCAGTTGGCTGAACCTGACATACATAATCCATGTAATGTATGATTCATATGAAATATCACACAAAGTAAAATTAATATTGTGCAGAAGATGCCAGAACACTCCAGGAGTTTTGAAGAAATTTTCCTCCTCCTTAAGGGAGCTGCTCAACTCTCTTTCCATCTCAGGCACCAGATGTCTTGTGTGAAGGGACTTAATTCCTAGGAGAACTGGAGGGAAAAGATTCTGCTTGCCCTTCATGTGCAAATAAGTCGTTCTCCTTGCTGACAAGAATGTTTTTCATGCCCTTTTCAACTTGTTTGATATTCTAAAAATCTGCAGAGGGGTTGTAATGCTTCAGAAAACTGTTGAATATGCAAAAGTTTCACTTTTCCAGGTTTTAGATTTTTCTTTGTAGCAATTCCCATATTCACCAATAATCCATGCATGAACAATTCCCTCCACTAAAATGATGGAATCGATACCGGTCCCTCAATAGTATCTCTCTATTGTAAAGTTTAGATATGAGCTTAGCAACCGAGTGACAGTCGCCGCAAACACGAAGATTCTTCACAATCCGGATTGGTTGAGATGGCTCCACACTAATAAGCCCATATGCAATCGCTAGCCTCTCACTGTGAAGGTTAAGGGCCTGCTCCTGCACGTCTTCTTCTTCAACAAGTTGCAAAAGGTGAGACCTGTTGGGTACATAACCAAATGACTTTAATCTTGCTACAATTTCATCAAGCTTTGAGTAGATTTCCTTGCAGAGAGGGTGAGAGCTCTCTCCTGCTAGGAACTTATGAATTTCACCATTGACCTCAACTGAGCTACAACCCGGTTCTTTCTTTAATCCAGTGACTCTCATATGTTTCCTTAACTCAGAAACATTATCCCATTTCCCTGTTTTGGCATATATATTAGATAGTAGCACTAAAGCTCCATGATTTTCAGGTTCCAACTCCAGCAAATGGCTACAAGCGTATTCAGCAAGCTCAACATTTTCATGAATTTTACAGGCCCCAAGCAGAGCCCCCCATGCTGAGGCACCAGGAACTATTGGCATTTTCTCTATGAACTCAACAGCTTCATCCAACAGGCCAGCACGACCAAGCATGTCAACCATGCAAGTATAGTGCTTCACTCCAGGCACAACCCCATAAACTGGCTCCATTTGATTGAAAAACATCCTGCCCTCGTCCACTAAACCTGAGTGACTACAAGCGCATAGTACATTGGTAAAAGTCACAGCATTGGGCTTAACTTTAGCTTCTTGCATTCTAGAGAACAAATCTAATGCATCTCTACCACGTCCATACATTGCGAACCCTGCAATCATGGTGCTCCATACAAACACATCTCTACTCTTCACAGTATGAAATACCTCAAGTGCCTTATCCAGATTGCCACACTTAGTATACATGTCAATAAGTGAGGTTGTGAGATAGCAATTTAACTTTATCCCTTGCTTCTTCATTTTTGCATGGATCTGCACACCTATATCCATTGCTCCAAGCTGAGCACAAGCGGACAAAACACTCACAAAAGTGAACTCATCTGGATTCACATTCTTGCTGAGCTGCAACTCATGAAAAATGGACAAAGCCTCGTTTGGCTTCCCATTCTGTTCATAAGCTGAAATCAGTGCATTCCATGTGGCAATCTGTTGTATTGGCACGGCAGCCAGAACTGACATAGCTGCATCAAACTCCCCCAATTTAGCATATCCATCAATCATAGTTGTCCACGAAACAATATCTTTCTCTTCCATCTTATCAAACAGGCTTTTTGCATCTTCAAGACTCCCACATTTCACATACATATCAAGCATCGCATTACTCAAAGTCAAGTCCATTTTTATCCCATTCTTTTCGATATAAGAACAGACCCATCTTCCAAATTCCAAATCCCTCTTCTTTGCACAAGCTGATAAAACAGCCACCATTGTCACCTCATCAGGCTTCACATTTTCCATCTCCATCTCTCTATACAACTCTATTGCCTTTTCAAAAAAACCTCCTTGAACGAACCCCGAGATCATCGAATTCCAAGAAACAACATCTTTCTCACCAATCATTACAAAAACACAATAAGCCATAGCTAGATCTCCACATATGGCATAAAAATGTATTAATGAATTAGAAATAAACAAATCATCCTCAAACGAGGACTTGATAACCATTCCATGAATAGCTTGCCCTACACGAAACTGAACGAGCCTTGATGCCGCTTTAATCACAAAAGGGAAAGTGAATTCGTTCGGAAAATAAGGAGAATTATAAACCAGCTGCAAAAATATCATAAAACTCTGAATAGGTTCGGCGCTTGATGAATAAGCACGAATGAGGGTGTTCCAAGTATAAAGATTTGGTTGGGGAATTTGATCGAACATTTTACGTGCGTACTCAAGGCTGGAAAAGGTACCAAGAGCACAAGGTGTGAAGAGCTTGCTGGCTGAGTATGGGTCAAAGAAAAGGCCTGTACGTAGCATTTGTGCATGAATTTGCTTTAGCTGCTTTATATTTTTGCATTGTTTGATTAGTGAGAAAACTGGGTGCGGGTGGTGTTGATAGCCGTTATTGACAGTTAGGGTAGTGGGGTTTGGGTGACGTGGAAGAGAAATAACTGGGGTGCTTAGAGTTTCCATGTGTTGTGTGGTGGGTTATCCGTCATCATTCAGTGGGTTCTCATATCCTTTTCTAGGAAGAATGGACGGCGGGACGTTAATTAAGTTGAAATTAAAACGATTATACCGTTCAATATTTTGTAAATGACACGGCAATCCAGTGATTTCTGTGAAACCAGACGACTTGTTTTTTTTTTTCCATGAATTAATTATTTTTAAATTATTTTCTTATTTTTTAAAATCTCAATTTATTCTTTATTTTTACTAAGAAGACAAAAAAAAAAAAAGATATCAACCTACTTCTATTTTTTCCATAGCAATTGAATAGGGTTAACTTGAGGTTTTAAAAAATAGAGTGATATTTAGAATACAGGCAATTCATGAGTGGAATAATTCAAAATTTATCTTTTTTTTTTCTATTTTATTTTGTTCGATCATGAAATAGAATTAATTAATGAAAATCTTCTACTGAAATTAATTTTCTTCATTGCTTAAATTGATCTTAGAGGCCAGCTCGTTATTTATCATGACTGATGATTCAAGCTGTGTTTATTAGTTTTTGAGAAAATTAACTAAATATAATTCATGCATATAATAAAATATAGACAATCATATAAATCAATAACTCATTCATGGTTACATAACATATATTTACACAGCTGCCAAAACACAACGATGTTTTGTATCCTCATGGACTTGGAAGTTTTATTAGGAATGGACAAATTTAGAATAGGATCGGGTTCGGATCGAACCCCATTAGGTTTCGGCTCAATTTGATTGGATTTCGAGTTAATTAGGTTAGGAAAAAAGTAATCCAAAATCAATTCGAACTTGGAATCTAATCTGATCCAAATACAGTTTGAAATGGATTGGAAATTTGTGTTTGTGTGTGCATTGTGATTAACCAGATCCAATCATAATCCGATCTAATCGAGTGGCAAAAATCCAATCGATAGAGAATGATTTTGTCATTTTTCTTTTTGGAAAAAAATTCATATGAATGCACTAGATGGTAAAGATGCAAAGATTAGTTTATACCAACTATACACATATGTCCAGATGAAGGAAGAGGAATCTCCTTGTCTCTTTAAGTGTTATATCTTTTTGACAAAGGGTTGACTCCCATATTCTTGACCGGTGTTGTTAATTTAATTAGAATGTCAATATCAATGACGAGTTTACATTGCATGATTCAGGTCCTTATTACAAGAAGCAAATGCAAAAGATGAAATCAATGATGAGACTGCCTTGGCTTCTAGTCTTCTACTTACAATCGACTGAAAAAGGTCAGAGATTGAGCTCTATAAATTATGAGATCAAAAGAGGTGCTCTCAAAGATTAATCTGCTCATTTCTTTTCACCTATAACAAAAATGCAGATCGCGAGCGCTCTACATCTGTCAAGTGGGCTTGCCTTGCTTCTCTTTTGTGCTTCCACCATCGTCGTAGCCAGATCCAACGAGATAGATCATCTTGCATTACTCGCCACAAAGTCGCAGCTTCATGATCCACTTGGAGTCACAAGTTCATGGAACACTTCTGTAAACTTATGTCAATGGAGGGGAATAGCCTGCGGTCGTAGGCACAAAAGGGTGACTAAGTTAGACTTTGGAAACCAGAGCATAGGAGGTTTCGTATCTCCTAATGTTGGGAATCTTAGCTTCCTCAGGTACATCTTCATCGCAGATAACGGCTTCCAGGGTGAAAATCCTAGTGAGTTTGGTCGTCTGTTCAGGCTTGAATATGCAATACCGGCCAATAATTCTTTTTCTGAACAAAACCAACCAATTTATCCCATTGCTCAAACCTTATCACTTTTATTGCCCATTAAAACAACCTTGTGGTAGAGATTCCAACAGACCTTTGGCTACTAGTTAAAGCTTAACAGCCTGTCCATTGGTTTCAATAATCTTACGGAGACAACTTCCAGCTTTCATTGGAAATCTTTCAGCTCTTCATGTAATGTTTGTTAGAGATTACCTAGGTTAAAAATCATTTCTCCATGGTTACTCCTTCAATTTATAATATCTCTTCTCCAGAGAAGATTTATCTCACGCTCAATAGATTCAGTGGAAGGTTACTGTTTGACATTGGTTTCAATCTTCCAAACTCTAGAGAGTTTAGTATTGTTGCAAACAATTTTTTTCGGCTCTTTCCCTGATTCTTTGTCCAACACTTCAAATCGCAGAGCCTTTTGACCTTTCCGCCAATCAACTCAAAGGGAAAGTGTCGATTAATTTTAGCCGCCTTACGAATCTATCACTTCTAAGTTTATGGGCGGCAATAATTTGGGATCTGAGGTAGACAATGATCTTGATTTTGTTAACCTTCTTACAGACTGTAGCAAATTTGAAACTCTCATTTTATACGACAATCAATTTGGAGGGCCGCCGCCCCATTCCATAGTAAACATCTCAACCACAATGATCTCAATCAAAATAAAAAGAACCGTTCCTCCTGGGACAGGAAATCTTGTCAATCTGAAGGTATTTACAATAGAGTCCAGCCAGTTTGTTGGCATTGGCTGTCGACGATGGTATTTTGCCACAACAAATTTTTGATATAACAACATTTTCGCTTATACTCGATCTCCCAGGAAACCTTTTTAAGGGCACTCTTGCTTTAGAAGTGGGTAACTTGAATAATCTTGTTGAGTTGTATATTTTTAGATATCAGTTTTCTGATGAGATTCTTAAGACTTTAAGCACTTGTACAAAGTTTATAATATTTTTGATATCCATGATAATTCTTTCAGAGGAACCATTCCACTTTTTTTGAGTTCCTTAAAAAGCATCAAATGGTTGGATCTGTCAAGTAACAATTTGTCCGGTTAGATTCCAAAATATTTTTGGAGAATTTATCTTTCTTGGAATATTTGAATCTTTCTCACAATCATATTGAGGGTGAGGTACCGATAAAAGGAGCTTTTGGACAATAAAATAAGAATTTCACTCTTTGGGAGTGATAAGTTGTACGGGGGTTCAGATGAGTTGCTTTTACCATCTTGACCGTCTAAAGGATCAAGAAAAGCAGAAATCTTATCCATATGCCATATTATTGTTTATGCTCAAAAAAGGAGGTCTGCACATTAATCTTTTGATATGTTGCCGATGGAGCAAGAGTTTCCAATGGTTTCTTATGCAGAGCTGAGTAAAGATAACTGGTGACATTTCATCTTCAAACATAATTGGTTAGGGAAACTTTGGATTTGTATGCTTCTGGTATTTGCTCACTCCACCATATAGACTGAAAGGAAGTCTACCACTTTCATTGGGTTTCAATCTTCCAAAGGTGAGAACATTTTCAATTGATGGCAACCGTTTTACGGGCTTTCTTCCTGACTGGATTTCTTGTTCTTCAATCTTGGAAGGCTTGATGTTGCTGGAAACCATTTAAGTGGGAAAGTTTCTCTTGATTGAATATGGCAATAGAGTAAATTTTTTTTTTTGGTGTTAAAATAAGGGACAAACTAAAAAAATAAAAAGAAACACACTCTTTTTATCATATTATAAATTAAAATTTGTGTTTTTATTTTATTTTTTAGTTTGTCTTCTACTTTATTAAAGTAAGAGATTCTAATTTAGATGCAAATAATTTAATATCTTTACCACTACTATTAATTACCAATCGTTCAAGGTGATCCGAAATCCAACAACGTTTCGTAGATCAGGACATGGTTGTCTATGATAGTAATTTTGGATTTGCAAGATTTTCTATCAAATAGTCCTCTAAATCAAGCTCAATTGGAATAAATGGCTCTGTAGACTATCTAGCTCCAAGTAAATGTATCTTTTTTATATACTTTGATATTCTGATTTTATTCTTTTTTAATTCATGTACTGCATGTTAGAACTCATTTATATGTTAACTGACACATTAGTGCATCAACGTGTTTCTTTTAGAGTATGGCATGGATGGCGATGTGTCAATGGCATTGGCCGGAGATGTATAAAGCCTTGCAATTCTTTTGCTAGAAAATGTTCGCCAGAAAGCGGCCCACAGATAGCGCGTTCAGCGATGACTTGAGTCTCCACGAATTTGCTAAAATGGCTTTGCCAGAACTAGTGATGAAAATTGTTGAGACTTTTCTTGGCAATAATGTTTTTGATATAACAGAGATGTCAAATCAAGTCTCCACTGTTAAATGATAAATGCATAAAGGGTTATGCTTAGACATTTTACATATTCTATGTTACTCTGATAAATGGGAATAAACCAGAATTTCCGCAATTCATTGCTCCTTTTTCCAAGTCTCGAGTCAAGTCATCTTCTATGCGAAGACAAATTCACCACCATCACGAAATTAAATCATATATATTGTTCACAAATATTTTCAGAGAACATGAGATCATAGAAAGGAAATGACTGCGGAAGCTCATGGCTTCTAGGCAATATACCTATCATTTTTCTTCGATACTAATGATAACACACCATTCTAAAAGTTTAGACTAATGAATTGCCCTATCGAATTGAATGAAGATCCACCTTCCATCAGAGACTTCCTGCTGATCTCAGCCATTTCCTTCACTTTCTTCCTTATCTTGCTCTCATCATCCATTAGGCATCTTACCGCGCTCTCTATATCACCAGCCATCACGAGATCACTACCAACCCTGTAATCCAATCTCAAATCCAGCGCTAATCCCAGTTCCTTCACCATCCTAAATGCGTTAAGCTGCTGTTCTGCATAAATAGGCCATGTTGCAATTGGCACACCATACCACAAGCTCTCCAGGATCGAGTTCCATCCACAGTGCGATACAAAACCTCCAATTGCTTTGTGGGCTAAAATCTCCACCTGTGGGACCCACCCACAGATCATTCCTCTTCCCTTGATCCTTTCCAAGAATCCTTCAGGAAATACACCATTATTTGTGACATATCTATGTGCAGAAACTTCATCTTTTGGGGACGAAACTCGCAGAGACCACAAGAAATTGTACCCGCTTCTCTCCAGCCCGATAGCTATCTCTTTCACTTGTGCCACATCAAAGCTCCCAGAGCTTCCAAAACAGAGAAACACTACAGAAGATTCAGCCAGATCATCAAGCCATTGGAAGATCTTTTGGTACTGAGCCTCATCTAAATCAGGGTTAGGCTGACTTTTAAGGTGAAGTACCGGCCCAACTGTGTATAAGGGAGGATTTAGATCACCAGAAAATGCATTGACAGCATCTGGCTCTAACTCATGAAATGTATTTACAATGATACCATCGACATCTTTGAATCTTTGAGCAAGCTTCACCAAAGTGGCATGACCCCCATCCTTATTAAACAAACAAGAAGGCATAACACATACAGGAACTGGGCTGGTAATACCTGGGATCAACAAGTCATCATCTAAAGATTCAAATACAGTGCTGATCCTATCCTGACGAGTCGGTAAATACAGCATGAGACGTAAGAATCCCATATTAGAGGTTAAGAACATATACGAAGGTAGACTCAGCTCTTTAGCGATGTCAACCATGGACACACAAAAGAAATCAAGAACTAACCCTGTAACTTGGAGGGAGCCTGAGTTAGAGCGGGATGATACAATATTTTTAACACTGGGCAAGTGACTTTCCACAACCAGTGAGATGAAGTATTCTGGGGATTTCTTCAAAACGTCTGGAAGAGGCGGATCTACAGGAGGGAGGTCAATGACACAGATTCTTGGTTGTGAATCTGTTAGTGATTTGGTGTATGCGTCAACCCAAGGATTGACCGCTAGCTTCATAGACAGGATAGTGACTGAAATTCGATCATCCCGATCGGTTAAATGCTTCGCAAACTCAAGGGTTGACACAAGGTGACCAATTCCTGGTGATGGAACGAATATGAGCTCTGCTTTCTTCATCTCAGATTTTCAAACTTTTCCTTCTTGGCCCACCAATTCTGCTTGTATATCCTTATCTAGTGTTATGCTTCTTCGTCCACAAGCTCAAAAGCAAGAAATAGAAAAGTCACCTAGGAATGGTTGGTGCTTTATCCACCACTGAGCTACAGCAAATCTCTAACTTCAAGCAACACATACAATAATCACTGAGGGGCCCTTTAAAATTGATAGGCTAAACCAAGTAAGCTGAAATTGTGACATGAGCCCACAAAAAAAGGAATAATTTTTAACGAAGGCTCATACTTTTTTTACACTAAATTTAAGAAATTGAAAATTTCACAAACCAATCACCATTTGCTATCATATTCAACGACTTCGGATTCTGTCACCGACCGCGAGTGTTGAACAATCGCCCGACCAATCGAATTGATCCGCTCCCCCTTCTCCTTCTCAGTATCCGCCACAGAGTACATCGTGTATTCCCCCCTGGAGAGCTCGAAGGCGAAGGGTTTGTTTAGAACGTCCTCGGCGCATTTGACAATGAGGCAAGTGTCCACAGGGATGAAGCCACGAGCAGTGGAGCCGCGGGTGATGTTGTGGGAGTCTTTAAACCAAAAGTGCTGGCCTTGTTTTAGAATGAACCAACGGCGGAGCCAGGTTTTGATATAGTCGCCTTGCTTTGTTAGCCGGCCCGATCGCTCCGGGTTGGGACCAGAACTCTATGCCTTTGTAATCTACCGGGTTCGGGTCCTGACCCGATGATGCCCGCCAGACATTCTCCATTGAAGTTGAAGCACTTTCTACTCAGCTGGCAGTTATCTTTTCCTTTGTGCGTGCTTGTGTCATAAAAAGGTGTGAAAACTTGCCCAGGCCATGGACTCAGAAGCTAAAACCAACTCCAAGGACACACAATGAAAAATTATAATCTAGTTACGAACTAAACAATGATCCTCTCCTAGTCTACTCAAGCATTTATCTGAATGCATGTCATTTATCTGAACGCATGTCAAGTTTGGGACACAGCGCATAAGTTAGTCATGTTTGCTAGCATGATAGATCATTCGCTAGCATCATAAGTATACGTGGAGGCTACAAAGATTGAGCAATGCTCACAGGCCAGCTTTCATTTTTAAAGGCAGACGATTTTATTTCATAGGTTTCCCTTGATAAATTGTAGTTGAGTATTTTTCTTCATATTATCAGATACAACGTGTACAAGCATTTGTTAAGATCAATGTTTGAGGTCCTTTGCTATGGGTTGGCGGGAACCATCTGCTGCAAATCTTCCTGCGCCATAAGAAGAGCCACCCTTCACCTCATCCATCTTAAACATGCCACGGCCAAAGTTGTAACCAAGTGGAAGAAACAGCATACCATGATGTGCTAGTTGTGTTACAGCAGTCAATCTGTAAAATAATTTGAAGAGCAAACATTCATATACCACATTTTCTTTACAAAGTCGGATTAAAGAAGACATGCAGTGCATGAAGACAACAAATTATGAGGAACAAAAAACATACCAACAGCAATAAACAACAGAGGTCCTTCAACATATGACACTGGTGATGCTCTCCAAGATCAAATTGTAAGATTGAATGGCAGTCAATCAATAGAGAATATCTAAGAATTTAGAAGAATAATAAATCAAGAAAACACTCGCGTGAAGTTTTAAGTGTACCTTGGGTGCTCCACTAGCGGTCCCAACAAGTAGTGCTTCACGCAACGCATCCCAACTAGTTAAATTATCGAGCAACTCTTCAGTAACCTGCAAAAATAAACGGATGTTGTCGGCTTGCTGATTTAGCAATTCTCCAAACATCACATGAGTTTTATTCTTATTCACGAGTTCATAATATTGTCTTCGAATTTCTAGCTTTTCTTGTCCCCTATAATTGTCAAGAAACCAAATTCGTCTTTTTTCATTTGTTGTGAATAAAAGTTTTTTTCTCAAATATTCTTTATTGATTTCAAAATTTTTCTCTAAAACAAATAATTCATTATGATCCGTTATAGATGAATGTGTAGGTGACATTCTCGGAGATTCGTTTGTGTACTTTCACTTTGGATATATTCAGGTTCGTTAACAGGATAATATGTAGTTGATATGTTTGAAGAAATTGTCATTGTCTACTTAGCTAAGATCAATTCTTATTGGAGGCCTAAGAAATGAAAAACAAGAGGCTCTAGTTGGTTCTCTTGAGGATTATCCAAATTCAGCCTGGAGGATCCTAAGTTCAAGTTTGAGATTCTCTTTGTCTGGCAAATGGTGTTGTTACACTACCATCAGCTTTTGTTTCTATTTCTTTTAGTTATGTGTTTTGTACTATTTTAAATTGTATATATTTTTTTATTATCTATTTTTCAGTGAGTGTAATTTGATCTCATTTAATAGATTTTGAAATAGTTACATTTGCTTTGTGGAGATCCGTTTGTAATATAAAGTTTTTTCTTTTGGGATCTGTTTTAAATCTTTTGTGTTGAAAGCAGCGAACATTGCTTTGTAGTGAATTCTATGTATTAAAGTTACAGGAAGTGTTCCTGGTATGATTTTATAATTGTGTGTTTTAATATTCAAAGTTAGACATCCAATATATTTTTCTCATTTAATGAAACTGTCAAACTTGGATAACATTATAACAATCAAAATATTGGTCCATTGTCAAGACTTGTTTCAAATGTTCTTAAAAGTGAGTCTCTAAATCTGGAAACCTACAGTCTGTTAGACAAGCAAATAAAGCAATATCTAAGCCTTCACAACTCAATGGTTTAAATCCAATTTGGACTAATCCAACTTCACTTTTTTATCTCAACAGTTCTTTCTTCAGTTTTGAAAATATTATCAGATTTAAGAAATTTAATCTACTACTATATTTTAGATTTTGTTTGCTGGAATTATTGGAACTGACCATGTATCCCAATTGCTTAAAGCAAAGAGTATTGTCATAATTTTGGTCATTTTCTTCAGGAAATTTGATTTCTTCTTGGTTCACGATTCCGTCTCCAGTACAAGAACTGAAGGCAGACATTGATCTAGATAAATAGTTCATTATTAAAACATTTTTCTTTTATTTTCCACCTATTACGGTTGCTGACCAACAGTCTTACGACGCTATACTTGTCTTTATGCCGGGACCATAACCGCAATGGTTCAGCGGCAGATAAAATTAAATAATTTTCAAATAAACTCAAGTAATTACATCTCTACTCCCCTCTGGCTCTGATTCCAAAGAGATAGGATCAAGTATACCAAATTAAAAGCTGATTTTTTAATAAGTTTCGCTTATTTCCGATTTGAGTCTATTTTGTAAGCTTATTCTTTTTCAAATATAAAGCAGATCTTTAAAGGTCTATCTTATGACTCAAAACAAAATTATTCAACTATAAAAAATAAATAAAAAAGATTTTGTCCATCGGTTTGTGCACTATAAAATTGTGAAGTGATTTATTAAATAAAAAATTTCTTGCATGTGTTAATTGCAAATCTGCAAAAGCCTTCCTACTATCTCTCAAGTCGGGGTGGACAGAATCAATTGGACCTCCAAAAAATACGATTCCTTTCAGTTTTTTTGGTTTCAGTTCGGTGTTGTATAACTAAAAAAAAAATGAAATGGATTAATACGGAAATCGAATCAAATGGTTCGGTCCAATTTTTGGATCAAAATTAGAAAACTGGTACCGAACCAAACTCAATGGCATTTCTGTAATTGTAAATATGTATGTGTGTGTATGTATGTATGTACGTGTATATATATATATTAACACATATGTTGGCCGTAACAATTTAATTTAAGATATAAAAGCAAAAATAAAAATCAATTTCAATTCCTAATTGCTAGCTTTCAAATCTAACCCTCCAGCAGCAATCTCTCTCAGGCCTCGCAAACAACAATTTCTCTCTCCGATGGCCTGAACTGTCACAGACTCATCCCTCCCGCACGGTCATCACTCACGGTCACAGATTCATCACTCGGGGTCTCACTCTCACTGTCAGCTGCCACTAGCGCCCTTCACTCACGAGTCAGCTGCTGCTTGTCTGCTGTCATCTTTGCTAACACCCATCACTCACGAGTCAGTCACCGCTCGTCTGCCTCATCTTTGCCAGCCACCACAGGTAATCTCATTCACCTCGCCAGCCATTGCAGCCTCTCTCCGTCATTGCTGTTGCATCGATAAAGGTAATAATTCTATGATCTTTTTTTTTTTTTGTAAAGTTCTTTCCTTCTTTTTTCTTTATTTATTTATCTCACTTAGGATTTTGTTGTGTTTGTGTGTGATGTGTGGTGAGCTTAAACTAAAATGCTCCGATTGTAACAGATAGAACCGTAGAAATAGAAATATAAGAAAGAAGACGAAGCATAAACAAGCAAATGATCTGCGCAATACAGATGGGCAGAACCAGATTAGACCCAAAAAAAATTTGTTCGGTTCGTTTTTTTAAGTTCTGGTTTGGTATTTTATAACTAAAAAAACCGAATAGGTTAATGTCGAAAATGAACTGATCAGAGGAGGATGCCATTAAGAATCTGGCTGTTTAGGCTACGCTAAACCTCCCTATTTGTGAAGGTAGCTCATTATTCAAGTAGCACAATAAAGCCACATCAGCAGCAGATTGCCAGTGAAGAAAGCCAGCTCAGCATGATTGATTAATAGTTACTAATTCAGCTCATGTGAACTGTGATGTAATTGATTGCAGTTAGTTTTAGTTGTTAAGAAAGTTAGTTAGTCACAAATGATTCTCACGTGTAAGTGATTGTATATAAGTTTGTGATTGACTTATGAATTAATAGGAATGAATCCTCTGGAAAATAGTTCTTCATTTTCTCTATAAATTTTCCTTAAAGCCAAACAGCACATTTATGTTTTCTTACATGGTATCAAAGCCAACAATGGCTAGTTCGAGTAATACAACTTCAAATCAACCAATTATAAACTCAATTCCAACTACTCAAACTTCATTTACCTTTGCTGCAACTGTAAAACTCGATCGATCGAATTTCTTACTTTGGCGTAAGCAAGTATTAACGTCAATAAGAGGAAATCGTCTTGAACGGTACATTTCGAAGCCACAAGTTGTTCCAGATCAGTATTTGTCTGGAGGATCTGGTGAGAACATTGATAATCCAGCTTATATCAACTGGAGAGCACAGGATCAGATGCTTCTCGGCTGGCTACTGTCAACTGTCAGTGAAGGTATACTAAGCTCTGTTCTCAATCATGATACCTCATTTGATATGTGGAGATCTATTGAAAAACAGTTTGGAGTTCAGTCTGAAGCTAAGATAATGCAGCTTCAATATGAAATGAATATTCTGAGAAAAGAGTCAATGAATGTTGAAGAATATTGTGCCAAAATGAAATTGCTTGCTAATAAGTTAGCTTGTGCTGGTGATATAATTACTGAAAAAGATCTGTTAATGAGAGTGCTGAATGGATTAGGTCCAGGATATTTAGATTTAGCTTCAATAATCACTGCAAATAAGATGAGCTTTGATGATGCATATGCATTGTTGTTGACACATGAGGCTAGGCTTGAACGGAATCAGAGTACCAAAACTATGTTTAATGCTAATTACAGCACAGTTAATGTGAATCATCCCTATATGAAAGGAAAATTTAGAAGAGGTGCTTTTGGAGGTGGAAATTATGGTCGATCTGTGAGTAGAGGTTTCAATGTTGGCAGAGGCATGTTTCATAATCAATATCCAAGAGGTGTTTCAACTGGTTTTGGTAACTTTGGGAGTTATGGCAGAGGACAAATGATGCAGTCTTTTAGGCCACCTGTGAAAACTAATCCCCCAATCACCACACAAGCAGATGAATCACCAGTGATATGTCAGATATGCCACAAAACAGGGCACACGGCAGATGAATGTTGGCATGGATATGATGATCCACCATTGCCTAAATAGTTTGGAATAGGCAAATCCTTTGGACCTAGGGCAGTTTATGTGTCTACATTTGATCCATATGTCAACTATGTTGGTCCTTCAATTGAAGAACAATATGCTGCACATTATCCATACTACAATCCTATATCACATTCATCATTTCCAGCAGGAGATTCAACTGTTGCTGAGGCTTATCTTTCCAATTATGAAGGACCTGTTGATGAAGGGTGGTATCTCGACAGTGGTGCCACACACCACTTGACAAATAGCATGGCTAATATGAATGTCAGAGAGGAATTCAGAGGAGCTGATCAATTGATCATTGGCAATGGACAAGGTTTTCCTATAACTCACATTGGTAATACATGCTTTCTTTACAAAGGGTCAAATATGGCATATAAACCAGCATGTATTTTGCTTAAGGATATGTTATTAGTGCCTGATATCACAAAGAATTTGCTAAGCATATCAAAACTGACAACTGATAACAATCTTTCTGTTGAATTTGTAGGTAATGTCTTTTATGTGAAGGATTCTCTGAAGAACCAAGTGCTTCTGAAAGGAATTGCTGAGAAAGGGTTGTATAAGCTGCTACTAAAAACATCTGAGTCTCCTCATTGTGCTTACCTGTCTCAATCTTCTCCAGTTCAACCTCTGTCAATGCTGTCTGCATATTTCTCTGAATCTAATGTTTTCAAAAACACTCAACAGTTTGATTCCAGATGTGTCTCAGTTTGTAATGCATCATTCAATAAGTTTTCTAGTTATGTTTCTTCTTGTGATGCATTAAATAATAAAATCCAGATTTTACACAGGCGTTTTGGGCATCCAAATTCTCATATTCTGATGCATTTGCTGAAAACTATTCCTTCTATTAATCTCTCCCACAATACAACCAAACAAGCACTTGAAAAATTATGTGAAGCATGTCAAATGGGCAAAACTCACAGATTACACTTCCCTAGTACAGAAACTAAAACAACAAAAACCCTGGAACTTATACACACTGACTTATGGGGGCCTTCACCAACACCTTCTAGAGATGGTTATATCTATTAAATAAGTTTTGTTGATGACTTTAGCCGATACACTTGGATTTCTCCACTTAGGCTGAAATAAGAAGCTTTAGATGTCTTCAAGCTTTTCAAATTGCAGGTTGAAAACCAGTTTGATACTACAATTAATAACCTGCAATCTGACTGGGGGGGGAGAGTATAGATCATTCACACAATTTCTAAACCAATGTGGGATCATTTTCAGACATTCTTGCCCATATACACACCACCAAAATGGTTTGGTAGAGAGAAAACACAGACATGTTGTTGAGCTAGGACTTACTCTGTTAGCACAAGCCAAACTACCATTTAAGTTCTGGTGGGATGCTTTTCACACAGCCGTTTATCACATCAATCGATTACCATCAACAGTCCTGAAACTTTTGACTCCTTATGAGAAAATTTTTAAACTGAAACCTGACTACAACATGCTCAAGTGCTTTGGGTGTATATGTTATCCTTACTTAAGGGATTATAACCAACACAAGTTTGATTATCACTCAAGCAAATGCATTTTCCTTGGCTATAGTCCAGTTCATAAAGGATACAAGTGTCTACATTCATCAGGCAAAATCTACATAGCTAGACATGTGGTTTTTGATGAGTCAACATTTCCTTATTCCATTGACTCAGCCTTTAACTCCAATGAATCATCACTGAGTTCAAACTCATCCCTTTTTAATTCTCAGCAAGTGTACCAGTTATCTACATTGTCTGTAACCCCAAGGTCAGATGTGAATAGCTTATACAATTCTCAGCAAGAAATTCCTGCCAGAAGCAGTTCACAACATTCAGATAATTCTCCTTACATTGACAATCAACATTCCCATCTGCAAACACATCTACTAGCTACTGAGCCATCTGTTGAACATCAAACTCCTTCATCTCCACCTCAAACTGTACCTCCCACAACAACCTCTATTCAGCCTAATACACATCCCATGACTACCAAAAGTAAAGCTGGAATTTTCAAACCCAAGCTTTACACAGCAACTCTTGCTCACAAAGAACCTGACTCTGTGTATGATGCAATGCAAAATCCAAAGTGGCTTACTGCTATGAAAGAAGAATATGCAGCATTGATGGAGAATGGTACATGGTCTTTAGTTCCTAGAAAAACTGACCAGAAAGTTGTTGGTAATAAGTGGGTTTATAGGGTGAAATTTAACACTGATGGAAGTGTAGCCAAATACAAAGCTAGGTTAGTGGCAAAGGGATTCCAGCAGATCATGGGAGTAAATTTTTTTGAGACCTTTAGCCCTGTCATAAAACCAGCAACTGTGAGAGTAGTCTTGAGTCTAGCTGTGATGAGTAATTGGCAGATTAGGCAAGTTGATGTCAATAATGCCTTTCTTAATGGAGAGCTGTTGGAAGAAGTATTCATGAGTCAGCCAGAGGGGTTTATCAGCAGTGAGAAACCAGATTATGTGTGCAAGCTTCATAAGTCTCTTTATGGACTTAAACAAGCTCCAAGAGCTTGGTATGATAAGCTGAAAAGGTGTTTACTGTAGTGGGGTTTTACAAACTCCAGGTCTGACACATCCTTGTTCATAAAAAGAAGCAAATCCTCAATGATCTTGGTACTAATATATGTTGATGACATCTTAATAACAGGGCCAAATATGTCTGAGCTAGAAAGTTTTATTAATGAATTTAGTACAAAGTTTGCTTTGAAGGATCTTGGAGCACTTTCGTACTTCCTGGGCATAGAAGTGCTATATGGTACAGATTATATTTTCTTGTCTCAAAAGAAATACATAAGGGATTTACTGTCAAAGGCTAACATGCTCAACTGCAGAGACATTGATACTCCCATGAGTACAGGGATGAAGTTGCAGAAGGAAGCTCAAGGAAAGTTTGGTGATTATCTAGAAGATGCAACATACTATAGAAGCCTGGTTGGTGGAAAGCAATACCTGGTGTTAACAAGACCAGAAATTGCTTTTAGTGTGCATAAATTGAGTCAGTATGTATCAGCACCAACACTGCAACATCTTATGGCTTGCAAAAGGGTGTTTAGATACCTAAAGGCAACACAGGACTATGGACACAAGTTCATTAAAGATGGTCATCTGAAATTAATAGGCTTCACAGATGCAGATTGGGCAAGAGATTTGGATGACAGGAAATCAGTTGGGGCCTACTGCATCTATCTTGGCCACAACTTAATTTCTTGGTCTTCTAAGAAGCAACAGGTTATTGCCATGTCCAGTGCCGAAAGTGAGTACAGATCTTTGGCATCAGCAAGTGCAGAGATAAGTTGGTTGCAGTCATTGTTTTCTGAACTAAGATTACAGTGCATGAAGAAACCTGTTATTTGGTGTGACAACCTCAGTGCTGCTGAGTTAGCTCATAATCCAGTGTTCCATTCAAGAACAAAACATATTGAGATTGATATTCATTATGTCAGAAACAAAGTGCTTGCTGGTGATTTGAAAATTCAGTTCATACCAAGTGAAGAACATGTAGCTGACATCCTGACCAAACAACTCTCATTCAATCGATTTAGCTACCTAAGAATCAAACTTAATGTCATGCCATGTCCCTTAAGTTTGAGGGGGGCTGTGAAGGTAGCTCATTATTCAAGTAGCACAATAAAGCCACATCAGCAGCAGATTGCCAGTGAAGAAAGCCAGCTCAACATGATTGATTAATAGTTACTAATTCAGCTCAAGTGAACTGTGATGTAATTGATTGCAGTTAGTTTTAGTTGTTAAGAAAGTTAGTTAGTCACAAATGATTCTCACGTGTAAGTGATTGTATATAAGTTTGTGATTGACTTATAAATTAATAGGAATGAATCCTCTGGAAAATAGTTCTTCATTTTCTCTATAAATTTTCCTTAAAGCCAAACAGCACATTTCTGTTTTCTTACATAGAAATTCTCCACACTGATTTTTTGAAATTCTCAAACTGAACAGAAACAAAAATTTCCGTTTATCCTAAAGTCTAACCGATTTGAACTGGTGTCCATCACTACTGTAAAGCGAATTTCTCTAAGGGAGATAAAAATGACATATAAATCCTAAAAGAAGAAAATCACTAAAAAAAAAAATCAAAAGCATTTTATTCTAAATCTTCTAGTACTCAAAAGTCATGGTATAAAATTATTTGCCAAGATAAAAAGCTCATCAAGCTCAAAGAGAAGCCTACAAATAGTTCTTCTCCAAAAGATTTGTCAAAAGCGAAACTTATCCAATTATGGATTTTATCACTTGGAAAAATTCCCATGAAGTAACTCTTGCTATATCTGAGGTCAAACCAGAGCCAGAAGTAATTCCGCAATAAATTTTGAAATCATCAGTAAAGATAGCTCTTTCTTTGAACAAAAATAAAAAGGTTGTTCTTTTTGAAAATTTGATACCTCTCAAAAGTTATTTTCAAGATTAAAATATATGAAAAACCTTTAAAATAAAAAAAAAATTATTTTGGAAGATAGTAAAAAATCGTCTTACATAGGCAACCACCTACTTGCTCCCTATATTGCCTCAAATGAGTAGTTAAAACTAGCTTCACATTACAATTGTCAACTATCTTCCTTTCCTTTCACTTCGCATTGCCTATCCATAAACCTGTCGATGTCCTTCTTGTGAGACAAGTAATTTAGACCAACATGTTATTGAGAAAAGTTTCTAGGTCGTTGTGCAGAATTCGTTTTACATATAAATTTGCTAACGCGGCCAAAAGCCTTTAAGGGTTATTAGCTACTTGCAGAAATTTTCAGAAACACCAGCATAAATAGGCTGTTGTACAACATCTGATGCATGGGCTTTTTCTAATTCATTTTTTAACTAAAATGTGTGATTCTTAATTCTGAGTAAAGCTTTTAATCTTCTCTGGAAAAAGATGACTGTTTTTTAGGAGTTTTAGTAATGAAAGCACGTTAGTTTTTCCTTCAAATATTAAAGCTTGATTGTTGTGGTATTTTCTAATTTCGTTGATTTTGTTGATTTGTTCTCTATTCTTGCTTTGAATTGGAGTTTCTTGGAATAATTTGTCTCAAAGTACAAAAAATGGTGTTCGAGCATTAGTTCGATCTCAACCATGTCACTTCTGAAACTAGAAATTGCGAAATTCACCATTGGTGGTGATTTTTCACTTTGGAAAATGAAGATGAGGACTCTCTTTTTTCATCAGGGTCTTGAATCTGCTCTAGAAGAAAAAGATTTTGGGAAATATCAAGTTCTGTCTCCAATGACAAGAAAAGACATATCTTAAACAAAACTCATAGCACCTTGATTTTGAGTCTTAATGACTCAATCTCAAGGGAGATTTCAAGTGAAAAGATAGCTCCAGGTGTTTGAAATAAATTGAAGGAAATAAAGTAGAAGCTTTGTGAATGAAGAAGTCATGTGCTCACAAAATGTTCTTAAAAAAAGATTGTATCCTTTTCAATGAAAAAATGGTTGTCAACGCAAGAGCATATTGATATTTTCAATAAGACCATTCTTGATCTTAAAGAGGTTGAAAATATCAAGATTGTGATGAAGATAAGACTTTTCTCTTACTGAGATCATTGCCAAAGTCCTATGAGGGCTTTGTTGATACCATGTTATATGGTTGAACAACTCTTACATTAGAAGATGTGAAGGCTTCCCTATGCTCAAAAGAAATTTAAAGGCATTCAAAGGACTTGGATATAAATATAAGTGAGGTTTGATGGCAAGGTTAAAAAAAAAGAAACCTAGGAAGAAAAAAAGAACAAGAATTAGTATATATAAAAAAAAAAAGATGAGCCTGACAAGGAAAAGATAAAGAGAAGAAATTGTTTCTATTACAAGAAATCTAGTCATTAAATTAGGAGTTGTGCTAAGAAAAATAGAGATAATAAGAAGAAATCAAATGATCATGTTGTGGCCTCAGATGACTCTTCTAATGAAGGCTATCATAGTGTTGATTTGCCAGATACATCAAATGAAAAGATTAGATGCCAGCCGGTTCTTGACTCTGGATGCTTTTTACATATAAGTCCAGATAAGAGTCTTTTTCATGATTATGAATCTATTTATGGTGGTCAAGTCTTGATTGGTAATTATAATGCTTATCAGATTGTTGGTATGGGTTTTGTCAAAATCAGAATGTATAATGGAACCACAAAGATACTAGAGCATATAAGGCGTGTGCCTTGACTACAGAAGAATCTAATTTCTTTAGGCATGCTAGATAGATTAGGTTACTTCTTTAAATCAAACTATGATGGTTTAAAGATAATGAAAAATATTATTGTAGTAATCAAAGGTGTCAAGAAGAATAGACTCTATTTGTTGGAAAGCTCACATGTGCATATGTTATATGTTTTGTACATAAAAACTGATATTGATAGAGCTAAGTTGTGGTATCTAAAACTTGGCACATGAGTGTAAAAGGTTTGCAAGAATTGAGTAAACATGGGTTGTTGTGTGGTGATGACATTAAAGAACTGGATTTCTATGAAAATTACATCTTTGGGAAAGGATACAAGGTAAAGTTTGTAAAATAAGCTCATAAATCTAAGAATGTATTGGATTATATACATTTTGACTTGTAGGGGCCTGCTCAAATTCCATCTTTAAGTGGTGGAGAGTACTTCATAACATTAATATATGCCTACTCTGGGAAAGTGTCACTGTACATTCAAAACAAATGATCAAGCTCTTAAAAAGTTCAAAATTTAGAAAGCTCTTGTTAAAAGTCGAATGGAATAAAGGCAAATGCATTAAGAATTGATAATGGGCTTGAATTTTACAATAAAGAGTTTGAAGAATATTGTCAGAGGTGTGAGTTATTAGAAATAAGATTGTTAAATTCACTGTTCAGCAAAATGGCTTGACTGAGAGAATGAACATGACCCGTATTGACAAAAGAAGATGTTAGCTAATCAACTCTAAGTTACGAAGAAGCTTTTGGGTAGATGTTATTACCACAACTTGTTACTTGGTCAACAGAAGCCCATCTTCAGCTCTAAAGTTCAAAACACTAGAAGAATTTTGGACCAGTGTGCTGCAAGTTACAAGCATCTTAAAATATTTGATGTCCAGCATTTGTCCATATTAAGAAAGAAAAGCTTGATGCAAGGGCTTTAAAGGTGTACTTGTCGAGTATCTAGAGAGAGTTAAGGGCATAAGGTCTAATGTTGACTGCTCACAAGTGTATTATTAGTAGGATGTAGTGTTTCATGAGGAAATGATGATCAAGAATCCTAACATTGCAACCTTTGATACTAATTCCTATACTAATGAATTTAAAAGAAGATACCAACTGTGATATGTCCTAAAGTTGAGGTAGAGTCATCTAGTAGCAGTAAAAATAAAATAAAAGATGACAATTTCGGAGAATCTCTCAAGGAAGTTTGGAAATAGATAAATCAAGAACACTTATCCCTGACTTACGAGACTACCAATTAGCAAGAGATAAAACCAAAAGGGATATCAAACCACCTGACCTAGAATAATTGCATATATATTCATCAATGTAAAAGATATAGTTGTTGAAGAGTCTACAAACTATTTAACATCATTGAAAAGCAGTGATAGTAGCAAATAGGTCAAAGACATGACTGAAGAAATGGATTCTTTAATTAGAAATCATACTTGGACTCTTGTTCCAAATCCAAAAACAGAAGACTAGTTAGTTGTAGATGGATTTTTTTTTTAAAAACAAAAGAGTCCATGTGCAAAAGGTTCAAGATTTAAGGCAAGTTAATTGATATGGGATTCATCAAAGAGGTGTAGATTTTAATAAGTTTTTCTCTCCTCTAGTTAAACACAATCTATAAGGATATTGCTGACTATGATAGCATTACTTGATTTAGAACTTGACCAAATAGATGTAAAGACTGCTTTTTATATAAAAAACGTGAATAGAAGATATTGATGACATAACCTGAAATATTTGAAGTTAAAGGGAAAGAAGATCGTGTTTGTCTTTTAAACAAATCTCTTTATGGCCTTAAGTAGTCCTAAAGGCTATGATATAAGAGATTTAATGAGTTCATTGCCTCAAATGGCTATTTTAAAAGTAAATATAATAGTTTTATGTATTTTGGAGGCTTTAATTTAGGTGAAGCAGTTTAGTTTCTACTGTATGTCGATGATATATTGATTACTAATAGAAACAAAAGTGAGATTAGGAAGGTTAAAGGTCTATTAAGTGGAGAATTCAAAATGAAGGACCTTGGTTCTGTTAAAAGAATAGTTGGCATGGAATTATCATATATAGAAGTGTTGAACTTTTTTTGTAAGTCAACAAAAGTACATATAAAAGATTCTTGATAGGTTTGATATGTTGAATTATAAACTGTTCAGACTCTTCTAGGCCATCAGTTTAAACTTTCTAAAGTACAAATACTGATGACACGACAAGATAAGTTCTTGACGTTTGAGATACCATATGCTCAAGCAGTTAGAAGTCTTATGTATGCAAAAGCGTGTACAAGGCTAATATTGCTTGTGTACTCAGTGTTGTTTGCACATTTATAGGTAATCTTGGTAAGGTGCATTGGTATGCCATAAAGTCGATTATAAGATACCTTAAAAGGCACTGTAATCATGGTTTGATGTGTTGAAGAGCTAAACAGGATGAAAATAAAGTTGTAGGATATGTTGACTTTGATTTTACTGGAGATTTAGCTGGTAAAAGTCAATCTCATGCTACTTATTCATGGTGATTGGTTGCTTGGTCAGTCAGAAAGTAAATCTATAGTCTATTGTTGCTTTGTAATCTCTAAAGACATAATTTGTTACTTACTACTAGAAAAATAGTCTTTGATAATACTTAGCTCGTGACACTTTATTAACAAGTATCAATATTTATATACATGTAGACCATTTTCCATGTTTAACATACAAGTATCCCAAAGTACTGATATTATGGTGTCTCTAAATTTTTCATCAGAGATCGCTAACACTAAGGTGTCAGTAAAAAAAATCAAACTAATTCTAATGTTATTTCATATAGAACTTGAACCAAAGACCTATAAAAAGCAAGCTTTTAAGTCTTAGACAAAAACCATTCAAAATTGTGATAATGACACTAAGGTATCACTAATGATTAAAAAAAATGCGCACACATTCGCACGTGATACCTCACATCTCACACTCATAAGGCGCAAAAACAAACCCTAAGTCCCTAACAATCAACATTACAATACCTTAAAGGCACTATAATCATATCTTCTCGTCAACGCGTCAAGCCTCTCTATCACGCCGTCAAGCCTTCGTTACAAGTGACAGCGTCAAGCCTCTCTGTCATGCAGTCAAGCCTTCATTACGGGGCACAGCGTTAAGCCTCTCTGTCACGTCGTTAAGCCTCCGTCACGTGTCACCGTATCAATAAAATGCAAGTTATGCAACCCAAGAGGGGGGGTGTATTGGAATTTTAAAAATTTAAGCTAAACAAATCACACAACACTTCAATCTAATGCCCTAATAAATTCATAAACAATAAATTTAATAAATCACAATAATAAATTAGTAAGGGAAGAGAAAACAAACACAAGGATTTTTACGTGGTTCGATAATCCTTACCTACGTCCATGCCTCCAAGCACACCGGGCTTGAGAATTTCACTATCGAAGCCTCTCAATGCTTCAAATGCTTACGATTGACTTCCAAGGTGTCAATGAACCTTTACAACAAGAGATTATCCCTAATCTCTTAACTCAAGTGTATCCCAACACTTACAACCTCTCAATTTGATTTTACAAAAAAGATTATAAAAATTTTTCTCACACAATGTGTTTGAATACAAATAAAAGCCCAATATGTGTGAATAAATTAAATGAATACACAAAGTTTATGCTTTTAGATTTGTAGAGAAATGCTCAAAATATTAATGGTTGCATCATATCAAATGAGTTTGATTTGAGCAATTTATAGCTGAGGAAGAAAACTAGACGTTATTGACTTTTTGGTGATAACTGGCTTGCCGCTTTTATGAATCCGGTTAGCCGCTTTATATTATCATTATGTTCAAAATTTTGAATTTTTGCACATCTGGTATGCCGCTTTCTGAATCCAATTAGCCGCTTTCATTCCGGAGAGTTTTTTCCCATAATCGGTTTGCCGTTTTCTTTAATCCAGACCGATTAGCCGCTTTGCTACAGTGAACTATTTTACCAAAATTATAGTTTTACACCAAAACTTTATATGACTGCATTATGGCCTAAAATTCATAAAACTTTACAAAGACGTCCAATTTCAAAATTTCTAAATAATGCTTGTTATTCTCAAAACTTTGTTAAATTATGATATGACCCAAATATGTGGAAATTATAGATGGCTCAAAATGTTTTAAATATTTGCAAATAGGCCCAAATGCAGAATTCAAAACAATACTTATTAAAAATCAATCTTTTTCATTTTAGTCCATATCTTGAAAAAATAACAAATTTCGTAAAATAATTTTTTTGTTATAAAAGCATAATGTGTAATTATTTGTTTATTCAAAACATGTGGTTTGTTATCATTAAAATCAATCATTTTATAGTCATGTAGCTAACAATCAAGCCTCTCTCCACTGTCATGAGTCACTGCCATGGCACTGTGCCACCAGCAGCTAACAACCAGTAAAATTGACAACTATGCTAACCTCCCACCACCACAGTACCACGCCACTATCTGCCAATACTACACAAAATCTCTTCAAGACTTTGAGCCATAGTGGCTAGGTTTGCTTCTTTATGTCTTAAGGAGTATTTTTAAATCTTTCTTCTTCAAGTGTTCAAAAGTTAAAACAACAATTTTAGGTCTCAAATCTTGCTTCTTCAAGTCAATTGCTAGTTATATTTCAATTGCCAATTATGTTAGAGGGTATTAACTGATTCGTTAAGTAATTTTGCCAAACAGATAAGGTGTCACGTTATAGCGACCTTGTATATATCTATATCTAACATTGAATGAATGAATCCATTTATAGCTTAGAAATGCAAAATCAAGAGCAGTAACGTTTAAAGAACAATTAAAAATGAAATGAAAGCTTAATCACAAATTGTTTGTTGATTTACCTTTCAACAAATCTCTCGCACACTCACACATTTTGCTCCTTACACTACCTTTTTGACCTGGCTCCTAAGAATAAAAATAATAAAGTAAAAATTTGGTCCTAGGAAAGTCTAATTTCTAAACATTAGGGGAAAAAGTTAAAAGAAAGTAAGATTTATTTTGCAAATTTTATTGTGCTTCCTTTATATTACTATATATATTCAAACAATAATAGTAATATGAGTTTCATAGAAAATTTAGTTGATTTGATCATGTTCATTGATTCCTTTAATAATGCTTTATGAATTCTTTTTATCTTTTTTACGAAAGAATGATAGAGCAGATAATATCAAACTAATTTTATAATAAATGGAAAAACGTGTGAAATTTAATTGGAAAAATATTGAAATAATCTATTTAAGATTTTTGTGTCCTCTTATGTTAGTTAGCTTATTGGGTATGCTTTCATTTTATGTTTGTAGTTTGCTTTGTTTACACCAAATACATTTTTTTTTATTGGTGGCTTAGTCTAACTTGCAAGAAGCTGCATATTCTCTGTAATTTGCAGAATTTGTTTATTCTTTTTTTTTGGGATATGCATAAAGATTTGGGTGCATACATTACTCTCTACACTTATCATTTTTATATAAATGAAACCATGTAACACATATTGACATCACATGCAACTTTACTTTCTCAAAGATTTAATCCAATAATAAAATAACATTGTATAAAAATAAAGATTTAATCCAACAATGCATGTAACTGCACATGGAGTCAAGTGCAAAACTATATCCTATCAAGTGCAAAACTATATCCCAAGTTTGATTTACAAATAAAATATGTATTTCATTTATTTTATAATCTTTCACTGAATTAAGAAGAAAATTGTTTTCTAAGTGTGAAAAGTGCTTGCAGGGGCGGACCGCAGGAGGAAATTTAAGGGGGGCCAAATTTAAATATGTAATTGTACAGGGGTCAGTGTGGACATTTCACATAAATTATTCATATTTTATTTAAAAATCTCAAAATATTTTAAAATCCTGGGGGGGCCATGGCACCCTTTGGCCTTATATGGCGTTCGCCCCTGAGTGCTTGTAGTAATTTTCTTTTAAATAGAAACTGTACTTCTATGCATTATCTTTATTTATTTTATTATTATTATTATTATATATATATATATATGTATGTATGTATGTATGTATGTATGTATATGTACATTGAAATGTGTAATGGTCATGTGGCCATGATGGCCACTTGACCATTACGAGAAACCAAATTGTTTTTGTTTCTGTTCTTTAGCATCAAGATTGACAAAAAAATTAAAATCACCAAGTGCAACAATCATTTAACAGTGCATGAATAAAACTCAGAACCAATTAAGCTTAAAATAATAATAAGAAAAATTAAGGGAGAAAAAGAATGACCTGACCCAGCAAGCTAACAACATAGCAATTAACCCAAAATCAGCCCAAAAAAAAAAACCAGTGTTCAGCCCAGCACCAAGCTGCATGATAACTCCTACAAACAAAAGCCAAAGGTGGCCTTTTTTCATTTTTCTCATCTGGGTCTTTGTTTGTCATAATTTTTTACTCAATCATCTCCATGTTGGTGTGAGGCAAAGGTAATTGAAGGTGCAGCTGTTCATTATTGGCTGTTACTGCACTTCAGGTGTTTCATTTTTTTTTATATACAAATATATATATATATATATATTAAAGGGCCCTTATCCAAGCCCTATTGTTGTACTTGTTTTATTGAACTCGCAAGCGCACGAATCTATTGTAGAGTATTTCAATGGTGACGAGTGTCGATCCGACGAGAAGGTGGATTTTAATTATGTGCATAATTAATTTTCTATGAGGATGGTTGGATTTTTGGTGGAAGTGGTTTAAATTATCCTAAAATTCAAATTAAAATGGCGGGAATAAATTAAAACGAATTCTATTGAAATGAAGCACTTGGGTATCCGAATCTGCATCAACATGCACCATTGGCTAAATATTCCTTATTAATGTCAATTAAATCATGAGGGAAGTTTCCACTCCTCAGGAACCACACTCCAATTAATATGGTGCTAAGGGCTTATCGTATCAAACTAGTGCGGTATCTAGACAAGATTATTACTATTTGTCGACGAAAAGTCAAAACATCCACAATAATTAGAGGGGAAGAGAAAGTAAATTTACCAAATAAAGTTCATGGCACATGTTGAGACTTCACCTTCAACCCAAACTTGAAAGAAAATTAGCTACTCATAATTGTACTAGGGGTAAATGAAAATTTATTAAAATACATACAAAATATAAGATGGAGAAGGAATTACAGAAAATTAAACTAAAAAATGAATTCAAGGATGCCAAATTAGGGGGGAGAGCCCCCTTTCTATAGATACACTAAGTAAATCATGACCATCGGATTAAAAATATTTTAGAAACTTAGGATTGTGCCACGTCATCAGTCAACAGTACGCGGTTTGAATAGTCAGACGGCTTGAATAGTGATGCGGTTGGTTGTAAATAATCTTGTGTATATGCATGTACCGTATACACGATTTTTGGTCCACTGACATGCTGCCACGTCACCTATCAACAGTACATAAGAATTTTAATCCAATAGGATCGTGACACCTCATCAGTCAATGCCACATCATCGTTCCGTATATGTGAACAGTGTCGTGAATAATAACATGGATAATACCGTACATGTGAACAGTGCTATTTTTCCTTTTATTCTCCTCCTAAGGTTTTCGACTGTCCTGAGTTCAAAAGTGATGTTCGTTTTACTGTCTGATCTCTTATTCATTGTGAAATAACCATGATGCCCCTAAAATACATAAATACTTAATTAAAATAAAACACACATAATTAAATCACAAGAGGCTTAAATACATAAAAGTAAGGGTGTTAATAAGACTTGAAATATAAAATGACAATTTTCTCCTTTATAAATATACATTTTCTAACACTCAACACCTATATATGTGAGCCTTGTATTTTCTAAGCCCTTATCCATAATTTTATCTTGTGGGCTGGGCTTAAAGCCCGTGAGCCTGGGTAAGCCGACCTAAAGAAGGAAAGACCTCATTTTATCATGAAGAAGTAATTAAATAGATCATAATGTAAAAGACAATGATCCTTAATTTAGGGAGATCATGGGAGCTATCGAAAGATTAAAAAATTGGTTGTAGGGAGATAAAAAGTATGCTTAATGAACATCCACATAAAATTTAATATTTTCATAACATTCTCATCCTATAGAGAATGTCTTACTAAATTCTTTACTAGTAAAACTACCTCATCAAAATGGTATAAGGAAAAGCTCATTATAACAAAAGTCTGGTGAAAGAAAAAGTGTACAGTGCATGCAATCCTCAATATCAAAAACTCTTCTTGTTAAATATGGTTGCCCTCATAATGACATGAGTGCTTCAATAATCAATTATATTTTGTTATAATACTTTGATGAAATAATCTACACGATCAACATTCATCTTTCAAAAGACTAAATACCTAAAATAATTTGAGACATCATCATTTTGATTGAAGAATATCTTCATGTATAATCTTTATAATGTTGATGTTCTTGAATAAAACCAAGCTTTAGCACCCATATCAAGGAAGAGTGTGATATACTTTTCACACTATTTTGATATTTTCAAGTTTATGCTAAACATGTTTTAATAAGCAATTATGCAAATTTCCAATGCCTTTGTAGGCACAAGCTTGAATAGATATGGTTCTTCTGGACAAAGACACATACATCATATTTTAAAGTAGAATATTTTTTTAACTATAAAATACTTCTGGCATTTTTGCAGTATTTGCATTCCACTTGATAAATTTCAATCCATAATTTGAAAGAAATTCTTTCACTTTAAGATCTTTCGTCTTGAATCTTATTCTTAAAATAAATAAATTCATAAGCTCTTCAAGAGCTTTTCATAATGAAGTCACCAAGTCACCAACACATTTTGCAAAGATTGCAAATTTAAAGGGAAAAGAACATCAACAGCTCCAAGGAGGTAAATGATCATGCAACCCCTAAGTTTTAAAAAAAGAGACACTAAGACCCTTATACTATAATCCCCTTGGAATATAGTGATTAAAATTTTTAATAAATAAAAATATTATATAAATAATTTAATCTATCTAGTAGAAAAATAATATTTAAATATTTAAATAAATTTAAATATGTAAATTATTATATTTATTTTAATAATATATTTATATTTATTGTAGAGATTTAAATAAATATTTTCATTAAATGCATTTTACAATTAAAAAAAATCTCACATACATTAAAATTATTATTTTACATAATATTCAAAATAATTAAAATTTAATAAATATTATTTTAATATTAATATTATGTTTCAATTTATTATAAAAATTACTTTAATATAATAAAATGTATCTAATAGATTGTAAAATATTAAAATGTTTTTAAATATTGAAATTATTATAAAAAATTTATATTGTTACTTTTATTTTTACATTATATTTCTATTTATTATAAAATATTTTAGTCAAATTTTGGGGTTAATAAAGGCAAAGGATATTATGGACAAATGGGGGTCTTGGCGCCCCTTTTTGAAAACTTGAGGTTCTTTGTAGGTGATTAGTGTTAAAAATTGTATGTTTATTATGGGACAAAAATATTATTTTGTGCTTATAATATAATTTAGATTTGTAATTATGTAACATATTATGAATTTCAAATTATTTTCTAAATATTTGATTTTGTGTATTTTTGTGTGTTTGTTAGGTAAAAGTAATAATTTCATGCAATTTAGGGCTCCAAACAAATATACGGATGTCAAATTTAGATTCCAGAAGTTCGAAAATTTAGGTCATTGTTGAGGAGGAACCGCCACTTTTGTTGTAAATTTATAAGTTTTTACCACGGTAAATGTGGTAATTGTGAAATTATAAGTTTTTATCATTTTAGGTATGGTAATTGTTAATGGAATGTGTTGGATGTGCTTAAATGGATTAAGTTAGATTTATATTTTGTTAGTCGGACAAATGTAAGGCTAAGATGTTATTAGTTTTATTTATTTGTGTGTTATGAATTAATCTTGTATTAGTATAAATAGAGAGGATGGGAACACACTTCTCCACACCTTTTTTTCTTTTCTTTCTGCTCAAATTCTTCTTCTCATCTCTCTTTATAATATATTTTCAATAAATAAAATTAGTTTTATTTTCAATTTTCAAATACTTTTTTAATTATGATTTTTATTTTAATAATTCCATTTATTTCAATTATATTTAGCTAAACACTAATAGTTAGGGCAAGGTGAAGCTCTAAGGAAATAAATATGATTTAATCAAATTCTATTTTTAATTATATAAATTAAATTAGTTTCCCATTAATTTTATTATGGATTAATTACTTAATGTGCCAAAATTTAATTTGTCTACAATAAATTAAAATATCATTTTACCATACTTTATACTAAGATATTAAGAATTCATCGTGCCAAAATCCCATGTTTGTCTACAATAAATCAAAATTTTAAAATATAAAATATGGATAAAATTAAACAAGAATCAAACAAAAAATTTATATTAGAAGTATCATGTTCAAGTTGCTTATTTCATTAAATTGAATTAACCAAACAAATATCACTTAGTTTAGAAAAACTCCTTTTTTGAATATTCTCCTCTATAAAAGATTCAAGCAATTCCTTTTGTTCATCAATCTCATCTTCATTCTCATTTTCTTCATTAGGTTGCCTACACATGTTGAAAACATTCAATTTCATAGTCATATTTCCAAATGACAAATTCATTAAATCATTCCTACAATTAATCAAAGAATTAGCAGTTACTAAAAATAGTCGACCCAAAATTACAAGAATTGGTCTATAATTATTCACAACAGGTTCAATTTCTAAGACAATAAAATCCATAAGGTACATGAATTTATTAACTTGGACTAAAGCATCTTCCATTATTCTTTTTGGTACTTTAACTGATCTATCGGCAAGCAAAAGTGTAGTTGAAGTTGATTTTAACTCACCAAGATTAAGTTGAAGATAAACTGAATATGGCAGCAAATTAACAGTAGCCCCAAGGTCTAACAAAGCATACTCAATTTGTGATCTCCAATAATACAAGAAATAGTAGGACAACCAAGATCTTTACATTTCAACTTATTATTAGTAGACAGAATGGTACTTATATGTCCAGCCATGAAAGCATTCTTTCTTACCTTCAATTTCCTCTTGACAGTGTGCATAAGTCCTTCAAAAATTTGGCATATGAAGATACTTGCTTGATTGCATCTAACAAATGAATGTTAATTTTCACTTACTTAAAGATTTCATAAATTTCAGAAGAGTGGTTTGATTTCCTTGGTTTATTGAATGCATGCAGAAATGGTGGTTCAGATGGAATAATATTTATGTCTTCATTAGGTGTAAGTTTATTTAGTTTTTTCCTTACTTTTTGAATTTGCATTGTCTTTATCTTCACAAAGTTCAGGAATAGGTCTATCAATAACCTTACCACTACGAAGAGTTATAACTGACTTGATTTCATCCATGGGTGAATTTTGTTGAATCTTAGGATTTGGTTGTAGTTGAGCTGGAAATTTTCTTTTTTCTTGAATTGTGAGTGCAGAAGCAATTTTAGCAAGAGTATCTTTCAAATCAGAAAAGGTTTGTGCATTTTGATTGTTAATAGCATCTTGCTTCATAATGTATTAATGCATTGTATCTTCTAAATTTTTCCCTGGTGGTGGAATATATGGTGCATAAGGTTGAGCATTTTGAAAATTTTGTAAAGGTGGTGCTTGTGAAGATTGTGCATTATTAATATTCCTCCAACTAAAATTTACATGATTTCTCCAATCATGATTATAAGTCTTTGAAAATGGGTTTGGCTTGTTAAAAGTGTTAATGGCATTAGCTTGATCATATAAACATTCTTTAAGTGCAGGCAAAGTGGGCCAATCTTGAGTGAAATGATCATTAGAACTACAAACATCACATGCAATTTCTTAAACATATTTTACTTGATCACTCTTTTTATTCTCCAAATCATGATCTTCCCTAAGGTTATAAATTCTTCTACTAGATGGAGATAGTTGTAATTTATTTTTCAATTCAAAAGTTCCAACAGTATCCCAATATTGTGCATGTTCAGCTAATCGGTCAAGGTAATCTAGTGCATCTTCAGAATTTTTATCTCCAAATTCACCATTGCACATCATTTCTATAACTTATCTATTTTAGGGTGTTAAGCCCTCATAGAAATAAGTGACCAATCGCCAAGTTTCAAAACCATGGTGTGGACATATGTTAAGCAATTCTTTAAATCTATCCCAACATTGGTATAATGTTTCTCAATTTTTTTGAGTGAAAGAAGTGATTTGCCTTTTAAAAGAATTGGTTCTATGAGGTGGAAAGAATTTTTTAAAAAACTGTTCTTGCATGTTATTCTAAGTTCTTATTTATCCAGATCTAAGGTTTCGTAGTCAAGTTTTACCTTTATCGTGTAGTGAAAAAGGAAAAAACTTTAATCTAATTATGTTCATACTACAATTTTGGTCTATATGTATTAAAAACTTCCTCAAAATCTCTTAAATGCAAATATGGATTCTCATATTCTAAACCATAAAATGTTAGTAAAAGTTAGATAATACCTTATTTGAAGTTGAATCAAGACACTTTTAAAGGAAATACTATACATGATAGTGCTCCGGTTCTTGTTGGATTCATGTAATCTCTCAAAGTTCTTGGTTGATTCTAATCATGTTGAAATTGGTTGTCTCCCTGATCAATTGGAGGATTAAGTTGGCCCAAAATATTTTTGTCTTGGATCTCGTCCATGATTAATGGTGGTGATTGAGATCTATGAAATAACCTGCCACTTGAAGCTCGAGACCAACAGCTCATGCAATAATGATGGTGTGTGTATGAAATTATGTTGTAAAGATAATACACAAACAAATGAATAACATTAAAAAATAATTACACAAATTAAAAAAATGAAAATTAAACAAGATAAATGTACAAAAAAAGCAATATAAAAATAAATAAATAAACTAAAAATTAACTAACTGAAATTAAAATAATTAAATAAGCAATAAACCCAATATATAAACAAAGTAAATGCCAAAAAGAAAAATAAAAAAATGCAAAAATTAAATTACAGAAGAAAAAAAGAAATAATTATCTCAAAGTGTACTCTTTTTTTCAAATTTTAAAAATTACCAACCAATTAAGTTGATTAATTCAAATTAATGGGTCATCGTAGTAATTTTTAAAATCAATATTCTTTTTATTGAGTCCAAATAAGATCAAAGAAGTTCAAGTTATAGGTCCGAATTTGAGAATTTTGGGAAATATTGGTTAGGGACCTAATCGAAAACGTTTTGTAATTTTATGGTCAAACTGCAATTATGAGAAGAATGGCCTAAATCAAAGATCTTTGGAGTGAAACTTAAATTTTGAAAGATTTGGAGGATAGAACATAATTTAAGAAAAGAAAAAGTGGGTAAATATATTACAAAACTCTTAGGAAATAAATATGATTTAATCAAATTTTATTTTTAATTAAATAAATTAAATTATTTTCTATTTAATTTTATCTATATTTTATAATTTGAAATTTTGATTTATTGTAGACAAACATAGAATTTTGGTACAATAAATTTTTAATATCTTAGTGTAAAGTATGGTAAAATAGTATTTTGATTTATTGTAGACAAATTAAGTTTGAACACATTAAGTACTTAATTCATAATAAAATTAATGGGAAAATAATTGTTTATAATTTACATTTGTAATTATGTAATAACTGTTTATAATTTACATTTGTAACTATGTAGCATATTATGAATTTCCAATTATTTTTTTAAATATTTGATTTTGTGTATTTTTGTGTGTTTATTAGGTAAAAATAATAATTTCACGCAATTTGGGGCTCCAAACAAATGTACAGATGTCAAATTTAGATTTCAGAAGTCCGAGAAATTAGGTCATTGTCGAGGAGGAACCGCCACTTTTGTTGTAAATTTATAAGTTTTACTGCGGTAAATGTGGTAATTGTGAAATTATAAGTTTTTATCATATTAGGTATGATAATTGTTGGTTGAATGTGTTGGATGTGCTTGAGTGGATTAAGTTAGGTTTATATTTTGTTAGTAGGAAAAATGTAAGGCTAAGATATAATTAGTTTTATTTATTTGTGTGGTGTTGATTAATCTTATATTAGTATAAATAGAGGGGGGGAACACACCTCTTCACACATTTTCTTCTCTTCTTTCCCCTCAAATTCTTCTTCTCATATCTTTTTGTAATATATTTTCAATAAATAAAATTATTTTTATTTTCAATTTTCAAATACTTTTTTTAATTATATTTTTTTATTTTAATAATTCCATTTATTTCAATTATATTTAGCTAAATACTAATAGTTAGGGCAAGGTGAAGCTCTTAGAAAATAAATATGATTTAATCAAATTCTATTTTTAATTATATAAATTAAATTATTTTCTATTTAATTTTATCCATATTTTATATTTTGAAATTTTTATTTATTGTACACAAAGTCACAAACATGAGATTTTGGCACAATGAATTCTTAATATCTTAGTATAAAGTATGGTAAAATGATATTTTGACTTATTGTAGATAGTTTTGGCACATTAAATACTTAAACCATAATAAAATTAATGGAAAAATAATTGTAATTTATACAATTAATCTTTTGGGTAATAAAATAAAAATAAAAAGAATTCAATAAATTATATTTATTACTAAAAGTAAATCCATAACCCTAACTAATTTAATTTCATAGTTTTCTCAAATCAAAATACATATATTTAAAAAAAAATCTTTTTTTTAGATAAACTTAAATAAACAAATCAAATCATTTCTATGTGGATTGACCTCGGACTCACTGAGATATAGTATAACTAGGCATTCTTATACTTGAGAGTAAATTAAACACTTTTAAGTCATATCAGTAGGGATGACAATTTGGGGTATGATTCATTTAGTCAATTCGATTTGAAAAGAATTAAATGGGTTTGGGTTTGAAAACATTGATTCATAAATGAGTAATGATACAGCCACAAACTTTTGTACAAACTTATTTTGTACAAACTGATATGGCATGATAAGATTGGTTGAATTAAATATCACTTGGCCCACATGATTTGTTTTTATTAATTTATATTTTCATTCAACCAATGAATTAATGCCACGTCAGTTTGTACAAAATAAGTTTGTACTAGAGTTTGTGTGTGTATCATTACTCTTCATAAATTGGTGAATTCGATTCGATTCGTTAATTAAATGAATCGAATCCGGGTTTGAAGACACTTAATCGTTTATTCTTTTAGGATTCGTTTAATAAATAAGTTATCAATGAACCGAATACAATCTATTTGTTTAATTAAATTACTTATTTATTCTTAAATATTTATGAAATTTTTTAAAATTTGAAGGTTAATTTAGTAATTATAAATAATAATAAGACGATATATGCATGAGGTGAAAAATTTTATGGTTTGGATTATTTATTTAATTTTTCTAAACAAATTCATATTCAATTCAATTTGTTATGGATTCATTTATTATTAGGATAAACTAATTTGGATTCGATTCGATTCATTTATTAATTCTATTAAATGAATTGAACGAATATTCGTTTAATAAATTAATCGAATCTTAATCCTAAGATTTCAATTCGTTTAATAAACAAATCGAATCTGAATCCACAAAATTTTGACCCAATTTGTTTAGGATTTGATTCAATTATTCGTTTTGCCATCCCTAGTTCTTTGTAACCATTTCCCCAAACTTCGCAGATGTAGATGTTCTTTTCTCAAATTTAATTTATAGTTTTTAATCAAATCACAAAGCAAAATGGATAATAACATATTCCACTTGTAATAATTTTTTTCCCAAGTGATTATAATTTTATCACTCTAGATTACTATAATATACACAAGTATGATTATGGCTTATCAGAATATATAAGGTGCAAGCTTTTTTATTTATTACTTTCAGAACTTGTTTCAAGCATTTTATCCTTCAATGATAAGTATATCAATTTATTTTGACATACTGTAGTTCAAATTCACATTTTACTAATAAATTTTACAACTTTAGGCATATGGACTACCATCCAAATTTTGGCCAATCATTTAAATATATATTCTTTTACATTTTTGTGGCTCATGATCCTCAATATTTTATCATATCACTGTTAACCTATATGTTTTCATAATGTTGATTTTGATGATAACAAACAAGATTAATAATGATTAATCTTTTAAGCTCAAATTATTTTCTTTTTAAATAAATCATTATTTTCATATTATAAAGGTTTTATATTTAATGAAAAAATGATTTTATGAAATTGGTTGTTTTTCAAGTTATGATTTAATTGAAAGAGTTTTGAAAACTTTGAAATCAACAAGTATTGCTTGAAATTTTGGAGAAGGACTTATTAGAAAAGTGTCATAGCATTTTGGGCTATATCATAATTTCAGAAAGTTTTGAGATTAACAAAGAATTATTTGAAAATTCTGAAATTGGACCTATTTGTAAACTTTCATAATATTTTGGGCCATAATACATTTTTATAAAGTTTTGAGGCCAAATTATAAATTTGGAAAATAATTTCACTGTAGCAAACGGTTAACCGTTTATTTAAAACGGCTAATCGATAATTTTCAGAAAGCATGTTCTGCAAAGTTTTGTTAAAATGATGATTCTAGAACATAACGGTGAACCGTTTACTGAAAACGGTTAACCGTTTATTTTAACCTTGAACCGTTTACTAAGAACGGTTAAACCAAATTAAATGATGATTCTGGAACATAACGGTTAACCGTTTATTTTAACCTTGAACCGTTTAGTAAGAACGGTTAAGCCAAATTTGTTTTGCAGGTCTTTGGAAGTTAACGACGAAAGGGTAACCCTAAACGGTAAACCGTTTATTTGAAATTTGGCCCAACGGTAACTTTTGACCAGCGAAACGGTTAACCGTTAATAGTTAACCTTTAACTGTTTTCGGGCTGACAAGTGCATAACGGCTAGTTTTTTAGCTCAATCTATAAGAACTCAAATCCAACTGATTTTCAAGCTCTCCAACAAGCAAAAAGAAAAAGCACACAAGATATCTTGAGCCTTCAACTTGCAAAACACAAAACTTTGAATCATTTATTGTTCTTCATTTTTGAATATCTACTCATTGAGTGAGTTTCATTGTAACCTTCATTTATTGATCTCAATTGTAAGAGTTTAAGTGTGTGAGACACTTGAGTGAAGAGATTGGGAAATAATCTTTTTGTTGTAAAGGTTTATTGACACTTTGAAGTCAATTGTAATCGGTTGAAGTTTTGGAAAGGCTTGGATAGTGAAATCCTCAAGCTCGGTGTGCTTGGAGGCGTGGACGTAGGCAGGGATTGCCGAACCACGTAAAAATTCGTGTGTTTGTTTCTCTTCTCTCTTACTCTTTAATTATTGTGCTTTTATTGAACTTATTGCTTTCAATTTTTATTAAGACATTAGATTGCTTGTTGTGTGGATTTGTTAGCTTAATTTTTAAAATTCCAATTCACCCCCCCCCCCTCTTGGGTTGCACACTTACATTTCAATCACAAGTTTTCATTAACAACAATCTATGTTAATTTCAATTGTTCTCTTGCACCAAGTACTATTGATCAAATATTTTATATTTCAAATATATTTGCCCAAGGAAATCTTGCGAAGCTTCTATTATATATGTCTCTGCAAGGGCTAAAGATTTTTTCTTTCTTAATTTGCACGCGAGTCTTTATAACACAACTTGAATCTCTTTATTTCTAACTATATTTGTCTTTAAGGGTAATTGTTTGCACTAAATCATTTTCAAGAATTTTGTCATCTTCCTAGAAATTAAATTATTTGCACTATTTGATCTATTACATGCATACTTCAAGCATTAGTATATTTACTTGTATTACCAGATGGCATCATTCAAGGATAACTACCCATATTAGGGTATTTTTTATTGGTGATTTTTATCACTTTCTCTATATCTATAAGTTCATTTGATAATATATTAACAATAAGCATTGTATAATAATTCTTTTGAACTTGAAGTTCAAGTAAATTAACTCATGTAGAAATCAAAATTGGATAAAGGTAAGATATAAAATTTATGTTGTCCATCAAATATAGAACACTTTCCTTCCCCAATTTACAGGATAACTTTCACAATTATTTGAAATTCATCTTACTTTTTTTATTGATACAATTATGAATCATCACAGGAATCCTGGAATCCTTATTGAAGTTAGTTTTATTTATTTCATACATTCAGCCCTATTTGCATTTTCATTTTTTTTTATATCTAATAATAAGACCAACAACTGCCACAAGTTTGGGAATTTGTATTTCTTTATTAGTCAAATAAAAATCATTCAATTCAGCGAATAAAATTTGTAGATTGTTAGAAATAGATGATAATTTTAAGAACTGAGCAGTGAGAAACAAAGAGAAGGCTATCCTATTTTTATATGTTAATTGACAAATTTACAAACGTAGATATATGTTTAAGTTGTTTTTCTTTAAATTATCCATCAATTATTAATCAAATTGCATGGAATGTAAATTCCCTCATCTGATGGTAGATCCATAAATATGTTTATCGACTTGGTGTTGATGGAGAACATAAAGATCACCACTAGCTGCTACAAAACTTAGTTAACAGACAAGAACCCACCTCATACAATCCAATATGGCATACAAGCAAAAATGGACGATCTAACAATTGTAATAAGATATAGTTGATCATCTTTTGACACTCTCAATTTGTTACTTGAGGAGCACATAAATATTCAAGCCATCGTATAATTTTCTTTCATCGTACATGGAGTTTAACAAAGAAAATCATATGAACTTTTGAAATATCAACTCTTGAAGTTCTTGAAGTTACGATTTCCCTTAAATTGATACAAAGAAATAAATTAATAATTTATCATAAAATATTTAATTTCAATTCCTTCAAGGAGATGACGATAAAGGAAAATCATGATCTTTTTATTTATATTGTTCAAGAATGATAAAGAAATTATAATCGGTTAATTTGGTAGTCCTTTTAGGATATGATGGTGAATAAAAATTTTAACTTCATGTATCGGGGACAGATTTGAGCCACAACTATTTTGTTATGGTATTTTTTTCATTTAATTTAGTATAAGAAAACCATATATGTGAGCTTTGAAAAACATTTCTTCAACATTTAATGATAATTTTGATCCTTCATATTCTTTCATGAAAAAATTTCATAGTCATCTTTTCATAAACGTTATAATCTTTCCTCATACAAGGAAATGATGTATGAAAATAGGAAACTACTTATTTATAATTTTGTTGTCGTTTAAGGACAAGATAATAAACAATATCAGCAATTAGTATAGTTCTTCAGGAATATATAGTTAAAGAAATTTTCATCATAGTTCAATCCTTAAGGAATCCATTCTAATTTTTCTTCCATTCTATATTACAATATTTGCACTTCGCAGTCATATTTAATATTGAAAATTATAATCGATATAATCTTTCCAGAATATCAATGATAGTAAAATAATGTTAACAAGCAATTGCATGGGAATATAAGCAACAATGAATAAAGGTATGAATTCATTATGCTAGAACATCAAGATGGTATAGAATATATGATTAGACAATATCTAGATTGTCAAATATATTAAAAAAATAATACTATAGACTTACCATATGAAATGAACAAAAAGAAATTTACCATATGATCATTTGTGTCTTGTGCTGATAATGTGTTAAATTATTTATTAAATAGGAGCACAACAATATAGTAAGAGAAAAAGAAAGCAAATAAGAGACATATATCGAGGGACAAATTTTATTCAATCTCAAATATATATACAAAATGTGGGAAAAGTCTCCTTTTATAAAGATAAAATCATAAATAAGTAATTAAATAGATGATAATGTAAAAACCAATAATCCCTAATTTAGGGAGATCATAGAAGCTATGGAAAGATAAAGGGTTAGTAATGGGGAGATAAAAAGTATGCTCGATGATCATCCAATGACATATGTTAATTTATTACAATTTGACCATGGCTTTTATTTACCAAACATATATATCTTCCATCTTCGTTTCCGACAAATGGAAATTTTTCATGAATGTACGGTTACATGTTTTTTTTCTTTAAAATCAATTCTCAGCTGCAACCTCCGTTTAATGATGCAACTTGCTAAAACAAAACTTAAAAATTCATATTGGAACAATGGATTCTCACTCTAAATTAACACTAACTGAATTAACAAAAATCAAACCGTCTTTTTCAATAACGATTTTTCCACAAACAATTATACACACACTACTCATTCTCTTATGTGGGCACCTGTATATATATATATATATATATATATATATATATATATATATATATATATATATATATATATATATATATATATTTTAAATGGTGATGTAGGACAAACCTAGTTATAGTAGGAGTATGAATTTATATTCCCTTTTTCTAGTTTAATGAAGATTTATTTCATATTTTCTTATTTAAGTCATATTCCTTTTCTTACAAGGAATCATAATTCTATTAGGAATAAGATAATCCTAACTAATATAAATAGACTTATTATACTTGTTTCTTAACACAAGTTTCTCTTCAATAATATTCAGTATTTTCTCAATTGAGATACTTTCTCCTTTCTGAGAGCTCTCCTTCTTGAGTTTTTAAGAATTTAAGATAGAACGAAATCTATTATCTCTTCTACTTTGTGTCAAGTGGTATCAGAACACTTCTTTACACCAGATAGAGCTTTCTTAACCATCAACTACCTTTCATACACAAATTCTCTCTCCATCATCCATTAATTCTACCAAGTAAAAAAAATGAAAACTTGAAGCCACCTTCACAGCCATTGTACACTGCTGCCGCCGCTATCGTTTTTTATCTTTTCTGTCAATCTCCTCCTTCATCAAAATAAGAAGAAGTTGTCAACTATAACCCAACCTATATCACCATCAAACTGCTACCCGAACACCACCGGAAAGTCGCTAAATTGCCGCACCAACCGTCGGTCAATTTGCTACCCCCGTCGTGATTTTTCAGCTATCACCATTGCCAAATTACTCGCCATCATCAGCCCTTCCTCTCTAACCAACTCCTATAGTTAGTCGTCGCCTGTTCACTGGAAACCAAAACCAACCTCCAATTATCATTTCAAATCAATTTTTTTCGGTTAATCCACAACGATTTGAGTCAAATCACCACCACAATCACATTCACCAACCTCAAATCCTCCAGATCCACTTATCATTGCCAAATTTTCCGAACACAATCACCAGTAAGACACACTTTTACTTGTTTATAATTTTTATCCAATATTTCTTTTAATTATAGTATTATCCTATAATTTCTTGTTCTTTTAAAAAAAATTAAAAAAACCCAAAAGAAAAACACAAAATGGTTTTTGGAGAAAACAATACTCAATTTGAAAATTGAATTACAAAAGGAATATAGCGACTTGAACAATTATAAACCCATTCATTAGAAGCATGGCGTGAAACAATGAAAGCCCTATAGTCAATGCAAACCCGTATTACGACGATGAAAGAATTATTACTTGGCATGAGAAAAGATTTAAAAAAGTTTAGGCTTGCCCAACGAAGTAATCAAGAAGCAAAGAGTATTGATATTATCAAATTAGAAAATTGTTCTAATGAGCAAAAGAAGACCAACGGAACTAAAGAGACATGTAGCTTTAATAGGAATGAAAAAGTTACTCCATTTTTTCCAAGTTCAGACGATTCAGTTGAAGAAAAACTATAAGATGAATGACGAGAAACACATTAAAATGACTACCGTATCAAAATTGACCTCTCATCATTCAATGGACATAAGACGTAGAACGATTCTTTGAAATAATGGACTTTTTAGAATAAAAGAAGGTCAAGGGACTAGCGTATAAACTCAAAGGCATTGCTACAATTCAGTGGAACAATGTACAAACTTCTCGTGTGCTATAAGGAAAAGGAAATGTTAAGACATGGCATCACATGGTCACCTGCTAAGAGAACGATTTTTGCCTCTTGACTATGTACAAACCTTGTTTCGTAACTACAACAATTGTGTCAAGGAGCCAGAACAATCGAAGAATATGCACATGAATTTCAAAGGATTATGGAACAAAATAATCTTCACAGGATAGAAGCCCAAATAGTTGGCTGATTCTTGGATGGTTTACACCTTACAATAGAGGATCAAGTTGGTTGCAACTAGTACATACATTGTAGAACATTATTTGACTAGCTAAAAAGATGAAAATGTAACTTGAAAAACGAAAAGCTCGTAATCAAGCCACCTCATGCTCATTCATTCCTGGCCAATAATCGAAGCAGAGCTATCAAGTCAACTAAGGAAAAGTTCCTATAGAAAATTTTAAGAAGCCAACGCAAACTCGTAATGGACAAAATATACGGCTAACAAAAGATTCACCAAATAGTAGTAATCATTATAGAGTTCCTCGAGGTGATAAATGTATTCATTGTTCTAAACAAGGCCATACATCAAACCAATGTTTAGAACGAAAATGCCTAACAGTCAATTTGGTAACTAATGCAGAGAAAAATGAAGAGCCTGAGGATGAAACATATAAAAATAATAAAGACATAGAAGAAGATGAAGAGTGGACACATCTAGATGAAGGATTATTACTAGTAATATAATGTTTGCTATACACTCCAAAGAATGAAGAGGACACTTAGAGACATAGTATCTCTAAAATAAAGTGCACAGTCAACAAGAAGGTATGTGATATGATTATTAACAATGGTAGTAGTGAGAATATAGTTTCCAAGACCATGGTTGATAAATTACAACTTAAAACCCACAAACATCCTTCTCATTATTGCAATGGATGGATTAAAAATGTTAGAGAGATTAAAGTTATTGAACAATACCGTATTCATTTTTCTATTGGAAGATATAAGGACGAAGTAACCTACAATATAGTCGACATAAATGCTTGCCATATGCTACTAGGGAGACCTTAGCAATTTGATCTTAATACAATACATGATGGGAAGGATAACATATACAGGTTTTATAAAGACAACATGAAGATTATCTTTGCTCCAATGAAGGCAAAAGTTAAGGGAACCTATCTTTGAGTACTAAAAGAGGTTGCTGAAGCATAATCGAGGCCTAAATAAGTCCAACCACTACTCTCATAATTTTAAGATATCGTGCCTAAAGAACTTTCTAACAAGTTACTCCTATAAGGAATATTCAGCATCAAATTGATCTTATCCCTGGAGCTAGCCTACCAAACTTACTTGATTATCGTATGAGCCCAAAAGAGTGTGAGACTTATAAGAGTAAGTTGAAGAATTACTCCATAAGGGCCTAATCCATGATAGTATGAGTCCATACGTTGTGCCGCTTTACTAACTCTAAAGAAAGACAGAATTAAGAGAATGTGTATAGATAGTAGAGCTATCAATAAAATCACATTAAAGTATTGATCCCCAATTCCTCGACTAGATTATATGCTTGATAAATTGGGAGGGTCAAAGATATTCTCAAAGATCGATTTGAAGAGTGGATATCATCTGATTATTATCCACCCTGGTAATGAATGAAAGATGGTTATTGAGACTCACAAAGGTTTATATGAGTGGTAAATCATGCCTTTTGGACTATCTAATGCACCAGGTACCTTCATACAATTGATGAGTCAAGTGTTCTAACCCTTCTTAGGTAAATTTATTATTGTTTACTTTGATGATATTTTGATCTATAGCCACAACAAGAAAGAACATTTACAATATTTTCGAGACGTCTTCACAGCCTTACGGGAGAACAACCTATATGTCAATCTGAAGAATTCTAGATTTTTTATTGATAGTATAATATTTCTAGGCTCTGTTGTGATGCTGAAGGTATCAAAGTAGATGAAGAGAAAATAAAGGCTATACGAGAGTGGCCAACTCTTATAAGTATTAAAGAAGTACAAAATTTTCATGGACTTTCTATGTTCTATAAGCACTTGATTTAAGACTTCAGTGCCTTGCTGCTCCTCTCACTAATTGCCTTAAGCAAAGTCAACTAGTTTGGACAAATAAGGCAGAGCAAAGCTTTTCAAAATTGAAAAAAAAAATTAAGTATTATACTAGTCCTTGCACTCCTAGATTTCAGAAAGTTATTTGAAGTTGATTATGAAATATTAACTAGGCAACCCGAGAGGGGGGGTGAATTGAGATTCTAAAAATTATTAAACTAAAAACAAAATATCATGCAATTCTAAAACGAATTAAAAACAATAATAATTAAATCAATCACAATTTAAAAGGATAAGGGAAGAGAGAATCAAACACGAAGAGTTTTACGTGGTTCGGCCAACCTCGCCTACGTCCACGCCTCCAAGTTTACTGGGCTTGAGGATTTCACTAAACAAGCCTCCAAGGCTTCAATTGCTTACACTTGACTTCCAAGGTGTCAATAACCTTAACACAAGAGATTATCCCCAATCTCTTAACTCAAGCGTATCCCAACACTTACAATCACTCAAAATGAAAGATTACAAACTGTTTTTCTCTCACACAATATTTAAGATTACAAATCAATGCTCAAAGTGTGAATAGATGAAATAAGAATATGTTTAAAGCTCTATGAAGATTGTAAACTCGAGTATAAGCTCAATGGTTGTGTTGTGATCAGTCTTCTTCGAATTTGAATGAGCTTATTTATATTTGGAGCTGAAAAACTAGCCGTTACTGACTGTTGGCCAGAAAACGGTTCACCGTTAGCCGTTAACGGTTAACCGTTTGCGCTGGTCAAAGTTACCGTTGGGGCCAAAATTTAAATAAACGGTTTGCCGTTTAGGGTTACCCTTTCGCCGTTAACTTCCAGAGACCTGCAAAATGAACACCAGTTATCCATTTATAGTAAACGGTTAAGGATTTGCATGAGGTGACTCTCTGGATGTTATCGGTTAACCGATTGAAATAAACGGTTCGCCGTTAGTTTCCAGTAACCTGCAAAATGAACATCAGTTACCCGTTTTAAGTAAACGGTTAAGGCTTTACATGAAGTGACTCTCTGGCTGTTATCGGTTAACCGTTTGTAATAAACGGTTCGCCGTTAGTTTCCAGTAACCTGCAAAATGAACATCTGTTACCTGTTTATAGTAAACGGTTAAGGACTTGTATGAAGTCACTTCTCTGGACATTATCGGTTAACCGTTTGTAATAAACGGTTCGCCGTTAGTTTCCAGTGGCCTTTCCATTTTTTCGTTTTTCATAAACGGTTAGAACTTAGGCAAATTGTTGCTCTCTGGTCATAATCGGTTAACCGTTTAAAAGATACCGGTTCACCGTTTATTTCCAGAAACATATTTTAAACTAGATTTTGCAAAGAATCTTTTTCCAATTTGAAAGTCCATCTTTTATAAGTATAAATGGTATGGTTTTTAAGACTTTCGTTTATTAAGAAATAGCTCCAATATTTTTATCAAAAATCATTTAAAATTTGTTATCATCAAAATCAATATTATTAACATATTCATGTTAACAATCTCCCCCTTTTTTATGATGACAAACTTCATTCAATATTTAGCTCCCCCTTAATATGTGCTCCCCCTAAATGTATGGCCAAATTAAGAAATGACCAATAAAAAGATTTTTGCTCAAGCAAGCATATTTAAATTCATTTTAAATCTCCCCAATTATAAAACATTTTTAAATCCATTCGAAAATATACCAACTCCCCAATTATCTCCCCCTTCATCAAAAAGAAAATAGAGAAAGGAAAGAAACGTAAATGCGGTCTTGGCGAGCGAAAATTTTAGCAGAGTTTCTCCTTAAAAATGAGCAAAACCATTAATACACATGAGAGAAAAACACTTCCAAAATATCTTAACAACAACTCCATCATCAACCCAACAACACTATGAGCAAGCCAACACTTCAATAGTCAATAAACCACAAGTTTCATCAAGTAATATCAAGTCAAGAACAACATCAAGAACAACACAAAAACATGTCATCAAAATCCATAAATAGCATATAGAAGTAGCAGTAAAAAAAATATACATGACAACACACAAACAATCAAAATATGAACTGTATGTGCGAAAACAAAACTCAAAAACTACTGAGATGGTGGAGGAGGAGGAGATGAGCTCCCCGGATCATAACCAAAATAGCCGAGAATAATGCGCTGTGCATGGATAATCTCAAGCTGATGATCAATGCTCTGCCCCTGGAAGGTCTGAAAATCAGAACGGAGCTGCTGGTGGTCACGAGAAAGTGCGTCCAACCGATCAAGAATCAACTGCTGCATACCGTCTGAAACAAGTGGCTGATCTGGAGCTGGAAGCGGCATAGAGGTAGCTGGCTGCTCAGGAACAGCAGAAGGCTGCTCAGCCACAGCTGATGACTCAATAACAGCCGATGGCTCAGGCGCAGGAGGCAGCTCGGAAGAAGAGGGAATGTCAGCATCCGTTGCACGCTCCTCAAAGTCAGAGTCAGCTGGAGGCCGAGGGATAAATCGGCGACGTGGAGGAGGAGGATGAGCTACTAATCTAAAGTCAGGAAGCTGATCGGGAGGATAGACATCATTAAGCATCTGATCGTCCTCCGAAGCTATCAAGGTATCCCAGTTTTTGGAGTTGTTGGTTTTTATCCACTTTTCATTCCTCCGAGAAAAATTGATACTAGTCATCGCCTCAGGACCAATCCGTTTAGTCTCCATATGTCCAGTATCATGAAGAGGCACACCAAAGCGTTGCAGTATCTTAGTAATGATACTACCATACGGAAGCAAGCGGTGATTAACCGCGGGGGTACTCAACATGTGCCGTACAATAATATACCTGATGTTTATGGGACGATCTGAAAGTAGGTTATCCAGTAAGCCAACGTCCAACCTCGTGACCTCATCCGAGTGACCCTTCCTAGGTGTCACTATGTGTTGTAGGATAGAATGAAGAATACGGACTTGGAGGGGTAAAAGTTGAGACCAAAACGGAAGCATACAAATCTCATCAGTCAAGTCTCAACGGCGACATATATGACGGACACCATCTGTATGACTAAAATTGTCAAAGGAAAGAACTTTCCTAGAGGTGTATATGTCATGCCCCTCACTCGAAATATCAAGATACTCAGCTAGGTCCCCATCATCAAATTCTATTTGCACACCACTAACTTGAGTAACTATCCTATTTTGGCTACTGTGGGAAATATCCATGTTCGAGTAAAAGACTCGCACTAAGTTAGGATAGACTCGTTCATCAAAGTTAATTGCAGACTCCCAAGGCTCAAGCATATCCCGAACACTTCTACCACATACAACTAAGTGACGGAAATCATTTATGTCAACAAAAGAGGAGTCAAGTAACTTTCGCCCATCGAAGCGATCCTCGAACCGCTTCGCCAAGGGAGGAGTGGGGAAGTGAATTCTTGCAAATTCAGTGACTTCCCATGGTTGTATGGGATTCCTTAGAGGCACGGATTTTCGTCGGACATTTCTCCAGAAGATTCAGCGATGGAGAAGCACAGTGGAGTGAACAAAGCGGGAGAGAGGAAAAAGAATCGGTGATTTGATGAGAAACGAGTAAAGGATGTGAGGTAGATGCTCAATTTGGTTGAGAAAGGGGACAAAACGGATCAAAAAATAAAGAATCCCAACTCGCGGCAGTTAGGGTTTGGATTTGGGATTTTTCGATTTGGGGCTTGATTCGAAGTTTTGAATCGGTGAAATTGTTCTAAAGATGATAAGAAATGATTTTGATGGTTTGATTTGGCACAAAGAGCAAGAAAAATGAAGATTTGAGGACAGAGAGAGCTTCGGTTGCGCAACAATGGAGAAAACGGTGAAAGGCTAAGCTGGAAAGGGAGAAGAGAAAGGCTTTGAACAGTTTTAAAAACGCGAAAACGGTTAACCGTTTATTTAAACGGTTAAAGGGTAACGTCCAGAGACTAAGAATGGGTAACGGTTCACCAAAAACGGTTAACCGTTTATTTAAACGGTTAAAGAGTAACTCCCAGAGGCTAAACAAAGAGTAACGGTGAACGCTTAAGCGCTTAACGGCAAAGGAGTAACTGAAAGAGGACTCTCTGTTAACAAACGGTTCACCATTTGAAGAAAATGGTGAAAGAGTAAATGGACAGATACATATTCTAGTTTCTGGAGCAAAACGGTTCACCGTTTATTGGAAACGGTTATCCATTTATTTTATCTAAATTTTCGCACACTTGATTTAATATTTGGCCAGCAAATAATAAATTCCCAGATCATTTAATTGATCTGAAAATATTTTATGGGTCATTTTAATGCATGATTCATGAACATGTTTTCAACCAATTTATTCATACAATCAAGAAATAACAAGGCAAATTCATCATTTGACGACCAAGCTCAAGCATTTCATAAATATTTGATCACAACTATAAGTCAATCAATTTAGTACACTCAATAGCATGAAATAGAGACGTTAATGCGAAAATTTCATCATCTCAAGTTCATGCCGAATTTTTGAAAATTGTTCTTTGCAAAGTGGTTTTGTGAAAATATCGGCAAGTTGTTTTTCCGTAGAAATAAACTCTAATGCAATGTCTCCCTTTTGAACATGATCTCTCAAGAAATAATGTCTAATTTCTATATGCTTAGTTCTAAAGTGTTGAATGGGATTCTTTGAAAGATTTATAGCACTAGTATTATCACACTTAATAGGAATTTGTTCAAGATTAATCCCATAATCTCTAAGTGTTTGTTTCATCCAAAGTGCTTGTGCACAACAACTTCCGGCGGCTATATATTCAGCCTCGGTAGTTGAAAGAGCAACTAAATTTTGTTTCTTACTAAACCATGAAACAAGTGAGTGTCCTAGAACAAAGCAAGTTCCACTAGTGTTTTTCCTATCCACTTTATGACCGGCAAAGTCCGCATCCGAATAACAAATTAAATCTATATGAGTTCCCCTAGGATACCGAAGGCCAACATCTATGGTTCCAATCAAATAACGGAAAATTCTTTTAACAGCAAGCAAATGGGATTCCTTGGGACATGATTGAAATCTTGCACACAAACATACACTAAACATGATATCGGGTCTACATGCAGTCAAATAAAGTAAAGATCCGATCATACCTCGATACATTTTGATATCTACTTCTTTGCCCTTTTCATCTTTGTCAAGCTTGATGGTAGTACTCATAGGAGTGCTTTTTGTCGTTCCATTTTCATAGCCAAACCTTTTGAGTAGATCTTTCACGTACTTGGCTTGGTTTATGAAAATTCCTTCCTCGCTTTGTTTGATTTGAAGTCCAAGGAAGTACTTCAACTCTCCCATTATACTCATCTCAAACTCTTGGCTCATACATGATGAAAAATCTTTACACAACAACTCATTAGTAGAACAAAAAATAATATCATCAACATAAATTTGAACAATAAGTATGTCTTGGTTCTTATGCTTAACAAAAAGAGTTGTGTCTGCTTTTCCCATCGAAAAATCGTTATCCAACAAAAAATTTTTAAGCCTATCATACCATACTCTAGGTGCTTGTTTTAAACCATACAAAGCCTTGGATAACTTATACACATGATTAGGAAATTTTTCATTTTCAAAACTAGGAGGTTGTTTAACATAAACTTCCTCCATAATATATTCATTTAAGAAAGCACTTTTGACATCCATTTGATATAAGATAAAATTCTTATGACATGCATATTCTAACAATATCCTAATGGATTCTAGCCTTGCTACAGGTGCAAAAGTTTCATCAAAATCAATTCCTTCTTATTGGTTGTAACCTTGAGCTACTAATCTAGCTTTGTTTCTTACAACCACACCGGATTCATCCATTTTATTTCTAAATACCCATTTAGTGCTTATAATGGATTGATGTTCTGGATAAGGGACTAACTCCCACACATTGTTTCTCTCAAATTGATTCAACTCCTCGTGCATTGCCATAATCCAAGATTCATCATTTTCAGCATCTGCAAAAGATTTTGGTTCAATTTAAGAAATAAATGCAGCATGCTCACATGTGTTCCTAAGAGATGATCTAGTGGCAACACCTCGTGAGGGATCTCCTAAAATTACATCCTTAGGGTGAGAGGAAACATACCTTCACTCCTTGGGGAGTGTTTGAGAAGTACCTTCATTTTGCTCCACATTTGGTTCTTCATGATGTTCCTCTTGAATTCCATGTGGTGCGTTTTCTTGGTTGTCATTTGATGCTTCTTCTTGTTGTTCTTCTTCTGCATTATCATCAACAATGGCAACATTTCCAATTCCAAGAATTTTTCCTTTTGAGTTGTCTCCAAAAGATACGTCTCCACCATTTTCAATTTTGGTGAAGCTTGAGAACCAAGAATAATTCTTTGTCATGTGTCTTGAACAACCGTTGTCCAAGTACCACTTATTCTTCTTCTTCTTCAAGCCCTGTAGAGAAAATCTCATGTTTTAGGTACCCAAACCTTTTTGGGTCCTTGTGAGTTAGCAATGGTTCCTTTCGGAACCCAAACACATTTCACACCATAATATGCATTTCTCTTTACTGCACATCTATTTTTCATATGACCATCTTGATTACAATAATGACATACAATTTTATGATCATTTGTGAAGGTAGCTTTAACAAAATAATTCTTGTAATACTTTTGCTTCAAGTTAGGCTTATATCTAAGTCCTCCTTTATCAAAAACACATTTTTGAGAATTAAGCATGTTATCCAACATCTTTTGCCCATTTGTGAATTTTAGAACAACACTACTAAGTTCGGTATTCTTTTTCTTGAGCATTTCATTTTCCTTTTTCAAATCATCTACATGTGATTCTAAATGCTCATGTGAAGTGCTAGGTTTTTCATTTGATAATGCAACTTTATTATGCAAGGTATTATTTTCTAATTCTAATCCTTTAATCTTCTCATTCAATAACTCATTGCATTTTTGCATGGCATCCTTTTCATTTGTAAATTCTAGTAATTTTTTTAAGGCATGCATTATTTTTACCAGTTTTCATCAACTCATCATGCATTTCTTTAAAAGCATCATACAATTCATCATAGGTGGGATCACTTACCTCATTGAGATCATCCTCATCTCCTATAGTCATAAGTGCTAGGTTTGAAACTTCTTGTGATCCTTCTTCATCACTTGAATCTTCCTCGCTATCATCCCAAGTTACAACCATAGCTTTCTTCTTGAGCTTGTTGATAAGTGGACACTCCGATCAAATATGGCCAGGCTTCTTGCATTCATAGCATGTGATTGCTTCCTTCTTCTCCTTATGGTTATTGAAGTTTCTGAAATTTCTTCGCTCTCCGGTTTTCTTGAAGAATTTTCTGAACTTCCTTGCTAGCATGGCTAGCTCTTCATCATCCGGTTCACTCTCCCCATCACTCTCATGTTTTAAAGCTTTGAGAGCAATATTTTTCTTCTTCTCCTCATACCCTTTTTCTGCTGCCAAATCTTCTTCATATGAAATGAGAGAACCAATTAGATCATCAAGAGGTAAAATATTTAAATCATTTGCTTCCTCAATGGCGGTCCTCTTTGGTCTCCATTCCTTAGGTAGTGACCTAATGATTTTCTTGACTTTTTCGCTATTTGAAAAAGTCTTCCCTAGAGCTCCTAGAGTGTTCACTATGTCCGTGAATCTAGTATACATAGAGTACACATTTTCATTTTGTTCCATTTGAAACAATTCATATTGTCGAGTGTACCTACTTATTTTAGATTCTTTCACTTGGTTTGTGCCTTCATAGACAACCTCAAGTTTGTGCCAAATCTCATTAGCACTTTCACAACTAGACACTCTATGAAACTTTTTCTTATCTAATGCACAAAATAAGGCATTCATGGCTTTGGAGTTTATAGAGGCTTTTCTCTTTTCGAATTCATTCCAATCCCGTGAAGGTTTTGGAATATCTTCTCCGACTTCATTTTTAGTCAAAGGCATGAAAGGACCATCATTAACAATTTTTCAAATCTCATAATCTAGGGCTTGCAAGTAAATTCTCATCCTAGTTTTCCAATATGGGTAATCATTTCCATCAAAGTAAGGTGGTCTAGTAGTGGACTGTCATTCCCTAAATGTGAAATCATTTTGAGTTGCCATTGGTCTTTAGCTCTAGACGATTAAGTCTAAACAAGAGCACCAAGCTCTGATACCAAATGAAATACTAACTAGTCAACCCAAGAGGGGGGTGAATTGGGATTCTAAAAATTATTCAACTAAAAACAAAATATCATGCAATTGTAAAACAAATTTAAAACAATAATAATTAAATCAATCACAATTTAAAAGGATAAGGGAAGAGAGAATCAAACACGAAGATTTTTACGTGGTTCGGCCAACCTCGCCTACGTCCACGCCTCCAAGTTTTCCGGGCTTGAGGATTTCACTAAGCAAGCCTCCAAGGCTTCAATTACTTACACTTGACTTCCAAGGTGTCAATAACCTTAACAACAAGAGATTATCCCCAATCTCTTAACCCAAGTGTATCCCAACACTTACAATCACTCAAAATGAAAAATTACAAACTGTTTTTCTCTCACACAATATTTAAGATTACAAATCAATGCTCAAAGTGTGAATAGATGAACTAAGAATATGTTTAAAGCTCTATGAAGATTGTAAACTCGAGTATAAACTCAATGGTTGTATTGTGATCAGTCTTCTTCGAATTTGAATGAGTTTATTTATATTTGGAGCTGAAAAACTAGCCGTTACTGACTGTCGGCCAGAAAACGGTTCACCGTTAGCCGTTAACGGTTAACCGTTTGCGCTGGTCAAAGTTACCGTTGGGGCCAAAATTTAAATAAATGGTTTGCCGTTTAGGGTTACCCTTTCACCGTTAACTTCCAGAGACCTGCAAGATGAACACCAGTTATCCGTGTATAGTAAACGGTTAAGGATTTGCATGAGGTGACTCTCTGGATGTTATCGGTTAACCGATTGAAATAAACGGTTCGCCGTTAGTTTCCAATAACCTGCAAAATGAACATCAGTTACCCGTTTTAAGTAAACGGTTAAGGCTTTACATGAAGTGACTCTCTGGATATTATTGATTAACAGTTTGTAATAAACGGTTAACCGTTAGTTTCCAGTAACCTGCAAAATGAACATCTGTTACCCATTTACAGTAAACGGTTAAGGACTTGTATGAAGTCACTTCTCTGGACATTATCGGTTAACCGTTTGTAATAAATGGTTCGTCGTTAGTTTCCAATGGCCTTTCCATTTTTCCGTTTTTCATAAACGGTTAGAGCTTAGGCAAATTGTTGCTCTCTGGTCATAATCGGTTAACCTTTTAAAAGATACCGGTTCACCGTTTATTTCCAGAAACACATTTTAAACCAGATTTTGCAAAGAATCTTTTTCCAATTTGAAAGTCCATCTTTTATAAGTATAAATGGTATGGTTTTTAAGACTTTCGTTTATTAAGAAATAGCTCCAATATTTTTATCAAAACTCATTTAAAGTTTGTTATCATCAAAATCAATATTATTAACATATTCATGTTAACAATCTCCCCCTTTTTGATGATGACAAACTTCATTCAATATTTAGCTCCCCCTTAATATGTGATCCCCCTAAATGTATGGCCAAATTAAGAAATGACCAATAAAAAGATTTTTGCTTAAGAAATGGACATATTCATGTTAACAGATTATAATATTTCTGGGATTGGAATTAGAGCTGTCTTATTGAAGGTCGGCCTATATCATTTTTTAGTGAAAAGCTTAGCGAGGTCAGACAAAAGTGGTCTACTTGTGAACAAGAGTTATATGTTGTTGTTCATACTTTACAACAATGGGAGCCCTATTTAATTCAAAAGAATTTGTTTTGAATAGTGATCATGAAGCTTTGAATTGCTCAACAATTCTTCAAAGCCAAATCGTATGCATGCTTGATGGATTGCCTACATTTAATGGTGTACCTTCTCTCTTAAGCATAAGTTAGGGCAACTGAACAAAATAGCCGATGCTTTGAGTCATCGAACAGTTTTTCTTATATTGATAAAGAGTGAAATTATTAGCTTTGAATACCTAAAGGATCTCTACGTAGATTATAAAGATTTCAAAGAAGAATGGAAGAATTATACCTCAGGAGCTTCAAGTAAGTATTAGATATGTGATGAATTTCTAATCTTTGGAGATCGTGTATGCATTACCCAAGGATTTTTAAGGGAACATATAACTCGAGAGCTACATAGCGGAGGATTAAGAGGGCATATGGGTCGAGATAAAAACATTGCATTAGTAGAAGCACTATATTACTAGTTGCACCTTAAAAGAGATATTGAAAAGTTCATTAAACATTGTTACATGTGCCAGACAACTAAAGGCCATACATAGAATACAGGTTTATACACTCTTCTCCCTATTCCTGAAGCTTCTTGGAAAGATTTGTCTATAGATTTCATCTTGAGATTTCCCCGAACTCAACGAGGAACAAATTCTATCTTTGTGGTTGTTGATTGATTTTCTAAGATGATGCACTTCATTCCTTGCAAGAATAGTTCTGCTGCAAGGAATATTGTCCAATTGCTCTTTCGAGAGGTTGTTCGCTTACATGGACTACCTAAGACTATTGTTTCCAATCGAGATAGTAAATTCCTAAGCTATTTTTGGAAAACCTTATAGAGAAGACTAGATACATCTTTGCAATATAGCAGTACTTGTCATCCACAAACAAATAGGGAAACTAAAGTTTTTAATCCCACATTAGGCAATATTCTGCGGAGCTTGGTTCAAGAAAATCCCTGCTAATGGGATTATGTTTTGCCTCAAGTAAAATTCGCTTATAATAATGTGCACAATCGATCAAATGGGAAGTCGTCTTTTGAGATTGTCTACATTAAACCTTCTTTTCATACCTTAGACTTGGTTCATATGCCTAAATTACTTGGAATGAGTATCATTACTTATCATATGTTAGACAAAGTAATCAATGTTAGTGAGAAAGTTAAGAAGAAATTAGAAGAATTTGTTACTAAGTACAAGGCATATGCAGATAAGCATAGGCGCTTCAAATCCTTTGTTGTAAGAGATCAAGTAATGGTTCATCTACGTGAGGACATATTTTCTGTTGGAGAATACAACAAGTTCAAGAAAAAGAAGATTGGACTATTTAACATCCTTCAAAAAATCAATGACAATGCTTAGGTCGTGGATCTACCAAGGAACTATAATATTTCCAAGACTTTCAATATTCAAGACTTGTTCGAGTATCATGGACCTCCACCATTGCCATATGATTGAATCAACTCGAGGACAAGTTCTTTTAAGGGGAGGAGATTGATGTAGGGCAAATCTAGTCATAGTAGGAGTATAAGTTTAAATTCTCTTTTTCTAGCTTGATTAAGATTTATTTTATATTTTTTTATTTAAGTTATATTCCTTTTCTTATAAGGAATCATAATTTTATTAGGAATATAATAATCCTAACTAGTATAAATAGGCTTATTATACTTGTTTCTTGACACAAGCTACTCTTTAATAATATTAAGTATTTTCTCAATTGAGATACTTTCTCCTTTGTAAGAGCTCTCTTTCTTAAGCTTTTAAGAACATACGCTAGAACGAAATCTAATAAATACTTACAAAAATTTCTTTTACACACACTCTCTCTCTCTCTAACCTAAACATGGGTTCATGGCAACTCAAATAAAAACCGATTATGAGTGTCAACTGATAAAATCGCCCCGACTTTGCCATGACACTTAACTGTTTCTATTTCATCTTGCACCGAACGACGCATTTGCATCCTATCTACTAGTTTCTTTCTATTTAAACCCAGTTGTAAAATCTGTAGCCTTCGGATCATTCATGCAAAATCCAAAGGCAGCTTAGCTTAATGACAAAGTTCCTGGGTACGTGACCGCCGACTCAGCCTGTTTTTATATCTTGATGACAAAACAATTAATTGAAGTTACAATAATGTGAAATTAAATTTTGTAAAGTCAGATCCATAAATTATTTTTTAAAATTTCTAAAAACAATTGATGGAATTGTTGCATGTAACAGCTCTAACTTCGAAAATATTACGAGCCCAGGTCTCAAAAAGCTGGTCGATCTTGACAAGTACCAATAAAAAGGCGATACTCTCATTACAATAAAGTTTTAATTATTTTAATCTCCACAATTTTTTTTTCTCTCTTCTCCTGCAATTTTTCATGTGACTCCGTTTTTAATTTATATCCGAGGGCTGTCGCCTCGCCTGTCCGCATGATGAAAAAATCATCAGCTTCTACATAATATAGGGCTTTTTAAAAATATTTAGAGGGCTATATACTTATATATTTCTTAATAATAAAGGCTATTTAAAGTCAAATACTGTCTCAGCAAGGCATCGGTTTAGGGATAGCAGTACCTAGAATAGGAAGGTACCCCAAAGTTTTACTTGAATGTATTATTAGGGTCCCCCCGGCCCTCTCTACACTGACAAGGGAAAACTTTCTATTTTTTAGTTTTTTTTTTAACTGATAAATGAAGAAATTTAAAAAATCGCTATAAGCTAAAACTTCCGAGGTTTGGGAGGTTATACTACAGGAAAACGATTTTTATTTTTTTTTACCCTTAGGGGAAAAAAAAAAGAAAATGTTTTCTGGACCAAACTCCAACTCCTTATTATCAACCGATGTTAAGTAAAATTTCACATCGATTTAGAACAATTCTCAAAATAACTAAAGCTAAGTGTTAATGTTTTATACGTAAAAATTAAGTTGTTTAAATTACGTACTTAAATTGGATTACTGATTTTGAATTTGAATTGAACGTGACAGTCGACATATTCATGGTAAACATGATGCATGTCTAGGCAAATCTGGTTATATATAAGTACAGTTTTATTGAATCCCATGTGAAAATTTCCCCAGGAAAACCAATACAAAGTCAATTCCAAGAGTAACAGAACCTTAAAAGAAATTTGCCTAGCTAAGCTAAGAAAGTAAACTATATATAGGGTTTCTAGCAATTTGCCTATAATCATACTTCATCAATCCCATCGTGCATGAATTTGAAATCCCATCATGCTTTTTCCTGACAGATCAGACGGCCATGAATTTATGTACTATATAAACCTCCCTAGCTAGATTATTACGAGCTAGTTTTGATCCAACGTGGCACTAATTGTATCATAAATTAGTGTAATCTTAGCATAAAAGAAAAAGAGACGTGTAAGGCCTTCTTGCACTAATTGTATCATAAATTAGAGGAACTTTAATTAGTGGTCTAAGCTAGCTAGCTTAAATAATTAATAATTTAGGGTCAGTGATCAAGTTGGCTCAAATGAATTAAATTAAATCGCAGACAAAGACTTTAGAATTTTCTTGTGTAGATGTACCCACCAACGTTGACGAGATGAGTGCTTAAGTTTGACTGACGGTCAACCAAATGCGACGTAGTTTTCTGTGCTAGCTGTTCAATTCCAATAAAGATGAAAAAGGTAGAACCAAAATACGATAAAAATTAAAAGGCTTTAAGACACGAGAAAGAAAACAACAGCGAGAGTACGATACAACATCATGCATCACTTGAACTTCGCTCAGTGTTTGTTTGGTCACTTCTAAGTGCTAAGTAACCCCACCGGCGCCCCACTCGTCATTCACAAGTTTTTATCTCAGTTATTGCTAGTGAATTGACTTAAACCAATTGGTGATACTGATCCAATATTTGAGGCAAAATTTGCGAGCTCCTGTGGGAGAAATGGACGAACGGATTGAACCTGATTACCGCTAGTCATGCCAAGGAAATCTCTCGTTAGCTTCAATTGAACTTGTTGTTGTTGTTGTTCATTTTGTTGATCTCCTCTTGTTTGCATCATCATCAGCTGATTAAGCGTATCACTTGGTGCCACTGCTGCTGCTGTTGTTGTTGTGTTCATGGATCTCAAATTTGAACTACCAATTACTCCATCACTTGTGGCTAAAGTAACTGCTGATCCCGAGAGATTAGTATTGTGAAGAGAGGTATTATTGTTGTAGCTTGTTGCATTCGACGAAGATGAAGAAGAGCTCATCACATTATTGAAGCCGCTGCCGTTTCCGAAAATTGAAGTAATTGGGTTATTATTGCTTCTTGTAGAACCCATTTGAGCTGCTTTCTGCAAGAGCGCCGTCGCTGACATTGGCCCGACAGCCGCTGGTTTTAATTGCTTGTTTTGATGAGTACTATCAGAATTATAAAGACAAGAAGTTTCTTCTTTTAATTCCGATAATAATGTGAGATTTGCACTTTTTGAATTTGTAGTAGCACCAGCCATGCTCTTGTGAAAGCCTTGAAACTGATGACCAAAATTACCCATATTTGAGGATGACGAGCCAAACAGATTATTACTGACTGAACCCATTTGCACCATCTCAGCCAAACCTGTTAATTAAAACAAGAATAAATTAAGAACGTTGATTAAAATTAATGGATATGAATTCATTGCTGAGTTGAGATTTATGTGAAGCTATTTTTGCACTAATTAGCCATGCTCCGTCTATAGCACAGGATCCAAATTAATAAAGATTAACTACCAAATTATGCTGATTAATTTTTAACCTGCAAAGCCGGATCCAAATTGAGAAATGCTGCCAGCAACATCTTGGGGTACACCCTGAGGCAGATTTACGGTATGATCAGTTCTGAAATTCAGATTTGAAGCAGCAGCAACTACTGATGAAGCGAGTCTTGTGCTCTCTTCGGCTAAGGCGTCACAAAAAGCTCTGTGCGTAATGAAGCTATCTTTTCTGTTGTTGATTATCAATTAAAGAAACTAATTAATTGAAACCACTAAACCCCGAATTAATTGATACCCAAAGATCGTCAAATGCCCGTGGCATTAAATTCAGAACAAAACAATAACACTCATGAGCATTTATTAATTTAATTTATTTACACCTATACCTGGAAAATAAAGTGCCACAATCACACTTATACTCTCGGGTGCCACAAGTCTTGGAGTGAGCTTTCCAGTCAGATTGAACTGCATATTTCTTTGAACATTTCTCACACTTCCATTTCTTTTCTCCATGTTTTCTGCTAAAATGCTTCTTTATACCCGTCAAATCACCGAGAGCCCTCGATGGTTCGTGATGAACACAAGTCTTTTCTGGGCATATATAAACTTTCTTCTTGATGACGTCTTTGTTGGTTCTTTGCCTCAGCTTCCATGGAAGATTATGTCCTCTTCGATGAAGCTGTAAGTTTTGGTCTCTTTGGAAACCCTTATTGCATATTTCACATATGAATCTGTTGGTTGCCATGAGTGTCTTTGGAGATAGAGCAATAACCTCAGCATCTGGATCTGCTCATGAATTACAAAAAAAGAAATTAATAATTAAAAAAATTAAAAGATTTGAAGTGCATCGAGCTAGCTTGAGAGTTTGCTTAATTACCTGGAGTTCCCGGTAAATTCCTCTTCTTTTTACTGGCAGCCTGATTAGGTTTAGGGTTAGGGTTGGGATTTTGTTCTTGATGAACAAACCCTCCTAAGGAAGAGGGTATTGTAAAAGCATTACCAGACATCATTTGCAAGCTATCAAAGTGCAAAAAACTAAGGGTTTTGTTTTGTGCTTTTTTTTCCTCCAAACAGAAGCTGATAAATGTTTGGTATATATATATATATATTCAAATTCTGATGACTCTGAGATTCAAGCCAAAAGACAAGAAAAGAGAAGGAAAGGAGGAAAAAAAAAATCAAAATTTTAATCTAAAAACAAAAATATATTTCGGACTCTTGTTACAGAGATCTGGTTTTGTTTTGATCAATTTCAAAAGAAAACTCCAACAACTTATGATTGCTGCTATCTCAAGAAGAGTATTATCTGCTCTTATTTTGTAAGCTCTTCTTAGGTTACATATACACACATCGCTGCGCTTATTATCCCATTCATATCCACAAAGTCGATCAGCCATTGATTTCATATGGGACCCACTCTCTATTTTTCAGACACGCGCTGGCGATTGTGGAATTTTGCGGTATGTGTAAATTGTACTGTGTGAGTGACAGACAGTAAGCTGCTGCTTACCTGCTCGTGTAACCAGAATGTGTAGGGTTGTGTGTCTTTTGAGCTCAAGCTCCCAATTATTTTCAAATTCAAGAAAGAAAAGAATATGATAAGGTATTTTATTTTATTGTGTTACAATTTTTACTTAACTAATTAATTGGGATGATGTTACTAAACTTCGAACTAATCAAAAAGTAAATTTGCGAGAGCTCGATTACCCAGATATAGAGAAAAAAAAAAGTTCAAAAATATTAAGAACTCTCTTGTATAAAAGTGCTATTGAATAATATAGGCACGTACATAATTTCTATACCAAATATGTAAGTTTTGAAATAATTCTTCATTTAAGAGTTATTTTTTTAGTATGAATTAGTTTTGTAAGTTCTTTATCATATTAGAGTCATATTCATATATGAATAAGTCTACAATAAAAATTCATCATTTAATTATACTTTTATAAAAAAAATCGACTTACATGTAATTTGAGTGTTAGAAAAATTAGCTGACATTAATTGAAATTAGTTCTTAAGTTAAGTATATAAAATTAAACAACTAAACTCTAGAACTATTATCAAAAGGAGAAAAAAAACTCTAGATTTATTTTTTGAGTCGCAGTGTGATGTATCAACTTCTATAATTTATCATCAAAACGAATGTGATTTTGTTAAGCGCATAATTATTAAATTAAAAAAGGGTGATTAGTGGAACCGAACGATCGAGGGGATCCATGCAAGTAAAAAGGTCAAATGATGGGACTCTTATTACTAACAGAACAGAAGAAAAGGTTGCGATAAAAATATGTGAGTGATCAAGTTAGCTTTATAAATGGTGCTTTTTGATGAGGCCAAAAAAAATGATTAAAACATAATGAAAAGTAACAACGCAATTTAGAAAGGAGATGCAGGCTACTAGCAGCAGCAGCAGCTATAGCTGAACCGAAGCCTGTGAGAGAGAGAGAGAGAGAGAGTGAGAGAGAGAAGGTGAGTTACGTTTTCCAAGGCAGGTCATGAGGTTATAGGACCGTCCGTGATACCTGTCTCACTGACACTTAGTGTGTTTTTGACTGTGGGGGCCATTTATTTGCTGGATCCATGGACCATCTCTCAAAAAGTTTGATTGCACGTGATGTGAGAGTGAATATATATAATAATTTTTTATCGATTTCTACAGAATTTTACTACTACGTGCTGTGAGTTGATGGATTGCATGTAATGTACGTCTGTAATTATGCATGTTTCTATTGTATGCTGAAGTATTTACTCGTTGCATTATTACTTTAACGAAAGCATCAGTACGAAGGAACATGGTTTTGGTTCGATAGGAGTATAGGACTATAGTGGAGAGGTTATAAAATAAAATCTGTAAAATTCAAAACATAAAATGTGAAATTAACGAACAATTCTGTAAAAACTCAAGAAAACACCTTCGCAGAATTTTTATGGACTTGGGGTCTTATGGCCGCCATGTCTTAACATAGTTTTATTCCCATGAAAGAAAAGTGTGTGTGGGGGGGGGGGGGGGGGTTGTTGCAGGAAGGAGAAGAGATATTTGCGTCTTTCCAAAATGTTATGGATTAGGATTAACCGACAATTCATGATTTCTAAATAGGAGTTGGCCAATAACCTTCTATTAGAGTGTAATATGAAAATCATGCTTAGTTTTTATTAGAGTGTAACATGGATGGGTGAACTGTGTAATAGTATGAAAATTATATTGAATTTTTATTTGTACATATAACATGGATGGATGAAGTGTCAAGGAGACTATCTCACATCGGCTGAGAATAATTTCTGATGACTTAAGAATTTAAACTTTAAGTAATCTCTCAACTCAAACTATTTTTCTACTATAAGTTAGACGTGTGGATTTATGTATGGTGTGAAAGCTAAATTCATGCGCAAATGAACTCATATGACAACTAGTGAATTTTGGTACCAATAATTAAAGAGTATGATATATTTCATCTTTCTTTAGAGTATAATTTTTAGCTGGTCATTTACTATATCAAAATAGGTCTTGACTGAATATTAATCAAATTGTATGATAATATTCTTTTTAAAAAAAATAGAAAGAAAGAAAGAAAAACAGCTCAAGTCCACGCTAAGCAGCCCAAACTGCCAAAGATAACTTTAGTGTGTTTGTAGATGTACATTTAAGAATATTTTTTTTATTTTATACTGTTTAGTTGAATTAAATAAAACTGTCTTTGTGAAATAAGAAACTTTGATTATAGGTTATTATTTCTCCCAAAAAAAAAATCTTTCAAATGCCTACCCTATCAACAAAAATTCTCAAATTATTTTGTCAATCTTGTTTCAGAGGACAGAACACAATTCATGTTGTTAAAAATGCTAAAAACTAATAAAAGTCAATGACAAATTATTTCCTAATTATGCATGCATTGTACAATAAATAATTAATGTCATTTTTTATTGAAACTTAAAGTAGGTTAATCTTTATACTTAATTAATTATAAAATTAAAAAGTTATTTTAATTTCCAAAATTACTTAATCTTGAAAACTAGTCTATCATCTCATGACTCATGATCATACCTAAAGTTTCAAAAAGCAGAAAAAACTAAATCAAGAGTTGATCAATTAATTTTATTGTCTCGTGTAGATTAATTTTCTTGTCAGTATAAATTAATTTTAGCAACTCATTGAGTTTTCAATTAATGCGCACGTTAGTTTATTATGAAATTGATCAATTTTGACTTGTTAATTAAGAAGTTTAGTGTCTAGTTTTAATCCAATATCCGAAGTTCTGGGACCTTAACAACAATAATTTTCCTAAATACTCCCTTGTTTTTGAACAACTTTAGACAAATCAGTTTATATTATGAGGGAAATTTACAAAAATGGCCATAAAATTTTTATATTTTTCAACTTTAACCCCCAAACTTTTTTCTATCATAACTAGCCAAACACCCTATTTTTGGACTAGATTACCCTCATCACTTTCATCAAATTTACAAAGGCATGCCACTTTTTCAATTCCAGCACAACTAAATACGAATCTTCCTCAACAACTTAACAAACCTTCATCACTCTCAATAAATCAACAAATTCCATCAAACAAACATTGCATAATTGAAGATATAATCATCAATTGGAGAACTTCTTAAAATTAGTTTATGCTCTTACACAATATAAACCTTTAATCTATTGATTTTATCAACTAAATTAGAAATTAAAGTGAGTTTTGTTGCAAATGTTGTTATTTTTCATTCATAAAACAATGTGATTTGTTAAAGTACTTAGTTTGAGTTGAGAAATGAAGAAAAATAATTGAAAACACAGAAAAATTGGACAAAAAATGAAGTCCAAAACAAGTGAGACAAATAGTGGGACAGGTGCATGTCTCACATAAACGCAATGCGTTTATGTGCGACAGGCACCTGTCTCACTGTCTGTCGCACATAAACCCACTGATTTTATGAAGTATATGATTTTGGATTTGATTTATCTCGTCGTAAGTTTTGAAACGGTATATTATACACCTAAAACGGACACATGTTGCCCAAGTTATGACTTTCGAAACATATCTGAAATTTAGTGAGACAGGTACCCCACTGCCTGTCTCACTAAATTTCATATATGTTTCAAAAGTCATAACTTGGGTTACATGTGTCCGTTTTAGGTGTATAATATACCGTTTCAAAACTTACAACGAGACAAATCAAATGCAAAATCATATACTCCATAAAACCAATGGGTTTATGTGCGACAAACGCCTATCCCACTGCCCGACTCACTTGTTCTGGACTTCATTTTTTGCCTGATTTTTCTGTGTTTTCAATGATTTTTCTTCATTTATCAACTCAAACTAAGTACTTTAACAAATCACATTGTTTTATAAATGAAAAATAACAAAATTTACAACAAAACCCACTTTAATTTCAAACTTAGTTGATCAAATCAATAGATTAAAGGTTTACATTGTGTAAGAGCAAAAACTAATTTTAAGAAGCTCCCCAATTGATGATTATATCTTCAATTATGCAATGTTTGTTTGATGGAATTTGTTGATTTATTGAGAGTGATGAAGTTTGTTGAGAGTGATGAAGGTTTGTTAAGTTGTTGAGGAAGATCCGTATTTAGTTGTGCTGGAATTGAAAAAGTGGCATGCCTTTGTAAATTTGATGAAAGTGATGAGGGTAATCTAGACCAAAAATAGGGTATTTGGTTAGTTATGATAGAAAAAACTTTGGGGAGTTAAAGTTGAAAAACGCAAAAGTTTTATGGCCATTTTTGTAAATTTCCCTCATGAGGGAAATTTACAAAAATGGCCATAAAACTTTTGCTTTTTTGTATGTAGTTGTGCTAGAATTGAAAAAGTGGCATGCCTTTGTAAATTTGATGAAAGTGATGAGGGTAATCTAGTCCAAAAATAGGGTGTTTGGCTAGTTATGATAGAAAAAACTTTAGGGGTTAAAGTTGAAAAACGCAAAAATTTTATGGCTATTTTTATAAATTTCCCATATTATGAGTATTATTTGTTAAATAGTTAATAATATCTTTTAGAGTTGATATCTAGCCTTATATCAGCTCTATCATGATGTCATATGTCGGATATTTAGACTTAAAACAAAAGAAAATTAACTCCCAAAATATACATTGAAAAACTCGAATCAATGGTTTATCACTATGTCATTAACTGGTTCCCATAGTATAGGTTAATTTTTTTAGAAAATAACTAATAAAAAGGAAACTTAATTTTGAAATGCTTTTGTAGAAAATATAAAAGAGCTAGTATTTCTAACTTCTAATATAGTGTGGTAAATTTACCTTACACAATTTGGCCTTTCCATGCATGAATTGATGAATACTACATAAAAGTTATCAACTTAACTTATACAAAAAGCAGAGGCGACTTTAGCACTAAGTGAACAAAGTAGTCACCTAAGGTCTCATATTTAGGAAGGCCACAAATTTTAGATATTTATTTATTAATACAATAATAATTATTATTCTAAAATTCTAATTTTTTAAGTTAGGAATATCTAATTTTTAGGCATCTCCCTATTATTACTCCCCTTCATAATTATCCCTACATTTGATGAAATACTTTTTTTTTAATAAAAGTATGATTTTTCCCATATGATAATTATTTTAATCCATTGAAACTTTTATTCTATTATTAATTACTCTATTACAAATTCAATACTTTCCCTTTCTAAAAAAATTTTTACTCTATTAACTCTACTTAAAACCTCAAAACTAATAGATATTAATTTAACGGTACTCAGTTAAAAAAATTTTACTCTCGGATCTACAAAGAAAATTCTTCTGATCTTCTCTATAAAATTCATTACTATCATATGATCATCGTATTCATCTCAACTAGTCAACTTTGTATCTGTTATCATTCCAATTATTTTATTTTAAATTATTATAATTCTTATTTTTAAATTTATTATATTTTTTATTTGTTGTATTGATATATGACTTGAATTAGCTCTGAATTTTGTGATTTAAATAGCACAACCGCAAATATTGATAATTGAATCAAATTTAATAAACATGGTGAACTCAGTGAATGTTCTTTTGAGAACATGTAGAAATCTTTTTATTATTTGTTTTTTTTTTTGATCTTATAATGTTATTGATAATCGTTGAAATTTAAGATATTATTAAAAATAGTTAAAATTTTAAATTATTTAATTTTTTTTTAGGGTCATATTATTTAATGCAAGAAGGCCTCAAAAGAAAAATAAAACTGCAAAAGGCCTCCAAAGTATTAGAGCCGGCCCTGGCTTAAGAATTAAAAGTTAACTAAACAATTATTCTCAATGGACGTCAAAGATTTTTCCTATCACTTGATTAACTTCTGATCTTCTTGTAAAATAATCATTCGACTTGGAACAATAAGCATAAGGCCAGTTGACTTCATTTTACAAAAAAAAGTAACCTTTTCATCGCGTGACCCATCAAACCATTTCAACATGCACCCACTATTTCATCTTTTATACATTTAAAATTTAACTCAAAATTCATAACAGAATTAAAATGTGTACATCAACATATGGGATATGTACAAACAATATAGTAATAGAAAATTCAACCGCTTTTGGCTGCATGCATTCGGATCTTCTTCTACATAATTGATGCTTCCTCATCTTCCGGTTGGTATCCAAAGCTTATCACACAAACAACAAGAACCCATCGCGTGCACCCATGTTTTTTTTTTAATTATTTAATTTCATTTTTTTATATCGAAAGAAATTAAAGAAACTCTAATTCCTAGATTTTGATTTGAGCAAGAGAATGAATATATTTCATTTTATATTTTATTAATTATTTTTATTTTCTATATCCGACCAGATACGACATCCCATTGCATAGATTCCCTCCCATCTGCCCCACAATGCACGTATTGAGAAACCCCATCTTCTTTCTTTATTATTATTTGTTGTTGTTGTGTGATATTAAAATAGGAAGAATTATTTAAATAAATGTTGATGATTATTGAAGTTGTTGAAGAAATTTATCAGTGCCACAAATTGCGCTGTTTTGTTAGATATTCTTCAAATGGAATAGTACTTAGGCAGAATTTTCAGTTTGATTCGCAAGATATATTTGGCATCTATGAGTCTTGTCACAATTTTGTAAGATGTGCAGTCTAATTAATTTGATTTTAAATTAATAAAATTGACTCTTGACGAAATAAAAATTTAAACTAATAGGTTGGACTGGGATTAGATAAATGAACCACTTAGTTTAAATTTTTAGTAGCTCATTTTACATGCAAAATATATAGATACTCATTTTAAATTTAAGCTAATTCACTCTTGATGCAATAAAAATGTAAGCTAACTTTACATGTATTAGCTCATTTAGGGTCGTGCTATACATTCTAAATTAAATTTTAAGTGACTTGTGAATATAGTAAATAGCAGTAATAGTGTGATGACATGATAAATTAACTTGAAACTTACAAAAATTTTGAGTAATGGAACCATAAATACTATTCTAAAAAATTTTGAGGCATATGATGTAGCGTTCATTGTGAATAACAATTTAAAGAAATTTCATAGTAATTTTTTGTATCATTTCAAAATTCACTAAACAATAATATTTTAAAACTCAACATTTGAATTGGTTTTTATAAATGTTTGTTTAGTCCATATATTTTGATTTAAGTGTTTGTTTAGTCTCTATAACTTAAAAAAAATACTCCAAAACACTCTTGTAATTAAATATATTAAGTAACAAATGCATTTTTGAATCCAAAACAGACGCCATCTTTATTTTAAAAAATTAAAATTATAAAACACCGTTTAACAAACTAACTAAATGCGCCCAAGTAGTCTTGATTACATATGGTGTATAAACTCATGGAGAATGTTATTTTAGTGGACTAAATTGTTCATCTATTCTCTGTAAGAGAATGAAAGATGTGATCATGTGAGAGAACGAAAAAAACGAAAAGATTAAAAGAAAAAGGAATACATTGAGCCTTTAATTATCTTTTAAAAAAAAGGAAACTAAAGATTATCATAAATACATATAAATCTTGATTATTTCAGAATTATATCTTACAGATTACAAAGATTATGGAAATTTTATTTCAACATTTCTTTCCTTTTTGACACACCAAATCTTCTCTATTCACTTGCTTGAGTGAATTTTTTTTGAAAGTAAAACCCTCACAGAAAGTGTTATTTATGTAGTTGTTCATTTTATAAGCTGCATTAAGAAATAATCATCTACTAACCTTCAAAAAGTATCGTCAAAAATTAAAAAAAAATTATAAAATAAGTAGATATTAATTTATTTTTTTAAGGATAGATATACGAAAATACTTTAACAAACATTTTTTGCCAAAATTTATAAGATAAGTTACTTTTAACATTTCAACCACAATCCTCAATAAATACCAACAGACCCTTAAATTTAAAATTATTTCAACCAACTCAAAAATACCGATCCTAATAATGAGTGAAAAATAACTAGCTTCACATAAAATGCGTGTTCAATTTATACTCATAACTTTACTGTTTGTTAATGTTACTATTTTTCCTTTAAAATTTTATATACCTCATTCTTTATGATTGTTGATGCAGGAATGTGGCCAGGGCAGCACCCTTGGCCTGAAGCTGTCGGTGCATAAATTATTGTCTTAACTTCATGTATATTCTCGTAATTCATTAATAAGAGAGGTATATATTAGTTAATTCAATTGGGAGGACAAAATTAATTATAATCTCTTGCTTATTGGTTTTGCAAACGAATATTGAATTCTATAAATTTTCGCCAACACAATATATTATAATATATTCTGAAATTGATAAATGTCTGTAAGATTTTTTATTAGAGAAGCTCAAAATTGAACCATGAACTAAAAGGAAAGACGCCACCACAGCTACATTTTCATAGAACAAAACTAAAATTTAATTTAATTTAATTTATGCAAATTGAATCATGCATGCACATACCCACTTCTTATTGGGAAAACGGGCCAAATCCTCCATTATTTGACAAAATTAATCAAAACCCTCTAATGTTTTAAAACAGATTCAAATCTATTTCGATATCAATATTTATAGTAATCTTATTCTTTTATTCTCGATGGTTGCTTGATGTTGGGAATAAAAATACCATTAATTAGTTCATTAATTAAATAATTTTTATTATAATTAATTGAAAAATTAAATTAAAAAAGTGTATGTATATATATTAAAAAATATTCAATTAATTATATATGATTAAAAATTATTCAAGTAATTAAATAATTAAAGTTACTCATATTGCCAACATAAAACAACTACTAAAGATAAAATGATGAGATTAACAAACAAAAAAATTGACACTTAAGGGAATTTAGATGTGTTTTAAAACATTACAAAAAATTTCGATTAATTTTATTAAACAACAGGGGCTTTCGCTATTTTTCCCGATACTTATTCTTCTAAAATATTTAAGATAACATATCAGGTATGATTCATGTTCCCGTGTTAATCATAATGTTTTCCGTGATTAATTCATGGTGATATTTTTAATCCACATTTTATTATAAAATAATAATTTCAAATTCAAAGACTGTGCATTTAGAAATAAAACATATTACAGCTAGAAGAGCACTTCTTTTTATTTCACTAGCAAAGTCCTGGAATATCCGGGTCATCTTCTTTCTTGATGTCGGTTAATTAGGTCGCTGTGCATGGATGAGATAAAATTGAACATAATTAAAAAAAAATTAAATTGGATTATATATTAATGATCCAAAGCCACTATTAAATAATAAAAAAACTAAAACAATGATGCTGTGTATTAGTACGGACATTGACATATTTTTATTTTATTTTTTACCTAAAACAATGACATACTTTAAATAGTGAATTTAACTCGATTTGGGTTTCTTGCATTTCTGTTCTATGTATTTTATAATATGAGTAATGACAAATACTCTAAATTTTTTATCCTAAATTTTATCTCAAATGATATGTCATTTATTAAGTGATTGATAATTATTTATAAAATTTACGTGAATTAATTGCATTGTCTCCCTAATCAATTAATGAATATCACATTATTTAAAATAATTTTTTGAAATAAAAAATTTAAGATGTGCAACAATATTACCGATATTTTCAATGATTAATATGTCAAAGTCTTATGTGATATGTTTTCACTATATCATGTATCAGACTGTCTAAGAAATATTATGACATATATTCCAAATTTTCTCCAATAATTTTTATTTCGATCAGTATTGTGATAAATTGATTTTATTAAAGTAAATGTATATGTACTAAGAAATATTATGTTAACTTCAAATCCTCATGATCTTTTCGGCTAACGTACCTAAATTGAGATATATAGATGTATATAATTATTATACAACTTTTAACAGCCGTTGCTAGCTTTTCAATTTTTCAACTACTATTTATTTATTTATTTGGTCATGCCTCCCATTTTTATTTTCTTTTCGAGTAAATGCTGCTCTTGCTTTTACATTTTACTGCTCTTATGATCTAGCATGTGCAATAATTGGCTTTAAAAAATGAACCAATATAAATATTTATATTATCACTATAAAAAAAGAGTAATTATTAATAATAAAGAATTAATTTCCTCAAGAAAAGCATAACAAAGTTTGTAGAAAAGTTCATAAAACATTAAATAAAAGTTATTGTCATTGTCTATTGATTTGTTTCCCATAAATATTTGTCAAAATGTTGGCACAAAAAGTTCGCTGAAAGAGTGTGCCCGCTATGGGTGTTACGAGTAATAATATTATTTATCAGTGATGGAATCAAACATTTTATTCAGAGAGGACTGCTTCTAATAAATCTAATAATATATAAATATTAGAATTTATTTTCTTAAAAAATTATCCCAAACAAATTCTTTCATTAATTTAAAGAAAAAAAATTATTGGGGGCTTAATTAACAATTTACTTAGATTTAATGATATTTTACATCGACTATAAGAATGTTTTACAGTAGTTCTATTGTGGACTGAGGCCCCCCACCGACTTGTTAAAATGAAAATAGCCTCACCCATTTGATAAAGCAACATCTTATCAGAAAAAAACTTTTTTGATAAAAGAATTTCTACCCTAAATATGAAAACAAGCATGTATGTCCAATCTTTTTGAGACGTGAAAGGAATAAACACCGATTCATGTTGAAAAAGACTTAAGCTTGGCCGAAAAAAATTTGTTGAGAAGGAAAATTCAATGAGGAAAAAACATATAATAGAATCTAAGCAGTTCATTTTGGACTATTATGTCATTTTTTTTTTAAAAAAAAGGACTATTATGTCTCCATAATAATGTTCTGTTTCTTGGAATTTCGCTAAATAAAGCTAAGGTATGGAAGAAACATAACCAACAATAGCATCTTCACCGCCATACCCATTATTCTACTTTGTTTTTTTATGTTGAATTAATTTTCTTTGCCCGGAGAGTAGAAAACACTCAATTTGATCTATCATTATGATTTATCTAACGATTTTCATGCTCATAAATTCTTAAGCTAATAATAATGCTTACCAACACTAGAAAATGACAACCAAGTGGATAGCATATAATAATATCACATAAATGGTGGGTTACAAGTAATGCTTAAAATAATCAAGGCAACAATAGTTAATTAAATTTATTATGGGCCTGATGTTCGTCAATTATTGACAATAATCACCGACCCTAGTTTTCTTTAATGTTTTTTCAAAATTTCTACTCTACAAAATCTTATGATATATTCCCAAAATTGACATTTTGTTTGGAATTTTTCTATCTAGGATTAGAAGCCAAATTTGGATATGGGCATCTTCTAAGCATTTGTCATATCTGAGGAGATTTCCGCTTTTCCTCTTAATAAGATTTGTTTTTTTTTTAATCATTTACTACTCTAATATTTTCATAATATCTCGTTACTAATCCTGCCGTTAGAATTTAAAACAAAAAGGAACAAATGGGAAATTTGACCTAATTCTTTTTATTGAAAACGTAAAATCTACAGCATAAGAAGATAAAATATTGAAAATATAAAAAATTATCTCATTATTATTTTTTATAACCTAATATCTATAGTTTTTACTGTGTAATAAAATTTTAGTTATATGTTTACCGTTGTCAATCGTAGTGATGGCTATTGTTTTGCTTGTAATGTTGTATTTGTGGTTACTGTTGGCGGCAATTTTTATATTTTATGGATTAGTTGCAATGTATGCGAGAATAGAGATGCATTTAAAGTGGCAATTACTAAAGAAAAAAAAATTATTTTCAATTTATATAATATTATTTTATTTTATGAATAATTAAAGATAAAATTAGAATAATTAAATAAGAATAAATAATTTCTTCTTATTTTTTTAGTGTGTAACTTTTTAAAATTTTATTTTATGTTTTATCCATCAAGTTATTTGATTTATATAATTTATAAGTCATGAGGAGTTAATTTTAAAATTATGATGTCAGATAGATAATAATGTATTATGAAAATGCTAAAAGGTTGTTGATAAATGGTGATTTCTTCGGGGAAGTGGCAATCTCCCCGTCTCTTTAACCTGAAGAATGTTTAGTGGGTAGGTAGAATATTCATTTTGAATTTCATGCTTTTATTATGAGTATTGCTATTAATGGACAAGGATTCCACGTTGATCTTATTTTTGTGTTAATTTTTAAAAAGTTATGACTAACAGTTATTAAATAAGAATATACATATATGTAATTAAATACTAATAGTAAAAATATAAAAAAAATCACAAAAAATATCATTCCCAAATCTAAATTCATTTTAACACCTCCTCCAATACCCTAATAAAACCCCAATCTCTCATCATCATTATTATCATGATTATTGTTGTTGTTGTTATTGTTTTATTATTATGAAAAAATTATAGATTCTCCCCTCAAATATATGTAACACTTAGTCACTTACACTCAAATTCAAAAGGCTATTACACTAACCCCCTTCAAATATAGAAATGTTAGACTAAATAGGTTATCCCTTAATACCAACAAAAGTTGATATATTTTGTTAAATTATGAAAAAAAAAGTCTATATTACTCCTAATCAATTTAAGTTGTTTTAAAAACCATAAACATACAAGAAAATGAAATATTCTTAGCGTGTGATATTACAATAATATCCTTGATAGTGAAGTTATTTACCTAATTTATTTTCTTATTTAGAATTTTGGCATAAACATAAGCTATTTACAGACTGGATTTTCTTATAAAATTTTATTCCATGATAACAAGGGAAAAATACGATAAACCATAAATTAAGCTTCACCAAACCTTCGAATACTATATTGGCCAATTTGCTTACATTTTTCAGTTTTTAAGCGAATAAAATATAAAAAAAATTACTTAAAACTACGTAATTAACTCAACTTATTAAGGACATTATTGTCATGAAACATACAAAATATTTTACTTCATGGATGTTTATGTTTGTAAAATGACTAAAATTAATTAGAGGTAATGTGGACTTTTTATTATAATTCAATACAATATGTCAATTTCTAGGGGGTTAAGTGTGGCATATCAAAATCTAGAGGAGGTAAATATTACAATCTTGTTGAGTTTGTATGTAAGTATTTCTTACTTATATTTAAGGGGGAATATGAAATTTTTCCTTCTTATTATTATATTATCATTTATGTTAACATGAATATGTTAATAATATTGATTTTGATGATAACAAACCTTAAATGATTTTTGATAAAAATATTGGAGCTATTTCTTAATAAATGAAAGTCTTAAAAACCATTCCATTCATACTTATAAAAGATGGACTTTCAAATTGGAAAAAGAACTCTTTGCAAAATCTGGTTTAAAATGTGTTTCTGGAAATAAACGGTGAACCGGTATCTTTTAAACGGTGAACCGGTATCTTTTAAACGGTGAACCGGTATCTTTTAAACGGTGAACCGGTATCTTTTAAACGGTTAACCGATTACGACCAGAGAGCAATAATTTGCCTAAGCTCTAACCGTTTATGAAAAACGGATAAATGGAAAGGCTACTGGAAACTAACGGCGAACCGTTTATTACAAACGGTTAACCGATAATGTCCAGAGAAGTTACTTCATACAAATCCTTAACCGTTTACTTAAAACAGGTAACTGATGTTCATTTTGCAGGATACTGGAAACTAACGGCGAACCGTTTATTTTAAACGGTTAACCGATAACATCCAGAGAGTCACTTCATGTAAAGCTTTAACCGTTTACTTAAAACGAGTAACTAATGTTCATTTTGCAGGTTACTGGAAACTAACGACGAACCATTTATTGCAAACGGTTAACCGATAACATCCAGAGAGTCACTACATGCAAAGCCTTAACCGGTTACTATAAATGGATAACTGGTGTTCATCTTGCATGTCTCTGGAAGTTAACGGCGAAAGGGTAACCCTAAACGGCAAACCGTTTATTTAAATTTTGGCCTCAACGGTAACTTTGACCAACGCAAACGGTTAACCGTTAACGGCTAACGGTGAACCGTTTTCTAGCCGACAGTCAGTAACAGCTAGTTTTTTAGCTCCAAATATAAATAAGCTCATTCAAATTCGAAGCAGACTGATCACAACACAACCATTGAGCTTATACTCGAGTTTACAATCTTCATAGAGCTTGAAACATATTCTTACTTCATATATTCACACTTTGAGCATTTATTTGTAATCTAAAAAAAAAAAATTGTGTGAGAGAAAAACAGTTTGTAATCTTTCATTTTGAGTGATTGTAAGTGTTGGGATACACTTGAGTTAAGAGATTGGAGATAATATCTTGTTGTAAAGGTTATTGACACCTTGGAAGTCAAGTGTAAGCATTCGAAGCCTTGGAGGCTTGCTTAGTGAAATCCTCAAGCCCGGAAAGCTTGGAGGCGTGGACGTAGGCGAGGTTGGCCGAACCACGTAAAAATCCTCGCGTTTAATTCTCTCTTCCCTTATCTTTTTAAATTGTGATCAATTTAATTATTATTGTTTTAATTTCGTTTTAGATTTGCATGATAATTCGTTTTTAGTTGAATAATTTATAAAATCTCAATTCACCCCCCCTCTTGGGGTGCCTAGTTAGTATTTCATTTGGTATCAGAGCTTGGTGCTCTTGTTTAGACTTAATCGTCTAGAGCTAAAGATCAATGGCAACTCAAAATGATTTCACATTAGGGAAGGACAATCCACCACTAGACCACCTTACTTTGATGGAAATGATTACCCATATTGGAAAACTAGGATGAGAATTTACTTGCAAGCCCTAGATTATGAGATTTGGGAAATCATTAATGATGGTCCTTTCATGCCTTTGACTAAAAATGAAGTTGGAGAAGATATTCCAAAACCTTCACGGGATTGGAATGAATTCAAAAAGAGAACGGCCTCTCTAAACTCCAAAGCCATGAATGCCTTGTTTTGTGCATTAGATAAGAAAGAGTTTCATAGAGTGTCTAGTTGTGAAAGTGCTAATGAGATTTGGTACAAACTTGAGGTTGTCTATGAAGGCACAAACCAAGTGAAAGAATCTAAAATAAGTAGGTACACTCGACAATATGAATTGTTCCAAATGGAACAAAATGAAAATGTGTACTCTATGTATACTATATTCACGGACATAGTGAACACTCTAGGAGCTCTAGGGAAGACTTTTTCAAATAGCGAAAAAGTCAAGAAAATTATTAGGTCACTACCTAAGGAATGGAGACAAAAAAGGACTGCCATTGAGGAAACAAAATATTTAAATACTTTACCTCTTGATGATTTAATTGGTTCTCTCATTTCATATGAAGAAGATTTGGCAGCAGAAAAAAGGCATGAGGAGAAGAAGAAAAACATTGCTCTCAAAGCTTCAAAACATGAGAGTGATGGGGAGAGTAAACCGGATGATGAAGAGCTAGCCATGCTAGCAAGGGGGTTCAGAAAATTCTTCAAGAAAACCGGAGAGCGAAGAAATTTCAGAAACTTCAAGAACCATAAGGAGAAGAATGAAGTAATCACATGCTATGAATGCAAGAAGCCTGGCCATATTAGATCGGAGTGTCCACTTATCAACAAGCTCAAGAAGAAAGCTATGGTTGCAACTTGGGATGATAGCGAGGAAGATTCAAGTGATGAAGAAGGATCACAAGAAGTCTCAAACCTATCACTTATGGCTATAGGAGATGAGGATGACCTCAATAAGGTAAGTGATCCCACATATGATGAATTGTATGATGCTTTTAAAGAAATGCATGATGAGTTGATGAAAATTGGTAAAAAAAATGCATGCCTTAAAAAGAAATTTCTAGAATTTACAAATGAAAAGGATGCCATGCAAAAATGCAATGAGTTATTAAATGAGAAGATTAAAGGATTAGAATTAGAGAATAAAACCTTGCATAATAAAGTTGCATTATCAAATGAAAAACCTAGCACTTCACATGAGTATTTAGAATCACATGTAGATGATTTGAAAAAGAAAAATGAAATGCTCAAGAAAAAGAATACCGAACTTAGTAGTGTTGTTCTAAAATTCACAAATGGGCAAAAGATGTTGGATAACATGCTTAATTCTCAAAAAATGTGTTTTTGATAAAGGAGGACTTGGATATAAGCCTAACTTGAAGCAAAAGTATTACAAGAATTATTTTGTTAAAGCTACCTCCACAAATGATCATAAAATTGTATGTCATTATTGTAATCAAGATGGTCATATGAAAAATAGATGTGCAGTGAAGAGAAATGCATATTATGGTATGAAATGTGTTTGGGTTCCGAAAGAAGCCATTGCTAACTCATAAGGACCCAAAAAGGTTTGGGTACCTAAAACTTGAGATTTTCTTTACAGGGCTTGAAGAAGAAGAAGAATAAGTGGTACTTGGATAGCGGTTGTTCAAGACACATGACAGTGAATTATTCTTGGTTCTCAAGCTTCACCAAAATTGAAAATGGTGGAGACGTATCTTTTGGAGACAACTCAAAAGGAAAAATTCTTGGAATTGGAAATGTTGGTAAAGTATCATCAACTCTAATTGAGAATGTATGTTTGGTTGAGAACTTGAAACACAACTTGATTAGCATTAGTCAATTATGTGACAAAGGTTATAAAGTTATTTTTGATAAATTTAATTGTGTTATCAAGAACACATGTGATGATAAAATCTTGTTTGTTGGTAATAGATGTGGTAATGTTTATGTCATTGACATAGAATGTGCATCTACTCTTGATAAATGTTTTTCCGCACTACATGATGATAATTGGCTATGGCATAGAAGATTAGGACATGCAAGCATGGATTTGATTTTAAAAATCGTGAAAAATAATTTAGTTAAAGGTCTTCCAAAAATCAGTTTTCAAAAAGATAAAATTTGTGAAGCATGCCAATTTGGTAAACAAATCAAGACTTCCTTCAAAAATAAGAATCATATCTCTACTTCAAAACCGCTTCAATTACTTCATATAGATTTATTTGGACCTTCTAGATATGCTAGTTTAAGTGGCAAATATTATGCATTTGTAATTGTGGATGATTATTCTAGATACACATGGGTATTGTTCTTAGGTAATAAGGATGATGCCATTGATGCATTTAGAATTTTCTATAAAAAACGGTTCAAAATGAAAAATGTTATTCTATTACTTGCATTAGAAGTGATCATGGTGGAGAATTTGAAAATCATGCATTTGAAAATTTTTGTAATAACCTTGGCATTGAGCATCAATTTTCATCACCTAGGACTCCACAACAAAATGGAGTAGTATAGAGAAAGAATAGGTCTATTCAAGAAATGGCTAGGACCATGTTGAATGAAAATTCTTTGCCTAAGTATTTTTGGGCAGAAGCCGTCAACACCGCTTGTTATGTTTTAAATCGGGTGTTGATTAGACCTAATCTTAATAAAACTCTATATGAGCTTTGGAAAGATAGAAAACCCAACATTGGTTATTTTAAAGTTTTTGGATGCAAATATTTTGTGTTGAACACAAAAGATAATCTTGGTAAATTTGATTCAAAATCTGATGTTGGTATTTTTCTTGGTTATTCAAATTCAAGCAAAGCTTATAGAGTTTATAACAAAAGAACTTTAGTTGTGGAGGAATCTATGCATGTTACTTTTGATGAGTCTAACCCCTCCTCTACGGAGAAAGCCATTGTTGATAATAATGCAGAAGAAGAACAACAAGAAGAAGCATCAAATGACAACCAAGAAGACGCACCACATGGAATTCAAGAGGAACATCATGAAGAACCAAATGTGGAGCAAAATGAAGGTACTTCTCAAACACTCCCCAAGGAGTGGAGGTATGTCTCTTCTCACCCTAAGGATGTAATTTTAGGAGATTCCTCACGAGGTGTTACTACTAGATCATCTCTTAGGAACACATGTGAGCATGCTGCATTTATTTCTCAAATTGAACCAAAATCCTTTGAGGATGTGGAAAATGATGAATCTTGGATTATGGCAATGCAAGAGGAGTTGAACCAATTTGAGAGAAACAATGTGTGGGAGTTAGTTCCTTATCCGGAACATCAATCCATTATAGGCACTAAATGGGTATTTAGAAATAAAATGGATGAATCCGGTGTGGTTGTAAGAAATAAAGCTAGATTAGTGGCTCAAGGTTACAACCAAGAAGAAGGAATTGATTTTGATGAAACATTTGCACCTGTAGCAAGGTTAGAATCCATTAGGATGTTGTTAGTCATAAGGATTTTATTTTATATCAAATGGATGTCAAAAGTGCTTTCTTAAATGGATATATTATGGAGGAAGTTTATGTGAAACAACCTCCTGGTTTTGAAAATGAGAAATTTCATGATCATGTGTATAAGTTATCCAAGGCTTTGTATGGTTTAAAACAAGCACCTAGAGCTTGGTATGATAGCCTTAAAAATTTCTTGTTGGATAACGATTTTTCGATGGGAAAAGCGGACACAACTCTTTTTGTTAAGCATAAGAACCAAGACATACTTATTGTTCAAATTTATGTTGATGATATTATTTTTGGTTCTACTAATGAGTTGTTGTGTAAAGATTTTTCATCATGTATGAGCCAAGAGTTTGAGATGAGTATGATGGGAGAGTTGAAGTACTTCCTTGGACTTCAAATTAAACAAAACGAGGAAGGAATTTTCATAAACCAAGCCAAGTACGTGAGAGATCTACTCAAAAGGTTTGGCTATGAAAATGGAACGGCAAAAAGCACTCCTATGAGTACCACCATAAAACTTGACAAAGATGAAAAGGGCAAATAAGTGGATATCAAAATGTATCGAGATATGATCGGATCTTTACTTTATTTGACTGCAAGTAGACCCAATATCATGTTTAGTGTATGTTTGTGTGCAAGATTTCAATCATGTCCCAAGGAATCTCATTTGCTTGCTGTTAAAAGAATTTTCCGTTATTTGATTGGAACCATAGATGTTAGCCTTTGGTATCCTAGGGGAACTAATATATTTAACTTGTTATTCGGATACAGACTTTGCCGGTCATAAAGTGGATAGGAAAAGCACTAGTGGAACTTGCTTTGTTCTAGGACACTCACTTATTTCATGGTTTAGTAAGAAACAAAATTCTGTTGCTCTTTCAACTACCAAAACTGAATATATAGCCGCCGGAAGTTGTTGTGCACAAGCACTTTGGATGAAACAAACACTTAGAGATTATGGGATTAATCTTGAACAAATTCCTATTAAGTGTGATAATACTAGTGCTATAAATCTTTCAAAGAATCTCATTCAACACTCTAGAACCAAGCATATAGAAATTAGACATCATTTCTTGAGAGATCATGTTCAAAAGGGAGATATTGCATTAGAGTTTATTTCTACGGAAAAACAACTTGTCGATATTTTCACAAAACCACTTTACGAAGAACAATTTTCAAAAATTCGGCATGAACTTGGGATGATGAAGTTTTCGCATTAACGTCTCTATTCATGTTATTAAGTGTACTGAATTGATTGACTTATAGTTGTGATCAAATATTTATGAAATGCTTGAGCTTGGTTATCAAATGATGAATTTGCCTTGTTATTTCTTGATTGTATGAATAAATTGGTTGAAAACATGTTCATGAATCATGCATTAAAATGGGTCATAAAATATTTTCAGATCAATTAAATGATCTAGGAATTTATTATTTGCTAGCCAAATATTAAATCAAATGTGCGAAAATTTAGATAAAATAAACGGATAACCGTTTCCAATAAACGGTGAACCGTTTTACTCCAGAAACTAGAATAATGTGTATGTCCATTTACTCTTTCACCGTTTTCTTCAAACGGTGAACCGTTTGTTAACAGAGAGTCCTCTATCGGTTACTCCTTAACTGTTAAGTGCTTAAGCGTTCACCGTTACTCTTTGTTTAGCCTCTGGAAGTTACTCTTTAACCGTTTAAATAAACGGTTAACCGTTTTCGGTGAACCGTTACCCATTCTTAGTCTCTGGACATTACCCTTTAACTGTTTAAATAAACGGTTAACCGTTTTCGCGTTTTTAAAACTGTTCAAAGTCTTTCTCTTCTCCCTCTCCAGCTTACCCTTTCACTGTTTTCTCTATTGTTGCGCAGCCAAAGCTCTCTTTGTCCTCAAATCTTCATTTTTCTTGCTTTTCGTGCCAAATCAAACCATCAAAATCATTTCTTATCATCTTTAGAACAATTTCACCGATTCAAAACTTCGAATCAAGCCCCAAATCGAAAAATCCCAAATTCAAATCCTAACTGCCGTGAGTTGGGATTCTTTATTTTTTTATCTGTTTTGTACCCTTTTTCAACCAAATTGAGCATCAAACTCTCATCCTTTACTCATTTCTCATCAAATCACCGATTCATTTTCCTCTCTCCCGCTTTGTTCACTCCACCGTGCTTCTCCATGGCTGAATCTTCTCGGAGAAATGTCCGGGGAAAATCTACGCCTCAAGTGAATCCCATACGGCCAAGGGAAGTCACTGAATTTGCAAGAATTCACTTCCCCACTCCTCCATTGGCGAAGCAGTTCGAGGATCGCTTCGATGGGCAAAAGGTACTTGACTCCTCTTTTGTTGACATTAATGATTTCCGTCACTTAGTTGTTTGTGGTAGAAGTGTTCGGGATATGCTTAAACCTTGGGAGTCTGCAATTAACTTTGATGAACGAGTCTATCCTAATTTAGTGCTAGTCTTTTACTCGAACATGGATATTTCGCATAGTAGCCAAAATAGGATAGTTACTCAAGTTAGTGGTGTGCAAATAGAATTTGATGATGGGGACCTAGCTGAGTACCTTAGTATCTCGAGTGAGGGACATGACATATACACCTCTAGGAAAGTCCTTTCCTTTGACCATTTTAGTCATATTGATGGTGTCCGTCATATATGTCGCCGTCGAGACTTAACTGATGAGATTTGTATGCTTCTGTTTCGGTCTCAACTTTTACCTCTCCAAGTCCGTATTCTTCATTCCATTCTACAGCACATAGTGACTCCTAGGAAGGGTCACTCGAATGAGGTCACAAGGTTGGACGTTGGGCTACTTGATAGCCTACTCTCAGATCGTCCCATAAACCTCAGATATATTATTGTACGGCACATGTTGAGTACTCATGCGGTTAATCACCGCTTGCTTCCGTATGGTAGTATCATTACTAAGATACTGCGACGCTTTGAGGTGCCTCTTCGTGATACTGGACATATGGAGACTAAACGGATTGGTCCCGAGGCGATGACTAGTATCGGTTTTTCTCGGAGGAATGGAAAGTGGATAAAAACCAGCAACTCCAAAAATCGAGATACCTTGATAGCTCCGGAGGATGATCGGATGCTTAATGATGTATATCCTCCCGATCAGCTCCCTGACTTTAGATTAGGAGCTCATCCTCCTCATCCACGTCGTCGATTTGTCCCTCGGCCTCCAACTGACTCTGACTTTGAGGAGCATGCGACGGATGCTGACATTCCCTCATCTTCCGAGCCGCCTCCTACACCTGAGCCATCAGCTGTTCCTGAGTCATCAGCTATGCCTGAGCAGCCATCTGCTGTTCCTGAGCAGTCAGCTGCCTCGATGCCGCCTCCAGCTCCAGTTCAGCCACCTGTTTCAGACGGTATGCATCAGCTGATTCTTGATCGGTTGGACACTCTTTCTCGTGACCACCAGCAGCTGCGTTCTGACTTTGAGACCTTCCAGTGGCAGAGCATTGATCATCAGATTGAGATTATCCATGCACAGCGCATCATTCTCGGCTATTTTGGTTATGATCCGGGGAGCTCATCTTCTCCTCCTCCACCACTTCAGTAGTTTCTGAGTTATTTTTTTCGCACAGACAGTTCATATTTTGATTGTTTTGCATGTTGTCATGTATATTGTTACTGCTACTTCTATATGCTATTTATGGATTTTAATGACATGTTTTTATGTTGTTCTTGATATTGGATGACTTGATATTGCTTGATGATACTTGTGGATTATTGACTATTGAAGTGTTGGCTTGCTCATGGTGTTGTTGGGTTGATGATTGAGTTGTTGTTAAGACTTTATGGAAGTGTTTTTCTCTCATGTGTATTAATGGTTTTGCTCATTTTTAAGGGGAAACTCTGCCAAAATTTTCGCTCGCCAAAAACTGGATTTGCGTTTCTTTCTTTTCTCTTCTTCCTTTTAATGATGAAGGGGGAGATAATTTGGGAGTTTTAGAATAGATTTGAAAATGTTTTATAATTGGGGAGATTTAAAATGCATTTAAAAATGCTTTCTTGAGCAAAAATCCTTTTATTGAACATTTCTTAATTTGGCCATACATTAAGGGGGAGCACATATTAAGGGGGAGCCAAATATTGAATAGAGTTTGTCATCATCAAAAAAGGGCAGATTGTTAACATAAATATGTTAATAATATTGATTTTGATGATAACAAACCTTAAATGATTTTTGATAAAAATATTGGAGCTATTTCTTAATAAATGAAAGTCTTAAAAACCATTCCATTCATACTTATAAAAGATGAACTTTCAAATTGGAAAAATAATTCTTTGCAAAATCTGGTTTAAAATGTGTTTCTGGAAATAAACGGTGAACCGGTATCTTTTAAACGGTTAACCGATTATGACCAGAGAGCAACAATTTGCCTAAGCTCTAACCATTTATGAAAAACGGATAAATGGAAAGGCTACTGGAAACTAACGGTGAACCGTTTATTACAAACGGTTAACCGATAATGTCTAGAGAAGTTACTTCATACAAGTCCTTAACCGTTTACTTAAAACAGGTAACTGATGTTCATTTTGCAGGATACTGGAAACTAACGGCGAACCGTTTATTTCAAACGGTTAACCGATAACATCCAGAGAGTCACTTCATGTAAAGCTTTAACCGTTTACTTAAAACGAGTAACTAATGTTCATTTTGCAGGTTACTGGAAACTAACGACGAACCGTTTATTGCAAACGGTTAACCGATAACATCCAGAGAGTCACTACATGCAAAGCCTTAACCGTTTACTATAAACGGATAACTGGTGTTCATCTTGCAGGTCTCTGGAAGTTAACGGCGAAAGGGTAACCCTAAACGGCAAACCGTTTATTTAAATTTTGGCCTCAACGGTAACTTTAACTTTTTAAATTGTGATCGATTTAATTATTATTGTTTTAATTTCATTTTAGATTTACATGATAATTCGTTTTTAGTTGAATAATTTATAAAATTCCAATTCACCCCCCCTCTTGGGTTGCCTAGTTAGTATTTCAATTTATTCATATAACTTAAGAAATTATATAAAAGGACATTAAATCTATTAAAAGGATAAAATCAACATATTTTCTTTGACTACAGATATTTTTTATATTTATGATAAATAAACAACGTACTCTCTCTTTTCAGTCATATTTTTAGTAATTACATTAATAATCATAAAGGTTAAAATTCCAAGGTAAAAGCCTAAAGAGTAGTACTTAAGTTCTAATAAATAATGTCTTTTGTATTGTTAGTTTTCTGTGGTCAATATTTTATTAACATGTTTAGACCTATCATTTAGTTTGGTGTTTCTAACCTTTTTTCTCCAACCGTGTAGGAAATTATTCAAGTCTTCTTATAACTTAAGGAGTGAGAAATGGGCCTTATGTGGACATATACATTTGGGCTAGACTATATACTTATTTGAGAGAATTTAAAATTAAATTTAAATGCAACTTTGATAAGAAAATAGAGTAAAATAATAATAAATAGATATTAATGAAACTATCTGACAGCATTTACACAAAAAAAGGATTTTCCAGTAAAATTATAATTCAAGTTGAAAATGATTTTAAAGTAAAGCAAATATTTTTCTTAATAATATATGACTGTATACAATAAAACTTCTTTATAGGCATAATATTAGAATCAATTATTTTTTAATTATTAGCAGGATATAACTTAATATAGGTATAATTAGAAAATTATTAGTTTGACTTAATTATCCTTAATCCAAGTAATATATAAGTAAAATCATTTTGAAAGTCTAAACGTTTTCATTTTATATTTGATTTTCTCTCGTTATACAATTATTTAGTAAAAATTCTAAAAAATAAAATTATTGTCCTAGGTAATTTTAGAAAAATATTTTATTTTATCTTTAATTTTTAAAATAATTTAAGACAATTTTTTTATATAATTATTATTATATGAAGGTAAATTTTTTAAGATAATATCTAAAAAAACTGTAATTCATTATAATGTAAAGTTTATTCTAACTAATAATTAACCTAAATTAGGATCATAATTTTTTATGATTATATAGAAACCATATATATATATATATTCCAATAAAGAGGTTTATTCTTATAGTAATTTTAAGATGCAATTATAAACAATAGAAAGTAGATTAATTAAATTTAAAAAATGCTCTTTGTCCTTGAGTGCAGGACCCATAAGCTGACAGCAATAAATATTACAATGTGGGACCTGACTGCTGGGCAATAAAAAGTAGAAAACACAAAAAGAACAACTTGTTTTGGAAAACGAAAAACAGTGATTCGAAAAAGGGTGCCAAACGGCCCCTAGTTTTCCATTCTAAACATTCTAAAAGTTGTTTTTATCGTTTTTTTTTTAAAGTAGTTCTTATCTATTTTATACTGACAATAAAACTGCACAAAAATAATTCCAAGGTATTTTTGACAAGCTACTTGCACTATGTATTTCTTAAAAGAAAGTTGAAAGCAACAAGTGAAGACACTCTTCAGTATTCAAATCTGCTCACATTGAACAAAAAATCTTGGCTACTTTCATCCACTACAGTTTATATCCTGAGCACCTCTCAACTACATAAAAAAAACCAATTTTCACACATGATACAAGAATTATATAAGGTACGATATTTTAATAGATTAGTTTCGGATTCTTCCCCGTAAGATGATAATCTCAAAAATATTTTTGAAACTGTTGAAAGCTTTAATTTACACCTATTTTTGTTAAAAAATTAAAGAAAAAAATGAGGGATGTTGATGAAAATTTTCATTTTCTTAATAAAAATGGAGAGTAAGCTAAGGTGTAAAATAGTTTGAGGAGCATCTTAAAAATTGTTATTTCACGATAGACATAATCCGAACTTAATCATGTTTCAATTGCAAAGCATATGTAGTTAATATAACTAGTTATCAATAATTAATTTATTAGCTCAAATTTGTATTTTTCTCACCTCAAAAGAAAAAAAAACGATACAATTTCATTGATCAAGTATACAACTAGAGTGAGTAAAATAACAGTAACACCTATTCAATTAATTAAGAGTGTATTTAATACACTGTATTATATTACATTAGGCTGTATTACATTATATTGTATTAAATTGTAATGTAATACAATTTTTAGTGTGGTATAGGCTGCATTATGTAAACCAATATTTTTTGTTCTAATATTTATATTTTATTATTATCTATAATTAATTAATAATTAAAATTTTTGTAAATAAAATAAAAATTTTCCACCACTGACCGTTGTAGTACTTTAATGTCATTTAAGTTATATTTTGACACCATTAGAATCATTATTGTTGAAGCTACTTGGGAAATTTCTAATATTAGCCAAAAAATTTAGGCCTTTTTCACAATTAACCATAGCAACTTTTTTCTATCAACATTAGCCAAATCCTCAATTTGTGGACGAAATTACCCTCCCCATTCTCACGTTCCCTCACCTAAATTTCTCCCTCTCTCACCAAATTCTCATCACCGGAAGTTGTATAGATCATTGGCGGCGGCGTAGATCGGCAGCGGAGGAACTTGGCGACGGCGGAAAGAAGTTAAATGACCTTGAAAACTTCGGAGATAACTAAAATCAAAGGAAAAAATTGAAAACCCAAGGTGAGTTATTATTGTCGTAATTGTTATTGTTTGGCTTTTTGTTGTTGTTGTTGTTGGTGTTGTTGGTAGTCTTTAATGGCGGTGGTGGGTGAGATCTATGGGAAAGGGAAGAGAAGGGAAAGGGATGTCGCGCGACAGGGAGGTCCTGTCGCGCGCGCCTGTCGCACGAAACCCGTGCGACAGGCACGCCTGTCGCACCAGATTTCGTGCGACCGGCACGCCCATCGCACGAAAAGTTTTTTTTTTTAAGTTAAATTTTTTTTAATATAATGTAATAATTTTATAAATATTACAGATACATGGCGAAATCTGAATCACCGGATATTGAAGTTGGCAAGATGTATATTCCTTATGTCGATCACTTTCCTGGTCGAATTACGAGCATGTGTAAGTTATCTTCGGTCGTGAAAGTGTTCCAAGAAAAATTAACAAAGCGGCAGTTGAATATGTTTAAAAAAGATATATTTGGGCATTTCTTGGAATGTCGAAGTTTTCCATTTAGTGGGGTAATATTGCACAATCTTTTACTGAGGCAAGTGGCCCCTGAAGAAGATAGCCCTGAGGATCAGTTATGGTTCGAAATTGGTGGGCATTTGATTCGCTTCTCAGTTGTCGAATGGTGCTTGGTTACTGGACTTTCATTTGCAAGTTTGAGCGAACAAATGAATGATAAAACGGGGCAGCAGAGGCTACGGAATAAGTATTTTGGCGGTTTGCATCGTAAGATGTCTGTGAAGGAATTCGATGCAGAATTTTCCTCGTTGAAATTCGAGGAAATGGATGATATGGACGCATTAAAAATTGCGCTGTTTTATTTTGCGGACAGAGTACTCAATGCAAAAAAAAATAACGCTCAAATCAACTGGTTTTGGCTTGACGACGTTGATGATATAGAATTCTTCCAAACTCGTCCATGGGGTCTATTGTCGTGGAAAATAATTTACGACAGTCTTGACTTTGCATTGTCCAACAGAAATAAGAAATTTAAGAGGACTCGGTTGCAAAATCCAGATCATAACATCGAAAAATACAATCTTTACGGCTTTACGTCTGCGGTTTAGGTGCGTTTTTTAAATTAATAAGTTTTATAGTATTAAAAATTTGATAGTTGTTTTATTTGAATTAAAATAAAAGTTGTTGCAGGCATGGATTTATGAAGCAATCGGAGGTATGCCATCAACGTGGGTTGTCAAAACGAAAAACAAAATTCCCCGCATTTTGCAATGGAAGCCCATGGTGTCTTCTGCCATCAACTTTGCGGAGGTTTATGCGTTCTTTAACGACGAATCTAGTCTTGTAAGTAATATGTATTAATAATTTTTTTAAGTTAAGCTGCTGCGTTTTGTTTGTTTCACGATGCGGAAAAAAACAGTTGGTTTTGTTCCGTGAAGAAGGGTAATTTGGGAAGAAAGACTTGGATTTGGCTAATGTTGATAGAAAAAAGTTGCTATGGTTAATTGTGAAAAAAGCCTAAATTTTTTGGCTAATATTGTAAATTTCCCAAGCTACTTCATAGTGCAACTATTACCAATAAAGAAACTTTATTTGTTGTACATCTGCAGTCAAAAGTATCTTTTTCTCAAATTTTTTTTACAGTAAATTTACAACAAACAGAAGCATTTTTGCTAGAAATAATTGAACTATTGCGTAGCCTCAATAAAAAATATTGTAATAGTGCCTAATCCTAATGCAAAACACGATATTATGCTGCAGTCAAGCCTACCGCCAGCCATCAAACTGTCACCGGCAGTTCATCAACACTTGCGTTGGCATATATGAGTTTTTATTTTATTTTATCTAATATTATTTAGTTTTACCTATTTGTTATTATTTAATTAAATTTTAAAAAACTAATATCAACAGTGCTATATTACACAAACTCAACTCCTCTTAGGTTTATTTAATGTGCCACTGTTAACATTATGGTGGGTATTACACTACTCCATGATGTGAATAAGAAAATTTACTAAACAGGAGATTGCGTTGCATTAACTAATGCAATTCTATGAAAGAAGGTGTGTCAAACACAGCGGAAGCGCATATTAACTTTATCACAGTACCAAATAGTGAATAATTATCTGTTTTCAATCAAAAGAAAGTTGATTAACCGGCAAGACTTCGTTATATGAGCTTTATTTAAATCCTTCTTTTCTTTTCTTTTTTTCAATTAAGTTTGCATAAAAATTCAATTTAGCGGAAATGATGGAAAAAAAGTATGATGTTGAACTTCAACCTAACACATTTCCTCAAACTTATCGAAATTGATGACATGTTTTGACGAGCTCATTTCAAGAAGTCATAGATCCGGACAATTCATTAATTAGTCCTCTCTCTTTGAACCTTCAATGATTTACCAATAAAAATAATTAATTAAGCTGTTTAATTGCACCGCCAACGTCTGCATGGGATTAACATTAATTCTTATTCTCCTATATAACCTATGCAAAATGCTGCACAGTGCTCCCGAATTTGCTAATAATATTGTTTCGATAATATCAGTAGCCTTCTTGTTTTTCCAGCTGCATCACTAACAACAACAAGCATCAATTAATGTCTTATTCCATGGAGAAAAATAATAATCTAGCAGCTCCCTCACATATTCAACTCCCTCCTGGTTTTAGATTCCACCCTTCTGATGAAGAGCTCATTGTTCATTATTTAACAAACAAAGTTGCTTCAATTCCTCTCCCAGCTTCAATCATCGCTGAAATCGATTTATACAAATATAACCCGTGGGATCTACCAAGTATGTATATCTCTGTGTATCTGTGCGCGCGTGCGTGTTTTGTTAATTAAGTATGCAATACACACACACACACACACAAAGCCGCTATTTATTTTTTATCTTTCTAAGCAGGGAAAGCTTTGTTTGGAGAGGAAGAATGGTATTTTTTCACTCCAAGAGACAGGAAGTATCCGAATGGAGCAAGGCCGAACAGGGCAGCTGCTTCGGGTTTTTGGAAGGCCACGGGGACTGATAAACCGATTCTTACTTCGTTTGGAACGAAGAGTATTGGAGTCAAGAAAGCTCTTGTGTTCTACGAAGGACGCCCTCCGAAAGGATACAAGACAGATTGGATCATGCATGAATACAGATTACCCGATACCATCGCTTGGACACCCAAGCGAAAAGGATCTATGAGGGTAAGCTCTAGCTAGCTGCAAAGTTTATATTTGTTATTATTTATATCAATGTCCATCATCTTATTAGGGTTAATACTGAAACATGCATCTATTATTCATGTTGCAGTTGGATGATTGGGTGCTATGTCGAGTGAGGCAAAAGAGCATCAACTCCAGGAAAGCGTGGGATGATCGAAATGGTTATAGCTATGAAGCAGCGCCCGGTTTTATCTCAAAAGTGAATGAGTTGCGGCATATGAATAATACAAACCCTAATGTTGAGATGGTGAAAAGTTATTTATACAATGATTGCCCCATGTTACCTTACATCTTTGCTTCTCGAGATTTTACTAGCTGCTGCATCAATACAGACTCGAACATAAGCTTTCAAGGAGGTGATAAATCTTGGCTTGCAGCTCATGATGAAGATAGCTTGTTCAAACCACTGAAAAGAATTAAGCTTATGGAGAAAAATCAGCAAGACGATTGTGTTCCGCCGAGCAAGAAAATTAAAGAGGGATATGTTCATAAGGAGGAAGAAATTATATTATCTGTGAGTAATGAAAGCACTGGGGAAACTAACATTTACGAAACAGATCATTCTGAGGGTAACAATTTCAGTCATGATCATCATCAATGGAGTCGTACCATGCAATATCATCAAGAGCTCAATAACTTGGTTTTCACAGGAAAGTGACTCGAATGAATCATGCATCAATTACAAAATAATACGACATTAATTTGTGAAAGAGATTGTATCTCTCTTATTTTTGAAGATTGACTAAGGAGTGTGAGCGTTCTACTAAATAAAAGTTTGAAAGACAGCATGAAGCGTGGTATTGTGTGCATTGCAGCCTGTATAATTAATTACTAGTGTTCGCGAGGTTCGACTTGCGTGTGAAGTACTTAGAATTTTGTATAGAAAGAATGGTAAAAATATGCGTACATATATATACTTTCACTTCCTGTTAAAAATTCGGTATGATTTTTAGTTTAGATTATGATGTTATTAAAAATGCAATCATTAATTGTATTACTGATTGTATTCTGATCATCTAATCAATAATTTTTATTGCTATTTTGAATAAACAAAATAACTATAATATTTTTTTTTGGGTTAAATTTTGATTGTAAAATAACTATAATATTTTTTTTTTCGGTTAAATTTTGAATAAACAAAATATTGATTATCGAACAATGACCTCGAACTTGGTTTCAGATAAATCATGTAATCAAGGAACAGCTTCGTTTATTCTCTTAGGAATTTATGAATATTAACTTTTGGTTTGGTGGTTTATTAAACAAGAATGAGAGTTCAAATCTTGAATTGGGGTTTTGCATAACTGGGAATCATTTTATAATTTTGCTGGGGTTCCATATACCCATCTACTGTAAGAGGCGATTTTAGGTTCCCAGAGAGTGACACTTTAATCCCTTTTATAAATTATTCTTATAACTGAGGGTACATGATAAATTTTTATTATGTTATGTTATCCCCGATGTTAAAATCCTAACCGAAAAATAACACTATTCAAGAGTAAAAGAGACCTTTTAAGTTTTAACAAGCAAAATAACTAACACAGAGATTTCAAATAATCAATTTTCACGCGAAAATATTACTTTACCACTTAACCGTGAATTTTTCTTTACTGTCTTAACACTAGTGGTAATGCTAAACATTTATTAGCAACCAAAGTGGCTAAAATTATCAGGACCAAAGTCTTATCACCCCTTTGTTTAATTTTATTCGGTTCTAACATTGTTAAGAATTTTTTTTCACTTTCATTCATTTCTAAAACCTATCTGGTACTGAAATGCAGTAATTTTTTTAAAAAAACTATGTTGGACGAAAAAAGTTACAGTGATTATTATATTTGGTAAATCTTGGTTATATATATAGAATTTGATGATATTTATAAACATAATTATCAAAATTTATCACATAATTTAGTATTGGTAACAATTTGAGTTAAAATAAATTGAAAAAGCAGTTGGGCCAATTTTCTAAAGCCCTGCTGACCCGTATGGTTAGCAAGCGGGTGGGAGTCCTGGCAGCTTAACCAAATGGGCTCTGGTGCAGCAAATCAATAACAGTGACCAATTTCAAAGCGCCTCTTTCCATTTTCAAGATGGGCTATTTTTAGAAACCTCCCCTAAAATTTGATATAATTTTACTTAGATGGCGAGATTGATTATATTCTCACTTAACTCCCTTTTTGTTAGTGTACATACATGTATAACGTTAGTATTTGAGGGAAAAAATGTAAAAGACAAGCTAAAATTCTAAAAAATCAAATAACAATTAAAAAAAATGGTTTAAAATCTATTGAATAATTGTATTATCCGATTATACACAATATTTATTATGTAAAAGAGTGCATTTCTCTTTCCCCACCACAAAAAAAACAATGGAGATAAACATCATTTTCACTCAAAATTTTCACTCCACTCCACTCCACTCTACTCCATTTTCACTCACAATTGTCGATCTTCACCATTTCTTTCTCTTACAATTTTCACTTCACTCCCCTACTCTCATTTGCTAGAACAAAAAGAAATAAACACCAAGAGCATATATAACCCATGATGAAAAAAAATATGGGTGGTCGGAGAAGGCCACTAACCAGTGACAATCGACGGCGGTCGGGATATGCTACTGGTATTGGAGTTTGTAAGATGTTAGTTACTTTATCAAAGTCTAAAATTTTAAAATATCCTTAATTTTCTTATTTTTGGAGATTTTATAAGTAGTTGTTGGTTGTGTTTGATTTGTCTTGTTCACGGGTTAGTGGTGGAAAAATTGATTAAAAGGAAAATGGGTTCAGCCATATATGGCCATGAGTTAAAAAAATTAATTATTGGTTATTTTATATTTGTGATTTACACTATACATAGTGTAATAAGGCATATAAAGCCAATAATGTGTTATTCTTATGCAAATATGTGTGTAAAATAGCAGTCTTAGCTGTAATTTTTATTTTTCTCGCCAAAGTTTGCTAAAGTTGATCTATTTATAAATTTGCAGTGTTTGTGTGCACCTGTTGCACAAACATAGTTCTTGCGCTTTTGGGCGACAAGATTTGTCTCCCGTGCGACAAGCTCTCGTCGCACAAACACAATTTTTGTGTTTTTGGGTGATATTGTTGTTACACGTGCGATGAACTTATGTCGCCCGAAGTCAGTTTTTATTTTTTTAGGCGACAACCCATGTCGCCCAAAAACATTGTTTTTGTGTTTTGGGCGGCAACATGCTCTTGTCGCACATTCAAACATTCTGTGTTTTTGGGCGACAAGTGATGTCTCCCGTGCGAAAGTTTTTGTAGCACGCATGTCACGTAAAAAATATTAAAATATATTACTATTATCATTATTTTTCTTTATGATTGTAACTGTTGTTGTTTAGTAATGTCATTATTATTATTATTATTATTATTATTATTATTATTATTATTATTCATAATTATTATCTTTCTTTCATTTATTAACGTGTACTTATTGACATATGATAGGGACGAAAGGCCAGTTGAACCGTCTATTGTTCCACTGGAACCTGCAGTAGAAATGAACAATATTATGTATAAAGTATAATTTAACTATCACGCCACACTGTTAGTGTAGTTGTTATTTTTATTCTTTTTGTGTATATGCGCTGATGAAATTCACTCAAATTGTGATTGTCACCAATTGTAAGCTCTAAAAATGCACATGTGACCGTTATTTAAATGATGATGTCATTCTACTTTGTGTTATTTTCCATTTCAATTAACTCATACTAATGTTTTTTTTTCCTCTCGCCACAAATTAAAATGTTTGTTATTTTTTATTTGTGTTGCCGGTTTAGTGATATACAACTTGATGGTTTCGAATTTAATTATTTCTTTAAACAAGTCAAATATTGATAGTTTGTTTGGTAGAGACTGGTGTGTCTATTGCTAAAAGAACTAAATTATGTTTTAGTAATTTTTTATTTCACCATCCAGCCCTACAAGCATTCTGTAATTTGAGAAGATAGACACTTGTTGCTCGGGAGACAGCATTCGTCGCTCGAAATTACAGAAACAAGCATTCTGTAATTTAGAGAGACAAACACTTATCGCCTGGGAGACATGTTCTGTTTCCCTAAATTGATTTGGATATTTTAGTCATTTTAGAAGTAAACTAACGGTCAACCCGTATGTATACTAACGGCAGAGGAGGTAAGTGAAAATACAATCAATCGCCATCTAAGTGAAATTATATCAAACCTCAAGGGAGGTTTCCAAAAATAGCCCTTTTCAAGAATTCAAAGACACCTCCCTTTCTTTTCTCAAGTCGAAATAGATGAGGAATTTTTTACAAGGAAATAGCATTGATCTTACAAATACAAGATATTAATTATTAATAACGTCTTGGTGCACAAAATATCCAATGTTTGACTTGGGTTCAGAGCAATTTCTTATCTAGTCAAATTTTCAGAGCATTAAGTAAATACATTTTGAACAGCAGAAATGATATGTCAGTCGACCTTACTGATCCAAAATTTTGTTTCTTTATATATAACCCCTTCCCAGCTTAGAAACACAAAACTACAAGTTATATGCTCAATTTTGTTTCTGATTTTTGTTTTTCCTTTCTCTAGGATATTTTGCAAACACTATACTGGCCATCAATCCGCACAACATCCTCCGTTTTATGCAATCAAAATTTATTTCACACAATAAAATATCTATTCTGAACTATCCTATGTTTGACATTCCACCAGTTGTGTTGCCAAACGCCGGTATTCAAAACTCTTAATAGATTAAAGTCGGAATCCAGAGAAAGAATATTGGCTTAGACTATGGATATAAGGTACACTGCACAAGAGCGAAAAGTTATTCACATGGACATAGACAAGTGAATTAGCACATAAAAGACAACCATACATTTTTCAAATGTGAGCAGTAATCCCAAATATAAGAGAGACAAACCAAATAGAAAATCAAGCACCAAAAAACGTCCTCAAAAGGCAAAAAATAATACCAAAAGCAAAAGCCAAAGTGAGGGAAATCAGCGAAGTAGCTTTCATATCATTTCACTTCTTCAGCACACTGCAAATAAATAAAGCACATTCCATCAGAATAAATTTTGGACAGTAAATCAAAATCTAATAACAATAGTAAAAGCATAGAGTAATGAATCTATTACATAACAGTTTCACCTGGCAACTCTACGTATAGAGCATCAATGGGACAAATCTGAATCATGAAGGATCTGGGCAAATTAAATATGCCTCAACGAATGCATTTACCCCCGATTCTCCAAAGTAAATACACTAGTTAATGAGTCCTCCCCCACACTTATCTATTTGGTAAATGGTGGAAAGCAATCAGTTCAAAGGATTAATTCAAACTGGCAAATATAAACACATTATACTCTGCGCTGGTACATTTTGAGGACACTAGGATCAAAGCTTAAATGCAGTGACATCAAATTCTCTCTTTGCACTCAACATGAATTCATGGACCAATAATTTCTATCCTTCCTACTTTGTCAACTACCTCAACATCCAATAATCGAATTACTGAACATGCAACATGAGACTGACAACACCATTTAAAGTTATCCAACCAACTTGTCAACTTTACTACTTAAATACCTCAACCACAAAAATATCAATGACAGGAATTATAAATTTTTTCTACAGCTGCCCAGAATGCCAGCATAAAACCATGCGATCAATTCTCAATCCTCAGACTTGGTTGTCCTTAGCAATAATAAAATTAGCATAAGAATTCCCAATCATGGAGATCTAACTGAATGGTCTGTTAAATTCTACATATTCCTCAACAAGGGCATATGGGGAAAGCTGACACACGTAAGTTGATGAAACAGTGGCGATGCGTAAGTTTAAGCTCTGATGAAAGAGTAAGGTGCTTACTTGTATAAATAGGCAGCAATTCCCAGAATAATACACAGCAAAACTATGTCAATACAGAAATTTCGGCTAGACCTCAACTGGAACAGAACCAGAGATTATGTTAAAGAAACATACAACTGGAGACAGTTAGAGAAATATGGAATACGAAATTCATAAGTTAAAGGTCATTACTTGAGTAACAGTGTGTTTTAGTCTAACATTAGTATTCTTAAGGTCAGCTGTAGCCCGGTCCACCTGTAAAGAGGAATGAAGATTGTTCAACATAAACTCTATACTGCAACAAGATAAGAGTTTTGAAAGCATAGAAGGATATAAAAGTGCTGCTGACCTTAGTGTCAATTTCATCCATCAAAGGAACTTGTCTATCCACTTCCTGCAAATCCCCTGAAGATGGTGAACAAAATGTATGCAAATTAACTAATAGTTTAATTCAAGCCAGAATACCTCGTTCATATCATGGGCCATATTCTTCAAAGTATCCAGGCCTTCTGAAATCATATCCAAACCTTGATCCTGTGTGATTGTCAAAACAGATAAATTTCAAAAACCAGGGCTGGAAAAGGCATAAATTAGGAACCATACATACTTAATTTTAGTTTACAAAATCATGCTGAAAGAAGCTGCAACTTAAGATATGTGACTTGCCTGCTTCATTTTACGCATCTCATACTCTTGCCTGAATTGACTTGACTCCTCAGTTTGTTGAAAGTATTCATCATCAAACCGCCCATCTACACAACAGGTAAGTAGACAGCAAAAATGAATCACATAATTTCCACACTAATAACATTTTCATGTGACTATATAATCTTCAAAGAGCAAAATAGACATAAGGTAACTAAAAATTAATGGGAAAAAGTTTAAATGCTTAACAAAAATTCAAAAATTAACCCCCCCCCCCCCCCCCAAAAAAAAAAACTTCAAAAAGATTCAAGTTAGGTGAAGATTGGCTTTGCAAAATGTAATCCAGTAATATTTTTCCATAACTTTTTGTTTTGGCATAAGAAAACTAACGTAAGTAATACATTGAATGCACAATTATTAGATTTGCTTGTACATTGAGAAACACTTTCTTTGTTAAAAGAGAAATACTGACATGTATATTAAAATCATATCGCAATAAAAGCCTATATATCCATTTAACAAATGTGATTTAAGGTCTGTAAAATGAATCCAAATAAAATCAACACTGCACCTGAATCAAACTTGATCTCGGTACGGGAAGCGGAAGCCCCCCAACCTCCACTTTGTTTTGGTGCAGCAGCAGTCCCGTCTGGTATAGCTTGGATCCTATCAGGCAATGCAAGTACCAAGTCATTGCGAGCAACTAACTCTTCCGTTGAAAGCCCTTTAACCTGCAATAAATTATAAGATTTATGCCATCAAGAACTAAGCAATATTGGTATACTATTGTTCAGGTGTATGATTCATTCAATAAAAACGGCTTCACCTGAGAAATGGACTGATACTAACACATTTCCTTTCTTTTCTTAGACATCACATCCCAAAATCAGTATGCAAGGAATAAATAGCCACTCAAATTATAACCATATGAATATTTACAAGCAATAACAAACAAAGGACTGTGAAGTACGCAACCTCGACACATATTAACGTGTAGGTGATGAATAAGTCCATCAATGCATGGGTAGTTCAACACTCCTTATCAAAATCATGTAATTGTGGGTATAAATCTACATGCTACTTTTAGTGTCAAATGCATGCCTTAATAATGAACAGAATCTTTTAAAAATATTTCAACAAATAACTATTAAGAGAAATGTTGATACTAACCTTCTTTATGGCCAGTCTCTGCAACTTGGGGACCTCTTCTAACAATCGAGCCTTAGTCCTACGAATTTCAGCGTTCAAAGCCACCACAGATGCCCTGTTTTTCTCATTAGAAGCAGACTCCGCCTTCTGTAGATCAAATACTTAAATTTCAGTAAATCAAACAAATAAAAAACAAAATTTAGCTAATCCCTAATCCGCAAAATGTAGGTATATAAAACCATAGATCTTCACATAAATTACTCTACTTTAACAACTAATTATCTAAAATTGATCTAAATCGGAAGATAATCACTCTTGTCTTCCTTCTCAGCTTTCTCAACAACTGAGCGCGAGCATAATTATTAAAGATAAATCGGAATTTAATTGGAATTTGAACTCGAGAAGAAACCTCACAGATCTTCAATTAACTCTATCTCAGATCTTATACTTGACTTTTCTTTTTACGCTAGTATGAGAAGTAGAGGAAGAGGTAGAAATGGAACTGACCTGAAGAGCTGCTTCGATGTCGGCCTCAACGGCGCCGTATAGGCGAGCGAAGGCATCGTCTCCGGAGACATTGGTCTCCCTCTGCTTTTCGACGTCGTATTTGTCGTACTTCTTGCAGATCGAGTCTACTCTCGTTAATATGTCGATCACGCTCATTTTGAATAAATCACTTCAAAAATGGTGAGGATGAGAAGGAATAATTCAAAAAGAGAAGAGAAGGATTTGAGTTCAACTAATTTAATTTAATTTAATTTAATTTTTTTTTTAGTCGCAGTTAGTATTTGCAGGTGCGGGGGTAACCAACACCGGAAGTGAGAGAACTTGCCTGAGCCTACACTACATACTACAGCCTGTACAATTCCGCCTAGTAAACGTGTTCGCAAGCAAGGAAGGTCGATCCAAGAATGACACGTCGTTTAATTGCAATGGGCTTTTGAACGTCATGTCGTTTATTTACTAGAAATTGCTAATAATAAAAGAGTAAACGACACCGCAGCGCCGCTCCGGTTGTTTTTACGGGCGTAAATTAAAAAAAAACCGGTATTATTTGTCAATCGGTGTAATTTAAATTTTAAAATTTTTTGAGGATTAAACGAATTTTTTTCGGACTAATTTTAGAAGATAGAATTAAATTGGACCGGATTATATTTAGAATTAAATTAGGTTGAATTAGAATGGATTATACATAATTTTGTTTTTCTTTTGGTACAACTTTTGACAGGACTATATTGAATTTAATTTAACGAGGTTATAATAACTATTGAAATAGAATAAATATTCTTAAATTATATTAATAATAATTGAATTTAAAAATTTAGTATTCAACATTATTGTAAATAAATAATTAAATTTTTTATATTGAATATTCAATACTAGTCTAATAAATTTTGACATTTAATATAGTAAAAAATTATAGATTAAAATAATTACAAAGTTAATTTTTTACAATTAATATACGTAATATATTAGTTATATTAAGGAAAAAAGAGTGATAAATAGAACAACTTTTCACCAAGTCTTGTCCTATCTAAGGGAAAACCCACATGAATAAATAAATAAATAAGGATTAATAGTTCCATCTTAGACTAAAATTTGGACAAATAAACTAGTCTGATAGCCAAACCTTTTTTTTTTTTGAAAAGAAAGTATGCCTTTCATAGAATTAACTTGAGCACAAACACATAATGTCCGTTGGAAATTTATCCAATCATAATACAATTTCCTTCTTTTGCAAGGCTAAGCACAAACAGAGATGTGCTGAGCTTTGAAGTTTTGGAAATTCTTCCTTTTTTTCAGAATTTCAGAGATCAACCAGAAGATTTCAGCCATATTGTTTGTCTTCTTGTTTACTAGTTCAACTACTTCCAGTGAATTAGATTCGAAAAATCTAGCAGTAACACCAGCTCTTAAAGCTACCTGTAAGCCCCACCCCATGGCTGCAGCTTCAGCCATTGCCACATTCCCAGAAAACTTAGCAGTTTTAACAGCAGCAGCTTTGCAATTTCCTTCTAAATCTCTAATCACCACCCTTAAGTCTGTCACTTGATTCTCAGTATCCACCGCAGCATCCACATTTATTTTTTTCCAGCCCTTTGGTAGAGGGCACCGTTGATTCTGCTCCCTTACCTTCTGACTTGCAATATATGTCATCTCAGGTTGTTTAACTCTCCTAAATGATTCTACCACAAATTCTGCCCATGCAACTGCTCTGATTGGATTTTCTTTTTTACCCTCAAACAACCATTTATTTCTTGCATTCCAAATAACCCATAGTAGAGTAGCCACTGAAGATCCATCCCTTTTAGCTTGTTACTGGGGTAAAGCTTGCAGCAACCCAATTACATCCTGATTTTGCTCTCTTTGAGAGCCACCTGTCAATTGAGAACAATTCCAAATCTTCCTTGCCATTTTGCAATCCAGCAAAGCATGTGAAATGGACTCCATTTTGCAGCGGCATAATTGGCAAGTTGGTACCTGTAGAACTCTTCGCTTTTATAAATTTTCCGATGTTGGCAGTAGGTTATGAGCCGCTCTCCACAAGAAGATTTTCACCTTTTCTGGGATTTCAAGCTTCCAAATTATATTCCATTGGAAACGAGTGGAACAGCTTGGGTGATCTAGTAACTTTTTTTGCATATCCACTTGATAGTCATTCTTGACAGAATAAGTACCTCTCTTATCGTAGTGTCATATTAGCTTATCTTCCTTTGGCCTTCTCGGCAGCTGGATTTGAGAGATAGCTGCTAAATCTTTTGCTATGAAATGTTCCAAGAGAAAATTTTCCTTCTAATTTTGTTCATTATCAATCAACTCTGCCACTGCGATGTCTAACATCATCATTGGGGCTGAAATTGGCCTAAAGGTTGATGGTTTGGGAATCCAATTATTTTTATACACCTTCACATTCTTCTCATCTCCAATTCTCCATCTAAACCCTTTTTGAATCACTTGCCTCCCCCACAAAACACTTCTCCAAATGAAGGATTGTTTTGACCCCATACTTGCATTCACAAAGCTTGTATGTTTAAAATACATAGCTTTCAAAACTCTTGCTACCAGCGAGTTTGGAAACTGAAGAATTCTCCACCATTGCTTCGCAACAAGAGTTTGATTAAAGCTTAAAAGGTCTCTTAATCCCAAACCACCTCTGACTTTGGCGTGACTCATCTTCTCCCACCTCACCCAATGGATGCTCTTCTTCTCTTGCTTAGTTCCCTACCAGAACCTAGCCACTGCTCTTTGGATATCCTCACATAGCCCCATGGAAATTTTGAAAACACTCATAGCATATGATGGGATTGCTTATACAACAGCTTCAATCGGTATCTCCTTATCTCCACTTGAGAAATACTTATGCTGCCAACTACTAATTTTGTTCAAAACTCTGAGATTGATTTCCTTGAAAAAAACTCTTAGTCTTTCTCCCTATCATTGAAAGTAGGCCTAAGTACTTTTCATGTCGAGACACCACTTGCAGCTGAAAGATGTCTTTAATGGTTGAAATCTGTTCATCCTTGGTGCTCTTCGCTGAAGTACATGGAAGATTTTTCAAAATTGAAGATCTGTTTGGATGCTTTGCCATAGCACTCGAATAAGGCTTTTAAGTGTTTGCAGCTCTTCATTGTTGCTCTAGTAAAAATAAAGTTGTCATCCACAAATAAGAGGTGGGAGATCTTTGCATCTTTGTCGAAATGAATTCGATGGATAAGCTTTTGGTGTTCTGCCTGCTCCAGAAGGCTTGAGAAAGCCTCAGCGCATAATATGAAGAGGTAGGGGGATAGAGGGCACTCTTGTCTGAGCCCCTTTTGGGGATGAATTACCCTTGTTGTTGTTCCGTTAATAACAACAGAAAAAGAAACCATAGTGATACAATGCATAATTAAGTCAACTCATTTGCTAGAGAAACCTAACTTCAGTATTGTGTGCTTCAAAAAATCTCACTCCACTCTATCGTAAACCTTGCTAATGTCCAATTTCAAAGCCACCAGCCCGTGTTTTTTCCCTTTACTATGTCTAATTTTATGCAAACATTCATAACTGACAATGATATTATCAGTAATCAGACTTTTGGGAGTGAATGCACTTTGAGTTGGGGATTTGACTTGGTATAGGATATGCTTTAGTCTATTTGCAATTGTTTTGGCTACAATCCTATAAATGACATTACACACGCTTATGGGTTTAAAATATGTTACCCTTTGTGGTTTTTGAGTTTTCGGAATCAATACAATGTGCGTGTGATTAAATGGAGAGATTGTACCTCTATCATTTAGGATGTGGAGGCAGGTAGAGAAAACACCTCGTTTTACTGAGCCCCAATGCTTTTGAAATAAGGTTGCTGGCAATCCATCCGGTCCCGAAGCTTTTATTGGACACATTTGAGAAAGTGATGTTATTATCTCTTCCTATGTGAAAGGCTTGTCCAGATGGCTATTCATCTCTGAGTCCACCTTCGGTTTTAATCCTTTAAGGGTAACCTCTATTTGTATTTCTGTTGGACTGGAAGTTGCAAAGAGGTCTTTGAAATATTCACCAAATGCCCTCTTAATCTCCTCTCTATCTTTCATCCACTATTCCTACCGATTTAGAATTCCCTAAATTCGATTCTTCCTTTTTTTGGAGGAGGCCTTTAGATAAAAAAAACTTCATGTTTTTGTCTCCGTCCTTCAACCAATCTGCCCGAGATCTCTACTTCCAATACACTTCCTCATCTAACAGCAGCTTCTCAGTTTGTTCCTCTGTGCTTTTAATCTCGTTTACTTCTTCATTTTATTTATACTGATACTTCAAATTTGAAAGTTTTTTCTTCAGCTGTTTCAACTTTTCTTTCTTGCCATCAAATTCCTTCATACTCTATATCTGTAGTTGTGCCATTGAATTATCGGCAACCCTCTTGAAAGTTTCAACTGGATCTTCCTCACCCCAGCTTCCACACTCTATCCATTCTCGTCTCACTATTCTTTTGCATTCTTCATATGGTCTCCACATGTCCTCATAGTGGAGTCTTTGACAGGATTTCTTTTGGTGCCAATTAAACCGTGTCTTTTCTTACATCTCTAACATAACGGGGTTGTGGTCTGAGCACCAAGAATTCAAGTTTGTAACCGTAAGCTTACAAGAACTTTGCTTCCAATCCTTACTCCCTAAGAACATATTAAGTCTTTCTTCGATCAAATGGGGTCCATATCTTTTATTAGACCACCTAAAAGGATAGCCCTTGCAACCTAAGTCTACTAAATTGTATTCATTCACCGCCTCTCTAAAATCAGCCACCATGTTTGAGTTTCTATCATTGCCCCCTATTTTTTCATTCAAGTTCAATATTTTATTAAAATCGACAAAGCACAACCAATGGTAGTTAAACAAACCTGCCAGCCTGCTTAGTAACGTCCAGGTATGCCGTTTTTGCATTAATTCTGGATGACCATATATTCCAATGCATTTCCAATTATTCCCTTTCACCTCATAAATCACAGCATCTATGTTAGGGTTGTTGTACGATACAATATTGACATCAATTTCACTGTTCCATATTAAAGCCAAACCGCCCCCCATCCCGATTCTTCCTACCTTAAGGCAGTTCTCAAAGCCTAGAGTTTTCCCCATATTTGTCATCTGCACAGGCTTCATCTTCATTTTACAAACAAAAAGAATCTGAGGCTTGTGCTCTCGGAGAATGTCTCTCAGAGCTAGGAATGTCTGGGTATTCCTGAAACCCCGGATATTCCAACTTATGATTTTCATTGCTGTCGGTGGGGCTGGAAGCCAGCCTCCACTGATATCTCATGCACTGTTGAGTCCAACCTTTCCCCCACCTCTATGGCTGTCACACCCCAACTTAGTTTGAGCTTAGCTGAGGGGGAATTGTCTGCCTCTTGACTCGGTTTGCATTTGCTTGGACTTGCCATCTTTGGTCTTTTGCTTTTTGGGCTACTCATTCTTGTATCGCAGCTGGCCCGCTTGGCATTGTTAAGTTCTCCTTGGGTGCTGCCTTTTTTGTTTGATGTTCGAGCTTGGTTTTTCCATCTCCTCCATTTAGTCTTAGGTTTCTTAGAAGAAAAATCTGTATTCACAACTTCTTCATCCGAACTCATTTGGGCTGTATTAGTGGAATTGGGCTGGTGAATTGTTTTACCCACTATAAAGAGCTTGTTCAAAGTCTTTCCCTCCAAATTTTCTTCTACTTTTCGGATTCCTACTATCTGACTCGAGTTTTTAGAACTCTCTTTGTTATCAGCTGCACCAAGCTATTTTTTGTTGTCAGTTTGCTACAATCTCGGTTCCTGCCCCTGAGTTATTAATGTTTTCTCAGCTACCTCAGCCACGTGTTTTAATATCATTTGTGAACTATTGACTTCTTTCTGGTGTTGGGTTGACCCTGCCCTGACTTCTCCTTATGGGTTTGGGTGTTGAGGATGGTGGGTGCATGTGTTTTCCGAGTCCTCCATTTCTTTTGTTGTTTTTCTTTGCTCCCTTACTTCTTTTTCCTTATTCTTCTGACTCCTTATCTGATCCGTCAGTGGAGCCGCTTTTAACCAGGCCCCATACGCCATCTCCTCATTTGGTTGGCCCTTATACATTGCACACTCTCTGTATTAATGCCCAATGAATCCACAACAGAAACAATATTCTGATAGCTTCTCATAAGTCACCCCAACTAGAATTTCTCCTCCATCTTCTTGTTGAATCTTGAGGATCTTTTTTAGTCGCTTGGTAATGTCTATAGATATTCTGACTCGTACATATTCACCGAAACAATCCCCGGTTGCATCTGTTGCTACATCTTCTACTTTTCCAATCTTGGAGCCAATTTCACGGATTGTGCTGGTATCCATACACATTAGTGGCACATTATGCAGTTGTACCCAAAATAAAATGTGAAAAAGGTTGTTCTGTGATATTGCCAATGCCACTTGGCTCTTGGAGTACAATAAGAGCACGATCAAAATGTCATGGTCCTCATGTTAACACTCTTCGTTTATCTTCTTCTAAGGAAAACTTAAACATAAAGATTTTGTTTCGCAAACTTTCAACTTTGACTACCCCCACTGGTCTCCAGGCTTGTTGTAAAGTTGTTCTAATACCTTCGTGACTGATACTTCTTGTAGTAAGGATTTTGCCCACCAAGCAGCCTGCCACAATCTTAACTCATTTTTCCTTCATGTTACCCCCAAAGATAATTTTGTCTTCTTCCTCTTCTTCAAGGGTTATTGCACTACACTTCTTAATTAATTCATCTGTTTCCATTCTTTAAAGGAGGCTCTAAACGACTTTAATGCAACGTAACCACTTTACCAGCTTCGTTTCTTTCTTGCTCTTGGCTTTTCACTCTTGTTTCTACTTTCTCACACTCTTGATCGATTAATACTCATACCTACCCTTTAGCCCCAATTTAAGACTGAGCTCTCTGAAGAAAAAAGAAAAGAAAGAGTAAAACTAAAGTCAAATTTACGCCCAACTAGTGGGCAGCTTTCCAGACCATAAGGATCCAAAATTTGCTTCCATTCAGAGAGAAAACACTCTCGAAGGAAGATCCAGTAGAGATGGACTTAACTTATAATGGAGTCTTCTGGCTATTGATCAGTAGTTTGTCTGATAGCCAAACCTAATGTCAAATAGAATTAATTTTTTTTGTCCTAAAATCTAATTCAGGCACATAATTTATCCAACTCCTAAATATAGTATAATGTTATAATCTATAAATATATCATGATATGAGCTTTATTGAAAACTGAGATTGACTCGAAAATTTACTATTAAAGAGAATAAAATCCTTATTATTCCATATTTTTGCAAAAGATAGAATGAGTTACAAATTAAAACACCTATTCGCCATCGGGATGGGCACCCAATAGCATAATTTAAGTGATTTTAAAGAAGGCATGACATACATCCTAATTTTATCATAGTTTCCAAAGTAACCAAAGGGAAATTATCTACCCAACACTCGTCATTAGAGTTCATGAACACACATCCTGTTCTTGGATTGTTAAAATCATGACGCGATTTAACAATTGATTGACACTAAAAAATGTATATTTAATAAGTGTAAAATTATCATTTTTTCATTTTTAGTGTTAATTAATGCGCTCATTATTCTTAAATTATTTTAATACTTACCTAATAAATTCTTATGTTAAAAATAATTTGTAATATGTTAATTTTTATAATTAAATATTTCAAGAATAAAGAGGGAATTGGAACAAAAAGAGGGAATAAAGAAGAATTGTTGAGGTTATTTGGAATATATTATTGAGGAGATATAATTAATAAAAAAAGAAAAAAGTGAGCAAACATGCTCGTGATGGTTAGGTGACCATTTTGCCACTTGACCATCACACTTTTCTATGTAACTATATATTAAAAAAATAAAATAAAAAATAAAAAATAAAAAAAATATGTGCCCCTTGCCTTTTAAAGGAAAGGAGAGGAAGGGAATGGAGGAAGCTAAGACTGAGCATTAAGTGAAATTTCTTCTTTTGTGTATTTTATTTTCTTGTAATATATTTTAGAAATTTATTAAATAAAAATAAGTGTTTGTTTTTCAATATGAGTGGCTAATGTTCTAAACTGAAGTGAAAGATGAAGTTCTAGGATTCAGATTATTGATTAATTACTTTCTCAAGTGACTCTTAAAGTTTATTTTATTTGTTGTATTTTTTCTTTTATCAGTTTCTTTTGTGTCATGTTAATTTATAGATCTATTTATGTGGTATTTTGACATAATGTCAATACTTCAATATAGTTGTGGCATATTAGGTACTTGGTTCCATATTTATCACACTAATGGTTAGTTAAGAATTAAATGACATAATAATTAACTGAAAAAATAAATGTAAAATACAAATATAAGAGAGTTGTTATAATTATAATTTGAAATCTGAGAATGGATCTCGTAGCCTTAGCAGATTGATTCCTATTAATTTCTTTTTCCGCATTTAATTTTCTTTGTTTAATAAATTGGCTACTAAATATTAAATTCTTTGTTGTTTGACCCCGGATTTTCCGGGTTATATTATAACTAAACATTCTTACTCTTAGGAGTAAACAATATTTTTGAGTTATTATCACTGATGAAGGTAAACATTTTTGTAACAAGTGATTTAAGTCCTTAATGAAGAAATGGAATTACACATAAAGTTGCTACATTTTATTACCCTCAAACAAGTGGTCAAGTTGAATTAGCAAATAGAGAGATAAAACTAATTTTGTAAAAGACAGTTAACACAAACCATAAAGATTGGTCTCTTCAATTAACCGGTGCACTTTAGGCATACCGTACTGCATTTAAAACATTTTAAAGAAAGTCATTCTATCGGCTTGTTTATGGTAAACTTTGCCACTTATCAGTTGGACTTGAAAATAAATCATTTTGGGTTATTAAAGCTTTTAATGCAAATCTTGATGGTGCTAGTAATGTGCTTAAATTACAATTGAAAAAACTTGAGGAATTAAGAAATGATGCATATGAAAATTCTAGAATTATTAAGGCAAAAAGCAAAGTTTTTCATGATGAAAGAATGTTTCGGAAAATATTTGAGATTGGTAAAAAAAATACTACTTTATAACTCTTGTCTTCATTTGCTTCCAAGTAAGTTAAATTACGGTGGAGTGGTCAATTTGTTGTAAAAAATGTATATCCATATGGGGCCATAGAAATTAAGAATCCAAAGGATGATATCACATTTAAAGTTAATAGTCAAATATTGAAACCATATCTAGAATACCAATCATGTGACGTAGACACTAAAATCAATTTTAGTGACTTGTCAAATCTTGACTAAATCTTTTTTTTTAACTTTTTGTCATTTTACTTTACTGTTACTTTACCGTTTGGATTATTTTTTTTTTATTTCTTGAATAGAGCGCATTTCGTTGTTTTTTTTAGTATGTTTATTTGACAATTGTGTTTCATTTTACCGTTTTTGATAATTGTCATGTGTATCTACATGAGAATGATCATTTTCAAACATCTTAGAGAAGTTTTACATTTAAAATTTTACCTAAGAAGCTTTCTCCGAGTTTGTAAATCACATCTTATTTGAGATTTATGACCACCAGTATTAATATCTTACGTTGAAGATCTATAAAGACAACTCTGGGAAATAGAGGGTGGTATTTTTGAACTCCAATTGAAACTTGAGGTAAATTTAATAAAAAAATGAAGGTTAGTTACATGTTTGATTATATTCATTATATGTTTTTATTTTGTTGTTTTCCTTCATTTTTGACTTAATATTGCAGATTTGATTCTTTGATAAGTTTTGATTCACTTTCTCGCATGAATGATGGATAATAGTACTCCGTGACTTTTTAAGTCGGCATTTTCAATTTCTCAGAATAATTGAAACCCCAAAATCAAGTATAGAAGAAATACAATATAAATTGCATAAAAGTTTTCCTTTCGTCCCTCAAAATACTCTTTAGAAGATTTATAAAGTTTGTTGTGAACGACTGTGTTTGTTAATAATTAATGGGATTTCTGCTGACATTTATTAGTTAATTAAAGCAAATGTTCGATTGGCAGGTGAGTTTTCTGATCCATTGTTTCTTACATGTCTGGTTTTGGTAAAAGCACGTTTATTAAAAGAAAGAACAGCTTAGCAACTTGGCTCTAATTGTCCTAACTATATAAAACTTGCTTGCAATAAATCACGTTGTAAAACTTTAGGAATGGTTTCTCTAAATCATGAAGATAAAATCAACTTCTTTAAGGGTGGCATGAGTAAAGAATCGTTAGATGATATCTTACGATCTCTTAAAACGCATCTGAGCGGATATGTGTCCAAAAAGAAAGTGCACGATTTAGTCTTGAGAATCTGACTTAAAAAACTATGTTTGTCAGTTTATAAGAAAACTGGGTGGGAAGTCTGTTCTCAACCCATAGAGGGCGTTCAATCCGTTACTAGACGTAAAATCAGAGGAAGATGAGAGCCAAAATCACAACTACCAGTAAATATCTTTTTATTTTACAATTCATTTATCTTTTGCATTGTCATCATCATCATCACCATCATCATTATTATTTTGATTATTATTATTATTATTTGGTGTGATTTTATATCTAATCACTGTTTACTTTTTCTTTTTGCTTTTTTTTATTTTCTTTTGAATTATTAAACTCAGACTTTACGCGTCATTTGAAAAACACATCACCCCACTTACACTTGTGTATCATTGTGTCCATCACCAAGATCTTTAAATATGTGCTCATTTTCAAGCACTCACAAATTATTTTTTTTTAGAATTGTTCCAATGGCAGCAACTTCGAACAAACAACTTAAAAACATTTGTATGTTTTCTGGATTTCGCTATGGAAAGTATAAAGAGTTCGTTCAGACAGCTGTAAATCTTAGTCATGGTATAATAGAGAGAAAATTACATCTTATATATGGAAGAGGTGATCGAAAGCTATCAAAACTTGTCTCATAAGTTGTTTTCGTTATAAACCTTCTATTTTTTTAACAATTACAATTTTTCGTCATTTGAAATAATTTTATCGTTACAAATAACAAATTTACATTAAAACATGTTAAGTCAATACATAAGTTTGTACTTATATTAAAAAAATAAAAATGAAAGTTGCCACCAATTTTAAAAAAGACCAAAAAAAAAAGAGCTTGTTACTACAAATAGAAAGAATACTCACCACATAATAATAAAAAAGTTGTGCGCATTGTAAGTAACACTATTGTGATGTAAAACTAAATGACATCTATACATGTTGGGTTGATGAAATGATGTTATAAGAATTAAGGAAGATAAACATAAGATATAAAAATTAAGTTGGTAATTAGTTTTGTTTATATGTTTCACAAAGCCGCTCTTGTTTATTGTACGTTTTGTGTGCATGTCCAAAATATATGATAGATTCTTGATGAAATGTAAATGACTAATACGAATATGAGAGTATATCCAATGAAGTGAGAAAATGTGATGCACATCCTATGACAATTTTGTAACAAATATGATGATAATAATTAATAAACTAATTCTTCACAATGGTTCTTTTGTTTTTGTACAAATTAATGTTATGATTATAAGGGTGTTCACAATTCAAATTGAACCAATCAAATTAAATGATCTAATTCAAATTAATCCAATTTTTATAATTTTTACTTTGTGATCGAATAGGATTTGACCATAATTTGTAAAATTCAATTACAAGATTAAACTATTGAATTATCTTTCTAAATCTAATATAAACCAATACAATCCGTTGCATATATATCATTTACCTCTCTAAAAGTAAACACGTACGTAAGTGAAGTGCTAAGTACATTGAATACTTATTAATTTCACTTTCTTAGAAGCACTACTATTAAGAAAAATTTTAACTTTATTTGTTTCGTCTTTATCAAAAAGTATCCAAGTAAGTTTGATCATTGTTAAATTTATTTTTCTCTGTGAAACAAACTAAGTGGAGAATAATATTTGGTAGGTAAGCATTATATCGTGTATGTTTCATACCCATAAATGCAAGTCAATTCCATTATCGATGAAATTATTTAATTACTGACTTTTTTTCGCGACGATTCCGTCAATGAAATTATAATATGCTTTCATTTCATGAAATTTAATTAAAGACAAGAAATGCTCCTTAGTTGGCAATGGACCATTTTGTGAGAGGGTATCATACGAAATCTTATAAATTATTAAAATAAATTGTGCATGCTTTAACTCTAAGCTATTTTTATAATTTATCCAAAGCCCACAGAGAGAGATGGTGGTTAAAGCCTACGAACCCATTGTCAAATATATAAATAATTTCTAGCATATTTCTTAAATGGGTTCGCTTTTGTTGCAACAAGTGTTATAAATTTTCATTTTTTTTCTTTAACAATTACAATTTTCCGTCATTTGAAATAATTTTATCGTTACAAATAACAAGTTAATACATAAATGTTTGTATTTATATTAAAAAAAAACGTTGCCACCAATTCCAAAAAAAAAAAAAAAGAAAGAAAAAACTTGTTACTACAGGTAGAAAGAACACTCACGGCACAGTAATAAAAATTTATGCACTTTGAAAGTAACACCTATTGCAATGTAAATATATACTCAATGACATTTGTATTTGAAAAAGTTAATAACAAATTCATTTGATTATTAACAAATATTTCTAGAAGGATAACTTGACTTGTTGAACTCTTGTATGGAAGATTGGAAGACAAATAAGTTTAATAAATTCAATAGTTTTAGTATTTGTAAAAATTTTCAGTGGCCAATATAGAAAATTCTAAAAGAAAAAAAAAAAAAAGAGGACATGTTATGTTCGGTTGCTTGGGTAATTCAAAATGGCAATAGTTTGGTCAAGTTTTAGTGGGTTAGGTGACCGTACCGTTCATGCTCTGCCACTAATTGAAATACCCATTCCATGTGTCATAGTTGGACATAATCCAAGCATGACGATGATACGAAATATTCAAAAAATTAAAAAAAAAAAAGTGTGACGATATGATTCATTCACATTCAAAATTAAATATTAATTTATTATAAATTTTGAAATAGACAAGTGAGAAAATTATTCTTTTATATTTAAAAAAATCTAAGAACTTTTAATAAAAAAAATTTAATTCTCTTATTCTTAAAGATGAGTACCATCCACTTAAATTAAATTAATGTGTTCACCATTTTTAAATCATTTCCCTTTCTCCTTTATTCTTTTTTAATAGTTACAATCAGTATGAGTCTACTAAGGTTTTATATAGATATATTTGTAGTATGAGCAACTTTTTTTTTTAATACTAGTTTAAAAATCTACTCTCCCTATTATACTGGTTTAAAGGCCAATTTGGTAATAATATAAATTTTAAAATAATTGTCGATAACTGGCCTATAAAAATAATCAACTATGAAGAGAATTAGTTAAATATTTGGTTAAATTTATTTTTAAAAATAATGTGAATTTTAAAAATAATCATATGTATTTAGTAAATCTTACTATTAAACTACTGTAAAAATATAAATGAGTAAATTAGATATAATGTTCAATAAAATTTATTTACATGGTGTATAAACATGTATATAAAATATTTTTTAATGTGTACATATAATAACTAATAATTAAAATAATATTTTATAGTATAAATTTTTTTATTCTGTTATCTGAATATAATTGTAATAATAATAATAATTCATTTAAAGTTTATGATTTTATTTCTTAATTAATAAGGATAGTTTTAAACTTTTATAATATATACAAGGGTATATATGAAATTATATTAAATATGAAATTGATTATCAAAATGTGATCTTAAAAGACTATTCTTTTTTTTTGTTTTTCAAAATTTATTATAAGATGAGATGATTTTGTCAAAAGTTATTTTAAAAAAATTCACCAAACACTAAAATTAAATTTTAATTTTTTAAAATCATGTCTCAACTCATTACAGAACTTAAACTTAATTGATAGCTTGAATAATACTAATAGCACGGCCTACCATTAAATATTAATCTTCTTCATTTTTTTTAATTATATTTTCATGATAAAAATAAAAAAAGAAAGTTAAACATATTAATTTTGATAAATCTTTTGTAGACTGACAGGAGAGAACTGCTATACTGACCAAGGCGTGTTGACATGTCACACAATGGTAGTAAAATAGACTTTAATTTATGCTTGTTTTGGGAGAAATCGCACACACTCGATTGCCGCAGAAGAATTAATTTTCTCTCTCGGAGTCTCTGACCTCATGATCATGCAAGATTCGCCCTTTATTGAGTACATCGAATTATCTCCATCATTTTACTGTATATTGAGGTAAGGCTGGCAAATTTTTTTGAATCTCGATCATAATTTGATATTTTATTTTGATTTATTATTTGAGTTGAGATTTGAGATGTTCAAAAATTTTGATCGAAATTTTAAAATACTTAAAATTTATATTTTTTTTAAAAATATATGATAAGTTAGTTTAATGAGTCACACAAATGTGATGTCTTGGTTATAATATACATAAAATTTAGAGTGTAGGCAAAAAACTCATATCATTTAAAATAATTTGAGATTTTGATCAAAATTTGAGATCTTAATTGAGATAAAATTATGTTGTAACAGTAGTATCGTAACACTGTTATAATTTAATTGAACCCGATTAATTAAGACGAGATTAAAATATATTTTTATCTTATTTTATTGTTTGAAACAAGCTCAAAATTGGTAAATTTCGCCTGTCCCGTCATCTTGCAAACCCTATCTAAAGGTTTCATCTCCCTTTCAAAGATTGTGGGTGATTTTTCTTTGTTTCTTTGCATCTTTTTTTTTTTCTTTTTTTTTTCAAAGGAGCTGGCGTTAATTGAATTAATATGATTTTCAGACGCCACGATTTACACGCTACGAACCGAAAAATTGTTTCGTGTTTCTTGACGTGTCAAGATTGTGCAACGAGAAACGACAAGACTGAGTTAACAGCACCATAATGGCTACGCGTGGCCGGCATTCATCGTCCCAAAAGTAAAAAATTAATACTTCGGCCTTTTTATTAAGCTCCGTTATGGTCGCACCAGGGGGACTTTATAATCTTGTCTTTGTGATATTCAATTACCAAAAACACCCCACATGTGAGCGTTTTTCGATACGGGCATTTCGACGGGACGTACCCCACGTCTCATTATCAGTTTGGGTAAATTTCATTAAATATATTTGACTAAACTGCGCATTTATTGGTTTAATTTTTGAATTAAGCAAAGACTCATCCAACGAATATGATTTTCTTTAATATAAATTATGTGAAACGACAAACGGATTTTCTGTTTATTTTTCTTTTAAGAATTTCGAGCGAGAGCGATCTTCCATCTTTTTTTTTTATATTATCATTCGTATATCCTATAAATATTCTGTTATTAAAAATATTACAATACTTTAAGAGTGTATCAATCGTCTACCCTAAATTGACAAAAGTTATCTGTCAACCACCAAACCATTAGCTGACACTTGAAAGTTAACGGAATTATAGCCAATTGATAATTTTACCCTTGAAAAATATCATTTGTATACTTTTAAATTCTTTTATTATCACTTGTATACCCTTAAATTATCACTTCTATCATATGAAAAGACCAAATTACCCATCTGACGTTATCCTATTTAAACGGCAAGTAACGGTTTGGTGGACGGTAAATATATTTTATCAACTTAGAGTGGACGATTGATATACCTCAAAGTATTGTAGTATTTTTTATAACAAAACATCTATAGGGTATAAATTTCACTTTTTCTTTTTTTTTCTTCTTTTTTTCAAAAAGATATTTGATCTATTTTCAAATTAAGAAGTTTGTCCCATATTTGTGTCAAATCTTAAAACGGTGATTTTGAAAAATTCTACAATTTATCTCCTTAATACAATAATGTAGATTTTATTTGAAAAGTCAGCAACCAAAAGTTAAGACAAGTCATTGGAATATCCTTTAATAGCACGTGCGAATTCTTAAAAAAAATTTAAAGACTTTGAAATTAAAATGAAAAAAATTATATATAAACTTTTTTAAGACCCAAAAAATATATTTGATAACATAAAAAAATCAAAACAGTAGGGATGGTTAGTTCATATATATTAGAAATGAATATAGAAGGTTAAAGGTTTAATGTTTGAAGCTCTATTACACTAACGACTAATCTTGGAATGAGATTAGTTTAATTCAAACATAAAATACGAGTAGGACATCAATCAAAACTTCAAGAGAAGAATTTTAAAAGATAATGTCAATAAAACTTAAAAACTTAAAAACTTAAATTATATAACTCAATATATAAATTTATAACAATAGCCTAAAATTTTATATAAAAAAATCAATTCTAAATTTAATCAATATAAATAGAAAATTTAATTTTTAACATCAATCCAACACTAATTTTCAGATTTAAGTATGAATCCATCAAACCGTAAAAGTGTTTTCAATTAAAAAAGAAAAAAATCCACAAACTAATATGCAAAAGTAACAACACAATTATGCAAAAGTAGCATCATTGCAAAGTGCAACAATTATCATCTCATATGCTTATTCAACACAAGCTCCAAGAACTCTGCTAGTGGTTCGAATATCCACAAAAGCATTGTGAGGGGTTCAATTTCTTCCTCAAATTTAAGTGAAGACAATCTTATCTCTTTTAAAATGTGAGTAGAGTTGACATCTCTTGAATATTAGAGATGGTTAAAATATAGACAATACTATATAAGATTTAACGTAAACTAGTCCCAGTAATTATTTGATTGTAAATATCAATTGTATTCTTATGTAATATGAGTAATAGTCTCATGTAACTCCAAAAAAAAAAAACACAAGCTCCAAGAGTTTAAAATCTTTATTTCATTCACCACCATTAGCACTCATCCAACACGATTCCTATAATAACGATTTAAGATTAATATTTTCTAAACACTAATACTTTCTAATCACTAATCTAAAAAATAAAATTATAAAAAATATATAATAATCCATAATTATATAATGAAATTAATTTGTATATAATAAATATTAACATTTTAAAAAATAAATTGAAAAAAGTGCGTGTTGGCAGACACCTATACGGGTATCCGTTGGATATTTGACATGTATCAAACCCGCTTGGAGTCTAGTGTGAGTTTTAATTTGTGACGCTAAACCTACTTGTAACCCGTAAAATTACTTGTAACGAACGAGTTTTGGCGGATAGGTTTGAGCAGGTTTCGGGTACGATTGCTATCTCTAGTTAAAATCAAAATTTTTAATTACTTTAATTGTTTAAAAAGTCAATTTTAATTTAATAAAAGAAGTTATTTACCAAAGTGCCACAAGGCGCCGAGTAAAATTTATGGCTTCATAATATCAGAGGCTTCAAAGGATGTAACCATAACAAATAAAGAGTTCAAATACAGATTGAATCGGTTGCCGGTGAAGGTAGGCAGACTAGCCAATTTTCTCCTCCTCTAATTAGTATATATTTTTACACAGACAGCGCTTTATTTCTCTGTCTTCATTTCAATAACACAACGCAACTCTTTCTTCAGCCCCTCTCTCTCTCTCTCTCTCTCTCTCTCTCTCTCTCTCTCGCGTTAAAACTCTGCCGAAAAAAAATAAAATCCTCCCCCGATTCTTCCTTCACCGGCACGGCACGCCTCCGCCTCGTTAATTTATATCAAGGTACGTTTCTCCGGCGAGTTTTCCTCATTGATTATAGATGAAGGTCATCAACGCGCGTGTTTTTATTCGGTCCTTCAATTTTTTTTAATTTTTTTTGTATAAAATTTAATTTTCTTTATCCGTTGTCCGATCGTCGTTTTCTTTATCAAGCTTCTAACTTTTACGATTGATCTTTCCACCTCTCTGTCTGACTTGTCGTTTTTCGCTTTTGATTGTTGCGTTTTGGCTATCAACCGCACACGTGTTTTAAGTTTATCTATACAAGCACAACTTTCTTCGAGAAAATACGAAATGTTTTAGAATTCTTGTCATCGTCACCGCGATGACGACGATGACGACGATGATGACGATTGTCGTTGCCATTTGTTTTATCTCAAGTGGTGGAGAAATTTTTGCTATGATGTGGATTGAATATAAACTTCTGATCATTTGAAATTTGAAATTTTTTATTTTTATTGATAATGGTGGATTATTGTTATTGCTTGTAATTGTCTGATTGTTTTTAATAATCTGAGAGAATAAAAATGAACGATTAAGATCTGTTTCATTGCTGGTAGTTTATCAATGCTTGTTGGATGAGGGACTATAGCAGATAGCTTCGGTCCTGGTTTTTAATCATGATTGCCTTAGCATCAACTAGGTTTAGACGGTTTCTATTATGCAGGTTTAGGGGCTCTGATGATCTGTTCAATATTGCTCATGTGTCTTGAGTTAGAGCACAGAAATGAACATTAACTAGTATGGAGGTTTTGGAACTATAACACGCCTACATCTACCGGTGAGAAGCTGTGATTTTGTGAGCTCCCTGTTATTGTTGGAGCAGACACTTCTTTCAAACAATAGTAAGAAATGCATTTATATATGTATCTATCCATTGTAGGTTTTGGTCAGTGGTTAAGTAGGTCAGTGAACTTGCCTTCTCTTTAAATATCCTGATCCTCATTATCTTGTCTAATCTTAACACACGCTCAAATACCTTGCCCCATTCTTGGGGCATTAATTCATTTTGGTTTATAAGTTGCAGAGTATTATAAAACATTTGGCGACTGATCTCTTTGATCCAGCCGTAAGTAGGATGCTTTACTTGGTGGATGGTTCAGTTAGTCTTTTATGTTTACATATTCTGAATTGCAAATGATGTTGCAGGAATTTTTGGGTCTTGGGGCAACTGAAGAACAGATATGAATTGCACACCTGTATTTTCTGAAGAATATTCTATCATTTGTACTGCAATTTCAAGAGCGTTTCATATTGACCTCTCCATGGGGAGAGCAAATTATATGGTGGTAGAGATTCCATTTCTGACTTCTTAGGCCTCATTGGAATTGGTTTCACAACAGCGTCATGTTGTCCATGAAATAGTAGCTGTATTGAGAAAAACCTAGTGATTATGCTGAGGATGCTATGATCTTTAGATCTCTTATGTTTGAGATATATATTAATGATCCAAGAGGTTTGGCTAAGGGTTTATTGCCTGGAATTTAGGGAGTGAGATTGATTTGAAAGGACTAAGCATAACTGAGTATTTCATTCCTAGCATGTGGCATGCAGTGCTCATATGATGTTTTGGATTGGTTAATGTAACTTACTGGGGCATCTCCATGGCTGTAAGAATATGGGAATCAACTTTTTAATAAGTGGCGTACTAGTAGATGGGTTTTGGCCAATTATTGTTGCTCTAAGCCAGAGAATATGGGGTTTCATGTTGGATTTAACAAAATCTTTGTTTTTATTGAATGTCCACTATCTTTTTGGTGAAGTGGAATTGATAGTGTCTTAAAGAAACTTGATTTGTTGGTGATGGCGGAAGGCACTCAGTGGGACTTGCATTGTGGCCGGGTATGGATTTAGTTCTTGGGTGGATGTATGTGTTTGCAGATATAAATGTTAAGTCTGTTCTCTTCTTAGTCTTATTGTGACCTGATCCTAGTAAGGGATAGTTATAGCATCATCTTGCTGATAACATAAAAGAATAATGAGAAATAGCCTGGTGCCTTCTGGTTGATGTAGATGAGTGTGGAGGAGAAATTGTAGTTGTGACCAGTAATTAAGTTGTATGTTATGATAGTCCTTTCCTAGATGCAGCGCAGTTGACCCTTTTGACCGGAGGCTTGTTTTCTCATTATAAAAGAAAGAAAAATAAAAATACATAGTAAATTTTTCCAGTGACAATTGCTGCATGATATTGAAGAACAATTGCCACGAGAGTGTCCCCGTTGTGTATTAGGATGTATTTTAACTGACAAGACTCACTCTGAGAGAGCGAGAGAGAGAGAGAGAGAGAGAGAGAGATTTCTGTAAACTTGTGTGATACACTTGTGTCACCTCCAGAATTCCTTATGTATATTGTTCTAGGTAATGCATCTCCTGTAATCTGTACTTGCCAGAGCATTGATAGTGAACTTCTTCACATTTGTGTTGATAAAATGCATTGGCATTTGATCTTTTAAAGAACAGTTTCTTATTTTTGAGAGTGGATTTGTTGTAAGATTTAATACTCTTAATTAGTGAAGACTTGCAACTTTAAGCAATGTATTGATGTGGTTATATTGACTGATCGTCTGCTTCAGAGTTGTTGAAAATATACAAAAATGACAGGGTTTTTTATTTGGTTACGTTTCTTTGTTTGTATTAAGTGATCAATGATTATCATTTTTTAAATTTGTGTATAAAATTCTGGTTACCTTCATATCATTGACAGTGGTTTAACTAAATCTAATTTTTTGTTTATTGATTTGAAGACAGCATTGGGCAGGATTATAGGTCTAATTCATTTTTATCTAGGATCTAGAGTCTTTTCCAATATGTGTTTGACTCACTGGCTCTTTCCAATAGTGGCATCCCAGTCTGACAGTGTACGTTCAAATGCACTTGTACTGGTTTTAGTGTTTCTTATGAAGTTTTTATGATTCAATTAAAATGTAACAGTGTTGTTTATCTTTTTATTTATTTCTGCAACATCTCATTTACCTCATTTAGACTAAGTTATCGAAATTAGAATTTCCTATTGCATAAACAATGTCTACTCTGTATCTTTGTAACCATTATTGTAAAAATGGTGATGAGATTACAAAGAATGGACTGTGCTTAGGGAGGTTGTAAATTGCTCTTAACTTTTCAATTTGACATTGATGCTAAAAATTTCATGGCTCCAATCCAAATAAGTGATTTAAATGTTTTCTTATAACTTTTACAATTTGGAAAATCAAATGTTATTTTTTTTTCCGGATTTTGGTCCTAGTAAGAATTGGAGGTGATTATGATAGGGCTCATTTTTCTACTTTGAAGATTCACAGCTATTGATTTGTCTTTCTAGTTGTTGGACGGTCGTTGAGACTTTGCATTCTATTGTTACAAAAAGAGATTTGAACTCCATTGTGTAGTATTTAAAACACCCTCCTTGACTCTACCTGCTAAAGTGTATTTTTATGTTTTTAATGCTCCTTGGTTTCTATGACAGACCAAAGTCGGTTCCATTTGTTTTCACCTCTAGCTTTCTGTTGCATCTTCATACTGAGATTACAACTATTAATTTTCCTGGTGCAGACAAATTTTACTTTATCATGATGTTACTTTGTGAAATTTTTCTCTTCTTTGGTTTTATGACTGGTTTGAAAGGTGGGTAGAATGACGGCTCTCTTCTGCCTCTGATTTGTCTTGAGGTTGATTGAAATGAAAGACTATTCTTCTTCATCTGGTGTGCCCTTATGAACTTCCACACCTTTTTGTGGTTCAATATTAGCCTCAGGTGCTGAGACTAGAAAGAAAATAGTAAGTTTCTGTTTAGTGAAAGAATTATAGATGGTGACGCCATTACTTTCCTTACTTTGCCTCCTCTGATCCTAATTCAGGTAGGCTGATCCTGACAGCAGCTCCAATCCTGATCCTTCTACTAATAAATCTTTAGCTCCTATTGCAACATAGAGGTCTATAGAGTGAGTACTTAATGCCCGACTTCACATCTATATTTAATTAATTATCTCGGCATGCTATTATTCTTGAAACTTTTTTTCTTTGTTTATGGGCTCAGACTTTGAAGGAGTTATATCTGCAACTCATCTTCAAATCGTGAAAAAAGTAGTGGATACACTATTTTACCTTTTTAAAGGATAAACTGTGATGCTTTTAGGACTGCCTAACTTGTGATGGTTCTTTTGGGAAAAAACTTGTGATGGTTAGTTTCAATACCTTGATTTTGGATAATTAACATTTTTTACAACGTAACTTGCTGATCTGACTGCTTGATGTAAGATGGGTGAAGAAGTAAAAGATAATTAAATTAAACCTTGAAGTTGATTGTCAATAAATTAATTGACACTGAGATTGGTATTTTTTTTTAAAGTAATATTATTCAGAAGTTGAAAAACATCTGAAGTTTGATAGTTAAATGTATAATTATGAAGTCATATGTTTGAAGATTAAGTTGTTTGTTATAATTGAATGTTTTATTGGTAGAGACAATAATATTGAGGTTTGGGATCTAATAATATTTTCTTAGAAGTATATGATTTTGTTATCATGTTCTGAATGTTAGAGATGTTTTCCTCTCATGTGCAGGTTGATTTTGATACCAGGATATAATTTATTGTTGGCGCTTAGGTGATATGGGGCATAGACATTTATTTGGCACATCACAAATGTTTGAGAGTGGACATGATCAGAACTGGAATCATTTGCATACAGAGCAACCTTATGCAAATTTAGGTACTGAAACTTTCAATATCTTTAATTGCACATTAAATCAGTGGGAGTTTGGGACTGTATTTGGCTTTGCTGATGTGAAGGTGTAGACATGTCTGCTACTTGTTTATGCAAAGTCAGCTTATTTTTCATGTAGTTATGGCTTCACATCGCTGGTTTGTAAATCAATAGAACAGCTCTAGCCGGAGAAGTTAGGGTTTTTGATTTAGATGCTATTAAAGTTTTTGATTTTTTTGTAGTCTTTTTATTAATGCCTCTATCAGGTTTTTGGTTTAGTGTTCTTCTGGTTCATTTTGTATCAATATAAGTTATTTTTCTTTTTTTTTTAAATTAAATTACGTCTTCGTAATACTGAACTGTTTACTCAGTGATGATTGTCACATCAAAATTGTGGGATTTTTTGTCTTTGTGCATTTGCATTACAGACGGAACAAATTTTGATTTTTTGAATAATCTCAACTATTCTTGTTTTGGCCTTGATGAGGTGTTCGTTTATTTGTATCTTCATGGACAGGAATTGGTTAAGAAAAGATGTAATAAACATGTGATGTCATATGATCTGATATTATGTTGAACAATTATTCTGTGGAGATTTGTGAACAATCTTCTTGCTCAAGATTTATGTTATTGGATTTATATTGCAGCCAGGGCTGGCACTGCTGAAAATGGCTCTTTCTTATTTCCAGGGGACAATATGTCTCTAGAAGGAGTGCATGTTGCTCCCCATTGGAACCCTGCACCCAGCTCAAGTGGGTTTACTTCAAGTCACAATGTTGACGTACCACATTACCAACCAGATGCTTCGGGCCCGTCCTACGATCCTTTTCTGCATCCATCAAATGCTGGAGCCTTTTATCCAGTCCCCGAGAATTATGTGCCTCATGCTCCTGCTTCAAACTATGAAAGACAGACATTTCATGGCATTGAGGGTGGTGGTTTAGTTGATCTGACCATGGGCAACGGAAGAGGGCCTCATAAGCGAAAAAGCCCTGGTGTTCCTTCAGTTTGTGATAGAGGCAGCACAAGCAGATATTATGGTGCTGGAAGTTCCTCTGATATTCCTATACCTTCTGAACCGTGGCAGGAGAAACCAAATATGGATTCTCAACACATGCCTTGGGATCGTCTTTCAATGGCTCCCAATTACAGAAGTAGTGCCCTCTCAATTAGGAGTGAGGGTTCTTTGAGGAATGTCAGAAGCCGGCCTGCACTTGATTTAGAATCCAACATTGCCAGAGCACATTTATCCGTCAATCCCCCCCACAGTTCCTTTTCAACAGTCCATCATGACCATTCTAGCTCTATGGATCATTCACTCCAGCATTCTAGTGCCTTGACAAGGGAGTGGCCCCATAATAGAATGGCTCCTGCTCATGGAAGGATTCAAGTTTCAGGTAGTTACTGGCACAATATTCTTTTACATACATTGGATTTCTTATTAATTATAAGATTCTTGTTGGGAATTTGCAGATTCAGGTGGTTTTAATCATGAGACAAATGATTCTATCGTTGGAAGCACAGCAACAAATGCTTCTTTGGAGATTGGGGCATTTCATCATGATTTAATTTTGGGTCGAAATCCTGTTGTTTCTCAAAGTTTTCATGGTGCCCCAAATCAGTCTGTGAGGGGTGTTCGCAGTAGTTATTCACAGAGATCTAGCCCGGCTTTCAGGGCTTCTTCAAGCACTGTGCATTTGGGACATGTGGGATCTTCGGATGAAGGGATGCAGTTGGTAGCTGAAAGTTACTCTTCCAGACATTCAAGGCCATTGTCTGCCATAGCATGGCGTCATAGTGATAGGAGTGGTAGATCAAGGATGTCGAATGACAGATATCGCTCACTTTCTGATGAACCAAGTCTACATGAGCGATTTTCTTCTGAGGTATGCACTTTCTGGGGAGGAATTTTGTATTTTTGCTACTTGTGAGAGCAGTCATTCTAATTAGAAATACAGTATTTCATTTTTTGTTATTATAGGCATGCTAGTGAATCATTTAAACAACCATCCACTCCCCCACTGAACACACACACAGACAACCATACTTCAGATATATGGAGTCAGTACATCAATAAACAAATATTCCTCCATGTTTATTATTGTTACTCAAATTCGTATTTTCCTCTTCAATTTGCAGGGTTTTATGATTGTGGACCGCTCACCTTTGTATGGGTCCAGGGGTATGTTAGATCAGCACAGGGACATGAGGCTAGACATAGACAACATGACTTATGAGGTTATTATAACTTTCCAGTGTGTATTACATTTTGACTTATTCGCAGAAATTGTTGGATCCTGAAACATCTTGAATGATTGTTCCGATCAGGAATTGCTGGCTTTAGGGGAAAGAATTGGGAGTGTCAGCACAGGCCTGTCAGAAGATTTGATATCCAGGTGCTTGACAGAATCAATATACTGTTCAGCTGATCAAATGCAGGAGGAAGGGAATTGCGTAATTTGCCTGGTAAGGACTCGGATAACTCGATGTTGTTTGAAACAGTTATCTTGTAATTAGCTCCGAACACTGTCTTTTCTTTCTTTTTAAAAAAGAAAAAGAAAAAATGTAATAATTAAAGAGAATGAAGTGGATATGAGCATGCAAATAGAACTTGAGCACTTTGCTTTCTGTGTGTGTTTGGTCTCTTCTCTACAATTCTTGAGACTGAGCTTTGGTTTTAATTTGGGGAGGTTTACATTTGAATCTTCTATTAGCTCTAATAACTTTGTATTAATTGACAGGAGGAATATAAGAACATGGATGATGTTGGGACACTGAAATCTTGCGGCCATGACTACCATGTGACCTGCATCAAGAAATGGCTTTCAATGAAGAACGTATGTCCAATCTGCAAAGCTTCAGTTATGGCTGATAGTGAGAAGGAATAAGTAGTCTTTCTGTTGTTTACAATTTATGATTCATGTATATATGTATAATGATATTTTGATATTCCCTCAAACGGAGGAAAAACAAACTTTTTAAGAAAATTTGTGAAAGGGAATGCTAGTGAAAGGCCAGTCCATTTATTTTAGGCTTCCATCTTATTATTTGGAGCCTTTAAATTTCAATGCCATTTTGATTCCTTTTGTTATAAGAATGTGTTTTTAGGTGCATATGCTTCTATGTCATTTATGGCGTAGTGTTGGATAAAATAATGGACCATATTGCTTTTGAAAAGGTGAGAACTAGTCATACTCTTTTGAGGGAAGCTGCTTTTAAAATAGAAGTGAAATTCCTAGAATTTTTTTGAATTGCACTATCGGCACTTAATAACCCTATTATGTATTTACATATTTAGGCATTACTGAGGGAAATGCATATTTAGGCATTACTGAAATTACCTAAAAGATATTTCTTTTGAATAAAAACTAGCTCATAATTTGATTCCAATGAAAACTCGGTAAACCCATGTTACAATAGGTTTGTCTTGAAATTTTAATCAGTCTATTAACGCAGAAATTAAAACGACTCAGAGGTTTTAGTCACTCATTTTATGTTTCCTGGTCAAAAGGTTATGACAAAGCTCGAGCTTTTAGTTAACAATTCCTTTGCAGTCAGACGTTGGTAGTCTCATGGTTAGATGTGGGGTCTTAGCATTCTACCATTTCACCCTCCTTTAAATCGACGTTCACGGCAGTCTAAAAGTTCCGATTAGGTGATTTTATTTTTAAATATTAAAATATATAAAATATCTTTATTTATTCGACATTCTTATGCATTTTTGTCATAATATGACTTTAACAAATCATAATATAACTTTAACAAACCTGTTTATTAAAATAATTTTATAAATTTTTAATAAAAATTCTTATTGACAACTAAATAATTAATTTTTTTTATAAAAATTTTATTTATATAAACTCTACTTAAATAAGTTTTACTTAAAAATTATACCAAACAGAGTTTAAGTCTGTGTTTGGTATCGAAGTATTATAACTTTTAAATTATAGTTATTATAAAAAAAATTATAACTATAAAATAAATATAGTGAATACGGTTTTTAAATCATAATTTTAATAAAATTAGTAGAGATATAATAAATTTTTCATTATATAAATATGAAATTAAATCAACTTAGAGAGCATTTTCCCTTAGAATAAAGCATGAGGAGCCACAGTGCAGCTGCCCCAAATGGACCCTTAACCTCCAAGTTATAGCAGTTATTATTTACCTAACAATTGAGTACTATTACTTTTAAGTCACAGCTGCCAAACCTTAATTCTAAAATAGGTCTAAGAGTTCCACCTCACTAAACTATTTTTTTACACTTAAAAATATTAGGATGTAATTTTCAAAAAAAAAAAGAGGAAAGTCTATTTTATTTTCTGAAATTATATTTTTCAATAAAAGCAAAATCGAGAGCCTATTACTTGAACCGGACTTGGTCCACGGACTATGAAAAGTTGAACATTGGTTAGAATCCGCTCAGCGAGAGTTTAGGCATGGGCCCGATTAAGAAAAACTTCGTTGGTCCAATTCCCGTTTTATTACCACAAATCGGTCGAAGATTCTAGAGAGTTCAATAAAGGTCGGCAATTACGTCATCAAACTTTCGACCGACTAATCTGGACCATTCATTTTCATATCAGAAATTCGCCCTCTTCTCTGAACCGTTCAACGAGTCGGTTAGCTTTGCTATATAACCAAGCACGAACCTCTAGCGCTTCACTCATCATTTCATCATCTTGATCGCAACAATTATTAATTCTTCCTTCGTTTGCAAGAAAAATCTCTGTTCGATATGCAGATCTTCGTGAAAACCTTGACCGGAAAAACTATTACTCTCGAAGTCGAGAGTTCGGACACCATCGACAACGTAAAGGCCAAGATCCAAGACAAGGAGGGAATTCCGCCGGACCAGCAGAGGCTTATCTTTGCTGGAAAGCAGCTCGAGGACGGCCGCACCTTGGCCGATTACAACATCCAGAAGGAGTCAACCCTTCATCTTGTCCTTCGTCTCCGCGGAGGCATGCAGATCTTCGTGAAAACCCTGACTGGCAAAACTATTACTCTCGAAGTCGAGAGCTCCGACACCATCGACAACGTCAAGGCGAAGATTCAAGACAAGGAGGGAATCCCCCCGGACCAGCAGAGGCTTATCTTCGCTGGAAAGCAGCTCGAGGACGGCCGCACCTTGGCCGATTACAACATACAGAAGGAGTCAACCCTCCATCTTGTCCTTCGTCTCCGCGGAGGCATGCAGATCTTTGTCAAAACCCTAACCGGGAAGACGATAACCCTCGAGGTTGAGAGCTCTGACACGATCGATAATGTCAAGGCGAAGATTCAAGACAAGGAGGGAATTCCCCCGGACCAGCAGAGGCTGATCTTTGCTGGCAAGCAACTGGAAGACGGCCGCACCTTGGCTGATTACAATATCCAGAAGGAGTCAACCCTTCATCTCGTCCTCAGGCTCCGTGGTGGTATGCAGATCTTCGTGAAAACCCTAACTGGGAAGACGATCACTCTGGAGGTGGAGAGTTCGGATACGATTGATAACGTCAAGGCCAAGATCCAGGACAAAGAGGGGATCCCGCCGGACCAGCAAAGATTGATCTTCGCGGGTAAGCAGTTGGAAGATGGCCGCACCTTGGCCGATTACAACATTCAGAAAGAGTCAACTCTCCACCTTGTTCTTCGTCTCAGGGGAGGCATGCAGATATTTGTTAAGACCCTTACTGGGAAAACAATTACTTTGGAAGTTGAGAGCTCAGACACAATTGACAATGTCAAGGCAAAAATCCAAGATAAGGAAGGAATTCCACCGGATCAGCAGCGTTTGATCTTCGCTGGCAAACAGCTTGAGGATGGAAGGACTCTTGCGGATTATAACATCCAGAAGGAGTCGACCCTTCATCTGGTTCTGCGCCTGAGGGGTGGTATGCAGATATTTGTCAAGACCTTGACTGGGAAGACTATTACTCTGGAGGTGGAGAGCTCAGATACTATCGATAATGTTAAGGCAAAGATTCAGGACAAGGAAGGGATTCCACCAGATCAGCAGAGGCTCATCTTTGCTGGGAAGCAGCTTGAGGATGGCCGTACTTTAGCTGATTATAACATTCAGAAGGAGTCCACCCTCCATCTTGTGCTCCGCCTTCGTGGTGGTGAATTCTAAGAATGTTATCTGCTTGCCGCCGTGTCTGTTCTGCTCTGCTGTGGCAGTAATATTTATTTTTCTTTTGTTAGTACTGCTTCTGTTTCAGTCTTCTTGTCACATCAAGTTTTATGTGGTAATGAATAAAAATTTAGTTTAAATAATTTTCTATGCTCTATTATTTTCCATTGATTCTTTTATCAAGGTGTATGTTGTACGCATAGAAAAGAACAATGAGTGTGCGTTGGTGTCAATGATCGAAACATCCTGTGCCTGTTACATGCTTACTATGTTATTCCTTTACGGAAATCTGGGCTTGATATTGCACGCTTACAAAATGTGGGTTGAGTTGCAATTGCAAATTTCTGTATGCTCTATCTATTTAAGTTTATCTGACATGAAGCAATGGTCGGGACCTAGGTTTATCCCTGAGTTTGTTCCTACTTCACATTTATCAATTCTAGTCTTGCTTAGAGAATGAATTTCCAGCAGATTCTATTTTAATTGATTTGGAGAGGAATCCAGACCTATAGAACTGAACCTGCATAATCGTCACTCATTGGCTGACGTGCAAATTTCTGGAGGAACAGATACAATTGCTGTCTGAAGAAATCCAGGTAACATGTCTATGGCAACTGTGGTGGTGCTGGTTAAGAGATTGACTTATGTTTGCTGGAAAATTTCACTTGTTTGAATGAGAACATGCTGGAAAATTTCTGTTGTTTGAATTAGAACATGCTGTAGGTCATAGGTTTCCATTATTCATAATATGCGCATTCACAGTGTGCTTTCTTCTGTTGTTTACAAACAGTCTATGATCAGTATATTTCAGTTTGCAAGTTTCTTTTGCTGTTACACCTTTTGAATCAAGGCAGGTTGCTGGCTTTGATGTTCCAGATCATAACAGGAAGAGGCAGTAGGGGTCACTTGCTTCTTAGATTTCAAATGTTGAACTTGTTGCTCACATAAAAATATTGTCTATGTGATCGGAGGGAGTCCATGGTCCACCCGTCATCTTGCCCTCTTGATTTCTTAGCTGCGAATTCTGAGTGAGTTGGATTTTGTCTTTGTTTGTTTGTCTGCAAATTGGCCATATTTGATTAATTTCTCTAGATAATGGTACTTTTGTTTTTTGTCTTCTGTCAAAACAAGTTTTATGTGGTGAGGAGTTGTCAATTAATGAAATGCATATTCTGTGCCCTCCATTTGTGTTTTCCTAAAAGCTTGCTTGTTGATTCAGTTTATTTCAAATTTCGGTGACTGAAGGACCATTAGCTATTATTAGCTGCTATGCTGATCCAATTTTAGGGCTTGAGGCTCTCTTTCTTGCTTCTGAAACATAGGCTTTTGTAGCCTCTTAAGACTGACTGTTTGCTGAGCACTGTTGTTTAATATTGCTCTGAAGATATGGTGGGGGCATTGTTGATACTTGTTTGTTGATGTTCCATGTATGTCGCATGGAATCACAGAAATTGATTGTAGAATGTGATCTGTTTGGTGGCTATCATATCTATAATTGTCTGAGGTTCATGCTTTGAATAGTGAAATATTTAGTGTTTTTGCCATTGAGGCATGCAGATCTTTGTCAAAACCCTCACTGGAAGACGATTACTCTTGAGATAGAGTTCAGATGCAATTGATAATGTCAAGGCCATGTTTCCCACTGGACGGGCAAAGTTTGATCTTTGCTGGTAAGCAATTGGGAAATGGCGGTACCTTGGCTGACTATAATATTCAGAATGAGTCCACATTTCATCCTGTGCTTTGTCTGCATTTTGTGAAAACCCTCACCCACCCTTGAAGCAGAGAGCTGAGGGCCAATCTATCAAAACTGGATCAACCATTTCAGAATAAGGAAGGCATTCCAGCAGAGGCTTGCTGTGAAGCAGCTTGAGGATGGCTGTACCCTTGCTGGTTATAAAATTCAGAAGAAGTCCAGTCTCCAGCTTTTCCTCACTTTGTGAGATAAGTTGTCTGCTTGTTTCTGTCTGTTCTGTTCTAGATGGTTCCATGTGCTTAGTTTCTTTTGATAATGCACTTTCTGTTTTCGATCAAAACCAGTTTTATGTAGTAATGGATAAAAATTTAGTCAAATAATTTTTTGCACTCCTCTGTTTGGTATTTGTTATTTTATGCAACGCTGAATTGCTGATTAATGGATGTATTGTAAACATTAAACGCACACGATAGAAGTCTGCACATTGGTTGGTTTCATTACTAATGTTAATGACTGGAAACTGGAAACATGTTGTGCTTGCTCGATACCTGCTTTCTGATGTGAAACGTCAAAAGTCCACTGAATTTGGAGGACAGTGGGGCTAGCTTTTAGATTCAAACTGGGGAATTTTTATTTTGGAGTGAGAAGAAGAAAGTAAGCCAGAAATTAGGTCAATTCTAGGGATTTTGGTTCGCTATGGTTAGATTTTTGATTTGGTGGTGAAAAACTGCCACGTATCTACTAGTTAACCGATTTGGAACAATGGCTTATCGGTTAATTGATTTTCTGGGCTGAGTTTGAACCTGTTAGCCAATTATATAAATTTTGTTCCATTCTAAAGACCATTGTTGATCTCTGAATGTTTCAAAACCAGTTTTATTCATGGATGATGATGTGAATCAATGTGAAAACACAAGAATTCATACATGTATAAGTGAGTTGGATTGAAAAGCATGTGAATAATTCATATAATTCATGCATACAATCTAATGAATATAAGCTGGTTCCGATGATTTAAAGTGTTCTCTTTTTTGGTGCATGGATTTTTATTTATTCGTCTGTATTGTTGTATGACACACACGTTGGTCAGTTGACCCTACTTACAATGTTAATGAGTGAAAAATCTTGTGTGAATCATTTCACTAATAGTAGAGTTGGGCATCTTGGCTTGATATCATTCATACATATAAATATATAATTATCGGACGTATGTGCTTAATATGTTTTTTTACTTCTTTGATTTTGAGGTAGATTGACTCCTCTTGATTTACACAATCACTAGCTCATTATTAGCAACGTAATGGCTCTTGACTTATTCATGTTTTTCTTCCCATCAGATTGTCACTCTGGCTGGAATTATAATGATAACGATAGTAATGAAAATCTTGGAGTCCCTTTAGCTTATGTGCGAAAGTACATCCATACATCCCGAGGCCATTGTTGTCATGAAGTGGTATGGTAGGGACAGTGGAGGAACCAAAACTCATCATGAGCAATTTTCTGTGGTATGTATCTGTTATACAAGGATATTGTTTCTTTCAGCGCATTTGAGAGGTTTATTCATTCTCGAAAATAGTTAGAATAACTGTATGTCAAGAGATAATCATGTTATTGAATGGAAGCCGCTGCGTCATTTCATCCAAAAAGGGAGCATTTAGTTCATTGCCCAGATAGCCACTCATAACAATCAAAGTGTTTCATTTCTGGTATTTTATAGCTGTATCCATTGATGCCATTTGTTCAACTTGGGAGGGTTCAAAACCTTGAGGACAAATAGTCTGTATACAACCAATAAAATAAGCAAGAATGGGTTTATCATTAATAACGAAATATGATTTTTGCAAGGAGCCAATTTCTTTTCTGGGATTTGGTGATTGAATGGTATTTTTATCCCCCTGCGAAGTACAACCTGATCCCATAATGCACCAAATAAAAGTTATAACGTTCTCTGAAAATATGGTATCATTACTGCCGAGTTTGTCATATTTTGATAATCTGATTGTTCTCTTTCACTGGCTAGGCCATATTTTGGGGTCCTTGGTATTAGCGCATCAATTCCTCAATCTCGATTACCTCACTTGTTGCTCAAAGTTGTGCTTCCTTTGTATGGGTTTGAAGCACTTTTTTAATGTTAATTTGATCAACTAATCAGCTGGACGTAGACTGTCCGTGTGATCTGTACGGTTATTTTAGTTTTTAATATTAGTTTTGGCCTTAAAATGTCTTTAATGTCTATTGTTCTACGCGTTAAGATTGGTCTATTTAAATAAGATTAGTCTATTTAAATTTAATTTTTTTACTCGGTTTGTTAATATATCTAGTTCTTTGTCTATGTTATTTAAATAATTGTTAAGTTTTAGGTTAGATATGGATTTTTTATTTTTTCTAAAGGTTTGAAAATTATTCTCTAGTCTATTAAGTCTATTGTCTAAGTCTTCTAGTCTATTATTGATTTTGACTAATAATTTAACTATAGTGTTAGCTTGTGCTTATTGAATATTATTACTTTCTTGATTAAATTCTCTATAACTATAACCTACTGGATTTAAGTGTGGAATTTCTCATTTTAATTATGCTAAAGATTCTATGAATATTTTTCTGAACTCATTCACTAATAATTATTTTTATAGTGTCTAATTGAATTTGTAAGTCTCGTTGTGTAAATTTAATGTTTTCTATTTCTAGTTTTAAACTTTCTACAATATGTTTAATTTCTAATTCTACTGGAGTATGTGTTTTTGTCTAATAATTGAATTAATTCGATTATTTCTTTCTTGCTAGGAAATCTTTTAAACTGACTATTAAAATTTGTTAATAATTCTTTAATATAATCTAAATTTTTTCTCAATGTATTAATATTACTTGTTTTGAAGAATTTGCCTAGTCCTAGTACTAGCTCTTTTGGCCTTTCTATATTGACTTCTAAATGTTGTCCTAAATTAATTAATAAATCTACTATAAAGTTTTGTTGACTATTGCTAGTGTGTGGAATATGTTTATATTGATTTTCTAAGTGCTCGATATTACAACTAATCTTTATTCTTTCTGTTAAATTTAATTTTTGCTTTTTATGATGGCTAATTTCTAAGTCTAAATAATCTAATTGCTGAAAATTCAGAAGCTAATTTGCTAGATCTCCTAATTTATTCCTAATTTTTTAATACTAAATTCTCTTATTTTTCTAATAATTTATTTTGTTTATTAATATTATAATATTGTAAATTATGTCTTCTAAAATTAAATATTGGTAAATTTGTAAAAGCGTAATGTTTAATATTTATTTTTCTTTTGTATTTTAGGAGGTAAAGGAGATATGTAATCTACATGAAGCTTTAAATTGCCTAACCTTTCTTCTATTAAAGTGTCTAAATATACTTGTTCAATATTAATTCTATTTAATTCAGTTTCTACAATCTCTAAAGCATGTTCTAAAATATTTATGTAAGGGTTATTTTCTATCCAACTATCAGAATCTTTTTTTAGAATAGCAAATGGATTTTTATAATAGTTTTCAAGAGTTTGGTCAAATTTAGCAATTGTAGAAAAATATCATATGACAAATGAAGTATGCCTTGTAACTGGTCATATAAAAAAATTTAAAACAAGAACAAAAGAGGTTCTTTAATATCAAAGAGATGGAAAGAGAAAAACGGACTCTAGGTTTTGACTAGGAGAAACCTATACATGGCTTGTTATACCAGTAGTGCAAACTGATCTAGTCCCCATTCGGATTGACCATCGGAATATATGTTGCTAGTTTCCCACCTATATACAGAGTATTCCCAAAAAGGCTTTATGAAAAACTTGCGGAAGCTGCTTTGCCAAAAACAGACCTTTCAAAGTTCATTTAATTGCTTTTAAAAATATTTATGCTGAAAACACTTTTAACTCCTAACTCATGCCCAAAACACTTTCTCAACACATTAACGGTTAAACGGGCCAATAAAGACTATGTTTAAAAAGAAGCTTTCAGAAAATCAGTAGAAATTTTTACTAAGTTCTTATTGATTTTGTCAAAAACAAAAACCTTAATCTTCAAAAACTTTCCCTGAAAAATTTCTTTGCTGCTGAATGATAATAAAGACTGCCTTTTGTTAATGCAATAAATATAATTTATATTTTCGTTAACTCGGTTAGACGTCAGAACCCGAAAGCTAAATAAAAGTAAAGAGTAAAACTACTTACTTGATAATTGCTTACTAGTTGCTTGTCTAAATAATATTCTAAGTGTTTTTGGAAAAAGAAACTTTTATTGAATTTGCTTTTGAGTACAAGTTGAGTTGCTCTCAAAACTCTTGTTCTCGACTCCCTCTGTACATAGACTTGAAACTCTTTATATACAACTCAAGACTCTGGACCATTATTGACATGAGTATTGACATAGGTTACAAAAGACAAAAATTGAAAGTGACATTTTACATCTAGCGAAAAGCCAACAATTAACTAAAAAAGTAAAAACTAGCTAACTAGTACTTTATAGTGATTCACTCTCTATAAATAGTAACTGACTACTATTTTTTAGTGCTAACTCATTGTCGGTAAGAAAAGAAAAAATGAAAAAGATGCCTTCACAGTTTTTTCCTTATTGGGTAGTGAGTAAAGGTAATCTGTAAAAATCACATGATTCTGACTACTTTAACTTTGTATTGACTTTGACTACTCCTTAGCTTTCTATTGCTGACTAATTATCCATGTCGTTTTCTATGTTGTTTGCTTCTTTACTTCCCAAGTCATCCCACCATTCAGCTTCTTGTTGGGCCAATTCTTGTTGTTCTCTTTGAGATCTGATTTCTGTTTTGAATTATTTGGCGTAGTGTTCCAACAATTTTGTATATTTTGTCTTGGCTAAGAAGGGTACTTCTAGAAGTGGATGCTTTGAGTAAATTTTTTGAATTGCATCTTCAGTTATTAAAGTATATTCTTCAAATTCAAAATGACTCAAATGGAATTGTCTATCGATTACTTTACTAATCCAATGTTGAAGCTATTCTTCTACACGAAACTGTGTACAGGGCCAAGGAAACTTTGTTCCATAAAATAAGGGTATAAATTTATGAAATATGACTACTATTTTGTGCTGAGCTAGTATAATTCTAGACTCATCATATTCTGGAAGTTTACTGCCTATGATTAATTCAACAAAAGGGTTATTTGTATTGGAAAAAGTGTTTAAGACTACTATGGCTATTTTTCTACCAAAAAGATTTGTTTGATCTAGGTCTGAAAATATTGGTTGACCTAATAAGCCATAATCTAATAACAAAGTGGGTGTTAAGACTATTTTTTTTTTTTTGTACTAGGTTTCTAAGGGTTCATATTTGGCTAAGTCTATACAGGCTGATGGTATACTATAAATGAGGTGGCATTGATAGGCAAATCTTTCTAAGGGAACTGTTATGCACAGGGGTTTTTCCTTAGGGCATTTTACATTCTTAGTGGTATAATAGGTTTCCCATAAAATGCTTAAACCATCAATATTTATTTCAAATATAGCTAAATCAAGAATTTTATAATATATATATATATATTATTGTAGCTATTCTTGCTTGTTCTTATCTAATTTTCTGAAATAAATGTGTTGGAAGTGGATATTCTCTTTTTGGAAAAAGAGAAAACTTTCATTTTTCAAGTTCATTCCATTATTTTCTTATTATTGTTTGTTTGTTTTGTCTACTATGAAGTTGAGTATCTAATGTATGACTTTTATCTTGAAGCGTGAACTGTCTAATTAATTCTACATTAACACTTTCTAATGCACTTATCTTCTGACTACATGAATTTACTTCATTGTCTAAATGATATTTAGTATCATTAAGCTTTCTAATTGTTTGTGTCATCACTTCATAATGATTACAAAATTGTATGGATGATGATGATTATGCTACTGATGTATTTTCTAAGAGATTATTTGACTATCTAGATAAAGATGTTGATGCATTATTTAAAGGATTTATTAAATGACTAACATGATAATTTGATCCTATTTCATGTCTAGCGAATTCTATAGCATCATGAAATGTATAAAAGCCTCTATAATATGGATTAGGGTAATTGATTATCAAATCAACTACCTCTCTCCATTGACTATATATTCCTGGTTGTCTACCTCTAACTAATATAAAAAATGCAAAGTAATTACTGTTCATTAATTTGTCTAAAATAATATATGAGTGCATTGGCTACCTTTAATTTATCACGTGGGTTATTAACACACCACAAATTATCTAAAATGCATTGTTGGTTGTCTAATAACTGAAACTTGCTCTTAAAACTTAAATTTGTTCCTAATGGGAACCATCTAAGTTTAATTGGACTGAAATTCATATATCGCTCAATTCCTGCAAAATAATTATTGATTTATCAGTTTTGAAAGAATATATGCTAATGTATTATCTTTACCTACTATATGTTCAAATTTTGCTTTGTATCCTCTACCAGTTATTACTTCTAAAATACAACCATCTCTTACTAATAAAAGAATTTTTCTTTTCAAAGTTTTTCATTTATACTTTTTTATAAAATTCTATAATATTATTACAATCAATTCTAATTGTAAATGTGTCATTTTGTATATACAAATGAAATGAATTTAAAGAATTTATTATTCCTAAAATTTCTAATTTTGTACTAGCTTTTCTACCTTCTGTTTCAGTAAATTTACCGCTAGTATACATTGCTATTTCTTCTTTATCCTTATAACTATCTTTATTGGGCATTTTGATTAATATTCCTGCCCATCCTAAGCTACTGGCATCTGTTTGTATAATTTTATAATAATTGTCTATTGGTAATGCTAAGGGTTTGAGGGTTTTAACTATTTCTTTAAGTTTTTGAATTAGTTTTATATCTGCACTATTAAAATATTTTTGTCCATTTTTACTTAATTTATTATATAAGGGTCTTATTAACGTACTAAGATTTGGTATAAATTTTCTACTATAATTTAATAGTCCTATAAATTTTTATAATTCTTTTGTGTTTTCTATTTTATCTGAAAATTCTAATATTTTGCTAACTATATGCGGTTGTAATTCTATTATTCCTCTATCAATTGTTAATCCTAAAAGGTCTATTTTTTTAATAATTCTATTTTCTTTTTAGAGATAACTATATTATTATTTTTGAAGCAATCTAAAATTTTGTATAAACGAGTAATATGCACAAATTTATTCTGGCTAAAAACTAAAATGTCAGCTATAAAAACTATACAAAATTTTGAATAAGGTTGTAATATTCTATCCATTCTAGCTTGAAATACTTGTGGGGCATTTTTAAGTCCAAATGGCATAAGTAACCACTCAAAATGTCCTTCTGAACAACCAAAAGTTGTCCATTGAACAATTTTTTCATGGAGTCGTATTTGTCAAAATTCACTTTTACAATCAAATTTAGAAAAATAGTTAGCATTATGTATACCATTTACTAGCTCATTTTTATTGGGTATTTTATAGCTATTGTCTAAAGTATTATCATTTAATCTTTTATAGTTTATTACCATTCTACTTTTTCCTAATTTTTGTTCACTATGGTTATTTACAATAAATGCAGGGTTTCTATGTCTACAAGTACTCTTCTTAATAACTTTTAATTCTAACAATTCATTTATTTGCATTTTAAACTCTTTTCTATCTTCTAAACTATAAGGTAAATCTTGTGTTTTTATTGTAATGTCCGGATTAATGATTTCTAATTTATATACTTCCTTATAATCTTTTCGAATTGGGTTATTTCCTATTATTTCTAACTTTTCTAATTCTTCTACCTTTTTTCTAATTTCTTCTAGCCATTTTTCACATTTTAAATACTCCACTTCTTTTTCTACACTAAGTATATCTTCTAAGTAGTTGTCTATTTCTTCGTCATCTAAGTTTTCTATTTCATGTGCTAATTCTAAATTGCTAGCTATGTCTTTTGTATTTTCTACTTTTTCTTTTTCTAATAAAGAATAAAAAATTATGTATCTATGTCATTTTCTACAACTAGAGTTTTCTTTTCATATGGTAAGATATGCGTTTCGTATTTAGGTTGAATGAATGTTGATTTTTTTTAAAGAAATTTACTCAATTAGGAGTTATTAATATACTACCATTAATTGCTAAGCTAAAATTTAATCCTAAAATAAATTTATATCCTACTTTTTGATTTGAAATAAATGTTTGTGGCAAAACATGAGTTTCACCATTTATTCTTATTGATATATTATTTATACATTCTATAATTTGCATTAATTCGCCATTAAATTGTCTAATGTTTACAGGGTTTCTAAGTTTATTTCTATTTTCTTTGGGTACTAAGCTATCATGTATAATACATTTATTTGCACCTGTGTTGTGTCTATCATTGCTTTAGTGTAAACAATTTCTTTTTTAAATAATAATTCTAAATCTATATTTATTAATTCACTACCTGCTCTATTTATTTCTATTATCTCTATTGTTTCATCTTCTATCTGTTGTTTATCTTTACAATTATTACAAAAGAATTTTCTTGTGCTTGTGTCTCTATGTCGTAATTTAATTTTTTTACTACAATGTGTATAACTTTTACCAAAGAATGAAGTATAAGTTTCTAGAACATTAATGTCTATTTCTGGTTCTATGCCTGATTCTAATTCTAAGCTTAAATTACTATTAGTGTCTGATTCACTATTACTGACTATACATATGCTATCGTTATCAGATAATTGATCTATATTAAGAATTTCTTCTATATCTAAAATTTCTTCTTCTATATTATAATTATCTAATTCCAATTGATTGACTTTTTTATTTTCTAGACAAATTTGGCTTAATGTGTCATTCCTTTCCAAATAAAAAACATTTACAAGTTTTATTCCTTTTGTATACACATTAACCTTTTTTAAATGCCTTCTGGACTTTTTTTTATTATTATTTTTAAAGAATTTCTTTTTTAAAAATTTTCTACTATTGTTTCTATAAGGTGGCTTATTTTGACTATATCGTTTCCTATGCTTTCTATACTTCTTATGTCTAGCGTAACTAGGATAATTACAACCTAATGTTGGTACTTCTATCATGTTTATACACATTTATCTAAATTGTAATTTTAATTGATGTCTATGTTTTTCTTCTTCACAATATTCTCTAATACTACCTCTAACGTATTCTATTACTGGTAATAATGCAGCATAATAATTTATTCCTTGTGTTCTATTTGTTTTAGACCAATTAATTAATTCATTGTGTAATTTTTCTCCTATTATTCCTAGTAATTTGTCTACAAATTTTAATGATAAATCTTCATCAAAAGTTCTATCTATTTCACTCCAATATTTATAAAAATAATTAGCATATACCTATTTCACTCCAATATTTATAAAAATAATTAGCATATTCATCAAAATATCTTAGATCACAAAATTTTAATTGCTCTAAATTTCTAATGGCTTTAATCTATTTAATTACATCATCTTTTTCATCTACTCTTAGTACTAATTTTTTCATTAAATCAATAAAACTAATTACTGTAATATTTGTATCAAAATTGTCTAATTCTTCTAATTTATTTTTCTTCATCCATTCTCTCCATCCTAAGTATATTTGTCTTTCTCTACTTCCTAAAGCACTTTCTAAATATAGCAATTTATAGTTTGGGTCTACTATAATTGTTAATGCCTCCATAGAATGTCTAAGTAAATTACCTTCCCATTGATTAAATACTTGTTTCCATTGGCTAGGTTTATGATCTTCTAATTCTAGTACTAATAAATCTCTTACTTGTGGTATTGTTTAATTTTGACTTAATAATTCATTATATAATTTTTTCTTCTTAATTTGCTCAAAACCTTTTTCTAATAATTTATCTGGATCATGTTCATCTATTATGTCTGGTCCTTTTTATTATTTCTTTACCTTTACTAGCAAGTGAAAGCGACCTTCTAATTCTTTCTGCCAAGTTTACATCTACTCTATTTCTTACTAGATCCATTACTTTTATATTACTTTTCGTCCAAAAATGTCTTTAATGTCTACTGTTCTTCGTGTTAAGACTGGTCCACTTAAATTTAACTTTTCTACTCGGTTTGTCAATATGTCTAGTTCTTTGTCTAAGTTATCTAAACAATTGCTAAATTCTAGGTGATACAGATTCATAATTTCTCCTAAAGGTTTGAAAATTGTTCTCTAGTCTATTAAGTATATTGTCTAAGTTTTCTAGCCTATTACTGATTTTGACTAATAATTTAACTATAGTGTTAGCTAGTGCTTGTTGAATATTATTACTTGCTTGACTAAATTCTCTATACCTATAACCTACTGGATTTAAGTGTGGAATTTCTAGTTTTAATTCAGCTAAAGATTCTATTAATATTTTATTTGAACTCATTCACTAACAATTATTTTTATAGCATCTAATTGAATTTGTAAGTCTCGTTGTGTAAATTTAATGTTTTCTATTTCTAGTTTTAAACTTTCTACAATATGTTTAATTTCTAATTCTACTGGATTAGGTGTTTTTATGTCTAATAATTGAATTAATTGGATTATTTCTTTCTTGCTAGGAAATCTTTTAACCTGACTATTAAAATATGTTAATAATTCTTTAATATAATCTAAATTTCTTCTTAATGTATTAATATTACTTGTTTTGAAGAATTTGCCTAGTTCTAGTACTAGCTCTTTTAGCCTCTCTATATTCACTTCTAAATGTTGTCCTAAATTAATTAATAAATCCACTATAAAGTTTTGTTGACTATTGCTAGTATGTGGAATATTTTTATATTGATTTTCTAAGTGCTCAATATTACAGCTAATCTTTATTCTTTCTGTCAAATTTAACTTTTGCTTTTTATGATGGCTAATTTCTAAGTCTAAATAATATAATCGTTGAAAATTCATAAACTAATTTGCTAGATCTTCTAATGTATTCCTAATTTTTAATACTAAATTCTCATATTTGTCTAATAATTTATTTTGTTTATTAATATTGTAATATTGCAAATTATGTTTTCTGAAATTAAATATTGGTAAATTTGTAAAAGCGTAATGTTTAATATTTATTTTTATTTCTATTTCACGAGGTAAAGGAGATGTGTGATCCACAGAAAGCTTTAAATTGCCTAGCCTTTCTTCTATTAAATTGTCCAAATATATTTGTTCAATATTAATTCTATTTAATTCAGTTTCTACAATCTCTAAAGACCGTCCTAAAATTTCTATGTAAGAGTTATTTTCTATCCAATTAGTTACTAATGTTCGTCTATTAGAAATAGAAACTAATTACTAATGGACTAATTAAGTCTTTTTCCCAGTATCAAATTACATGATGACTTCTTCTAAGATATTGAATGAATGTGCAGGCTGAGCGGGAACGCTTTGTTCTAGGTGAGAGGATTGGTAAATGGTAACGGCATCTCGGGCTTCTGCGAAGTTTTGATATTTAATGCTTCAAAAATGTTGTACTATATAATAAAGATTGAAGGCAGGTGGGGCCTCTGTGTAACGTGCTTGGTAAGGAATTGATGACAGCACCCAGGGGCGGATCCAGGATTTAATATTACACCGGGCTAAATTTTAAAATTTGTATTTTGAAGCGAACATAAAAATTTATAAGTAGAAATAAGTATATTAAATAAGGAGGAATATCAAGAATTTTATCTCTCTAAATATGTAGTATAAACAAAAATAATTATAAAAAAAGAGTAAAAAACAAAAAACAACTCAAATATGAAAATATTATTTTTTAATTATAAAATTTGACTTTGCAACCTATAATAACTTGTAATTATATAAGGATTAAAAAATCAATTAAGAATTTTAAATTAAAATATAGATCAATACATGTAATTACAATCAATTAAAATTGCAAGTAAAACTTTTATGCTTGAAGTGAAGTACTAAATTACCCGACTTAATAAATTAAATAATTAAAATTTATTCATCCTTTCAAATTGTAAAAGTATTTTTAGTCAAAAGTTTCAATAATAAACTAAACTCAATTCAGCAAAAAGATATTTGGGTGCAGCTGTTTCTTTGTCAGATGCTCTATCTCTCTTTAAAGAACTAGAAGTTGATGATTCTTCTATTAAAAGCTCTTAAAATACTCAAATTTTATTTTCTAACTTGTCCTCTTAGTTAATATAACTAATAAATAAAATCTGAAAATTCACATTAAAGTTTTATGAAAATATTGATAATTGTTACTATATGTTATTTCTGTAAATACTTTTAAGTCTAGTGATGATGTTATATTACATTGACATATATATTTTTTAATTTAGAAGCTTTTTAAAATAAATTAAAGCAGTAATAAAATTTTAACACCCTAATGTTTTCAATCTATTCAATAAATATATAATTTAATTATTTTATAAAATAAGTCACTAATTTCAATTGAAAATAATATAATTGACTTAGGGACATATTTATAAATAAAATAAAAACTCTATTATTATATAAAATTAATGAAAACATATGGGTAAATGAGTTACTAGGGACATATTTAAATATAAAATGAAAACTCTATTGTTATACTAAATTGATGAAAATATAAGGGTAGTTGAGTTAGGAAAATATATGAAAATAAAATGAAACTTTATTATTTTACTAAATTATTAAAAAAATAAGGGGTGTAAATGATTTTTTTCTAAACTAGACCGGGCTACAGCCCGGTCTAGCCCACGTGCAGGTCCGCCACTGACAGCACCGAAGTTAGGTTCGAAGATAGGAGGTATTATTTCTTATTGAAAATGAAAGTATCAAGTAAATGGTTGTAGAGAGTGACAAATTGTAAATATTTGACTTGCCCATGATAGATTGGTACGTTGACTTGATTTAAAGATAATGTAAGGGTTAAATACTATGGGTATTTGGAAACCTCGACTATAAATTAGAAATATTTACACTAAATTTAAAATCACTACATTTAATTTCTTTATATAACAATTTAAGTTATTTTATAATAAAATATTCATGTTACTCTTAAAATCAATTTAAGTTATTATATAAACTATAAACGTCCATCAAAATGAAATATTACGTATGCATTATGGTAATATCATGTTATTAAATTGAGTTAATTACTTTTTTTAATTTTACATAGAATGTGGGAGCACTTGGGTCATATGTTTTCTGTGTTTCTATTATTTTTATCGCCTTTTTGTAATAAAAAACTACGGTATTTGAGACGTAACAGTAATATAAATTGAGTGTTGTTTTGCTCCTTTTATGACTTGTTAATCTTTATTTGTCCTTAATTGAAGACCTTACACCCTGTTCGGAGTGGAATTTAAATGAGAATTGAAAAAAATACATTGTAGAGGTAAAAACTGCCCTTTTAAAATTATTATAAAAACAGGTTTTAAAACTTCTGGGTCCTACAATTTAAACAAATCACCAAAATATTTTAGACAGAAACATAGCCCACAAGATATTTTAGGCAAAAATTGGAGTCGTGTTTAAAGATAATCTTTTTCAATCATTAATATTTTAATAGGGTTTTTAATATTTTTGTTAAACCAAAAATCCTTCTAAAAAAATATTTTACTTTGAATATTAAGAAGGATGAACTTTTTTGTTGATACTTTAAATATAAACTATAATTTCGTTAGGTAGGTAAGTTCCTGAAAAATGGATAAAGTTAAAAAGAATTAAGAAAAATAAACATGTTAATCTTGATAATGTCTCTTTTTGTTTATTTTTATTTCTCTAAATACGGTTGGATCGAGATATTTGTTGCAACTTTCTAGTAAGATATCTATCATTGAATATTTCCAACTTCAGCATATTTAACTTGAAGCAAGGGTTACTATATTTTATTGAAAGCTAATTAGTGGTCAGATAATGGATATTAAATCATTTAATGCCATTTTTCCGTAGTTCTATGGTGGATGCTGCTTTCCATTCATCCTGCATCCGTGCTTCGACATAACTGCTACTTGATATAATGCCAATCCACTCAACTAGTTAACTTACTCCCTGCTTGAGCCTCCGCCATTATGGCTTGGGCACATCCTGCCGCTGCCATTCACAATGCTAATACACTCTTGATTGGCTGATTCGGTGCTATCATCTATTGAAGACATGACCTATCTTTGCCATTACTTGTTGGATTCAGGCGCCTATTGTTGAATTTCTCCAGCTTAAGCAAGCTTAACTATGAAGTTTTGAAGTAAAGGTTGCCCTTTGAACAAGAATGGACATAAATCATTTAATTTTATTCTTCTATCATTCTAAAGGTGGTCGCTGGCCCCTCGTAAAGCTACACTGACTAAAGCAAACTAGCTGAAGTAAATTGTCGGTGACTGAGTGTTGACAGTAAAAGACAAAAAATAAGATATGCCTTTCCAATTTTTTTTTTCTATTTTTTCTTATTGAGTAATAAATAAAGAAAAGACATTTATAAACTTTATAAAAGAAAAAGTTGCAACATACTGAAAATTTTGTCTAGAGTAACTAGCTAAGCTTCCATTATGTTTTCAACAGAACTGCTATTTGTCCCGGGTCAAACCCCGAATATTAAAGCAAAACGACGTCGTTTTGCTTTTTATTTGAAACGCTGCCGTTTCACTATAACATAATCTCTCCTCTTCGGGTTCATAATCTCTCCTCTTCGGGTTCATATGGTCTCTGTTTGGCTGTCACTCACCCGCAAAGCTTGTTCTCACGCCACGCCCATCGCCGACCAGAAAATCACCGACATCCCTGCCACGCCGTCCACATCGCCGATCGGTCTTACTTGAGGGTGTGCTTGACAATTTTGGACCTCTGTTTGGCTGTCACTCACCCGCAACTATGACGCTAGGCTCATGAGCATCCAGTGTTGTGGGTCATCCGTGTGTATTTAACATTTACTTAACTTGTTGTGTAATCAACGTGTAGTAGACGAGTAGTGAACAAGAAAGTAGAAACGACTGATAACGATTAAATAACACATTGAAATCACAGAGAAACCACGTTGATTTCTGACGATAAAAATGGAGCCGTGCGAGAGATACCCAGCCCACCCGTTTGATGCCATTGGACCACGTTGCCAAATCCCAGCTGACTATTTTGGTTTCCCTTGTGGGATGAATTGAATTGAATTAACTTCCGCTGTGCTTAAACAACTCTCACATGATTATGTCACCCAGTCAATTTCTTCTCGAGTCATGACTCCTACTGGAAGAAAAAAATTTAAAAGAAGTAAAAATCGATGAGGAAGAGCGAAGAGGAAGAGCTGTTTTCGTTGCTGAGGAAGACCAGTTTTCATCCGTTTTCATCCGTTTTCATCTGAGTTTGTTTTCTTTTTCGTTGCTGACCAAAACGCGTGCGTTTCGTTGCTGATCAAAATGCGTGCATTTCGTTGCTTCGTTGCTGACCAAAAGCAGAACCAAAACGCGTGCGTTTTGTTGCTGACCAAAACGCACGTTTTACTAATTCGGGATATTCCCCGGGGTTTGACCCGGGGAATATAGCATTTTCCATGTTTTCAATATTACCTCTTTCTTCATCTTGTAATTGGTTACACCATACTGCTTCTCGTTGGGTCAAAATTGCCTGCTTGCGTTGAGTTTCTATTTCTTCTTTGAATTCTTTTGCATGATACTCAACCAATTTTAATTTTATGTATTTAGTCTTGGTCGCAGAAGGTAGAGTAGATTTTTTTGAATTGCATCCTCCGTTATTAATTATAGTCTTCAAAATCATAATGTGTCAATGGAACTGCGTGCTACTTGTTCAGCTTCTTCAACGTCTAAGCAATTCTTCTACATTAAAAACGTTTACATGGAAACTAGCCGTTGAGAAATGCTCTCAACCGAAAACTCTCTCGACAAGAACAGCCCCCCTCCCCTTGAGGATGATAGATCGACCAAGAAAACCAAATTCAGAGCACAAGGGGAGGATGGAGATAATCCATCTATGCTATCCTTTCGAGATAAACTAATGGAACAACAAAGGGGGTGATTGATGCTGAAGTCGGTAGAGAAGAATTCGTGGGGAGGGAAAATGATATTGAAATTGAAAAGGAGGAAGTGGTCATTGAACGGGAAGGCTTTTTACCTTCGATTTATTTTTCACGAAAAGTCCATGAGCAACTCATAAAACCATGGCAATCTACTGTGGTGGTGAAAATTCTTGGCCCCATGATTGGATACAAAGCGCTTTGCTCACGGCTGGAAATCTTGTGGCCTAATATTGGCGGATACTCTGTTATAGATTTAGACAATGGCTATTTTCTCGTTAAGTTCAGGAAGGAAGATGATGCTGATTTTGTTCTTACACAAGGGCCATGGATTGCTTCGGGGCATTACCTGACCGTTCAGCTATGGTAGCCTCATTTCGATAGCTCGAATGAAAAGATTGATAAAATCACTGTGTGGATAAGGCTTCTAGGTATGCCTCTACATTATTACCATAAAAAGATCATTAGAATGTTGGGGCAAGTCATTGGAAAGGTAATCAAAATTGATTATAATATGGAATTGGCGACGAGAGGTAAGTTTGCCTGCATTGCAGTGGAAGTATCCATTGAGAGTCCTTTAATCTCTCAATTTTTACTGGATGGAAGAATCTGATGTGTTCATAATTTATCTATTATTTTAATGTTTCCATAACTTAATTTTATGTTAAATTATATTTTATTATATTAATTTTTATCTTAATTTTTATATTTTATCATTGTAGGAATATTGAGAATATTCATGAGAAAAGAAGCTTAAAGAAGAAAGAAATTAGAGTATAATAGAAATAATGTGAAAGAATAAAGGAAGAGAAGAAAAGGTCAATTGGCTTTTAAATGACAAGCTTACAATATATTAAAGGAAGCAAATATTTTGGCATTGTTTGAAAAGGCTATTCACGTGGATGGGCTTTGGTTTCAATTCTAATTGGCTTAGGAATAAAGTAGGAGGCTATGCTTGAGCTTTTAATTCTTTTCATAAGAGGATTTGGAGTTGGAGCAACATTATAAAAGAGACAATAGGGCAGCCGTGAGTTTTTGGGAGTGAAGAGAATAAAAGAGACAAGAGGGCAGCCATAAGAACCACAAATCGAAAGGAAGTAGCAGCCGCACTTTTAAGCACAAAACCGAGAGCAGGAGGAATAATTTGGAGCAGGAGGAAGACGCATTAATTCTTGAGTTTTTTCTTTCTCTCTTCTCTATTATTTTATTTGTATGTTTCCAATTAAATTAATGGATTCTCTTTATATTCCTATGAACTAATTTATTTACTAGGGCTACGATGTAGCCTAACTATGAAGATTTAATTTCATAAATCTATGTTATTTTTAATTAATTATTCCATGATTGAGTGTTCATTATTGTGCTTAATGCTTTTAAATATTTGGCCAATATTTGAATGATTTGAGGATACATAATGAGACCAAGAGGAGATTTATGTATTTTTACTTTGTGTAATGGATGCCATGAATTGAACGAAAGACAGAGATGTGCCAACGTGATTCATGCATTTTTATCTAAGAATTTTCATAGAACTTAATGAATCTTTGCATAGTTAAATTCACATAGAGATATAGTGGGTTGATATGTGGAGATATTTTTTATATTACTCAAGAGAGGATATTGGATAAATTAGGGAAATTCACTGTCAACATGGGTAATAAACTTTAATAACATAGATGGAGGATTAAATTGGATTGGTTATGGTGAAATCGATTTAATCTCTTGGTGATTTCTGTTACTGCTTGCATCTTTATTTAATTTTTAATTATTCTATTTTATTTAATTTTAATATAAATTCGCTTATTTGATTGTTCAAATAACTTAGGGTTAGAATAATTTCGGTAACTAATAGGATATACAATCTCTGTGGGACGATACTCTACTCTTCATTATATTACTTGTGCCGACTAGTACACTTGCTAATTTATACAACAAGTTTTTGGCGCCGTTGCCGGGGATTGTTTGGATTAGTATCGATACCAACTAACCTTAATTTAATTTGAATTTTATTTTTATTTTATTTTTTCTTGTTTAATTTTATGAGACGTTCAAGAAGTTTTGATTTATTGCCTTTTGATCCAGAGATTGAACGTACGTGTAGAAGGCTTAATAAAGAAAGGAGAGAAGCTTCACTGGAGCAACAACTAATCATGACTGACGAAGCATTACATGGAAATGAGGATGCAAAACCCTTAAGAGATTATGCTGTACCTACAGTTAATGGTGCTCGCTCAAGCATTGCACGTCCTGCCGTTCAAGCTAATAATTTTGAAATTAAGCCAGCCATAATCCAGATGATTCAGACGTTAGTACAGTTTGCTGGGATGCCAAATGATGATCCAAATGCTCATATTGTAAATTTCTTAGAAATTTGTGACACATTTAAGTAAAATGGTGTTTCAGACAATGCTATCAAGCTAAGGCTTTTTCCGTTTTCACTGAGGGATAAAGCAAAAGAGTGGTTGAACTCACTTCCTGCTGGAATAATCACTACTTGGGATGGTTTAGCGCAGAAGTTTTTAGCAAAGTACTTTCCTCCAGCAAAAACAGCCAAGTTGAGGAATGACATCACAACCTTTGCTCAGTTCGAGATGGAATCATTATATGAAGCGTGGGAGAGATACAAATACCTACTAAGAAAATGCCCACATCATGGTCTACCAGTTTGGCTTCAGGTGCAGATATTTTACAATGGTTTGTGTTCCAATACCAGAACAATGATTGATGCTGCAGCAGGAGGAACGTTAATGGGAAAAACACCAGAAGCAGCTTATGAATTATTGGAGGAGATGACATCCAACAATTACCAGTGGACTTCAGAGCGATCAATGCCAAGGAAAATTGTAGGAGCCCATAATGTTGAAGTTGTCACTGCTTTATCTGCACAAATGACTGCTTTATCTAATAAGCTGGAGCACCTAAATGTCAGTGATGTTCAAATTCAAGTGTGTGAATTATGTGGAGGGAGCCATACTAGTGTCAACTGTCAAGTTGGAAGTCCTTTTGCGTCGTCATCTGCAGAACAAGCTCATTATGTGTCAAACTTCCAGAGGCAACAAAATAACCCATATTTTAATACCTACAATCCTGGTTGGAGAAACCACCCGAATTTGTCATGGAACAACAATCAATATACATTGAAGCCACCTCCAGGGTTCCAATCACAAGAGAAGAAATCAAATTTGGAAGATGCTCTTACCCAACTTACAACAAATATGTCTCAATTCATGACCAAAACAGAGACAACTTTTCAAAATCAAGCTGCATCAATCCGGAACCTTGAGGTGCAAATGGGTCAGATTACAAACTTGTTATCCAGCAGACCACAAGGCTCTCTGCCGAGCAACACAGAGACAAATCCAAAGGAACAAATGAATGCAATTATACTTCGGAATGGTAGACAACTTGAAGATCTGCCAAAAGAAGTAAAGGAAGTTGAAGAAGATAACATAGAGCAAACTAAAGACACCACTAGAACATCTTAGACAGCAAGTGCAGAAATTCCACAATCACAACAATCAGCACCAATCAAAGCTTATGTCCCTCAAATCCCGTTTCCTCAGCGCCTTCGGAAAAACAAATTAGATAAGCAGTTCTCTAAATTTCTTGATGTCTTTAAAAAGTTGCATATTAACATCCCTTTTGCAGATGCATTAGAACAAATGCCGAGCTATGCAGAATTCATGAAAGAAATTTTATCCAATAAGAGGAAATTAGAAGAGCATGAAACCGTGTTGTTAACTGAAGAGTCAACTGCAATTCTACATAATAAATTGCCACCGAAGTTGAAAGATCCAGGGAGTTTTTCTATCCTATGCACTATTGGAAATACTTATTTTGATAAAACTTTGTGCGATTTAGGTGCAAGTATTAATTTGATGCCTCTCTCTGTTTTTAGGAAATTAGGACTTGGTGAACCAAATGCAACAACTGTTTCTCTTCAATTGGCAGATAGGTCTATAAAGTATCCTAGAGCAATGATTGAAGACGTACTTGTTAAGGTCGACAAGTTCATATTTCCCGCAGATTTTATTGTTTTGGATATGATTGAAGATCGAGAGATACCAATCATTTTAGGCCGACCATTCTTGGCAACGAGAAGAACTCTTATTGATGTCCAAGAAGGAAAACTAATCCTTAGGGTGCAAAATGAGCAAGTCACTTTCAATGTGTTCGAAGCAATGAAATACCCATAAGAGATCGACACGTGCCTTTAAATAGACACCATTGATAAGGAGATAATTGAGAGCTTTCACGATACAATGCCGAATGACACACTAGAAGGATGTATTGTTCACTCTGGGACTACTCAATCTACGAATACAAGTATTCAGGAGTATGCACGGTATTTGGAAGCTTCACCATTTTACTTGATTTCGAAAAAGCCAGAATTGGAAAAGCTTGGTAGAAGTCCTTCTAGACCAAAACCTTCAATAAAAGAACCTCCAAAACATGAGCTTAAGTTGTTGCCCTCTCATTTAAGGTATGCGTATTTAGATGATAACTCTAAGCTACCAGTTATTATTTCTTCTGTCTTGACAGATCTTGAAGAGGAGAAGGTACTTTCAGTTTTGAGGGATCACAAAGCTGCTTTAGGATGGACTATTGCTGACATCAAAGGAATAAGCCCTTCAATTTGCATGCACAAGATTGTAATGGAGGAGAGTTATCAGCCGACAGTACAGCCACAAAGGCGCCTAAATCCAAACATGCAAGAAGTGGTTAGGGCAGAGGTGCTTAAATTATTGGATGCTGGGATAATTTATCCAATCTCTGATAGTAAATGGGTCAGTCCAGTGCAAGTGATACCAAAGAAATGAGGAATGACGGTCGTGAAGAATGACAATAATGAAATTATCCCAACAAGGACAATCATAGGTTGGCGGGTATGCATGGATTACAGAAAACTTAATGCTGCTACTAGAAAAGACCATTTTCCACTACCTTTTATTGATCAAATGTTGGAGAGACTTGCTGGCCATGCCTATTATTGCTTTTTAGATGGATATTCGGGCTATGATCAAATCCCTATAGCACCAGAAGATCAAGAGAAAACTACTTTCACATGTTCTTATGGTACATTTGCTTATAGAAGAATGTCATTCGACTTATGCAATGCACCAGCTACCTTTCAACGTTGTATGATGGCGATATTTGCTAATATGGTGAAGAGATTCATTGAGGTGTTTATGGATGATTTCTCAGTTTTTTGATCTTCATTTGATCATTGTCTAAACAATTTAGATCTAGTTTTACAACGATCTGAGGAGACAAACTTAGTTTTGAATTGGGAAAAATGTCACTTTATGGTGCAAGAAGGTATTGTGCTAGGTCATCGTATTTTAGCTAAAGGAATTGAAGTTGATAGAGCGAAGATCGAAGTCATTGAAAAGTTGCCACCACCGACTTCCGTGAAAGCAGTAAGAAGTTTTCTAGGGCATGCCGGGTTTTATCGACGTTTTATTAAAGATTTTTCAAAAATAACGAAACCCTTATGCAACCTTTTACTCAAGGATGTGCCTTTCAATTTTACCGATGAGTGTTTGCAGGCTTTTAACACTTTAAAGAAGAAACTGATTTCAGCTCCAGTTATTATGGCTCCAGATTGGGATCTGTTGTTCGAGGTTATGTGTGATGCGAATGATTATGCTATTGGAGCAGTTTTGGGGCAGCGGTATAAAAACATGTTAAATGTTATTTACTATGCAAGTCGAACTCTGATAGATACGCAATTGAATTATGCTACCACTGAGAAAGAGTTTCTAGCCGTTGTGTTTGCACTTGAAAAATTCCGCTCATATTTGATTTGCTCCAAGGTAATAGTTTACACTAATCATTCAGCTCTCAAGTATCTATTCACAAAGGCAAATGCTAAACCAAGACTGATCCGTTGCGTGCTCTTACTACAAGAATTTGATTTAGAGATTCATGATAAGAAGGGATCTAAAAATTTGGTGGCGAATCACTTATCTCGGTTAGAGCAGGGAGAGCGAGGGGATAATGCAATGGTTTCAATCACCGAAGAATTTCCTGATGAAAAGCTGCTGGCCTTGCAGACTTGCGACGCACCATGGTATGCAGATTTCGTGAACTATTTGGCGAGCGTTGTTGTTCCTTCTGATTTATAATATCAACAGAAGAAGAAATTCTTTTCAGATGTCAAGTATTATCTTTGGGAAGATCCGTTCTTGTATAAGTATTGTTCAGACCAAATCATTCGATGATGTGTCCCGGAAGAAGAGATGAGAAGCATTCTACAACACTGTCATTCTCGTGAAGTCGGTGGACATTTTGGCGCAACTAAAACTGCGGCAAAAGTGCTTTAATCAGGTTTTTATTGGCCCACCTTATTTAAAGATGCTTATGCTTTTGTTGCTGCTTGTGACCGGTGTCAAAGAACTGGTAACATTTCAAGGAAAAATGAAATGCCACTAACCAATATTCTTGAAATAGAATTGTTTGATGTTTGGGGAATTGACTTCATGAGTCCGTTTCCATCGTCCTTCAAGAATAAATATATTCTGGTAGCTGTTGATTATGTTTCAAAATGGGTTGAAGCTGTTGCTTTGCCTTCCAATGATGCTCGGGTTGTTGTAAGTTTTTTTAAGAAAAATATTTTCACACGGTTTGGCACTCCAAGAGCAATTATAAGTGATGGTGGCAAACATTTTTGCAATCGACAATTTGAAGCCCTTCTGAGCAAATATGGAGTCGCACACAGAGTTGCCACCCCTTACTATCCACAAACTAGCGGCCAAGTTGAAGTTTCGAATCGAGAATTAAAGAGAATTTTGGAGAAAACAGTAAACGATTCACGGAAGGATTGGTCAATAAAATTAGACGATGCACTCTGGGCGTATCGAACAGCTTTCAAAACACCTATTGGTATGTCTCCTTATCGTCTAGTATTCGGAAAAGCATGCCATCTACCTGTTGAACTTGAGCATAAGGCATATTGGGCGATGAAGATTTTGAACTTTGACATGCAAGCAACATGAGAAAAGAGATTGTTGCAACTTAATGAACTAGATGAATTTCGCAATACAGCTTATGAGAATGCTCAAATCTATAAAACCCGCACTAAACATTGGCATGACAAGCATATACTCAGACGTGAATTTCAAGTTGGTCAAAATGTTTTATTATATAATTCTCGACTTCGGCTTTTCCCAGGCAAGTTGCAATCCCGTTGGTCTGGTCCTTTTACAATAACACAATTCTTTCCGTCTGGTGTGGTAGAAGTTTCACATAATACAAAAGGCACATTCAAGGTTAATGGTCATCGATTGAAGCCTTATTTGGATAATGCATTTGATAAGCACAAGATAGCTATTGAGCTGTCTAGTATTGAATGACGACCAAAGACAGTCAGGCTAATGACTATAAATTAAGCGCTTCTTGGAAGGCAACCCAAGCTTTCTAAACTTTATTATTGTCATTTTTTCTTATTTTTCTTTATTTTTTTCTTTTCTTTTACTGATTTTTTTTTGTTTTAGGATTTTGTACAAGTTTGGGGGTCGATGAACATCAATTTTCCACATGCCTTTCAATGACGCAGCTACAACTTTGCATCTTCAAGTGCAAAACTGGGGGAGTTTCTCTTTTCCTTTTCTTTTTCTTTACATTGAGGACAATGTTTATTTTAAGTTTGAGGGTGGGAATATTTGCTTTGCAATTTTTTATTAAAAAAAATGATTTTAATGCCTATGATGAGTTTATGATTGAAAATGAATATGGTTCTTAGAAATGGATGAATATTATCTTAGTTTATACTTGATTCTTGTGTTACTTTTGTCTTGATTGTGATTCGTTAAATATCTCGCGCACTTATATCGATTCTTTCATAATTTTGGCTTGAGATTTGAGATTGATACAACCTAAGTTGAGAATTTTCGATTGAGTAAATGATTGTTTGCCTCAATCTACAGTACTTAAGTTTACCCAGGCACTATAATCAGAAATAGCTACCTATAACCCTTAAGAGTGAAGCTATCCTTGAGTAATTTGGGCCTATGTACCACCCATATGTAGAGAATAATCTACCATGAGAAGAAGGCTACCTTAAGGGGTAGAGTGAAAGCTCCTGACTATGGACAAAGAAAAAAAAAAGAGCATGTGCTTAAAAAAAATGCAAATTTATGCCTGAGAAAAAAAAAGAGAAAAAAAGAAAAAGATCAAGATGATGAGGTTAGTTTGACCTACTATGTTTATTATTCGAGATAAGGGCTGTTGATGTTGAAGATCTTGAGAATGAGTTTTGATTGAATTGATTCACACACAACACATGAATCCAATATGAGATGAGGTTGACCATTGAATTAAAGTTAGAACTTTGCTAAAATTTTTAATTTTCTTTGAGCTATATACTTTATGCAATCTTTGAGGCATTTTTAATGATGTTTGTGGGTATCATCACTGGAAACCCTCACGAGACTATAACTCGTCCACTAGGGCCGCCTAGGGGTTTAAAGGCTTGTTGCATACGCTAAATGCAATCGCGATCACCTGCGAATGTGGTTTAGTTAGAATTTCATTTTCATAGTTTTTATTTTAGTTTTTGTTCGAGGACTAGCAAAATGTTAAGTTTGGGGGTATTTGATGTGTTCATAATTTATCTATTATTTTAATACTTACATAACTTAATTTTATGTTAAATTATATTTTATCATATTAATTTTTATCTTAATTTTTATATTTTGTCATTGTAGGAATATTGAGAATATTCATGAGAAAATAAGCTTAAAGAGGAAAGAAATTAGAGTATAATGAAAATAATGTGGAAGAGTAAAGGAAGAGAAGAAAATGTCAATTGGCTTTTAAATGGCAAGCTTACAATATATTAAAGGAAGCAAATATTTTGGCATTGTTTGAAAAGGCTATTCACATGGATGGGCTTTGGTTTCAATTCTAATTGGCTTAGGAATAAAGTAGGCGGCTAGGCTTGAGCTTTTAATTCTTTTCATAAGAGGATTTGGAGTTGGAGCAACATTATAAAAGAGACAATAGGGCAGTCGTGAGTTTTTGGAAGTGAAGAGAATAAAAGAGACAAGAGGGCAGCCACAAGAACCACAAACCGAAAGGAAGAAGCAGCCGCACTTTTAAGCACAAAATCGAGAGCAGGAGGAATAATTTGGAGCAGGAGGAAGAAGCATTAATTCTTGAGTTTTTTCTTTCTCTCTTCTCTATTATCTTGTTTGTATGTTTCCAATTAAATTAATGGATTCTCTTTATATTCCTATGAACTAATTTATTTACTAGGGCTACGATATAACCTAACTATGAAGATTTAATTTCATAAATCTATGTTATTTTTAATTAATTATTCCATGATTGAGTGTTCATTATTGTGCTTAATGCTTTTAAATATTTGGCCAATATTTGAATGATTTGAGGATACATAATGAGACCGAGAGGAGATTTATGTATTTTTACTCAGTGTAATGGATGCTATGAATTGAACGAAAGACAGAGATGTGCCAACGTGATTCGTGCAGTTTTATCAAAGAATTTTCATAGAACTTAATGAATCTTTGCATAGTTAAATTCACATAGAGATATAGTGGGTTGATATGTGGAGATATTTTTTATATTACTCGAGAGAGGATATTGGATAAATTAGGGAAATTCACTGTCAACATGGGTAATAAACTTTAATAACATAGATGGAGGATTAAATTGGATTGGTTATGGTGAAATCGATTTAATCTCTTGGTGATTTCTGTTACTGCTTGCATCTTTATTTAATTTTTAATTATTCTATTTTATTTAATTTTAATATAAATTCGCTTATTTGATTGTTCAAATAACTTAGGGTTAGAATAATTTCGGTAACTAATAGGATATACAATCTCTGTGGGACGATACTCTACTCTTCATTATATTACTTGTGCCGACTAGTACACTTGCTAATTTACGCAACAGAATCCAAAGGGTTGAATATGATGCACTTCCAACAATATGGTTTGGATGTGGAATATATGGACACGCCTCTTCCTCATGCTTGGATAAATTGATTTTGGAAGCAAGAGGGGAGAAGATGAATGATATGGCTTCAGGTGAAACTACCAATGGAAATTCAGATGTCTCGCCGGCGGTGGTTACTCCAGACAAATCAAGATTTGGTCCTTGAATGATTGTGGCTAGGAAAGGAAATTATAGAGGAAATAAGGGCAGAGCAAATGCAAACAAGCCTAATCAAAATAGTTTTGGGAAACAGAGTGTAGGTTCTAGATTCGGTGTCTTACGACAGGAAAGTGAGTTAGACAATGATTCTGGGGAGATTTCAAATGCAGCTATCACCATGGATAATCACGAGAAGACCATTGCTCCTCCTAAAAATAAGGAAAAGATGATCTCACGTGACTCTAAAGGCTCCACCCAAACGATGTTGTCTGGAAGCAAGGAAAAACCTGTGACAAAAAACAAAAATGCTGCCACGTCTGAACACACTAGCCTCAAACCTTTATGTGAAATACAGAATATACCCCCCCAACAAGTGGTTCTAGCTTATCAAATCAACACCCTATTGAGTCCATGGAAAAAAATATCTCACACAACAAGTCCAAGTCATCTATGACTCATTCTCTTGAACCAACTCTAATCCCAACTTCTTTGGATCCTAAATATCATTCTGCAGTAATATTAAAAAACAAGTCAGAAATGGGACCATCTAGGCCCCCTCTTCGATTCCTCCCAAACCAAACCCCAATGAGGAGCCTCCTGATATAGGCGATAGGGACATGGATAAGGTGGAGGATGACTCATCAGACAATGAATATATGGAGGAATCAGAGGATGACGAATCTGAGACATCAGATGAGTCTCAATTCTTTGTTGAGGATAATATGGAGGTTAATCAGCAAGCCTTTGAGCCTTTGGAGTAAGTCTGTCCTTTATTTCAATTTTTTGCTAATGAATATGTCTTTCTTATTTTAGAATTGCCAGGGGGCGGCATCGCAGTCCTTAAGACGAACGTTCAAGATGTTTGTTCAAAACTATAAACCTAAAATTGTGGCTCTTTGTGAACTTCAGATTAATGGAATTAAAGCTGATGACTTTATTTGTTTCAGTAGTTATGATCATTCCCATCGAGTTGAGGCGGCTGGTTTCTCAGATGGAATTTGGTTATTATAGAGAGTGGGTTTAGATGTCACCATTCTTATTAATCATAAACAATATATTCACTTGCAAGTGTCTGATTCAAGGGGTTTAATTACCTGGGTCACCGCGATTTATGCCAGCCTAGTTCATTCTCTCCGAAAATTTCTTTGGAAGGAATTAAATTATTTGGTTGAGACTATTTATGGTCCATGGATGCTAGCAGGTGACTTCAATGCCACTCTTTCAACCTCAGAGAGTAAAGGAAGCACTAATAGTCGTAATCGGCCTTGTAAAAGTTTTCAAAAGTGGTTCCATAAACACAAATTTTGCGATCTCCATTTTACTAGACCAAAATTTACTTGGAGAAGGGGATCACTTTATAAATGCTTGGATAGAGCCATTTGCAATGATATTTGGTTCAACACTTTTAACAAGGCACAAGTGTTTTACTTACTAAGATTGGGGTCTGACCATCAGCCTATCCTTCTTAGTTTGAATAATGAGGGTACTGGAATAAAAGTTTGAAACCGTTTAGATTCCTTGCATCTTGGCTTACTTATAATCATTTCTCTGGTTTTGTGTCTCAGGTATGGAAGAAGGATGTTGACTATAATGTTTCGGTAAAGGAGTTTACTGACAAAATTGATCATTGGAACAAGAATGAGTTTAGAAATATTTTTAAGCGAAAAAGAAAAATCTTAGCTACACTTAGTGGAATTCAAAAAGCTCTGGAGAGTCACCATAAGATAATCTGTTAAATTTGGAGACTCATCTTAGTAAGGAGCTTAACGATATTCTCAATCAAGAAGAACTCTTGTGGCTTCAGAAATCTCATAGCAATTGGATATAATTTGGAGACAGAAATACATCCTTTTTCCACCATAAAACAATGACTTAGAGAAGACAAAACCAAATTGTCTGGATGAAAGATGACAGGGGCCAGTGGATTTCAGATGGGGCTGAGCTTAAGGCTCATGCTATTAATTTTTTTCACTAATTTACACACGGTTGACACTAATTATATTGAAAGTTATTTTATTCCTAATGATTTTCCTTGCCTTGATACAGATAGGCACCATATCATGGAAAAATCAGTGGATAAAGAGGAAATTCGAGACATTATTTTTAGTATGAAGCCATTAAAGGCGCCGGGAATTGACTGCCTGCATGCTATTTTTTACCAATCTCAGTGGGAGGTGGTTGGCAAGTCGGTTTGCAAGCAAATCGAAGATGTTTTCAATGGAGAGACCGTTCCTGGAAATTTCTTGAAGATATTAATCGTTCATATCCTAAAAATTGACAATCCAACTAGTTTAAAGGTTTTCCGGCCTATTAGTCTTTGCACGGTTATGTATAAAACTATCACTAAAATCATCGCTAATAGATTAAAGATTGTTCTCCCTGATCTTGTAGGTCTACATCAAACTAGCTTTTTTCCAGGGCGGCACATCACCGAAAACATTATAATCACCCAGGAGATTATTCATAGTATGAGACGGAAGATAGGCAAACGAGGATTCATGGCTATCAAAGTAGATTTGGAAAAAAGCTTATGATAGATTAAACTGAGATTTTATAAAGGAGACTTTGGTTTTTGTGGGTTTTCCTACGAACTTTATTCGAATTATCATATAGTGCATCACTTCATGTTCCATGCAGATTCTTTGGAATGGCGAGCTTACTGATTCTTTCAAGACTTTTAGAGGGATTCGCTAGGGGGACCCAATCTCTTCTTACATATTTGTTCTTTGTATTGAAAGACTTAGCCACATCATCAATCGAGAAGTGCAACAGGAGCAATGAAAACCCATAAGGCTGTCTCCGAAATGTATACCCCTTACCCACATTTTCTTTGTTGATGACATTCTTCTTTTTACAGAAGCTTCCTCTGAGTAGGCGAAAGTGGTTATCAAAGCTATGGATAACTTTTGCAACATGTCGGGAGAAAAAGTTAGCGAAGAAAAAACTCGATTATACTTCTCGAAAAATGTGGAACCTGCTTTGTCAAAGAAAATCAACGAATTGAGTGGCTTTTCAACTTCAAAAAATTTGGGGAAGTATCTGGGTATGCCGTTTCTTCATGGTCGAGTTACCAATAAAACCTATCAAGAGATTCTAGATTGAGTAGATAAACGTCTCTCAGGATGGAAAGCAAAACACCTTTCTTTTGCTTGAATGCTTACACTTGCTTAGGTGGTAATCCAAGCATTGCCAATTTATTCTGTGTAAACCACAATGATTTCGCGAAGCACTCAAGAAAAATTTAATCGCATTTCTCGTCGTTTTATATGGAGTGGGAATAGCGAGAGGAATAACATGTCCATGGCTAGCTGGGATATAATCTGTTAACTTAAAATGGCAGGCGATCTTGGCTTAAAAAATCTTCTCCAAATCAATGAGGCGTTATTGATGAAGATTGGGTGGAATATTATTATCTCTCCTACAAGCCTGTGGATCAAAGTTTTATGCTCTAAATACAGCGTTGAGAATAACAATCTCCCCATGGATTATCATTTTGAAGGATTATGCTGTGATGCCGGTTCCGAGTAATATACTTGATAACTCTATTAGGGAATATGTTGACAATAATGGTCAATGAAATTGGGTTGCTTTCAGTAATTATCTCCCCTACAAGTTAGCGCTCGCTATTGCTGCCATTATGCCTCAATGTATCGAGGGGAGTACGGATCGTATCTTTTGGGGTTTCTCGACTAAGGGCAACTTTACAGTAAAATCAGCATACCAAATTATTTCAAGCAACTCCTCCAGTCGTATCGGCTCAATATGGGACCTTATTTGGAGTTGGAAAGAACCACAAAGTGTTAAAACTTTCCTTTGGTTTGCTATTGAAAATAAGTTAAAGACTAAAGCTGAGCTTGTTAGAAGACATACTTTGGCAAAGAATCAATGTGCGAGGTGCAAAGTAGGCGTGGAAGACTCTCTTCACGCCCTTAGAGATTGTGTGGCAGCCAAGCATATTTGGTTAGCTATTGTCCCTTTCAACCTACGAGATAGTTTTTTCTCTTTAGACTTAAAGGATTGGATTCTTACTAATTTAAAGCTCGGTTGTTATGATAGTAATAGAGTGGATTGGTTTGTTATTTTTGGCATAGCAATCTAGCGCTTGTGGTTTTGGAGGAACCAAGCTCTGTTTAAGAATCTGCGGAGGAGTAATCACCGTATTATTTTAGATATTATGACTAGAGTTGAAAATTCCCATAAAACTACGATGACTTTGATCAAGCCTGGAGCTTCAAAGATTGTGAAATACTTTGGCTGGGAACTGCCTCCTGAAAATGCCTTCAAATTGAATACTGATGGGGCCTGCAAAAAGATGAACATAACAGCTGCGGGTGGGTTGATAAGAAATGCTATTGGGAATTGGCTTGCAGGATTCTGTGCGAACTTTGGCATTAGTTCGGTTACTAATGCTGAATTCTAGGGTTTATTATATGGTCTTGATTTGGCTTAGAAGTTGGGGGTTCGGAATTTGTTGGTCGAAGTTGATAGCAAGTGCACCATTGATCTACTTGCAAACACGAGCAATAGTCCTAATAGTTTTTCTTCAGTGATTCAAAGCATCAGAAGGCTCTTGGATATAGACTGGCATGTGTGCATTAACCACATTTATCGTGAAGCAAACTTTGTAGTGGATTTTCTTGCGAATTTCGCAATGAGTCAACCTCTTGGCTTCCATTTCCTTCACAACCCTCCTCGTGGTGTTGTCCTTTGCTTAATTCATGACATGTACGGGAATGCTTTCCCGCGTTTTGTTTCGGTTTAGCCTTGTTGGCCCCCCTTTTATATAAAAAAAAAACGTTTACATGGCCAAGGAACTGCTACAAAAAGTAAAGATGAATTTATAAAACCTTATTAGTATTTTTTGTTTAGCTAATATAAGTCTTGAGTCACCCCATTCATGTGGAAACAATGAAGATATTCGAATTCCTTCAGTTATAGAAATGTCCATGTTACTATTTCTTACTAGCTCCATTTGCTCCATTACTTTTTAGTGTGACTTTTGGTCTTAAGCATTAATTATTTTAGGTGATATGCTAGTAATATTTTGTTTTCCTAGTTAAGTTATCTAATTCTTTGTCTAAATTATCTAGTGAATTATATAGTTGTACGTTTGATGCAACTTTTTCGTTTTTTCCTAAATGGCTGGAAATTATTTTCTAATTTGATTAATCTATCTTTTAAAATCTTCTAATGTAATACATGTTTTAATAAATAATTTAATTATAGTGTTGTATGTGCTTGTTGTATATTTTCCTGGTTAAATGTTTTACAACTATAACATATTGGGTTAATATTTAGTAATTCTCTTTTTAGCTTAGCTAAGGATTCTTTTAAGTGTCTTTTTATATTCATTTACTTACTATGATTTTTATTGAGTTTGACTATCTGACTATACTTAAAAATCTCTTTGTGTTTGTTTAATATTTTCAATTTCAAGTTTTAAGATTTCTACCACATTTTTAATCTAATTTGACATATTTAGGTGTTTTTATATCTAGTAGTTGTATTAAATCTATTATTTCTTTCTTGTTAGGAAATCTTTTGATTTAGTTATTAAAATCTAATAATATTCCTTTGATATAATCTGTTTTAACTAGATTGTGTTTTAGTCAAAATTAGGTCAAACACAATAAATTTGCATTTAAAGGTATGATGCAAAGGTTATCTAGGTAGTGTCGCTTGTTTTCGACTTTGATGAAGCTTAAGGAATGAGAAATTGTGGTCAATTTGCATGGTAAGTGAGGAACTTGAGAGAAAGTGGATTTAGACCTGAAGAACCTTCAAAGACGAGGAATCAGAGGTTAGAAGTGGAGTAGTGGTGGCCTGCGACCATATTTCAATGCTGAAGTTAGTTTATAATGAATGAGAGGTGTGGTTGATAACCATTAACAATGCTGAGAGCTCAAGGTTGAAGACGATTCTAGCTCCTTCATTTTATATGTGTATTAACTTAGTTAAAGAGAGACAGCCTATGCATTTATATAGGGATGACAGAATAACTCAGATCCGGACTGGATTCGGACGAACTTAGATAATCTGGATCGGGTTGAACCCGTACCGGAGTGTAAAAAAATCCGGATCCGGAATAGATTTTAGTGACTCGGACGTATCCGGGTCCGGTTCTGAGTTTGGGTAAACCCGGATATCCGGAACCCAGACCCGGATATCTTTAATTTAATATTACTTTTTTCATATAAATAGAAAAAAAGATGCCCTAATTTCACAACCTAGCCGCCTCAATTCCTCTTCTCTTCTCATTCTTTTCCTCTCTCCTCTCTTCTCTTCTCTTCTCTTTATCAAATCATCATTTTCCTCTCTCTTCAACTCTTCTCTTCATCAAATCATCACCATCACTCGTCAGACCTTCGCTGTGTTGATGTTCATCAGCACCATCAGCCTCCATTTGGCTACTGTTTTGCGGCTGTGACGTTCATCGACACCTTTGCCAATCGTAAATTTGCGGCTATGATGCTGTGGTCGTCATCGTTGTCATCATCAATAGCTGACATTCGCTGCTTCGCTGGACGCCGATCCTTGAAGCTAGTGAACTCAAGCCGTGAATCGTGAGGTTAGATGTAGACATGAATTTTGTATTTTGTAAATGTTGTATTATATAGATTTGTATTTGTGAATGGTTTATTGCTTTGAAACATTGAAAATTTTAGAATTTGTATTTGATTTTTAAGAATTTGGGTTGTATTTGATTTTTCTAGAACTAGGTTTTTTTTTTATTTTTTTTAGTTTTTTTTTATTTGTATATGATCTAGGTTTAAAACTCACAATTCAAAAACCCGAATTTTTCCGGGTTTAACTCGGACCGGATCTGTACTTATAAAAAGCGAGTTTAAATTTGAGTTCGGTACGAATAGTTTGGTGTCCGGGTCTGGAACCGAGAAGGCCAAACCCGAACCTGTTGGACTCGAAAATTGCCATCCTTACATTTATATATGGAGTGCGCCTGGAGGAAATTCCCGTTACCATCCCACTTCGCATTATTCTATTGCCACTTACCTTCCCTCTTTTATATTTATAGCTATTCAGGCCCATAGAGCGTGCTTGGAGAATAAATTGGTTTAGTATTCATGTAAATGGTCTATTAGGCCGATCGAGAAGTTCCGTAAACACACAATTGGTTAGAATCCGATCAGTTAAAGTTTATAAATGGGCTCGCTCAATTAAGTAAAACCATGTTAGCCCAAATACAATAAATTTGCATTTAAAGGTATGATGCAAAGGTTATTTGGGTAGTGTCGCTTGTTTTGGACTTTGATGAAGCTTAAGGAATGAAAAATTGTGGTCAATTTGCTATGGTAAGTGAGGAAATTGAGAGAAAGTGTGTGGATTTAGACCTTGAAGAACCTTCAAAGACGAGGAATTAGAAGTTAGAAATGGAGCAGTGGTGGCCTATGACCATATTTCAATGCTCAAGTTAATTTATGATGAATGAAAGGTGTGGTTGCTAACCATTAAGAATGCTGAGAGCTCAAGGTTGAAGACGATTCTAACTCCTCCATTTATATGTGTATTAACTTAGTTAGAGAGAGATAGTCTAAGCATTTATATATGGAGTGTGCCTACAGGAAATTTCTGTTATCATCCCACTTTGCATTATTCTATTGCCACTTATCTTCCCTCTTTTATATTTATAGCTATTCGGGCCCATCGAGCGTACTTAGAGAATAATTTAGTTTAGTATTCATGTAAATGGTCTATTAGGCTAATCGAGAAATTCCCTAAACACACAATTGGTTAAAATCCGATCAGTTAAAGTTTATAAATGGGCTCGCTCCATTAAGTAAAACCACGTTAGCCCAAATTCTCTTTCTACGACAAATCACAGGAAGTTTCTAGATTGTTCAAAACTGATAGGCAATGACGTCATCAAACTTACTCCGTATCGACTAATCTTGACCATTCCTTTGCATTCTAGTACCACGAATCCACCCTCCATCTGAATCGTTCGACAAGGGTTAGCTTTCTTATATAAACCCAAAGCGCTCAATTTATTATCATCATTCTCATTACTCTCTCAAAACAATTGTAAAATCTCTCTTTGCTCGCTAGATAAACAACCTTTGTCAATATGCAGATCTTCGTGAAAACCCTAACCGGAAAAACGATCACTCTCGAAGTGGAGAGCTCTGACACCATCGACAACGTCAAGGCCAAGATCCAGGACAAGGAGGGGATCCCTCCGGATCAGCAGCGTCTGATCTTCGCCGGAAAGCAACTCGAAGATGGCCGCACCTTGGCCGATTACAACATCCAGAAGGAGTCAACGCTCCACCTCGTGCTCAGGCTCCGTGGCGGCATGCAGATCTTCGTCAAAACCCTAACCGGGAAGACGATTACCCTCGAGGTCGAGAGCTCCGACACGATCGATAACGTGAAGACCAAGATCCAAGACAAGGAGGGAATCCCTCCCGACCAGCAGAGGCTGATCTTCGCCGGAAAGCAATTGGAAGACGGCCGCACCTTGGCCGATTACAACATCCAAAAAGAATCCACCTTGCATCTTGTCCTCCGGCTCCGTGGTGGCATGCAGATCTTCGTCAAAACCCTAACTGGTAAGACGATCACTCTCGAGGTGGAGAGTTCAGATACGATTGATAATGTCAAGGCCAAGATCCAAGACAAGGAGGGGATCCCACCAGATCAACAAAGATTGATCTTTGCTGGAAAACAATTGGAAGACGGCCGTACGTTGGATGACTATAATATCCAGAAAGAGTCAACTCTTCACCTTGTCCTCCGTCTTCGTGGAGGCATGCAAATTTTTGTCAAGACTTTGACTGGGAAGACTATTACTCTGGAGGTGGAGAGTTCTGATACAATTGATAATGTCAAGGCAAAGATTCAGGATAAGGAAGGGATTCCACCAGATCAGCAGAGGCTTATCTTCGCTGGGAAGCAGCTTGAGGATGGCCGTACCCTTGCTGATTATAACATCCAAAAGGAATCCACCCTCCATCTCGTCCTCCGTCTCCGTGGTGGTGAATTTTGAGATAATTGTTCGGTTGTATCTGTTTCTTTGTTTACTTAGGTAATGAATTACTTGGTTGCTTTTTGGTAACCATGCTCTGTTTCTGTCTTTTGTCAAACAAGGTTATGCGGTGATCAATAAAAAATTAATTTAAATAAGTTTCTGTGCTTTCTAATTTGTTGGTGTATGATTTGTTTATTCTTATGCGACGATGAATTGCTGATAATTGGATGTGTTGAAACTTATGTTTTCGTCCCAAGATGGATGCATTGTTGATTAGAGGATGACTGAAGCGTCCCATGCATGTTCGGATGAAATCATAGAATTAACTGTACAATTGGGCAACTTGTGCGGCGGTAATCCAATTATTGTCTGGCATGCATTCTTTCTATCATGCTTGGTCCAATAGTGATTGCTGCTTCAAAGTTTTTTCCTCAATTTCTCACTGCCTCTTGATTCTAAGATCACTAGCAGTAGCAAGGTGTGATCTTTTTTGTTTGTCAGCAGTTTATTTTTACTTTTCTTGCTAATGAAATTTTGATCTCTTCAGCTGGAAGTTTATGTTTGTCCTTTCCTAATCTACTAATGCCCTAGCTTGCACTGTTTGTTTATATAAGTAAATAGGACATCACATTCTGTGCTTGCAGAGAAATTTCCATCAGAGTTTGGAATATTTCATCTGGACGCTGATGAAGTGCAATGAAAGAATGTCATTGGTGGCCAATTTTATATTTCACTCTGTCTGATCCGTTGGTATATGTGGACTTAACACTTTGGCTAAAGAAAAATAAGTTGTTTATAACGATGGATTTATATCGTAGCCTGGTATTGCAGAAAATGGTGCCTTCCTGTATGTTGGGAGAAGTGTTTCTATCGAAGTTCATTTTGCTTAAGCATTCTGCTGGAGTCTTCAACAAGCTCAGACAGGTATAGAATATTTAGGCTTACATTTATTAAATACCGTATCATAATATCTTAGGGTAAATTGCCGCATTTCGGTCTTTATCGGAACTGAGGTGTTGTAGTTTTTAAATTACCGTTGTTGTAGAAAAAAGTTGTAATTATGAAATAAAAATTAGTAAGATGCGGTAAATATAAATTTTAAATAATAATTTTGATAAAACTATTAAAGATATAATAGATTTTGTATTATAAAATGAAAAATCATATCAACATATCTTTCAAAGTACAGCAGTTAGTGCTTACCAAATATTTTAATGTTGTATCTTTTAAGTTATAACTATCCAATCTTAATCTCAAACGCACCCTACATATTCTTTGTTGCATCCAACAATGCTGTGGGTCCCATACGGAATCTGCATTACGGCTGCTTCAAATTGTGACAAGCAGACATTCTGTGTCACTGAAGTTTAGCTCTCTTGGTCTTACAACACATGCCATAAGTCAAGTTATAGCATGTCTGGAAGTAATGGGCTTGCATACTTAGATGTGAGGTTCTAGTAGGAAATGAGAGAAGCCGAGCCGACCTGTTCTTTATTTTAGAATCCACGCTTGCTAGGGCACATCCATCTGACAATCAAATCTTCCTGCATTTCCTTCACTGTGGAGAAGATGAAGGCAGAGAAGAAGAAGAAGAAGAAAAAAGAAGGAGAAAAAGAGGGAAAAAATGGAAAAGAAACTGAAGAAGACAAAGAAAAAAGAAGAAAAGGAGGGGAGAAAAAAAGAAAGCGAACTGAAGAAGGTGGAGAAAGAGAGAAAATCTGGAGAAGACGAAGGGAGGAGAGAGAGGAAGCAGATGATGATAAGAAACATTATCCAAAGAAAAGAAAAATTAAAAAAAAATACATTAATAAAATAAAGAGTATTATCCACCGACCATATGTTTTTTCTAAATTTTTTAAAAATAAATAATTTTTTTTTGCAGTGCTCCACGAAATTAATATTTTTTTCATTAGTCCACTCCCGTTATAATATTGCTAGAACTTTACTGACATCATAAGGGTAAATTTGTCATTTTATAAAGATATTATTTGAAGACAGAAGTGGACAGGTGTAAAACAATATAATTTCAAGTGGAGTTTAGTAAAAAAAATTAAGAATTGTGTAATTTTCAAAAAAAAAAAAAACTGATTGGTGGATAATTGTCCTTTTACATTTGGGGGGTAAAAGAGTCATTTATATAATATTTCGTTTGTTCTCTTAACAATTTGAAGAGGGAAATGGATATGTGCAAAATTATATAACTTTGAGTGGAGTTCAGTAAAAAAATTAAGAATTGTGTATTTTTTAAAAAGTGCAAAAAAATAGGTAGTCGGTAGATAATTTTTTTAAAATAAATATATATTTTTTAATAAATAAACAAAAAGTTAATAAATATTATTTTTTAAATATATAATTTAAATTAATAAAAAAGATTAATACAATACAGTGCAGTATTAATTATAATATAGTTAAAAATTAATACAATTTAATGTAGTATAAAACGTTATTCAATATTATTATAATTCAATATTAATACAATAAATATAATATATTTATATTAAAATAATATAAAACAGTATACTAAACACACCATTATATTACACAATGTACTAAACACACCATTATATTACACAATGTACCAAACACACCATTAATACTATAATTCCTTTTCTGCATCCAACGAGTGCTGGTACTTTCTATGCAGTCGCCAATTATTATGTGATGCTTCTATTATGACTCCGTGGCAGGAACATGGAGGTGGTTTTACGGGCCTCATAAATTGAAATTTATAATTTTCAATTTTTCAGTATTTAAAACTTTGGCAATCATCTAGCGGAAAATTGATAATTTTCTTTTCCCCGTACAGAATTTTGTGTGTTGTTTCGGTTTTGTATAGCTTTCATTATTAATCTATTATGATACTTTTGAATAACTTTCTATTGGGATTATTTTAGATTAAATCTATTATGTGATGTAGTATAGATTTTTATTAGATTTCTAGCTCCATTAATATTGAAGGAGACTGTTGGTTCTAGTTCCTGACTAGTGGAGACTCAAGCTTTGTGGAAAAAAATAAATTCTAAAAATTAAGAAAAAAATTACTCGATTTTTTAATTAATATTTTTAAATTTTTTTCCAATCATTTTCTAAGATAGAAATCTACCTTTATCTAATAATATAAATGGAGCAAATTAAATCCATATACAAGGACTTGAATAACTACCCTCACTATGGTAAATCGAATTTTGTTTAATTTAATTTCTTTTAACCCAATCCTTATCTTTTAGAAAAACTAAAAACAAATCTTCTAAAAGTGATATTGATGGGTATGGTCCATCCAGCTTGCAGAGGCTTATAATTAATAGAGTAATTATTCATATTCACACATTACATACAAGTCTACTTTCAATCTATTTATACATGAATAATTTGCTCTTGTTTCTTTTGGTCATCGGCGAAAATGGCAGCAACCTAGAAGGTTTTCTATTCACATTTCATTTGATTTTACGATGCAAATAATTGACTACTAATTAGTCGTCTGAGAATTACCAAGTGAAAGTAGATGTGCAGAAAAAAATGCAAGACAACTGCTAAGTTGGAGCATTTTTAGTTTAGAGCAATCATCTCTTAACTAGCGATGCTTTGTTTGGCATTGAAATGTTATAAATTTTAAGTTACAATTGTTATAGAAAAAAAACTGTAATTATAGAATAAAAGTTAATAATATATAGTAAATATAATTTTTAAATAGTAATTTTGACAAAATTAGTAAAGATATAATAGATTTTTCATCATAAGAGCGTTCATTTGATTGGAGTATAAAATGATGGGATTGAATAATTTTACCCTAAAATTATCCTGATGTAGTGTTTGGTACACAAAAATAATTCTAAGATAAAATTAGTGGAGCTCACAGTTTAATCTAATCTAGTATCAAAATTTTATAATGAGGGGAGCGTGGGATAATAATATGTAAGCTAAATTTTAACCTATCATTGTTCACAAGATAAGAAAAAAAAATCCCAAAATTTCTCTCCATCGCTCTCAACGCCAAAGTCTCTTTTCTCATCGCCAAATCTCCTTTGTTCGTGCAGGAAGTCTCCTCAAATCTTGACTAAAAGATTCAATTTATGTTAAATATTTTTCCATTCTTTTATTTATTTGTTATAATTACTTGGTGGAATGAATTATCATGTTTTATATGGTATTTGAGTGTTTCTTAGTTTCAATTAATTTTCATGTGTATAAATCAATTTTGGAGGTTAATTGTTTGTGTTGGGTGAACCTTTTTTAATGGATTTGTTCGTATAGCTCCATGAAGGAAATGTTTTGGGTTTTGGCTAAAATTCGAGATGAATTAAAAAGAGGGGTCCCTCTATGATGCCGTAATTTTTTTTACGGTATCAATAGTGTAAGAAATATAGACCGTTAGATCTAATCAACGGTATATATTATTTTTATTAATGAAAATTTTTAATTATTTGAAAATTGTGTTAACCGGTTAACAAACCTATAAAATAGATAATTTTAAATTTAAAATAAAAAAGAAATAGAGATACAGTAAAATACAATCTCTCTTTATCTCTCACGTTCATATTTTTATAATTGGATTCTTTAAGATTATCTTTGTCTCCTAATGATTATTATCATGGCCCGTGCATATAAAAATTTGGCATTGAAAAATGTTAAATCTTTGTAGTTCTCTGAACAGGCAATCACATTAAGTTTCTTAATATATCTGGTAGAATTGCTGTGAATCTTAGCTTTGTTAATTCCGTAGGTATTTATCACTACGATTGGATGGTCGTGTCCGTGGTAGTGGAGTTGGCTACCCTCCTTGGAATGCATTTGTTGCACAATTACCACCAGTAAAAGGAATATGGTCAGGTCTTCTTGATGGCATGGACGGAAGAGTTCTCTAAAGAAATATTTTAATTTTCTTATTTTTTGTTGAAGGTTAGTTTTGCCTTCGCTTATTCCGTTCTTATATCTCTCAACCGTCGTTCCTTTTCTAACTTAATTCCTTGTAAAATTCAGATCATGTTGGCAATTTTAGTATATTACCATCTACTGCTTCGTTTACCATGCTGCTAATGATTCTTTAGATCAACCTTCAGGTCCCACGTGCTAAGACTTACATCATTCAGTTGCTACTGGTAAAGTTAGTGTGACATTCATTCTCTTCATGACACATACCATTGTGCTAGAAAAGATATAAACATGATTTAGGCATGGAGAAACGAATTATTAGGGCATTATTACCATTATGCTAGAAAAGAAATAAACGTGATTTAGGCATGGAGAAACGAATTATTAGGACGTTATTATCTATTGTGGAGATTGAGAAAAAAACATGATTACAGGCTCATCTAATGTGGAGTTTGATTCGTTTGATTCTAGGATTCATTGGTTTGAGAATATTTAAGAATTCATCCATAGTTAAATTCAAAGTTGGTGTTTTGAATCATTTTTACCTGTTGTAAAAACTCTGATTGGTTCCTCAAATTCACCTTAGCTAACAAATTTCGAAAATAAAGAGGTAGCCTCAATGTCATGTGTTGTTTTCTTTCATATATCTTTTGGTAATGAAAAGTTAGTTGGTCGGCCATGTTGCAATTTTGCTTTAGTTTGGATTTTTTCAAGTTTCATCATGTATAGATAAACTTAGAGTTCCATATTTATGCCAGCTGCAAATTCCTTTAATCATTTAACTTTCTAGCTTTTTTAATTTAGGAAAGAGTTTACTATTAACTTATTGTTATATATATAGTCTATATTTAGATATATAATGACACCTGCATTTTTGGTGTTTTATTGTCACCAAAGAGTGATCATAATGTTACATGATTAACTAAATATTAACATTAAAATGCAGATGTAAAAAAAAGATGATGGAGGGCTCCATAAAAACATTAAAACAAACGGAGAGGGTGAAGCAAACTTTCGAAATTGCAACCATGAGAAGGAATTGACAAAGCTTAATGAAAAAATTGATGAGATGACTTTTAATCTTGCCGCTGCCAGGTATGAACTTGGTGAGTTGAAGAGGAACAATTTAGATACTTATGCATTGGTACAAAAAATGTATAGTGTAGTTGAAGCACTTGAACATAATATAACTCATATGCAATCACACCCATGGAAGGCAAAGATGAACTCTTCTAGTAAAGATGTTCAAAATGGTACAAATGAATCAAGTGGTCAAAATTTCGTGGGAAAGAGAGATGAGTTTGGGGTGAAGATCGCAAAGATTAAGGACAAGATTAAAGACGCATGTGATGAAAATTTATCATTGAAAAATTTATTTGCATACAGGAAACTGAAAGAGAACCAAATCTTCCATAATGTTGTTAAAAAGGTATAATAACAAACTATTATTGAAACGACCCGCCCCGCACCCCCAGGGCGAATCTGTCTAAACTCGTAAAATCGGAATGATAAATATAATAATATCTAAGGATTTTACCGAAAAAAAATTCGGCAGCATCTCCCCTATAATTACAACGTTCCCAAAACTACAATTTACAAAACAACACTCCCAATAATATCTCAATAACCATCCAAACTTCAAATCCAACTTCTTCAGTCATCATCTCAAACATCACACAAATCACTCCAATATAAAAACAAATACAATGGTTATCCTTAATACAAAAACATAATCATAAATACAACTCACAATTCCCAAATATCAAAATATAAAATCTAAGACTCCTAGCACCATCACGTGGCCACAATTACAAATCTAACTACCGATGCTGGGTCAACTGATGTACCTGCAAAACTCCTGTTGGGGGAATAATATGATAAAAGAAAAACGTGGTGAGTATAAAACTCAGTGAGTGGATACTAGTTTCTGAAAAATAAATTTATTTAAACTAATTTCTTTCTCAAATCAATTTCATCAAAACATCGTAAGAACTTATTTAAACATATTTAATTCAAATCAGTCACTGAAATACCATTGTACATAAATCTGCGTAAATCGGTGAAATAATAACACTTATCATATCAAATACTGAATATCAAAAACTATCATCAAACAAGTACCCAGGGGAATGATCTCATCATATCCGGACCTCGACGGACAGGCAATGACGTACTATCTGGGTACCGCCACGCCCCGGAGCTACAACGGATAGATAGGGAAAATCTCATCTCATAACTGATACATCTCAATATCTGTGCATGCATAAGCCCCCAAAAGGCAAAAGCGCCCAAACACACGGCCCAAAGCCTCTATGTGTGTTCAGACGGGCCCCAAAGGCCTCTATCTCATCTCATCTGTATCTCTGTATTCATCTCATATTCTCTGTTTCTCTGTATCTGGAGGGAAGGGTACTGTCCAACAATTTCTCAAATAACATTTTAACGTATACATAAACATTTAATCACATCTGAAATCTCATTCTCTTTTTCTTCAACATAAATCAAATCCATTAAATTTCATATCAAGCATTTACTCAAAAACGACAATAAAGTTACTATTTAAACTCATTCTCAGTGACGTACAATTGTATTCGAAAATATCGTAAAACAAATCATCGAAATCTCATTCTGTCTTTCTCAAACTTTCACATTCTCTTTTAAACCACTTACTTGAGCTACCTTCATTCGATTACTGCTTAGTAGGACACTCTCTTTAACTTTCATAACTTTCTCTTTCATACTCTTTGGGCTTCTCGCAATGCGTCCTTCGCCCACTTATCTCATAACTATATAAACATCTCGAGAGTCCTCCACTAAGCCAGTAACGAATTCAAGCATCCAAGCTAAAACTGTAAAACAATCTATCTTTCTTTTCAAATCTCATTTACTAAAAAATCAATTTTCTAGAAATCATTAATTCGAAGCATCAAATACTTATTTATCAAAACATACTGCACTGTATCATAAAATCATCATATATTATGAAAATAAACTTTGTATTTTCCACTCACAGTGACAATGTCCAAACTCGGTATCAACAACGTCCGCAGGTTGATTCTCGTTCGCGGATCCTCCTAATCAAGGAAACGATATAATCATTCTCCGTAAATTTGAAATACAACTAATCTTACATAGTACTTCTCGAAACGAATATCTATCAATAATAATTATTCCCGCATGTACAAAATACCAAAATACCCCTACATGCCAAAATTACCAAAATGCCCTCAACATCATTATTTTACCAAAATATCCGCACAATCTTCAATTACCAAATTATTCTCAATTCATATCATAGAAATAATCACAATGCTAGAAGTTACGACATTACCCTCGGAGCGTAAAATTACCGAAATGTCCTTGAATTCAATATTACCAAAATACGCTCATATCAAAATTACCAAATTAACCTCAAATCATAAATTACCAACTTATCCTCAATTACAACAATTACTAAAATACCCACAAAATCCGAAATTACAAAATTGCTCTTAATCAGTGAAATTACCGAAATGCCCTTGCCGGTCAACGGTCACCGGAATTCAACCGACGGTGACGGGAAGCTCAAAACTGAAAGTTCCAGCCACGCTGAGTCCAATGGTGGCGGTGGTGACCTCCCACGCGCGGCGACGGCGGCAAATCGAGCTCCCAAAGCCGTGAATCCATCAACGGCCGATCAACGGCAAAACGACGTCCACGGCATCCATGGCTGGTCGGAAATGGTAGAGGGAAGGGTAAGGAACAAAACCCGAGTGCTAGCTTCACCGGAAACCGGCGAAATCACGGCGAATCAAGCCGGCGATTCCGCGGAACTTCAAGGCTTCGATCGGCGGCTTTCCGATCGATTTCCGGCAGCAAGGACGGCATGGATACGTTACTCGTCTCTCAAGCTTCAAAACGATACCAACCATGACCGGAACGGAGGCCGGAATTGGGAGAACCGGCCGGGTCAAACTCGCGGGTCCGGGTCGGGTTCGGGTCAACGGGATGGGTTCTCTCTCTCTCGGTTCTCAGCTCTCCCTTTCTTTCTCTCTCTCTTTCTCTTATATATGGGGGGTCAAAAATGGGTCAAAACCGGGTGCGGGGTGTTACAATTATTCTACATTTTTTTTCAAAAATTATTTGTACTAGCACATTCATTAAACAAAAAATAATAATAAAATTCATGTTCTTATGCATGTAGGATAAAGCCATGGATGCAGTTGATTTTGTGGATTTGGTATCATCGGTCGAAGTAGATGCAGTTGAGGATAAAAAGGTGCGTCCTCGAAAGCCCAGTCGTTATAAAAAATCTCCTTACGAAAATTTCACCAAAAAAAAGGCCACCGCAACAAGGAGTTTGGTTTATCCAAACATGGAGCTTCTTTTTCGGAGGAAGAATGGTATATTTTACAATATATTTTTCAGTATATTTTTCATGAACAACTAGATAAAAGGTATGGAAGTATTTAATATAATCATATTTTATACGTTTGTATTTTGATGTTCTTATTTGTTTTAATTTATTATTAATGTGAGTGTATAATTTATACAGAGAGAAAATTGTAATGACAAAGCGACATATTGTTACCCGCTTCTTAATGTCTTCTTTAGCTCCTAATGTTTAGATATTTGATGAGGTATACTATGTGTGTGTGTGTGTGTGTGTGTATAATATTCAGAGCGTAATAAGATTATATGTATTTAATTTATAGTTTATTTTTCATTTGGTAGTGAATGTTTTAATAATGATATTGTGATTATTTTATACATAGATCATAAGTTGCTATGCCGAGTACTTAACTAGAAAGGAGAGTTTGAAGCAAGATTATGAGACTTGAAATTGGTTCTTACCAATTCTTTTTGGGGTATGTTATATATTTTGCTGTTACAAATGTATAATATGTTTTTACTAAAAATTTAGAATTTTTTTTAAAGTTATATCTTACCATCTTCATATAATTATTAATTTATGAATTTTGCAGCAAATCGTGGCGAATGTGTTAGGTGTCTCAACCATTGATAGATCAGAGATTGAAATTTCGGTTCGTAAACATAACATTTGTGAATTTTACATGGGTGCACTCAAAACATGTGAAAAGGTCAGGAATATTATCATATGTTCACAAAGTAAAAAGTTATTTACTAAAATATCATATGTTTTATTATTATCATTTGAAGTGTGTAATGATTAGTACAAAATTTCTGTATTGTTCCACAGATATATGTTCCTCTTTATGACGGGCTTGCAAAACATTGGTATCTTGCGATAATGAATATAAAAGATAAGACTGTTGAGATTTGGGATTCTTTGCCTAATTCTGAAATAGAACCAAATCATCGTCAAGAAATCGTTAAACAAAATGTAAGTTCAAATTTTTTATTTGTTTATATGAAATTACTAGATGCAATATATATTAACTATCATTATTATTATTGTAGTTACATGCATTGGACCTAGTCTTGTTTCGTGATATAGCCTTTAACTTTCCTTCTGATTGGTATTTCACTGACTTTGACATTTTATATCCAAATAATGTGCCAATTCAACCAAATGGAAATGATTGTGGTTTGTATGTGATGAAGTTTATGGAGACTCCATGTGAGATGTTATTCCCAACTTATAAGGTAACTTAATCATACAATTTATATTTCGTAGTTTGCACAATACTTTAATCAATATTAAATTGTTATTAATTCTATTATATGCAGTATGAATCGGATGAAGAAAGATTTCGTCTTACGCTACTCCTTGTAAATGGTGATGCAAATGAAGTAAGGGATAGTGTTATACAAAAAGCACTATCATTCTGTGGTCCTAAGATGAATGTTATTGCAACTAGTAAAGTTAGAACTAAAGTTGCTTCTCAGAAAAAAAAAAATCATTCAATTAATAAAGTTAGAACTGTAATTGGTACTGGAGAATATTTGAAGAAACCAGGAAGAAAATCCAATTGATCTGCCTAGTAGAGGTTTAATAAATTTGGTATTGGACGTAATTTGTATTTTGTCACTTTTAATATTTTTGTCCCCTCAATTGAATTTTATATTCAATGTAAAGTTTTTATTTGGATTACTTAATTTTCTTTTTTAGTTTTTAAGTTTTTGGATTACTCTTTATGAAAATTTTGTGTCTTGTTACTTTCAATATTTTTTGTCCCCTTTAATTGACCTTTGTATTCGATGTAAAGTTTTTATTTGGATTACTGATTAAGTTTTGTTAGCTTTTGAGTTTATGGTCTCTTCCAATTAAAAACTTTCAAAAAATAATAGTTTGCTTTTTTTTTTTGTGTGTGTGTTTTAAGTTCAGCCTACAAGTGAATGACTGTAAGTCGTTAACTAAAAATCTGAAATGTCAAATATCCATTCCAATATCTTTTATGAAAATTTTGTGGGAAAAAATTATCAAATTTTCTTCTTAAAATGAGTCTTGAAAGATAATTCAACAGACCGGCTTTCTGTGTCAATTGGTGAAGGAGCACACAATGATTGGAACTTTGCAAGCAATCTTGAATGGTCCATTTTGACTGTGGTTGGGGATTGATTTGGTTCAATCTTGTCAGTTCTTGAATGTGAGTAATATGGAGCTTGGGGTAGCACCAGATCCAAAAATTGGCTTGTTTTGTTAGTGAAGAAACCAATAGAATATAAATGGTGGTTAGATTTCGGATGCACTTGAAGGGATGCATTTTAAGGGACCACTTAATTAAACCACACACATCCCTTTTGAGAAGTGGTCAAGTGGAATTTGCTTTCAGAATGACAAAAGAATATTATCATAGAGATAAAAGAAACAGCTAAGCTTTTGATAGACACATTAACCTTGTTTAATTGAACCTTTGTGGACCAACTTGAGCATGGTGTTAGCAACTTTTATGCTTTTAAGTAATCAACAGAAATTGCATGCACCATTGAACACTCATGTGTACTATTGGAATAACGATTTCTTTCTTGACAATAAAACTTATTTATAGCTAGCTATACACGGGCAATCTATAGTTTGGTAAAGTATAAATTTATAATTGCAAATGAACATATAAGAGAAAATGGGAAATGAGATTACGAATTTATATTCGTGCTCATGAAGTAGTTCAAAGTTATAAATGAAAGTTTGATTCCACCATCATTCAAAAGACATTATTAGAGTGTTTAGAAGTTAAAAAACTATCAAAACAGCATTTGATCAACAAGCTCATGATCATCTAATTCTTGAATAGAGATTTTTCTGAATGAAATATTAAAAAAATATCAGCTATTATAACTTTATCAGATACTACTTATTCATTAATCTGTAAAAAAAATCATCCTCTTCTTGCAATTTCTCCTCAACAACATTCTTATCTGCAGGTTCATTCTCCTAAACAAGCAGAAACAAATGAACACACTTTATTAGCACTAAAACCGTACATCTTAAACTCAACAGCTTTATTAAAAAAAATTATTTGGCTATTGGCATTAATAATTACTTTACCAAATTAATATCAAATGAAGCATTTGAACTGACTTCATAAGCTGTAATATTCTTCCGCTTCTCATCACCTTCTTTTCCAACCTATATTATGCCAAACAAAAATGCATCAATAAAAATAAATTTAGATAACAGCTAAAATATTCAACCTTTGTAAGAATTATCCTAATATAAATATACCTCATTTAGTACTGGACATTTGCGTCTATTGTGTCCAGGTAATTTGCAATACCCACATTTTTTCAAGTTGACGCCTTTATTAAATCTTGCACTAGGAGCACCTTTCGTCTTCACACTTAATGGATCTTTTATAATAGCATCATTTCTTTTCTCACTGGACCATCTACCTCTTTTCTCTTCAAAATTCCCACTCAACTCTAACATTTCAAACTTAAGTTGTGTGATAAGACCCTTTAATTTCGAGTATCCAGCATCTGTCACCGAGGCATAGTAACAAATCTCATTGAACTCGATACTTAGTGACCCGTACCTAATCATTTTTAGGATATCCCTAGATTGATCATCCAATGACTTTGGTGGACACTCAACTACTTTTACATCTTTGCTCCATCTTCTATTAAACAATGAATTGGGTATCTCAGAAAGATGTAAGGACTTCAGCACACAAAATAAATGACAACACGGAATGCCAGATGAGTGAAACTCCATGCATTTACACTCGAAATTTTGATCCTTTGGGTAGTACACAACAGTCCACCTCTTATCCGTTTGTCTAAATTTAGTCAATTGGTACACTTGCCTATCCAGAACAGTCACATAGGTTGACACCATGAATTGAGCTTCCTTACGAATCTGATCACGAACCATGAAAAATAAATTCCGAGTGTAAATGCTCTCAGCATGCTTCTTTAAGCTTTCAGGATGGGTACTCATCAAAGAACTAGAATGCTTTGTTTTAAATGCATGCTCCAATTCTTTGTATCTTGTGTGTTACAAGGGTCGATCAACTTGTTGAACAAATTCTTGCAATTTTAACTTATGTTGAAGAAATCTATTCATATATGCATTCATTCCCTCGCACCGTTGTGTAGTACGCATGCCAGCAAAGAAATGACTCCTTAAGAATGTTTCTGCCCATCTATGTCGTTTTATATAAATTTTGTTCACCCAATCATTATTTTGCAAACCTTCTTCCTCCACCATATTCCACCATAATTTATCAAACTCTTCAGGTGTAAAAAATTCAAAAATACACTTTGTAAATACTTTTATGAAATTTGGTTTATTACGTACATTAGATTGTGCATTTCTCTGTTGATGCCAAACACACAAACGATGTCGAGCTTCATGAATCACCTTCTTAATCGCCTTCCTCATTGCTCGATCTCCATCAGTCACCACAGAAATAGGTTTCTTATTATTCATAGCAGACAAAAATGTTTCCAGCACCCATATGTATGTTTCAATAGTCTCATCCACAAGTAATGCACATCCAAAAAAACATGTTGCATAATGATTATTAACTCCCACTAACATGACTAGTGGCTTACCATACTCATTTGTCTTGTACGTACTATCAAATGCTAACACATCCCCGAAGTGGTGATAATCTAAACGAGCAATAGAATAAACCCAAAACAAGTTTGTAAGTCTGTTTTCGTCGTCTACAGTATATTTACAGAAGAAATTCAGATCCATATCATCTTTTCCTTTTAAGTATGCCAGTGCAGATTCTGAATCTGTTTCGAGCATCATAGATCTACGTTTAACATCTAATGAATTATACAAATCCTCCAGTGTAAAGCCCACATTGTCATAACCCCCAGCTTGATTGACTAAAAAGTCCATAATTTGACTAGTCTTAATACCAACAGTTTTCATAGTAGTAGCTTGAGCCATGTCACAATCTTTAACTGATCGATGAGATCAAAGAAACTTAATCTCATGATCCATTGCCAACTTATGCGAGTGTTCAGGGATAAGCTGATTAACAACCCAAATACCAAGCTTCTTATTCATCCTCACTCTGAAAGCAGCTGAACATTTGACTCTTGTAACAGCCCTCGGTTCCCGAATTCTATCTTTCCTTTCAATATACTTTTTAGCACGCTCAGCTTCCCTATTACAAACCCAACGTCTCACATTGGTTTCACCATCATTATCATACCTTATATCATTCTTACGAATGCTGAAGCCCATTACTTTTGAGTATTTACTGTAAAAATTCTCAGCATCTATAAGTGTCTCAAACGGACTTCCAATTACATCTTCACCAGTGAGTTGTTGTAGGTGCTTACCATTAAAATAAATGGAACACGAGGAATCATCCGCACTTGGCATAATGGTTGTCTTAGCTGTTGAAGGAATGTCATATGATGAAGGAATGTCAAACTCTACTTCTTTTGAATTTTGGTTGATAACTGCAAAAACAATATTGAACATTTTGTTATCAGAAAATTTGCATGATTAAACTGTACTTATCTAAAATATATAATATTGCATACTATATAGGGTTGGATAAACAAATATGTCTAGTTATAGAGAAATTTTACATTATTCAATTTCAACTTCTTTTCTTAAAGATACTTAGGATTCAATAAACAAATCTCAGAGCTATCCTCAAATGACACAAGGCCAGAAGTTTTCACTTAACTGTTATCAATATTCAGGATTTAGTGCACAAAAGTCACAGCTGTCTTCAAACTACACAGGGCCAGAAGTTTCTAAATTAACTTATATCAATTAAAACGGAATAAAATTACAAACTATATATCTATAGAAATATTTATTTTTCAGGAGTTCAAATAATTTTACGGTTTTCTATTTAAAGTTTTCTAAATGAAGATATGGCTTAAAGAATGCTGACTGCTCAGAATCACTGAAGGAACCAAGCCTCTGATTATCAGCCAACTTCCATGATTTAACTGTATTGATCTAGAATATATGACATTACATAATATATATGTTTGGATAGATAAATGAATCTAGTTATGGAAGAAATTTACAGAATCAAATTCGGACTTCTCATCTTAGAGATATTCAGGATTTAGTGCACAAAGGTCACAGCTGTCTTCAAACTACACAGGGCCAGAAGTTTCTAAATTAACTGATATCAATTAAAACGGCATAAAATTACAAACTATATATCTATAGAAATATTTATTTTTCAGGAGTTCAAATAATTTTACGGTTTTCTATTTGAAGTTTTCTACATGAAGATATGGCTTAAAGAATGCTGACTGCTCAGAATCACTGAAGCAACCAAGCCTCTGATTATCAGCCAACTTCCATGATTTAACTGTATTGATCTAGAATATATGACATTACATAATATATATTTTTGGATAGATAAATGTATCTAGTTGTGGAAGAAATTTACAGAATCAAATTCGGACTTCTCATCTTAGAGACATTCAGGACTTAGTGCACAAAGGTCACAACTGTCTTCAAACTACACAAGACCAGAAGTTTCTGAATTAAATGATATCAATTCCTCAGAAAAAAATTAGAAGCTATATTCCCCTAGAAAGCTCTATTTGTTAGAAGTTCAAATAATTTTACAATGTTCAATTTCAATTTTTCTACATTAAGATATGATTTAAATAATATAAACTGCTCAGAAGCATCGAACAAGTGTTTGATTTTAAAGCATAGGTCATTACATGGTTACATAGCCAAAATCTCGTCATAACCATTTCTCTACAAAACAACAAAATAATCATAAAAATTCTAAATATCAAATTACAAAGAACATATCAGTACTAACCTTGTTCATCAATATCCATCGCTTTTTGTAATGACAGCTCCCAGATTTACCTTGAATATAATTTTTTTTCAAAATCGAACAACTTGATTAATTGACTAAGAACTCTACTCGAATTTAGTCCGATTGATTGAATAAAAACTCCGCTTAGATTTGATCCTTGATGAGATACTGTTTATTCTTTGCAAAGATGAGTTTGAATTGTGTTTTGCCGATAGGAACTTATTCTACCAACAGTCAAAGTGGCTAACAAATCGTATTTGTCAAAACAAAACCGTCTGTATAATGGGGTTGGCTCAATTCCGAGAAATTTCAGTGACCACCCCTATATTTTTAAATATTCTTACAATTTCACTTGAACAACATATTTTGTTTAATTCCACAAAATTCATACGAACGTTTAAATACATTTTAAAGTTTATTTTACTATGTATCCTACGCCATTCATTATTGATTTTTTGTAATTTTATCAAGTTGTAATTTCAGGCCAAACATGAAAGGGTTTCAACATTTAATTAATTTGAAAATTCAACGTGAAACTCAAAATTACTAAACTATTACTTAAATCATATCCTTAATGTTATAAGATAACTCAATTATCATGTAATCAAACTAATTTCAAAATCTATCGATCGGATATAGTATGTACTGTTAGATTATTTTATTCTAATGCATGGCCATGGAATAGCCTTTGATTTCTCATGGTATATTTTATTGGTTTACTAGCTTATAAAACCATATGCAAATGTTGAAAATTGGACTACTATATGAAATATCATGTGATATATCTCATTTGACCTTAGATTAATGTATCAAATGTTCATAAAGTATGGTTTACTTCATCAGCCTGCGAATTAACTTTTAGTAATATTTATATTTCACATATCAATTCATAATACATTAGGGTAAATACGATTTTAATTTCCCACCTATCAATAAATAAGGATAAATAGAAGTGCTGAATATGTGTGCGTATGTGTATTACTTCATATGTTTTAATAAGAAGAATCACCTCTACTAACTTTTTTTCCATACCATTTTTATTACATTTTACCAGTTGTCTTTTATAATACTATTTTGTAAAAGAAAACTAAAATTGACTACTCGAAAATGTCTTTATAGTTTTTATTACATTTTACAATAAAGTTGTAGTACATTATAAATGCTAAGTTTAATTTTTAATAACATAACACCTTAATAAAATCAACATCTTAAGTGCGATGTATGATATAAAATGATAGAGTACTTCAAATAGGCTACAAAATTAATAGGAAAAAGACCACTCACGCCTCTAAATTTTATTTAAATGGTCATACAAAACTCCTTAAATTAAAAAATATAATACATAACATAAGATAAAATTTTATAAAATATTTTCAATTTTAAAAATTTTATTTTTAACATTATTATTTTTCATATTCTTTTATTATTAGTTTTCCATATTCTTTTTACTAATATTAAAATCTACTTGACATACTAATAAAATTAATTAATTATACCTAACATTCACAATAATTTATAAAATTAAAAATATCTTATTTAATTATGTCTATATTAATATCAATCTTAAGATCAATTTTTGGATTAATAGATTTTAGTTCATTCGTCAGGATAGACTAATAATAACTTTATATTAACAAAATTTTTATTGTACATGTTATTTTATCAATTATATTTATTGTAACACTTTATTTGTATCATATGATTTTTATTTATTATTTTTATCCTATTACTATATTTATATTTATTTAGATTGATTTAGTCAAAAGGTATAATAGTCATTTACGAAATTAAGAGGGTCTTGTGACTATTTATGAAACTAAAGGAACCTGTATAATTATTTTAGCAAATCTTAGGGGTGTGGGTGGGTTTTTCCGAAATTAATATTGATTTAAAATTAAAAAAAATTAATATTTACCTACAACCTGTAAGTTACCTGCTATATTTTAATTAATTATCTAATTATCAATTATATTAAATGAATGATTCAGATTAAAACTCTTATATCTAAGGGTCCACATTAATCCCACTATCAATGATGTAAAAATAAATATAGCATCATAAAGAAATCCTAAAAAGAGACATTTATGTAGATTTTGTTTTAATTTTCTAGATACAGTAATGGGATTGTTCATAAGCTTGCAAATCTTGCTGTCAATTTCTAGCCACTTGGTCTACATTCTTTTTTAGTTTATGTGATTGCTATTGATTAAAGTTGTATCTTATCATTTTGTTCTTTAGTGAATTTCTTCTATTTAAAAGAAGAAAAAGATAGCAATTCTAGAAATTGTTTCTTAACCAATTCTAGAAATTTATTTTTGGATATAATGAATTTACTTTAGCGCTTATTACCTAATAATAGAACTTTATCTTTATGCTTTTGATTAAAGTTGTATCTTGTCATTTTGTTTTTTTAGTGAATTTCTTATATTTTTAAAAAAAGGATAGCAATTCTGGAAATTGTTTCTGGAGCAATTTTAGAAATTAGTAAAATATTTGTTGGTGATATCCTTATTATATTTATGATGATATAATTTATTAAAATATAAGTTTAAAAACTATGACATGTTAAAAAAAATAAGGGAAGATTTTGCATTTTTTTATGAATTTACCAATAACTATTGGTATAAGTTAGATTATATTCCATGTCATTTTAAAAAAAAATCAAAGATAATTTTGATAAATTAATCTATAAGACATATTATTAGTTACTAGCCAACCCCATGATATATCAAATACAAGACATGATTATTTATAGTCTAGTCTAATATTGCACCAAACACAACATAGAATTATATATAATCCAATGTTATACAATCTTATCTTATCTAATCCGATGAAATTCAATCTAATCCAATTAAATCTGGCATACCAAACGAGTCCCCAAGAGTAAATCAAATCAACTTATTTTCCAATCTAAAGTAACTAGTGTTTACCAAATATTTTATTGCTATAACTTTCAAGCCACTAATGTAGAAATTACTCTTTACTTGACTAATCAACTGCCCTGAGACAACCTTATAATAATGTAAAACAGCCATAAATCGTTGAAAGCTAGATCGGCTCTTATTAGCAATAATAACAGTATGATTTGTAAAACTCAAATGGGAGATATGAAAAAGCACAGTAGTACAATACCGGACCAAGGGATACTGCGAGTATAAGTGATCCAAGCCTCAAGAGAAAAACTTAGCAACAATGATAAACAAACATAGGAAAGGGGATCGCGCTGCTGAAGACCACGCTGTGACTGAAAAAATCCATGACTAACCTCGTTTATCAATATCGAGAACCAGAGACCAAAAATTGCTTTCTAAATCAAGGAAACCTACTGTTTTAAGAACTTAAAGCACTGTAACATCTGAGTAATAAAAGACCTAGACATCTAGTCATAAGCCTTAGCCATGTCAAGCTTCAGCACTATATTGTTGCCCCAACTATGACGATTAAGATCGTGAACTAGCTCTTAAAATAATAGCACATTACCATGAATCACCTTGCTAGGTATTAAAACCACTCTGAGAGAGAAATAATACGAGGTAGCAGAGGGGCCAATAGCAAAACAAGCAACTTGGTTGAAACCTTGTGCTCACACTACAAAGACTAATCAACAAAAAATCTACCCAAGAAGCTAGATAAGTCTACTTAGGAAGAAGAACCAATAAAGTACTGTGAAAACCCCTAGGCATGGCAGAACTTTTGAAATAGTCAATGATACCATCGAATATGTCACTACAAATAATATCCCAACAAACCTAATAAAAGTGATTACAAAACCCATCATGACCCGGTGCACTATTAGGGTCAATAAAAAAATGTCGTCCGACGAATCTCATCCAGACTAGGCTCCCTACACAAATCCATATCATCCTTTACAATCATCATTGACCGGATAAAATCAAAACCAAACCACTGAAACTGACTCTTAACCCCCTGTCAACAGACCCTAAAAGAAATCAACAACAAAAATGGCAACAATAGTAGGTTCAGATATCCACTTCGAATAGGCATCCTGAATTTGATAAATAGTAAAAAGCTGGCATTTCTTCCAAATCATCGTATGAAAAAACCAAATATTAGCATCCCCCTCTTGGACCCAGCTAATCTTGGACTACTGTCTCAAGAAAACTTCCTCACAGAGTAAAATACGCTACAACCATGCTCTAGCCTAAAAAAAAGTAGCTTTATCTTTAGTAGAACCATAGATACCATACTGTCTTTCCTTCTGAGTCACATCCTCTTCGCCCTCTTAAACCCTTTGAAAAACATTACCAAACACATCATTATTCTAACTTTTCAAGTAAAGCTTCAGATAAACTAGCTTCTGCTGAAAAGCTCTCATCAAATTGCCAAAAACCAAGGCAACCCAAGACTATCACACAACATTATGAAAAGTAGGATGCTTAAGCCAAGCACATAAAAACTTGAATTTGAAAGACCTTCTAGTCGCATCATTGTCACAAGAGAACAACAAGTGAGTAACTCAACATACAGAGAAAAAATCAGACCATTAGGCATTATAAGCCCCCTTTAAATGTGTCCATTAGTCCAAGTAAATGGACTACCAACAAAACCCAACATCTTCCAAATGATAGTTTAACAGAGTTAAATTTAAAGTATCAATAGTACCTTGAGGTTGGTCATGTCCACCAGAAATCTCAAAAATAAACTAAACAACATTAAAGTCCTCATTCACAACCTAAAGGCTATCATAGCTATTAGCAAAGGCCACAAGGGTAGCCCATAAAGCTTCCCTCACAGGCACAAGACAAGTAGTATAAACAGCAAGATATAAAAATAAGGTCAAGGAATAAAAGATGGCTAACGCGATAGTAAATCACTTGACCCATATCTTGTAGTAGCTCTACAGCCAAATGCTCTAACTAAAACGCCCAAATCTTCTCAAATTAAGAAGACATAGCCTGATCCATCCCAAGATAACCCGAATAATCTCTAACCAATCAGTATTAAGAAATGGCTTCAAAATACATATCATAGATAACCAATGCATCCAAATCAATTTCTGCAATTTGCGGACCGCATAGGCCTTACTAATCTCCCTAATATTCCAGATGAGCAAAGGCCCGCATCCGTCGCTAAGTATTATGGTACTTCTTATCCGTAACTAAAAGGAAATCCTAAGTGGAATTGGTAACCCTCTGGCCATTAATACTATCAATCATTGGTCTGTCCTTAGGGTCAGTCAGAAATCTATCCTTATCACTAGAACCCAAGACCTCATTAGCGATGACATCTCCATCCGATCAAGACAAACCCAGTCGATGCTCACTATCATCAATAATTGAAGAAACCCGAATCTGATCAACCAAAATAGTCTTGAAATCCTGACGAACATAAGTAGGACATTAATTGCCAAATGAATCTCACCGTAAGCCATAAGCCTCGATGGCCATACCTCCAATGGCAGAGGAGACTATCAAGCAAAACTCGAATTCTGTCCCTGTACAAGATAAAGCTGTATGTCAGACCCCTAAGGCTGATTATCAGCAACGACAACATAATGAGCAGGGCGAACCACCCTAGGCTAGACATCTATGTCAGATACAAGTAATTTGCCCCTATCCTTAGGCTGTCAACTCTGAGGTTCACCAACGGGCTGATGGGGCTTACGAAGCTTGGGATTTGTAACATAGCAGGCATCAGACGCATGACCCATACATGAAGCACACAAAGAAGGTACCCGCTCAACAATCACATCATGCTAAAACCCGGATTCACCTTCATCGATCCATACTCATGGTGATAGGGGCCGCGAGATATCATACTCAATCACCACCCAAGCAACAAATGGCCTATTAATGGAGGCCATACCATGATCAACTCACAAGGGTTTACCAACAGCTGAAGCAATCGAAAATAAAACTAGTTTATAATTAATAAAGTGAATAGGCAAATAAGGAAAAAAAAAACCCAAATCAGCACAATAGAGGACTCCTCTAATCACCGAAAATCTGTACCCAATTTAAAGATCCGCATACTCCTACCATTAACATACAATGTCTGGCGAATCCAAATTCGGGAATAATCTTCCTCCAGTATAAGTCTATTTAGGAAATGCCTGTTATCTAACAAGGAGACCTGAGAATGCCCTTTTAACCAAAAGGAAACAATTTTTTTTTCGAATGATGTTCATAGGGGGTCGGCCAAAGGAAAATTTATCAACTAGGAATAGTTCAAAAGGTTTAGCCATGGACTACACTTCAGCGCGAAAAACACAACAGTAAGTTCTCCCCATGAAGTAAAATTGGCTTAACAGGAACTTGAGATCCAGGGGAGTCGGCAAGAACATCCACAAAGGATTTTGGTGAAGAAGTGGAAATATTTGGATCAAGGATTACAGCTGGGTTGAGTACAGAGGCATAGGATGACATAGGCAGGTTACGTTGGGTGGTTGATGGTGTTAACAGCCGAATTTATAGGCGTGGGAGTGAGGTGGGAATATTAGGATTTTGATGAAGTGGCTGTTCACGGGTTGTGGTGGCTCATTCAAAACCAAGCTGCTGGCTATGTGTCAATGTGGATGTGTTGGTAAGGAGGGCTAGCTATGAAGGGGTTGAAATGATTATTGCATGGATGGCGGGTTGAGAAGGGATGAGAGAACTAGGGTTTTGTGACACGAATGGCAACTGGTTGGTGTGCGGTTGCTGTGACGTCGATGGGGCCTAGGCTGTGGTGGGGTGGATCAAGGGTGATGACAGTAGTCCCAGCTGTGGCTAAAGAAGCAGCGAAGGTAGTGTGGCGGCTGGAAGATAATAAACGCAAACGGTTTTGTTTTGGGGCTGTGGCATGGAGTCGGGTTGGTCCAAGGGAGGGGCAACATCTTTTAGAAGGTCTCAGCAGCGACCAAAGAGTCGGCAACACCGCAAGGGGGATGTTTGCAAAACTCATGAATTTTGGTCATTGCGTGGAGGTGGTGGCTGTTGATTCAAGGGCTGCCTTGACTAGGTAAGCTTCGGATAAGGCTAGTAGAGAAAGTTGTTATTTAGTTACACAATAATTCAACTTATACCTAGCTATATATTTAATTTATATCCATAAAAAAGTAATCATTGATATTCATTCTTTCTTTAATCAATCACACTGCAGGTACTGTCCCTATAGAAATTGAGAGCTTAAGAAATATGGAGGTGTTTTTTTTTTTTTCAGTCGTAACAAACTCAAAGCTGTGTTACCTCAAGAAATCGAGAATCTAAAAAGTCTAACCTGGACTATAACACCGTAGGTGGACCTATTCTTTCAACCCTGTTTCGCTTGACAAACCTTGGTTTCAACAGGTTCATTGGATCAATTCCATACGAAATAGGAAATTTAAAAAATTTGACCTTTTTGTCTATCATAACTAATAAGTTAACTGGACCAATTCCTGCAACTGTAGGCCATTTAACTAGCCTGCAGCCTTTAGATCTCAGTTCCAACCAACTCCACAGCTCCATTCCAACAGAAATATGAGAATTTTAATGCTCTAGTGATTTTATATTATCTGATAACAAAATATATGGTATCACTCCAGAAGAGGTCACCAAGTTATCCTCACTTAAAAACCTCCGTCTTTCCTTAAACTTACTTCCAAGCCAAATACATTTTGCAGTTGGAAAACTCTTCAACCTTGTGTCTCTATAGCTCCTTAAAAATTACCTTAGTGGTTCCATTCCAACTGTGATTGGCAATTACTCAGGGTTACAGCGCTTAACATTAAACCACAACAGCATGGATGGAACCATTCTACTAGAGATTGGAAAATTTTTATTCCTATAAATGTTTGACCTTTCTCACAATAACCTTTTAGATACCATACGTAAGACTATCCCTCCAATGTATTTAGACATGTCATTCAACTACTTGGAAGGTGAAATTCCAACTTATTTGCAGGATAATCCACCAAAGAGTTTTTAGGAAACAAGGGTTTATGCGGCCATCTTAAAGGTTTTCCTTCTTGCTCTCGACGTCATACATTTGCACCTTCAATCATTATGTTTGTTAAAATTTTTCGTCCTCTCACTCTAATTCTCTCCTTCATAATATTTGGATTCATTTTACTCCTTAAGAGTAAGAATAAAAATTCAATCGAGACAAGAGCTACCAAGAATGGAAATGTGTTTTTAGAGTGGAATTTCTTAGAAAACTAGCATAAAGTGGCTATTTTGAGGCCAATTTTAAGCAAGATAAATATTGAAAAAATATGTGTGCATAAATGATTTAGAATCTCCTTTATAAGCTTTTCGCAATGAATCATAGAATGCTCAAATTAGCGCTTGGTGAATGAGAAATTGGTTCTCAAAAAGCACCCATTGACATAAAAAAAATGAGAAAAAATCCCACGTGAGATTTTATTTAACTAATGGCCCCCTTGAAACCCATATATATTGGCCTTCGTATTCAATTGCAAAACACACCAAAATCCTAATGATTTTCTTCTCCTCTCTCTTAAGCAAATATTCTAGCTTTAGGTTTCAGCATGATAGAATTCAAACATTTCTTTGAAGTTCTCAGGAATAATAAGGTTGTGGTGCCAACACTATTTGAATCTGTTGTATCCTGGGAGATAGATGCCTATATAATTCAAGGACCATTGTGAAGGTGACGGATATGTTCTAAGGATACTATAATTTTACAAACCTCGTGGTAGTAGAATTATTTTTTTTAAAATTCTACATATTGTTGATTTATTTATTATATCGTTGCTATTTCAATTTATTTATTATTATTATTATTATTATTATTATAAATTTGTGATACAATAAGACGCGTTTTATAGATTGTATTTATTTATTTTATTTTTATTATTATTATTATTATTATAGATTGCATTTTTGTTGCTTATGCACATAACAATAGTGTCCTATCGATTTCTTGTGTATGAGTTGAATATACTAGATATTCACAAGAATACAGTAATGGAATCCAGAAATGCATCATTCTTTGAAAATGTATTTGCTTATAAATTTAAGGAGGACTCAAGTTTGATTAAACAAACACATTAAGCTATCATTGAAGATAGTGAAGACAAAAAATAAGAAGTTCAAGATAGTGAACAAGAGATTCATTTTGAAATTAGACGTAGTAAAAGAGATAGAACGGAAAAATAAGATGTTCTGACCTTGTCACTAGAAAGTGAACCACACAACTTTATGAAAGTTGTAAGTTCACCAGAAGGCACTTTGTGAAAAGATGCTATTAATAGTGAAATTGAATCCATCTTATAGAATCATACATGGCAGTTAGTAGACCTGCACTTTAGGATGCAAACCTCTAGAATCCAAGTGGATTTTTAAAAGGAAAATAAAAGCTAATAGATCAATTGATAAATGCAAGGTGAGATTTGTAATTAAATGTTATAAGCAACGAGAAGACATTGATTATGTTGATACTTATGCTCTTATAATGAGAATAAATTCCATTAGAATAATACTAGCAATTGAAGCATTTCTCAATTCAAAAGTAACGAGAAGACATTGATTATGTTGATACTTATTCTCTTATAACAATAATAAATTCCATTGGAATGATACTAGCAATTGAAGCATTGCTCAATTTAAAAGTACATCAAATGGATGTAAAAACAGTCTTTCTAAATGGAGATTTAGATAAAGAAATCTATATGGAACAGCCTGAAGGCTTTATAACTGCAGGACAAGAAAACAATTCTATAAATGAGTAAAGTCAATGGCTTGAAGCAAGCACCAAAACAATGGCATGAAAAATTTAACCATACAATGATGGCTAGTGGTTTTAAGATCAACGAATGTGACAAATGTATATATGTCAAAAAGAAAAAAAGTGTTTATGTATTTTATGCCTTTTAATTGATGACATGTTAATTGTTAGGAGTGATGATGAGATGATCAGATTTACTAAGAATATATTGAAGTTCAGTTTTGACATGCAAGATATGGGTTTAGCAGATGTCATTTTGGGAATAAAAATCTCAAGGACATCTAATAGACTTATTTTGAGTCAATTACATTATGTGGACAAAATTCTTGGGAAATTCAATAAAGATGATTTTGCTGTAGCAAGAACACCTTTAGACACAAGTTTGCATCTGTTTAAGAATAGAGGTGAAGGTGTCTCTCAAGTAGAATATTTCAGAGTGATAGGCAATCTGATGTACCTATCAAATTGTACAAGGCTAGATTTAGCCTATACAGTAAACAAACTGCAAATATACGAATAGTCCAAGAACTAATCACTAGAAAACTATAGTAAGAGTACTTAGGTACTTACGCTATACTCACAATTACAGGTTGTATTACACTAGATATCCAGCTGTACCAGAAGGGTATAGTGATGCAAACTCGATATCTAATGTAAAAGACTTATAGTCTACCGGTGGTTATGTGTTTACACTAATAGGTGTCGTCGTTTCATGGAAATCATCTAAATAAATGGTGAGAGCCAGGTCAAAGATGGAATCTGAATTCATTGCATTAGACAAATGTGGTGAAGAGGCAAAATAACAACGGAATTTCTTAGAAGGTATTCTAAAATGACCAAAGCCTGTTCCAACAATTTGCATATATTGTGATAGTCAATTCACAATTGGAAGAGCATAAAGTAATATGTATAATGGTAAGTCTAGACACATACGTTGTAGATATAATACCATTAGACAATTTCTCTCTACTGGAGTTATTTTCATTGACTATGTAAAGTCTAAGGATAACATTGTGATCCACTAACCAAAAGGTTAAACAAAAGGCTAATAGAAAATTTTTGGGGGTAATGGGGCTAAAGCCCATAGAATTAAATATTTATTTTAAGAAGGAAAACTCAACCTAGTTGATTGGAGATCCCAAGAACTAGGTTTAAAGGGATAACCTAATTGTATAATACCTTGTGAGATCACTTTAGGGGTTATCTTTCTGTTCATTCCCATGAAGAAATAGCAACGCTCGTTTATATGTGGACTAAAATGAACATTACCATGAGAACTCAAAGTGGTAGGAAAAATTATTGTGTGAGAGTATATTATCGTTTACATAAATGACAGAATAGTTCAAAGATATCGTGTCTACTAGTCAATCAATAAAGTAAATATATTTCACAAGCGAAGGTTCAAAGGTTGAGACCTACATATCCTATGCAGGTTTTAATCTGTTGAATTCTATCACTAGAGTCAAAATGATTTTGATATCAAAACAATCGCTTTTGTGCTTTTGCTAATTTTCATTCATGTGGGGGATTGTTAGAAAAATAGCATAAATTGGCTATTTTGAGCCAATTTTGAGCAAGATAAATATTGAAAAAAATATGTGCATGGATGATTTGGAATCTCCTCTGTGAGCTCTTTGCAACAAATTATAGAACTCTTAAATTGGTACTTGGGTGAATTAGAGATTGGACCTCAAAGAGCACTCATTGGTTTGGAAAAATGAGGGATTTGTGGGATTTTTAGTTAACTAATGCCCCCCCTTCAAACCTATTTATATTGGCCTCCATGTTCAATTGTAAAACTCACAAAATTCTAGTGATTTTCTTCTCCTATCTCTTATGCAAATGTTCTAGCTTTAGGCTTTAGCGTGATAGAATTCAAACATTTGTTTGAAGTTCGCAGGAATAATGAGGTTGTGGTGCCAACACTATTTGAATCCGTTGTATTCTGGGAGCTAGAAGTTTATATAATTAAAGCACCGTTGTAAAAGTGGCAAATCTGTTTTAAGGACACTATAATTTTACAGGCCTCGGATTAATGAATTTTTGTAATATTTTTACATATTGTTGATTTATTTATTATGTCATTGCCATTGCAATTTTTTTATTACTATTATAATATAATAATAATAATAGTAATAATAATTTATGATAAGTATATAAGAAGCTTATTAGTAAGCCTAGGTGCACTAAAAAGGTTCTGGTACCAAGGCTATATACAACGCCTAAGGAGGCTTGCTTTTAAGTGGAACCATCGTGACCATTCCAATCTTTCCTGAGAACATAACTAGTGTATTTTTATGTACAAAGTGGGTGGTATTATATCACTTGAAAGAAATAATAATAATATTATCACCACAAAATTATGATGGTAAAAATTTATGTGAAGATTTAATTAATGCAACAGAAGATTTTCATACCAAAATATCACATCGAAACTAGATGTTATGACAGTGATTACAGAGCAAAGCTACCAGACATAAAAGTTGTTATTTGAAAAAGCTTCACCATTCTGCAATAAAGGATTCAACTTTTGTCAGGAGTTTCTAAAATGAGGCTCTTGTACTCTTCGCAGTACAACATCAAAATATTGTGAAACTCTATGGTTTTTGTTTGCACAAGAAATGCATGTTTGCGATTTATAAGTACATGGAAAGAGGAAGCTTGTGTTGTGTTCTAGACAAAGAGAATGAAGCTCTTGAGTTGAATTGGACAAACAATGTAAACATTGCAAAGTGTGTGGCTCACGCTTTGTCGTACTTGCATCACCATTGCACACCATCAATTATTTATCGCGACATATGAAGCGACAACAATCTGTTTAACTTAAATTTGGAGGCTTTTGTTACTAATTTTAGCACTGCTAGACTTCTTTATGTTGACTCATCTGATAGAACCCTGCGAGTAGACACTTACGCATATATTGCTCCAGGCGAATAAAATATTTGGTTATGTTTCTCATCGTACTCTATGGTTTAAATTTTAAAGATATGATCTTACACCTTTTCTTTTCATGTAAAACTTGTCTATACTATGATTGTGATAGAGAAATGCGATGTATATAGCTTTTGAGCAATGGCACTTGTAGTATTAATAGGAAGCTATCCGGGAGAACTCCTTTCATCATTATCACCAGCATATGATCCAAAACTTATGTTGATCATTGTTTTAGACCAACTTCTTTCACCACTAAAAGTCAAAATGTTGTTCAAGATATTATTGAAATACTAACTAGGCAACCCAAGAGGGGGTTGAATTGGGTTTTTAAAACTTAAGCTAAACAAAACACACAACAATTTAATCTATTCCCTTAATGAAATCAAAAACAATAAATTTAATAAAGCATAATAATAAAATAATAAGGGAAGAGAGAGCAAACACAATGATTTTTACGTGATTCGACAATCCATGTCTACGTCCTCGCCTCCAAACTCACTCGGCTTGAGGATTTCATTATCCAATCCTCCCAAGACTTCAAGTTCTTTACAATTGAATTCCAAGTGTTAATAGACCTGTACAATAAGAGATTATTCCCAATCTGTTAACCCAAGTGTACCCCAACACTTAAAACCTCTCAACTTAATTTTACAAAAATGGTTACAAATAAATTTCTCTCACATAATGTGTGTTGATTACAAATGAAAGCTCAATGTGTGTGAATGAATGAATACACAAAGTTTATGCTCAGATTGCAAAGGAATGCTCAATGATAACAATGATTGTATCTATTAAAATGAATTTGATTTGAGCCATTTTATAGTTGAAGAAGAAAACTAGCCATTATTGACTTTCTGGTGATAATAACTTGTTGCTTTGTGAATCCGACTTGTCGCTTTATGTTACCGTTATATTCAAAGATTTAAATTTTTGCACATCTGGTTTGCCGCTTTCTGAATCCAATTAGCCGCTTTCATTCCAAAGAATTTCTGTCCATAACCGGTTTGCCACTTTCTAAATCCGGCTAGCCGCTTACTACAGTGAAACAACTATTTTTTTCAAATTATAGTTTTGCCCCAATATTTTTTAAAATTTTACTATGGCCTAAATATTTATAAAGTTTTTCAAATAGGTCCATTTTCAGAATTTTAAAACATTACTTGTTGATTTCAAAGTTTTCAAAATTTGCGATTTAAACTATAAATTTGAAAACAACTAATTTCATAAAATCATTTTCTTATTATAAAAACATAATGTGTAATTATTTGTTTATCCAAAACACGTGGTTTGTTATCATCAAAATCAACATTTTATAGCCAGGCTAACAATTATTGTATTTTCAAAAATAGCATTTGCTTGCTTGGGTTCTTAACCAAAATCTCGACTCACAATGCAATGCATTTCTCAGGAATTTCTTACGGGAAAGACACCAATGCAAAAAGCTCTCAAAGAAATTTCAATTTCGAAGATAAGAAACAAGAAAACGCATTTGTTTTATGATAGTGCCAGTTCATAAAGGTGAGCTTTCAAGTTTTGCAATTTATTGGAAAATAATGAAAAAAAACATATAGCTGTTAATTATAGCAACCAATTTAACCATTTTAATATATTTTATTATCGTACAAACGAATAAAGTCAGAGATTTGTGACCATGAATCCTTATCCAAGTATGAATTGTTGAGATTTATTATCATAAAATAAACCAAAAGAACTCTTGGCTTCTTTGAAAGCCTCTGTTTTTCTTGAAACATTCCACGTGTGTATCATATCCTCAAGATGCACAAAGTAGCCTTGTCATAAAGACCGTTTCTTTATCACCAATTGTCTGTATGTCACTGTCATTCCACCAAAAAGCCGTCCATTAAGGTTAGTGTTTTGCATTCAAACGCTTGTAAAAGACAAATTAAACCCTAGGATTAAAGATTCAAATCACAAGAGGACTCCATCTTGCGAATCCTAAACCTTGAAATTTTATAATTTGAGACTATTTTGTGTTTCATCTTATTTGATTGCTTTCTTCTGTTAGTGATTGAATTGACAGTAAAGGTATATTCAGAAGATACAGTTCGTGCAAATTAGAGGGGTTCTTGTTCATGTAATGCTTTTTTTTTTTTTGGGTGAGACAGATTTGCCAACAGGCTATTATAATAGCTTGATACTTATGCATAGGGGTGGGCATCGTTTGGTTTCGGGATAAATTTTTGGTTTTGGCTCGGTTCAGCTCCTAAATTTAAAAAATTCATTCAAGTTTTAGAGAAAATAAAAATCGAATTGGAATCGATAATTCGGTTCGGTTAGGTTTCGTTTCGACTTCGGTTTTTCGGTTCGGTTTCGGTTTTTCGGTAACAATTCACTTAACATATTAGATTAACAAATTGGTTTTTCGGTTCACCTTAACTTGCACACAAGGCCTACTATAATAAATTTATAATCAACCAAAAAAAAAATTACAAATTTGTATACGCAAAAAAAAAAAAGTTGCAAAATTTTGGACTAAACTAAATAATTTTCAAAATCATCATCACTTTTTTAATATCAAAACTTTTGGCTCAAACATAAATAAAATAAAATAAGTTTGTGTGCCATAATATAATTTATCAAAAAATAGGGATCAAATGTTATATTGCCTTGTTGACTTTTGGTCAAGGACCCTTTCGAAAAGTTTTCAAAACATATTAGGCTATAACATAATTTCTATATGTAAATATTTACTAAATATTGGGTCATATTAAAATTTTATAAAATCATCGTCGTCCCTCGTCATCGCTTCCCCAGCTTCGTTGCGTTCTTGGTCATCATCATTATCTGCCGTTTGTCCAGCTATGTCACGGTTTTTAGTCAACGTTTGTCCACCTTCGCGAATCACGATCGCGGCTGTGACACTGCGTTCATCTTCGAGAAAAATTACTGAAGAGGAAATAGTTGAGTATTTGGTTAAGAAAGCACAAAGAAAAGTTTAGTAAAAGGTTTAGTATTTTGATTATTTTCATTGGATTTTATTTTACTATATTGTTTCACTCAATCTTTGTGTTGCTTATGTTGAAAATTGAATATAAAAAAAAGAAGTCAAAATGATGGGTGGTTGAGCCACCATCATTGAACAAAAGAAAATGGGTGGGTGCCGCCCATGCAAAGAAGAAAAGGGAGAAAATGAAGCCAAAGTTTGGCTATAAATAGAGGGGTTCTCCCTCTCATTTTTGGTATCCCATAGAAGCAATCCCAAAATTTGAGAAGCAAGAAAATGTAAGAGAAGCATTAAGAGCTTCTAACATGGGAGAGAAATATTCTTAAGCATGTAGTTATATTGAAGGAGCATTTGGCTCCTTAATATGGGTATTACAAGTTTGCTTTGTTAAGGAATATTTCTCGAAATTATATATTTGGGGCTTGGGTGAGAGAAAATTATTTCTGAGAGTGTGGTTGTAATAATTTTCTACATAGTGAATATTTTTTCTCTGGTTGTCTCTTGACAACGGCCGTGTTTTTTCTCCGTATTCGGAGTTTTCCGCGTAAATCTTATGTTGTGTAATTGTTGTATTCTCTATTTAAAATTTTTGTTAATTTGTTACTTGAAAAATTGCTTGGAGTGATCTTGGGAGGAAACTCAATTTCCTAACAATGGTATCAGAGCCATTGATTGAAGTTTTGGTGTCGGGGCACTGTTTACGTAGACGGTGTTGTTCGATATTGTTTCATGTATACGGTACTGTTTATGTGAAGCAGTGAAGCCAAACCAAATAATCCGTGGTGAAGAGCAAAAATTGATTTGTAAAGCATATATATCAGCAGCCGATGTTTTTCAAACTTGTTGGAGTTTGATGTTGTTGAAAAATTAATGGGAGAATGATTTTTTATCGGCTTGTGGAGAATTCAAGTCAAAGGTATATCCAATCTGGTATGCACAAGGATTTGAAGGTGTGGGCAATTTTGCACCTTAAGGAAATTGTCAAGAAGGTGGAGCGGGCTTGGCAAATTGCTCCATAATTAGTAAAAGAGATATTGATATTCTCGCAAATGGTGAATTTTCTTTTTTATAAGAGATTGGGTTAGTTCTTTTGGCATGTAAATCTCCAAGTTGCCATGAAAGAGAACATGTTATTATCAGTGGGGTCCACAAGTTTGCACACGGGCATTGGCTTGGTATAAATACAAGGTGTGTGGTGGAAAAGTTATGTCATGGCTGAAGAATTCTCAGTGAAACCAAGCATCAGAATTGCACCATAAATTTCAGTAGGATATTTTGACATGTGCCGAGAAAAATCTTAGAATGGTTGATTCTAAGTGGTATACTTTTTATGGTGGAGTGTGATAATTCTTTATATTGAGAATTATGATTGTTGGTGAAGACAGTATTTTGTAACAGTGGTTATCAATTTTTTTTTAATCATGATAGAAATTGTTGAAAATTGATTAAAAAAAGAAGTCAAAATGATTGGTGGTTGAGCCACCATCTTTGAATTCAAAGAAGGCGGGTGGCCAAGTTTGCCACCATCTTTGAATTCAAAGAAGGTGGGTGGCCAAGTTAGCCACCATCATTGAACCAAAAAAAAGGGGTGGGTGCCGCCATGCAAAGAAGAAAAGGGAGAGAATGAAGCCAAAGTTTGGCTATAAATAGAGGGGTTCTCCCTATCATTTTTGGTATCCCATAGAAGCAATCCCAAAATTTGAGAAGCAAGAAAATGTAAGAGAGCATTGAGAGCTTCTAACATGGGAGAGAAATATTCTGGAGCATGTAGTTATATTGAAAGAGCATTTGACTCCTCAATATGGGTATTACAAGCTTGCTTTGTTAAGGAATATTTCTCGAAATTACGTATTTGGGGCTTCGGTGAGAGAAAATTATTTCTGAGAGTATGGTTGTAATAATTTTCCACATAGTGAATATTTTTTCTCTAGTTGTCTCTCAACAACGGCCGTCGTTTTTCTCCGTATTCAGAATTTTTTCACGTAAATCTTGTGTTGTGTAATTATTGTATTGTCCATTTAAATTTTTTATTAATTTATTGCTTGACAAATTAGTTGGAGTGATCTTGGGATGAAACTCAATTTCCTAGCAGCTTATGTAATTTTCGACCGTACGGACAACAAAAGTTGCGAAGAAATTGAAGACACAAAAGGTTTCTGGTTATTCTAACGATTCGAATCCGTTTGGTGACTCCAATCTCAATGAGAAGTATGTTTTCTTTATATTTTCTCTTGAATGGGCATTTATTTTTCTTTCCTTCTTTTAATGCATTTGAAGTTTGAAGATTGCGGCCGATGATAATAACTAGTCCAGAATACATGTTTTCATTTTTATGAGGTTGATCATGTTTGTCTTGAATGCATTCTCAGTGGTAAAACTACTTATCTGACGGCTAATGGATCTGAAATAATTACAAATTGGGGGAAGATTTTTCTTTCTTTTATTTTGTATTGATTATAATCTGTGGGTTGCAGATTTGTGTGGCGAAAAAAGACTGAGCGTGATGTTTCTCAAGGTGTGCCCCTTGAAGAGTTTTCTGTTAAAGCAGAGAAAAAGAGACAGAGAGAAAGGATGGTATGCGTTTTGTTTTGTTTTTTATGTTGTTAAATTCTTTGTCGTCCAAATTCTAGTGATTTCATAATTTAGTAATTGATATAGCTAGTTTTTCAGTTCAGTATTTCAATTTATTCATCATCCATTCTCGATGCAGGCAGAAATTGGAAAAGTTAAAAGAAGGAGAGAGGAAAAAGCGCTCGAAAAATCACAACATGAGGAAGAAATGGTAATTTTTGTCCTTTAACAGAGTAAAGTTTTTCTTGTAGAATCTGTTTTCCAAGAGAAATATTTCATGGCTTATTATGATGGAGTTATCTATACTACTATTTGGATGCATTTTGGCTTGGTTAATTATATCCTTCTGCAGGCACTGCTGGCTAGAGAACATGCTCTTGCTGAGTTCCAGGACTGGGAGAAGAAAGAGGAGGAGGTTCGTTGCCGAGCTGTTCATTTTTTAAATTATTTTTAATTTGATCGGCTACTAATATTTTGATTCTACAGTTTCATTTTGATCAAAGGAAACTCGGGCCAGAGATTAGATTGCGTGAAGTTCGTGTCAAGCCTATTGATGTTTTGTGCAAGCACCTTAGCGGCTCGGATGATTTGGACATAGAAATAAATGAACCATAAATGGCTTTCAAGGTGATTTTTTGCTGTAACCTCAATTTTGATATAATAATTATTTTAACAAACATGCATTGACTATGTTTTCTAACTATTCATGTTGGTATTTGATTTGTATTGTTTAATATAGGGCTTGACTGTAAAAGATATGGAAGAGCTTCGTGATGCTATCAAAATGTATTTAGATTTGGACAGAGCTACATCGACTCATGTCGAGTATTGGGAGGTATTATCCCTTCTCACTATTTTGCTCTTTGCTGAGTAGAGATATTCCTTAGTGACGGGTGACAGTTAGAAATTTCTTCGTTTTACAGACTATCTATCTTGCTACCTTTCTAGAATTTGGATATTTTGTAATATCGGTCCTGGTATGAGAACACAATGGAATAGGTGTAACATATGCACTTTGATTTTTCTTAGTTAAGTGTATGATTTAATTTTTCCTCTTCGATATTAACTTTAAAATTTGTCACAATACTAAATCGAGATAAATTGAGCGCGATTAAAAGCTCGAGTAGTCGGATTTTATTTTCGTTACGGGTCCGGTATAAGCTTAATTTGTATTAAGCTTAAGTGTAAAAAAAAAAAAAAAAGAAGCCAGTTTCTATAAATAGAAAGGGGAAGCTAGTTTCCAAAAAAGGAAAGAAGAAGGGCACGCAAGGGAGAGAGAGGGAAAGAGAGTTGACCCGGTTTGACCCGTGAATCCGACCCGACCCGCGACTTTGACCCGGACAAATCTCGCGATTCCGGCCACCTCACCGGGCGAGCTTGGTACCGATCTGAAGCTTGGAAGCCGGCCGTCATAACCCAGCCGTCCTCGTTGTCGGAAAATGACTGGAACGCCGCCGTTTGAAGCTCAAAAATTCATGGCCAAAAACCCATCACTATCGCTGTCGATTTCGCCGGAGTTTGGGCACGCGTCCAGCTAGGTTCTACTCCTCACGTCACCAGCATTATTTTTCGACCAATCTCGTCACCTAAAACGGTCGGATTACCGCCGATCAACCACTTGGAAAGCTCACGGCTTGGGAAGCTCGATCCGCCGCCGTCACCGCGCGTGGGAACTCACGGCCACCACCGTCAGACTCACCGAGGTCTAAACTATTAGACCTAAGCTTCCCGTTGTCGTTGACTGAAGTCCGGTCGCCGTTGACCGGCATGGTCAATTTGGTAAATTCTTAAAACTTTAGGGTGAATTTGTAATTTGTGGAATCAGTGGATAATTTGGTAATTTTAGGTTAGGGCAGTGAGGTAATTTGAGATTTCGAGGGTAATTCGGTAATTTAAGTTGATAAGGACATTTTGGTAATTTTACGCTCCGAGGGTAATTTCGTAATTTCTAGCATTGTGGTTGTTCTCGTGATCTGAATTGAGAACAATTTGGTAATTGAAGATTCTGAGGATATTTTGGTAAAATAATGATGTTGGGGGCATTTTGGTAATTTTGGCATGTAGGGGTATTTTGGTAATTTTCTGCATGTGGGAATAGCTTATTGTTGAAATATATTCATTTCGAGAATTATTATGTAAAATTAGTTGTATTTTAAATTTACGGAGAATGATTATGTCGTTTCCTTGATTAGGAGGATCCGCGAATGAGAATCAACCCGCAGACGTTGTTGATACCGAGTCTGGACTTCGTTACTGTGAGTGGAATATACAAAATCTATTTTCATAGTATATTTTGATTTTACAATGCAGTACAACTTGTTTTGATAAATGAATATTTAATGCTTTGATTTAATGATTTTCTAGAAAATTGATTTTTATATCCGTGTTGATATTTATTGTTATCAAGAATGAGTTTGATTAATTATTTTATTGTCATTTTTGAGTAAATACATGATATTAGAATTGAGTGGATTTTGAGATATATTGAATAAAAAGAAAATGAGATTTCAGATGTGATTATATGTTTATGTACACGTGTATAAATATTGTTTGGAAAATCATTGGACAGTACCCCTCCCTTCCAGATACAGAGATATAGATAATATGAGATGAATACAGATATACAGATGAGATGAGATAGAGGCCTTTGGGGCCCGTTTAAACACACATAGAGGCTTTGGGCCGTGTGTTTGGGTGTTTTTGCCTTTTGGGGGCTGATGCATGCAGTATGATGATTACATGGATACAGATGTTGAGATACATGAGATATGAGATGAGATTTCCCCATCTATCCGTTGTAGCTCCGGGGCATGATGGTTCCATGATTGTCCGTCCGTCGAGGTCCAGATATGATGAGATCATTCCCCCGGGTACTTGTTTGATGATAGTATTTGATATTATAAGTATTATGATTTCATTAATTTTATGCAGATTTATATAATATAGTTATTTCAGTGACTGATTTGAATTGAATATGTTTATATAAGTTCTTATGATATTTTGATGAAATTGATTTGAGAAAGATTAAATCATTTGGAATAAATTTATTTTTTCAAAAACTACTATCCACTCACTGAGCTCACTGAGTTTTATACTCACCCCGTTTTTATTATATTTTTCCCCCCCACGGGAGATTTGCAGGTAAATCAGTCGACCCAGCAATGATAATTAGATTTGAAATTGTGGCCACGTGATGGTGTTAGGAGTCATAGATTTAATGTTTTGATATTTGGGATATTGCGAATTATATTTATTTGCTATATTTTGTAATTAAGGATAACTATTGTATTTTAATATTAGAATGATTTGGGTGATTTTTGGTATGTTGATTTGTGAAGTTGGTTATGAAGGTTGGATGGATATTAAGTTTTTTTTTTGGGAGTATTGTTTTGTAAATTGTAGGTTTGCGAATGTTTTATTTATAGGGGAGATTCTGTTGAATTTCTGACAGAATTCTTAGATATCATTATTATTATCGATTCGATTATACGAGTTTAGAATGACTCGCCCTGGGCGTGCGGGACGGGTCATTTCAATAGGATTTATGTTGTTGACTCCATAATCATGTAGAATAAGGTTTTTGCCAATTTGAGGATTTAGAGTGTCCTCAAAAGTCTTATATTTTCCTTTTGGTCACCCTCTCTTCTTGGTTGAAATGATTGCTTTTAGAGCATTTCTCAATGACGGTGACAGCTAGACATTTCTTCATTTACAGACTATCTATCTTGCTACCTTTCTAGAATTTGCATATTCTGTAATATCGGTCCTGGTATGAGAACACAATGGAATGGGATTTATGTTGTTGATTCCATAATCATGTAGAATAAGGTTTTTGTCAATTTGAGGATTTAGTGTCCTCCAAAGTCTTATATTTTCCTTTTGGTCACCCTCTCTTCTTGGTTGAACTATTGCTTTAAGATAATATCTAACTTATCAGAACATTATGACCATGAATATTGTATTTAGCACCTTAGATGTTGGCTAAAAATAATTGCTGGTACTTGTCACAATAAGATGTGAATATCTCATAGGTGGTGCTTCGACATGTGTAATTAATTCTACAGGCGCTTATGGTGGTTTGTGATTGGGAATTAGCTGAAGCACGGAAGAAGAATGCACTAGATCGAGCTCAGGTGCGCGGGTAGGAACCTCCTGCTGAGTTGATTGCAGAAGAAAGGGGTTTGCATTCTAGTATTGAAGCAGATGTCAGGAATCTTTTGGAAGGAAAGACTCACAAGGAGCTTGAAGCATTACAAACCAAGATAGATCTGCAGATGTGTGCGGGCACAGCCATTGTGGTTGAGTACTGGGAAAGCCATTCTTAAACAGCTTCATATATATAAGGCAAAGGTACTCAGTTCTAAACATTTGTAAATAATTTTTCTATGTAATGTGCAACTTGTTCTGGACTTCACTACTAACTAGCTACAATTATAGGCTTGTTTGAAGGAAATACATGGTAAAATGCTGCGTAAGCATCTGCAACGCCTTGAGCAAGCTCTGGAGGGTGCAAAATTTGAAACTGATCTTGATTCAATGCGTGAAGCAGAGGTTATTGAGCATAATGACGACGGTATGCGTATTTTTATTAGCTATGGTAAAATTCTGGATTCTTTTTAACGTTATTGCATTTATAGTCATTGACTAATATTTCTTTGACATAGATGCTGGAAATTTCTCTCCAGAACCTATTTTGGAGAAAGAGTCTCAAGAGTCGGAGGAAGAGGCTGGATCATTTTCACCAGAACTATTACATGGTGATGGTGACGAAGAAGCTATTGACCCTGACAAGGATAGGGCTTTACTGGTAACTTGTCTAATACAATGCATATTGTCTATTTAAGAAGCTTATTGAGTTGAAAAGCTGTTTATATGTTTAACCATGTCATTACTTAGCAGGAATGTAAACGAATTGCAGTTTTGGAAGACCAGCAAAGACGAATTCAAGAAGCTATGGCATCAAAGCCAACTCCATCAGAAGATAACTTTGAACTGAAAGCCATGAAAGCAATGGGAGACATGGAAGAAGGGGACGCCGAATTTGGGTCTGGTGCAGAACATAACCTGGACTCACAGGTTGGTCTTCATCCATTCTGTTCATCTTCCTTTACTAAGGGGTTATTTGATATTATGATTTGCTTACAAAATTCTCGTATGCAGGTGTATTGGTGGCATGATAAATACCGACCAAGAAAACCAAAGTATTTCAACCGTGTTCACACTGGATATGAGTGGAACAAATATAATCAGACTCACTATGACCATGACAGCCCACCACCCAAAATTGTGCAAGGGTATAAATTCAATATCTTTTACCCTGACCTCGTTGACAAGACAAAGGCTCCTTCATACACAATTGAGAAAGATGGAAGCAATGGTGAGACATGCATCATTAGGTTCCAAGCCGGGCCTCCATACGAGGACATTGTAAGTTGTTGACTCGATCTATTTGGTAGTCTTGCTTTTGTATACAATGATTAAATTACCCTTGACTTACCAGCTTGTCTTCTTGAAATTGCAGGCATTTAAAGTTGTTAACAAGGAATGGGAGTATTCTCATAAGAAAGGATTCAAGTGCACATTTGAACGTGGGATATTACATGTATACTTCAACTTCAAACGCTACCGCTACCGTCGGTGATTTGTGGAAAGGCCGTTTTGCTAATTTTTTTTGTCTGTCTCTTTTTCTCTGCTTTAACAGAAAACTCTTCAGGCGGCAAACCTTGAGAAACATCACGCCAATCTTTTTTCGCCATACAAATCTGCAACCCACAGATTATATTCAATACAAAATAAAAGAAAAAAAAAATTCTTCCCCCAATTTGTAGTTGTTTCAGATCCATGAGCCGTCAGATAAGTACTTTTACCATTAACAATGCATTCAAGACAGACATGATCAATATCATAAAAGTGAAAACATGTCTGCACTAGTTCTAATCATCAGCTGCAACCTTCAAATGCATTAAAAGAAGGAAAGAGAGATAAAAAGGCCATTCAACAGAAAATTGTTTAGAATTTAGATCTATTTGAACAGGAAAATAAAATCCTAGATAAATTAATTAACTTAGGTAATTAGTCTTCAAATTATTGCTATTGATTACTGTTCATACAATACTTTTTTACTTTTTTATACAATACTATTCATACTAGTTACTATTCATAGGTAGTGTTAATTGCACTATTTATTACCTTAATTCTATCATATATATTAGAAATAGTAAATTGCAGAAAGTAAAATACATAGAGAATTTTTACGTGGTTCGGGTTACAATCTTACATTCATAGGGTCATGCTCAGACAATAAGCAATTCACTAAGTAATGAAAGATTACAACCTATTAGATTCTTACACAATTTTAGACTCTTTTTTACTTTTGCAACCACCTCGTTTAATCTAACTTAGTTGAGCTTGGATAGCAAACATGACTCGTCTTCAATTGTGTTTGTTGCTTTGCATGAGATCCCCTCAACATAACAAATGGCCCTTTCAAGACGAAGTGATCAAAGCAATAATACAGAATGTCTAATGAGAAACTTGATATTATGAAGACTTGATGAATAAGACTAAAATGTCTTAGAGACATGAAACATTATATGTGGCCAAATAGGGTTTCTTCTAGTTCTCTGCATTGGTTGCTTCTTTGATATAAAATACAATGTCTTCTTCATATTTGCAATGTGTGAAATACTTTCCTTTATATAGGTATCATATTTTACCCCAAACCCTAGTAGAGGAGTACTAAGATATGCTTTCTTGAGAGTCCAATATTCTATTAATATTTGATATACTTACCAATATAGTAGTCATTTTCATTTAAAACTCTTTGATATGTAATCCTACTTACACGTCAATTTCGTTCTATGCTGTCTAAAAATATTATCCAATATTCTACAAAATCTAATTTAATTAATTCCCAATACTAGACAAATCCTTAATAAAAGCAAACAAATCCCTACTAAAAGGAATAAATAAATTACAATATTATTAGCGCAATGATATTAATCATAAAATCCCTAAAATTTTTTATAGAAACACACTTTTCATTGAGAATGGAGTCACCAAATGGATTTGAATCGTTAGAATAAGCAAAAACCTTTGTGCCTTCAATTTCTTGCAACTTTTGCTGCCTGCGCAATTGAAAATTACAAGAGCAACAATATATATATATATATATATTGAGTGAAACAATATAGTAAAGGAAAATCCAACCAAAATAATAAAAAACATTAAACATTTCTTTGTGCTTTCTTAGCCAAATGCTCAACGATTTCCACTTCAGTAATTTTCCTCGAAGACTTCCGCTTTCTGTGGTCACGCTTGCTCTCATTGCTATTATCACTAGAACTATCTTAGTCCCCTCTGCATTTGTTGCTTTCGCTTCTTCTTCTATCACCTCAAAACTATCTGATCCCTCGTCATGTCTATTTCTCTTATCATTCTCTACGTTTGCGACGTTTGCGTGAGCTCCTTTCTAATGACTCATCGGAAATGGTGTATGAGTTGGACTTGGACTATAACTCGGATTATTTCTATCTTTCACTTTGACTTCTTCTTTTGGAAGAAGACTTCTCTCTTGCTCTTTCTACTCTTTCCATGACTGCCCATTTCACAAAAACCTGTTCAAGTTACCACAAGTGAGTGAAACGAATAAGAATATAGGTCAGGGCATCTTTGGTTCTATATAATCATTTAAACCTTGGACAAGAAACCAAACAAACAAATTCTATTATGATAAGGATGTAATTTACAAATGAAGAACTGCTCAATATAAACAAATTGATATTAAAATAATTAATATTAACCACGAACATAAGTAACCAAAAAATGAATAGAATATTTGACTCAGGCTAGAATTCTACAGATCTACTATAGTCCAATATGCAAGTTCAAACTCCAAGAACATTGATCAGAGCAAGAAATCGCAAATTCCCTAAGTTTTTTTTCAACGAGAAAACAATTATCAAAGTTCCAAATTTTCAGACGATGAGTCATCGTATCTCTTTCTTTCACTTCGACTTCTTTTTTTTAAGAAGACTTCTCTATTGCTCTTACTACTCTTTTCATGCCTACCCATTGCACAAAAACCTGTTCAAGTTACTACGAGTGAATGAAACAAATAATAACGTAGGTCAGACCATTTTTTGTTCTGTACAATCATTTAAACCTTGGACTAGAAACCAAACAAACAAATTTTATTATGATAACAAAGTAATCTACAAATGAAGAACCGCTCAATGAAAACAAAATGAGATTAAAATAATTAATATTAACCACAAACATTCAGTTTAGATCGGAAACAAATAGGTAATCTAAAAATGAATACAAAATTTGATTCGGGCTAAAATTCTACAGATCCATTACAAAGTCCAACATGCAATAAGTTCAAACTCCAAGGACATTCATCAAAGTAAAAAAATCAAAAATTAACAAAGTTTTTTCTTTTCAATAAAAAATAATTATTAAAGTACCAAATTTTCAAAATCAGTATAGTAGAAATATGGTCCACAAATTCCATTAGCGTTAGTGTAAATTTCCCCAGCTCTACATATATAAATTATTTGTTTTATTACTATCTCTTGGTTTTTTTAGTATTGTCTTGTTCACTTATTTGGCTAAATAATAATAATGTATACTTTTAGCTTGTATACCTTTTCTTGATTTACTTCTCTAGACTAGGTATACATTTAGTTTGTAAAATCAGCCATTAACCCATTGAATGCATAAGTATCAGGCTATTGTCACATGAAAAAACATTACACGGACAAAACCCCTCTAATTTGCACGAATTGTATCTTCTCAGCATACGTTACTATTAATTCAATCACTAACGGCAGAAAACAACCAATTAAGATAAAAGGAAACAAAAAAATTGTCTCAAATTATAAAATTTCAAGATTGATAATTCGTGGGGTCGAGTCGTGTTGTTATTTGAATCTTTAATCCTAGGGTTTAATTTTGTCTTTTAGAAACCAAAAGATTCCTAAAATAGTAGCGTTTGAATGCAATACACTAACCTTAATGGACAGCTTTCTAGTGGAACGACAGTAACGTATAGACGATCGGCGACAAAGAAACAACTTCTATGGCAAGGTTGCTTTCGGAAGTGAGAGGATAGACAATGCAGGCAGCTTTTCAGCTTGGGAGAAATTGCAAAATTTGTTTTTTAATATTTTTTATGTAATGATTAATATGTAAGTTTGCATAATGTAATTATTCACTTATTAATTATCCACATGTAACCGCCTTTGGATCACTTTCATGCGTATGTTAAAAATAAAATTTAATAGTTTATTGCATGCCGCTCACTAATCATGAGTATTATTTAAGTTCTTAATCTCAAATCTCTTCTAGTATTTTAAAAAGAAACAATATTCAGCTGAAAAATGACGATAGCATAAAAATAGACAAAGAACCAAACCAAACCGACGGGTCAGAATAACTTAATGTACATATAACGCAGCATTATAACATTGATAACATACAATTACATATTTGTATTAGACTTTGTCTTGAATGTTTTGACATAGTTTACACAAAATTGCCACTACTCCCATTCCAGATAGGAAAATCAAAGCTGAGTAGAACAAAACCAACGTAAATATTAAAATGCTTTGCTAAGTCATTACGGTTATAAGAGTTTATACAGCGGAAGTTCCACTGTTGAGTGATGAGATTATGGAGAATGTACATAGATTTTTAATAGGTAGGACAAGGCATGGGTGACAGAGAATTTATTTGCTTCCGAGGATTGATTATTGGTGAATGGTGACCATTTAGTTTAGTGGATGCCGATTCATGTTTGTATAAATCCACATGCATAGACACAAGCAAGAAAAGACTGGCATTGTCGCTGAAGGAGATGGGCACAATGACAATCATGCCTTTTGCTTTTACTCCTACCTTATTCTCTGCGATTGCATTGTTGGGGAAAAATTAGGTTTTTTAAATTTTTATAAAACCTTTTTAATGACCGTTCTCATATAATATATAAGAACACGTAATCTAGAAATCGTACCTTGAAAATCCGAGTTGGCTTTTTCCGCTGAAGTGATTTAGGCTCCTGGATCACGATCTGCCACCACCACTCCTGTTAGATCACGATCCGCCACCACCACGCCTGTTAGATCACGATCCGTCACCACCACGCTTGTTGGATCACGAACTGTCACCAATGATCTTCCAGGTTATGACTCAGGTTCGATCTGCACTTGACGTGTGGGCGCCTTTATCACTACCAAAGCAACTAGCATGAGAAAAATTTTCTCTCAACAATGGAGAGAAAAATCTTATTCTTAGATCTGTATAAAGTGGCCTCTTATTTTCTGTTGAGAAAATAAGCCTTTTATATCTACCTCTTAGTGAAACCCTAGGCTCCAAATTAAACTCACGTTATTTACTTTTTCAATAGGGGACCCACCTTGTAAAATAACATAAGGCCTCTTATACAAAAGCTAATTAAATGGAGCCTCCCACTAAATGATATATTTAGGCTTTTGATTGCTAGTTATCTTGCTTATTAGTCCAGTAGTGGTGCAGTCAATTAAATGAGCTAACCCGGGGATCATTTGGGAACATACAATAGTGGCTACAATAATTAGGCATGTAATTAAACTAGCCAAATTATTTAATTCCAAATCTACTCCACTAAAAGATTGGAACTGACTTCCATAATTGTATGCTCGAATAATAATTCGTCCCAAGCCACATTGATTTCTTTACTGCGCAATCCTTTGTACCACATCGTTAATTAAATTGATATCTCAACTGTCCAATCAATTTAATAACATCTTATTCCTTGATCCTTACTGGTTTTCTCTAATGATCATTTTCAACATATTAAATATGTTGACACACTCTGGCCAGAGAATTCTATGATCAAGTGCCGAAAACCTATCAAGAGATGTGTTGTACAAATTCTATATTGTTAATCTATAACTTCAATACTCATAATTGCTCCCACCAAGATACCGGGTAATCTTGACCACAAGGATGTGTCGTGCCCATTGGTAACTCAAATGGAATAACAATCACAATCATGAAATCATAATTAACTCAAGATTAAGATTACAGTAAAATCAACGCCTATGAGATTTAATAAGTCTGACAGTTATTACAAAATTAATTAAATCTCATATGTGATCCAGTTCAATGTAGTCGTACTACATCAATAAATTCATACATGATTAAGACAAATCATTCAATGAATTTATTACAGTTTATACCTAAATAAAGTGCCCAACTTTATTTATCAACTGCGAACTTAAATTTATTTAATCATAAGATAACTTGTATTTATGTCTTCTGTGAATCCACATGGTGATCACATAAATACATATAATATGATTAAATGGACTTTAATACAAATATAAATGCAATTAAGATATTTGAATAAAATACCTCATTAATTTTATTAATCAGAAAAATGTTTATTACAATTAAATAAACACATATGCTTTTAAAGAGCATAATTTCCCAACAATCTCCCACTAGCTCTCAAAGCATATCTAGCATATTGCTCATGCTCTAGGGCTCTAATGGCAGGTTATAAAGGTTTCCCACTAATGGCCATTGTAATAAGAACTGCCATTTAGCATCTAATGCCATTTGGGGTACTGTCATATAACCTTTCTACACTATTCCCTTATGAGATGATACTTCCTGTCAATATGTTTTGTTTCTTGTGGTTCCTTGGTTCCTTAGATTGAGCTACCGCACCACCATTATCACAAAATAATTTCAGGGGTGCAGTTACAACAGGTACCACCTCAAGATTTCGTAGGAACTTGCGGAGCCATATAGCTTCTTTTGCAGCTTCAGATGTAGCCACATATTCAGCTTTAGTTATTGAGTCTGTGATACAAGATTGTTTCACACTCATCCAACTAATAGCTCTACTTCCTAGTGTAAACATATAGCCGGAAGTTGATTTTCTAAAATCTTTATCTGACAAAAAATCAGAATTAGTATAACCCACTAGTATAAGTTCATCACCAGAATACACAAGCATATAATTTTTAGTTCTTTTCAGATACTTTATAATATGCTTGACTGCAGTCCAGTATTGAGGTCCAGGATTAAAATGATATCTACTAACCATCCCTACCGCAAAATAGATGTCTAGTGCAAAGCATGGCATACATAAGACTTCCCACAGCTTCTGCATAGGGAACTCGTCTCATTCTCTCTATCTCTTCAGATGTTTTAAGTGATTAATCCTTAGAGAATGTAATTCCATGTCTGAATGGTAATAAACCAGTCTTGGAATTTTCCATGCTAAATCTAGCCAATATATTATCGATATAGACCGCTTGAGACAAGGCTGAAGTTTTATTCTTCCGGTCTCGTAGTAACTTGATACCAAGAATATAACTTGTCTCTCACAGGTCTTTCATATCAAATTGTTTTGCTAACCAAATCTTTATTGTAGTCAATACTCCTATATCGTTTCCAATCAGGAGAATATTGTCTACACAAAGAACTAGGAAGGCTATAAATTTTCCCTGAATTTTCTTGTACACACATGGTTCATCAATGTTCTGAATGAATCCAAGCGATTTAATCGCTTGATCAAATCTGATGTTCCATGACCGAGATGCTTGCTTCAATCCATAAATGGATCTCTGCAACTTGCATACCATGTGTTCTTGGCCTTTTTTGTATAAATCCATCTGGTTGCTGCATGTAGATGTTTTCTTCAAGATGCCTGTTAAGAAAGGCAGTCTTGACATCCATGTGCCAAATTTCATAATCTAGCACTGCAGCAATGGAGAGCAGAATCCTGATGGATTTAAGCATAGCAACCGGAGAAAAGGTTTCCTCATAATTGATTCCTTCTTTCTGAGTAAACCCTTCGGCTACTAATCTTGCTTTAAATGTCTCCACCCTTCCGTCTACTCCTCTTTTTCTCTTGTAGATCCACTTGCACGCTATAGGTTTTACCCCATTTGGTGCCTCTACAAGTTCACAGACTTTATTGGAATACATAGATCCCATTTCTTGATTCATGGCCTTTTTCAAAATTCAACATCTCTATCTATTAGAGCTTCGTTGTAACTAGTGGGATCTTGTACATGTTCATCTGAGATAGCCGTATAGGTTTCTCCCAAAAGCATGTATCTCGCAGGTAACCTAGTTACCCTCCCATTACGACGAGGTTCTAAAAGTGATGGTTGTTCAAGGATAATCCTGTATTGATCAGCTTGTTGTTGTTGTTCTTCCTGTTATATAACAGGTGTTGAAAGCTGAACAACAACCTGATCTTTTTTAGTTCTCTAGTTTTACCTTACTCTTAGGTTATAAGTCATTATATAGTCTTCCTCAAAGAAAGTAAAGAATATTTCTATAAATACATTTCTATCTTGAGGACTATAATTCAGACTTTTCCTTATTCCTTTAAGATACCTAAAAACTGCAAGCTTCTGAACACGAATCCATATTCTCTATCTCTGATTCTAGTATAAATACTAGCAAACTCCAAATACGAATATGTCTCAAACCATGTTTGTGACTTTTTCATAATTTCTCGGAGTAGTAGTCACCGAGATAGATGAAACTAAGTTCAATAAACTTTGTAGTTTCAAATACTAGTATCTGGAATAAAAAAGGTAAATGATAAACCACTTAGTATATATCTTGTCTTATCCAAAAGAATCGTGTTTCTCCATTTAATTACACTATTGTATCATAGTGTTCATTGACAACCAAATAGTGCTAGAATTCTCCATAGAGATATTCTTTGTTTCGATCATATCGAAGTTCTTTTATGTTCATTGTCTAATTGCTTCTGTCTTATCCACGTATTCTTTTGAATTTCAAAAGCAATGGAATCATGACGCATTTAGACAAACATAAATTAAAATGAATATTCATCAACAAGATTGATAGAATACTCATAACCTCTTATAACATGTAAACTGATTAGTCCGTATACATTTGTATGCGCTAAATCATCAAATACAATGTTATGCTTTTAGCTCAAAAAGAGCATCCTTGTCATATTACTATTCTAAATAAGATTTATAGAGTTACAATGATCAATCTTAATAGGCCAACAAGTCTATCATTAATCATTCTCTTAAAATCTTATTATAGTTTATATGACTTAAGCATAAATATCAGAGGTGATTTTGGTTTGAAGAAACATTTCTTTTCTTAGATAGATGCATATACTCTTTATCATTATATCTTACTTTGAATAGATCAATAGACTTATATGATATAAATTGTCTTTATAAACAGAGGATCAAAAAATAACAGTGTACTTCTGTTTATTAAAACAAGTCACCGAAATTAAATTCCTCTAATGTTTGGAAAATAAAGACAAATATCAAAACTAAAGCCTTGAACAATTGATCTAGTCTTTCAATTGATATAAACTAGCATGTCTTCAACTGCGGTTTGAAGCTTTCTTCACTTAATCTCTTGGTTTCCTGAAAACCAAATAAATGAATTACAAATAAGATTAGTTATCTCAGAATTCATCATTGTATGAATCAATAGAAGTCTGAACTAATTAGGAAGCTTAAAGATTTCCTATACCTGATTTTAATAATCTTAGGACAATCTTTCTTCCAGTGACCCTTCTGTCCACATTTGTAACACTTGCCTTTTGGCTTGCCACTTCTTTTAGTGGACAGTTTGCCGATCCCCACTCTTGCTTGCTCATTCTTGTCTTTCGACTTAAGCCTTGAAGAGAATCCTTTTTCAGGAAGTTTTCTGCTATGATAAAATTCTTCTATAGCATGTAGTTCGTGCATTAATTCAATTAAGGTCATATCTTTATTGTTTAAGATATAGCTGACCTTAAACTCTTTGAATGTATCAGGTAAAGATTAAATCACTATGTTAATCTTTGATTTATCATTGATTTGGACACCATGAATCTCTACCTCATTCAAATAGTCCATCATATTGAGGACATGATCACGAACTTTTGTGCATTCTTCCATCTTAGCATCCGTAATACGTTTTAATGCTGCTTCTCTGGCAAAATGGGTATTTTGCCCAAACATCTGATGAAGACTAGCCATTATTTAAGTGGCTGTTTCCATGCTCCGATGTTTCTTATGCAGCTCCACAGAAATCGAAGCCAATATATAGCGCTTAGCCATTTTGTTAGCTTCGCACCATTTCTCATAAGGCTCCCTCTGATTTCTATAATCATATAACGATGGTTCAGGAGGGCAAGGCTGGGTCAACACATATTTGCTTCCCTTAGCAGTGAGAATATTAAATAGATTGCGTTTCCAATCTAAATAATTTTCACCAGTGAGTTCATTTTTAACAAGGATAATTAATAATGGGTTGATGGAAGACATTTTCTGAAAAATAAAACATCCATGCATAAATAATTTGAAACTGAATTCACAATAAATGACAAAAATGTAAAAAATCATAAATGCATTTTAATTTATTGTAACGATAATCTAGTACCGCTTTGACAAGCTATCCGTTGGGGAAGTCATGTCTACACTTACTAGACCCAATTATGCATTAGATTATTTACTTTCATGTAGAGACATGATAAATAATTATCGTTATCATTTTGGGCCTTAATTTGTTAACAGAGCTTCGTTGGGAAGGTTAATAACAAATTTTAGTTGAGTGTATAACCATTGTTTCAATCTACGTATTTTTCATATCAATAGTCACCGTTGGGGCGAACAATTGATTGAAAAATATTTCAATTTTATCTTTGAAGAAGTTCATCAAATAAAATATCTAATATATATACCCTCCGTAGGGAGCATCACCGTATCATGAAGTCGAGGTATATATATAATTTTATTATTGAACTAACAATGGAGCCCGTGGGAAAAATTATCTTGAATTTTCCCTCTCCCACTCAATATTTTAAAATTGATTTTTCATTTTTAAAACATACATATTGTTAATTGCATGCTTCCTATAATATTATCTAGATGATATCCAATATTATTAAGCATAGACAAATATCAAACAATATAGTGAAATTCATTATTTAATGAATGACATGTATCATTATGCATAGAGTGGCACTTCCTATTCTATATGACATGTTATCATGGCATGTTATCATCCAAAACATAACATATAGAAAAACAATTAAATAATCTTAATTCATGGCTTTCCTAATAATGAAAAATACATTAACCCTAAGCCTAATCTTCATTGGGCTTCTTGTCAATGTCCATCTTCCATAAGTTGTCTTTATTAATGGACTAGGGAAAATTGGGCTTTTAAATTTATAATTGGTCCAATTTTAATTTTTAAAGGAAATAAAAAAAATTATTAAAATAAAACTTTTGGACCAAAAATAAATTTAATGTATTTAATTTTGTCTATGCATTTTTAATCCATTAAACCCAATTGAAATTGGGCCTAAAACTAGGATTCATTAAGCCCAAAATCGTTTTTGGACTTAAATGCAAAAACTTAAAACGTATATACCCAAAAGAAAAACTTATGAAACCATAGGGCCCTTCATGATAAAAACCATGAAACCCTAAAATCATATTTTTCTTTCTTTCGTCTTCCCCAGCCGCCAACTCCAAAACCAGCCACCACTGTTCAGACGCCAGCCGACCTCCGACGCCGAACCATCCGCCGCCGCATCGCCGGAAACGCACCAAGCTCGCGTGTGCAACTCGCTGCTCGTGTAGCGCGCGCGCGCGGCCTGTGCCAGCCCGCGCTGCGTGGCCAGCAGCCTGTGCCAGCGCGCGCTGCGCGCACAAGCCACGCTTCACGCGTGCGCTGGCTGCTGCGCCCTGCTGCTGCGCGCGTGCTGCTGTCTCCAGCAAGTTTCCGCAATTTTCCAGCAAGCTTCCAGCAAGTTTCCGTAATTTTCCAGTGATGAATTACAAATTTCCTATGCCAATTTTGGCTTACAAAATTTCTATTACTGTAAAATAAATCAAGAGAGAAATATAGTGATAATAAACCACCCCTCTTGTTACAGATCCAAACAAAAAAATACAACGGAAAATCTAACCATGAATTAAGACAAACCAAAACATGCTTTATTCATATATTACACAGATAATATATTTCTGAATAAATTGTGCCACTCTAATACATAAATTTCAAGATTAATTTCATACGAAATTCTTATATATTAATATGAGATATCTCTGATACCAATTGTTGGGGAAAAATTAGGTTTTTTAAATTTTTATAAAACCTTTTTAATGACCGTTCTCATATAATATATAAGAACACGTAATCTAGAAATCGTACCTTGAAAATCCGAGTTGGCTTTTTCCGCTGAAGTGATTTAGGCTCCTGGATCACGATCTGCCACCACCACTCCTGTTAGATCACGATCCGCCACCACCACGCCTGTTAGATCACGATCCGTCACCACCACGCTTGTTGGATCACGAACTGTCACCAATGATCTTCCAGGTTATGACTCAGGTTCGATCTGCACTTGACGTGTGGGCGCCTTTATCACTACCAAAGCAACTAGCATGAGAAAAATTTTCTCTCAACAATGGAGAGAAAAATCTTATTCTTAGATCTGTATAAAGTGGCCTCTTATTTTCTGTTGAGAAAATAAGCCTTTTATATCTACCTCTTAGTGAAACCCTAGGCTCCAAATTAAACTCACGTTATTTACTTTTTCAATAGGGGACCCACCTTGTAAAATAACATAAGGCCTCTTATACAAAAGCTAATTAAATGGAGCCTCCCACTAAATGATATATTTAGGCTTTTGACCCAAATTGCTAGTTATCTTGCTTATTAGTCCAGTAGTGGTGCAGTCAATTAAATGAGCTAACCCGGGGATCATTTGGGAACATACAATAGTGGCTACAATAATTAGGCATGTAATTAAACTAGCCAAATTATTTAATTCCAAATCTACTCCACTAAAAGATTGGAACTGACTTCCATAATTGTATGCTCGAATAATAATTCGTCCCAAGCCACATTGATTTCTTTACTGCGCAATCCTTTGTACCACATCGTTAATTAAATTGATATCTCAACTGTCCAATCAATTTAATAACATCTTATTCCTTGATCCTTACTGGTTTTCTCTAATGATCATTTTCAACATATTAAATATGTTGACACACTCTGGCCAGAGAATTCTATGATCAAGTGCCGAAAACCTATCAAGAGATGTGTTGTACAAATTCTATATTGTTAATCTATAACTTCAATACTCATAATTGCTCCCACCAAGATACCGGGTAATCTTGACCACAAGGATGTGTCGTGCCCATTGGTAACTCAAATGGAATAACAATCACAATTATGAAATCATAATTAACTCAAGATTAAGATTACAGTAAAATCAACGCCTATGAGATTTAATAAGTCTGACAGTTATTACAAAATTAATTAAATCTCATATGTGATCCAGTTCAATGTAGTCGTACTACATCAATAAATTCATACATGATTAAGACAAATCATTCAATGAATTTATTACAGTTTATACCTAAATAAAGTGCCCAACTTTATTTATCAACTGCGAACTTAAATTTATTTAATCATAAGATAACTTGTATTTATGTCTTCTGTGAATCCACATGGTGATCACATAAATACATATAATATGATTAAATGGACTTTAATACAAATATAAATGCAATTAAGATATTTGAATAAAATACCTCATTAATTTTATTAATCAGAAAAATGTTTATTACAATTAAATAAACACATATGCTTTTAAAGAGCATAATTTCCCAACATGCATGAGCTCTTTTCTGGTGGCTTATCGGAATCGGTATATGAGTCAGACTTGGACTCCAACTTAGACGATGAGTCATCGCATCTTTTTTTTTTCACTTCGACTATTTCTTTTCGAAGAGGACTTCTCTCTTGGTCTTACCACTCTTTCCATGCCCACCCATTACACAAAAAACTGTTCAAGTTACGACGAGTGAGCGAAACGAATGAGAACATAGGTTAGGGCATTTGGTTCTGTACAATCATTTAAACCTTGGACCAGAAACCAAACAAACAAATTCTATTACGATAAGTAAGTAATCTACAAATGAAGAACAGCTCAATAAAAACAAAGTGATATTAAAATAATTAATATTAAGCACAAACATTCCGATTAAATCAGAAACAATCAAGTAATCTAAAAATGAATAGAAAATTTGATTCGGGCTAAAATTCTACAGATCCATTATAAAGTCCAACATGCAAGTTCAAACTCTAAGAACATTCATCAAAGTAAAAAATCACAAATTCACAATTTTTTTTTCAATAAGACAACAATTATCAAATTACCAAATTTTCAGACTCAATATAGTAGAAATATGGTCCATAAATTCCATTAGCTTTGGTATAAATTTTCCTAGCTCTATAGAAATAAATTAATTATTTTAATATCACCTGCTTTTTGAGTGCTATCTTGTTCACTTATTTGGCTAAATAATAATAATGTATACCTTAGTTTGTATATCTTTTCCTGATTTACTTCTCTAGAGTAGGTATATCTTTAGTTTGTAAAATCACCCATCAACCCATTGAATGCATAAGTAGGGGTGGGAAAAACCGAACCGGAATAGAAAAAAATTCGGTTTGGTTCCGTATTTTAATTTAGAAATAACCGAATATCGAAATACTGAACTGAACCAATAATATCATTCGGGTCCCTCTCTTTTATAAAGAGAGCTAAATGGAAAGGAAAATAATAGCTTTGTCAACCGCGCTTGTGGAAGTGAGAATTAGGCATGGGCTGAATTTTTTTCCTAATCATATTAAAATAAACATATCCGAGTCCGGGATTCTTGTGGCTTTACCTAAACCTAGACCCGTATTGATATAATCACATCCAGGTAATGAATTTATTTAATTTGGTACGGGTTGAACCCGGCCCAGATTATTCGGGTTCATCCAGTCGAAGTCGGATCCTGATTAAGAGTTTGTTTGGAATTAAGGTAAAGCTACAAGAACAGTTCCTGTAAAAGTTAATAATATATAGTAAATACAATTGTTTAATAATAATTTTAACAAAATTATTAAAGGTATAATAAAATTTTCATCATACAAGTAAAAAATCATATTACGATAGCTTTCAAGTTACACCAGCTAGTGTTTACCAAACACTTTAATACTGTAACTTAAAAGGTACAGCTGCCTAATCTCAATTTCAAACGCACCCTAAATTGGTTTGAAAATATGTTTGTAGAAACACGGTTTAAAACTCCTGACTCTACTTTATAAGCCTTTATCAAATTACCAAAATATTTTAGGCTATAATCGGGCTACCAAAGCCGTGTTTAAAATAAGTTTTTCAAAAAAATAATAGAATCTTTTACTGAATTCCTAAATTTCTGTAAAAATAAATTTTTTTTTGAAAAAATCTTTTCTCTTGAACAATAACAATACTGATGCTTTGAAATATAAATTATATATTTGTTAATTAAGCAAAATTTCTTAACTCATAATAAATAAAATTAAAAGGAATGAAAAAGATTTATTCACTAATCGTTATCTAATTGATATGTAAAATTAAAGAATGTTTATTTTAAATTATTTTTTGTTGTTTTGAACTGGTTGTTACTAGAAGGGTTAAAGGCCCTCGTTCTAAGCTTGTTTCTTTTTAGCCGGCCAACCTACATCATACAATTGAATTCACATTTATAATTATTGACTTGACAACAAAGAGATAAGAAGATAAGATTATATATACAATTGGTATTTCTTCATTGAACTAATAAAAGAAAAACTTCAGCACATTGAACTGCAGATTTTTTAGTTAAAGGTTATCAGTATAGTCCTTTGAAAACCAATTGCTGTTCAGAGAATGGATATTAAAATGATTTAACTTCATCCCGTCGTAGTTTTAAGGGTAATTACTGCACCTTATCGGTCATGCACTCATATTTCAATATAACTACTAGTTGACACAACATTGCTAACTAGTTGACATGGTGTTACCGGCTATCGAACACTGACTAGGTTTTGATACCACTTATTGGATCGCTCACCTATCGAACACTGACTAAGTTTTGATACCACTTATTGGATCGCTAACTAGTTGATATAGTGCTATCAACTATCAAACATGTGATCGGGCCGTGATACCACTTATTAGATCAAGGCGCTTGTTGTAACACAGTATGTCACCTATCGTTGAATTTCTCCGACTCCAGCATGCTTAACGATAGAGTTTTGAAGTAAAGGTTGCTATTTTTCTTTGAAAACCAATTGTTGTCTACATAATGAACATTAAATCATTTAACTTCATCCCTCCAAAGTTTTAAAGGTGGTCACTAGCCCTTTGTGAGGCCACACTTTTTGAATACTGATTACACATCAGATTACTGTATTGCACAGATATTTACAACTGCTATTATGACAGATATTACACTGATATTTACAATCAGATATACATAATTGGGACTTACACTATTACATTAAATTTAATGAAGTACATGCCTAGATAAATAATTCTCATAGACGAGGGATATCTCTACTACACTCGCATTTCACAACGGACAATGACTTATAAATATTTTAGCGCCCACAATGCTTTTGTAGGGGCTTAAACTGTTGCCCTCATGCTTGTGAGGGCATCAGCCCAACCACTTCGGCCAAAGGCCTAATGGTTCTATAAGACCACACTTGACTGATGCCAATTAGCATAATTTAATAAAAGAAAAGGCTATAAAATAATGAAAACTTTGTTTAGAGTAGCTAGCTAAGATTCCATTATATTATCAATATTACCTTTTTTTTCATCTTTTAATTGTCCCACCATTTTGATTCTCATTGGCCAAAATTGCCTATTCGCATTAAGCTTTCATTTCTTTTTTGAATTCTTTTGCATAGCGCTCAATTAACTTTATATGTTTAGGCTTCGTTGTAGAAGGTTGTCTTCAAAATGATAATGTGCCAATGGAAGTTCCTACCAATTGTTTCTATTTCTCCAATGTCTAAGCTTTTCTTCTGAACTAAAAAATTTACATGGCCAAGGAAACTCTGTTACAAAAAGTAGGGGTTTTTTGAATTTATGAAATCTTGTTATATTATATGTTGAGCTAGTATAAGTCCTAATTCAATCCATTTAGGTGGAAACGATAAAGAGCTTTTTATTCCTTCTCCTATAGTATAGTCTATATTACTATTTTAGATCCCACTATCTTACATATATGTAAGATACATCACTCTTACATGAACAGTGTGTGGGCCCCACACATGCACTGTTCATGTAAGGGGGATGTATCTTACATGCATGTAAGATAGGGATTGCCTACTATTTTTTATTAGCTCCATTACTGTTTGGTATGACTTTTTGTCCTATGGTATCTCTAACATTAATTATTCTAGGTGATATAGGTGATTTACTAACTTTTAGTTTCCCTACGTTAGTAGTTAAGATATTTAATTCTTTATCTAAATTATCAAGCGAACTAGAAAGTTCTAGGTTTGATCAACTTCTTTATTTTTTTCTAAATGACTAGAAATTAGTTATTGATAAAATTAAACTATCTTCTAAATCTTCTAATTTAATACATGTTTTAATAAATAATTTAACAATAGTATTAGCCTGTGCTTGTTGTATATTATTATTTTCTTAGTTAAATTCTTTACAACTATTATTTGTTGGGATAATTTATGGTAAGTCTTTTTTTAATTCGGCAAAGAATTTTATTAAGTGTCTTTTTATATTCATTCACTTACTACAATTTTTATTAAGTCTTATTGTGTTTGAAAATCTCTTTGTGTTTGTTTAATATTTTCAATTTCAAGTTTTAAGGTTTGTAGTATATCTTTAATTTCTAATTTCAAGTTTTAAGGTTTGTAGTATATCTTTAATTTCTAATTTTATAGGTCTAGGTGTTTTTGTATCTAGTAATTGAATTAAATCTACTATTTCATGCTTGTTATGAAATCTAATAATATTTCTTTAATATAATCTGTTTTAAATAGATTTTGGGTATTTCTCAAAATAAAACGAAAATCAGGTCAAACACAAGAAATTTGCATTTAAAGGTGTGTGCAAAGGTTCTCCAAGCTATGACATTTGCTTTGGACTTTGATGAGCTTAAAAGAACAAGAAATTGTGGTAGATTGTTGGCGTGAGTGAGGAACTTGAGAGAAAGTGGATTGAGAGCTTGAAGAACTTGCAAAGATGAGGAAACATAGGTTAGAAGTGGAGCAGCAGTACGCTTAACTTAATTTATGACGAATAAGGGAAGTTAAGGGTTCGCAACCCTCAATAATGGTTAGAGCTCAAGATCTAAGATGAATTTGGCTCTTTTTTCTTTTTTTCTTTCTTTGTATTCAACTTTGTTAGAGAGAGAGAAAGCTTGAGCATTTATATATGGAGTGCCCTGGGGTATTCCTATCACCATGCATCTCGCGTTATTCTATAGCCTCTTTTCCGCGCTAAGGATATCCATGTCCTTTTATAGTTATGGCGCTCTGGGACCTAGGAGTATGCTTGAAAAATAAGTTGACTCATTATTCATGTAATTTGTTTATACGTACACGTGTTAGAACCTAATAAGATGGTTCAGCTACCTTTGAGAGAGTATCACCACAGTTGTTGATGTGCCAAAGTTTTGTTATCTCATTTTATTAGAGTATCTCCAAAAGGTTTTATAAATTTTATTTTTTAAATATCTATATATTTACTTATGTGTCAAATAAAAGAGTGAAAAAATATGTTATTTTCTAAAAGACTTTTTAAATCAAAATGAGTTAACATTATTTTAATTAAATAACTATTTTTTTAAAAGAAAAAGTCAATAGTAATTAAAGTATATATCTCTCTCCAACAAAAAGTAATAAAATATAAATTGAAGAGAGAGAAAGCAACTCTCTAAATTTGAAGAGAGACGATAATTTTTTATTTGAAAAATTTTAATTGGAGTGTCTTTTGAACCTTTAAATGCTGATGTGACTCTTCAAATAAATAATAAAATATTATTTGAAAAGTTTTTTAGTGATACTCTTAGTTTGCTCGTTAGTTTTCTTTTTTTTCTAGCTAAGGAGATAATATTTCTAAATAAATCAAATTTCTTCCTATTTTACCAGTCTAATTGGTACTGTCACTGCATTTCTTGTAATATTTCACTTGTTCCTAGCATACTTGAGAATGAGATAGCGTTAGCTCTCCCTGATATTCAACCATTCTTTGTTCATAATGATAGGTGGCATTCATATATTGCTCATCTATTTTTCCTCATACATAATCTAACATTCGTCTTAGTGTTTCAAAAAATTGTCCTAATCCAAGTACTAATTGTTTTAATTTCTAAAAATTTAGTTTCTAAGTGTTGTCCTAAATTAATGTACTACTACAAATTTTTTTGACTATTACTAATGTGAGGAATGTGTGTAAATTGATTTTCTAAATATTCTATTCTAGAACTAACTTTAATTCTTTCAGTTAAATTTTATTTTATTTTTCTATAATTACTAATTTCAAGATTAAATACTCTAATCTCTTAAAATTCAAAACAATTATAATTCTCTATCGTATTGATCTTTGATTAATAGAATTAGGCTGATTCATTTAATTAGATTAGAATTTGGCCAATGTAGAAGCTCTATAGACACACAATTGCTTAGAATCCGATCAGTTAAAGTTTACAAATGGGCTCGCTCGATTAAGTAAAACCACGTTGGCCCAAATTCCATTCCAACGACAAATCACAGGAAGTTTCTAGATTGTTAAAAAATGATAGGCAATCACATCATCACTCATCAAACTTAACTTCGTACGGACTATTCTTGACCATTCCTTTACGTTCGAGCACCAGGAATCCGCCCTCGATCTGATTCGTTCAAACAGTGGGTTAGCTTTCTTATATAATCCCAACGCGCTCGATATGTTATAGTCATTCTCATTACTCTTTCAAAACAATTGTGAAATATCTCTCTTTGCTCGCTAGATAAACAAACTTTGTCAATATGCAGATCTTTGTGAAAACCCTAACCGGCAAAACGATCACTCTCGAAGTGGAGAGCACTGACACCATCGACAACGTGAAGTCCAAGATCCAGGACAAGGAGGGGATCCCTCCGGATCAGCAGCGTCTGATCTTCGCGGGAAAGCAACTCGAAGATGGCCGCACCTTGGCCGATTACAACATCCAGAAGGAGTCAACGCTCCACCTTGTGCTCAGGCTCCGTGGCGGCATGCAGATCTTCGTCAAAACCCTGACCGGGAAGACGATTACCCTCGAGGTCGAGAGCTCCGACACGATCGATAACGTGAAGGCCAAGATCCAAGACAAGGAGGGAATCCCTCCCGACCAGCAGAGGCTGATCTTCGCCGGAAAGCAACTCGAAGACGGCCGCACCTTGGCCGATTACAACATCCAAAAAGAATCCACCTTGCATCTTGTCCTCAGGCTCCGTGGTGGCATGCAGATCTTCGTCAAAACCCTAACTGGGAAGACGATCACTCTCGAGGTGGAGAGTTCAGATACGATTGATAATGTCAAGGCCAAGATCCAAGACAAGGAGGGGATCCCACCAGATCAACAAAGATTGATCTTTGCCGGAAAACAATTGGAAGACGGCCGCACGTTGGCTGACTATAATATCCAGAAAGAGTCAACTCTTCACCTCGTCCTCCGTCTCCGTGGAGGCATGCAAATTTTTGTCAAGACTTTGACTGGGAAGACTATTACTCTGGAGGTGGAGAGTTCTGATACAATTGATAATGTCAAGGCAAAGATTCAGGACAAGGAAGGGATTCCACCAGATCAGCAGAGGCTCATCTTCGCTGGGAAGCAGCTAGAGGACGGCCGTACCCTTGCTGATTATAACATCCAAAAGGAGTCCACCCTCCATCTTGTCCTCCGTCTTCGTGGTGGTGAATTCTGAGATGGTTGTTAAGTTGTGCTTGTGTCTTTGTTTGGTTGGGTTATTGTTGGTTCCGTCATGAATTAGTTTGTTGCTTTTGGGTTATTGTGCTCTGTTTCTGTCTTTTGTTGAACAAGTTTTATGCAGTGGTGAATAAAAATTTGATTTAACTAAGTTCATGTGCTCCCCAATTTGTTGGGGTTTGATTTAAGTAAGTTTTTGTGCTGCCTAGTTTGTTGGGGTATTATATGGATGCATTGTTGGTTAGAGAATGACTGAAACATCCTATCTTGTTAGCATGGTATCATAGAATTAACTGTATAATTGTGCGACTTGGTGTGGTGATTCAATTATTATCTGACATTTGACATGCATGCTTTCTATCATGCTTGGTACAATGTTGATTGCTGTCTTAATATTTCTTCCGCAATTCCTCGCTGCCTCTTGATTCTAAGATCACTAGCAGTTGCAAGGTTGTGATGTATTTTTTGGTCAGAAGTTCATTTTTACTTTTCTTGGTCGTCAGATTTTAATCGCTTTGGCTGGAAATTATCTCTGTCCCTTCCTAATCTATCTAATGCCCTAGCATGCGTCGTTTGTTTATATAAGCATATAGGGCATGGCATTCTATGCTTGCTCAGAAATTTTCATCGAGGTTTGGCATATGTCATCTGGAGGCTGATGAAGTGCTATGAAAGGACTGTCATTTGTGGCTAATTCTACATTTCATTCTGTCTGATCCGTTGGTACATGTGGACTGCTTTTGCTAAAGAGAAGTAAGTTGTTTATAATGATAAATTTATATCGCAGCCTGGTATTGCAGAAAATGGTTCCTTCCTGTATCTCCAAGTATGTCTATAGTTTGCTTAAGCATCCTGCCGGAGCCTTCAACAAGCTCAGACAGGTGTAGACTATTTAGGCTACAATTCTTAAATACTGTTTCATATGTCTAGGGTAAATTGCCGCATTACAGATTCTTTTTTGTGGGGCCTTCATTATGGGGTCCGATAAGCGAACGTGCATCATGCCGCTGCTTGAAATTGTGACATTTAATCATGAGAGAAATCACTCTCTCACTGTAAGCAGAGCTAGGAATGCTTTGGTTCATATTGGGGATAATTTTGTTTTCAGTAGATTGAGGCATTACCTAATGATTTTCATTTGGGTAGAGTGAGGTTTCTCAAAGTTTTCATAGACCTCAACTGAAGACTAGTTTATCTGTCTTTGCTCAAAACAAATTATATGTGCCTATGAATTAAGATTTCTAGTTTAGAATCTCGTATTCCTTTGTTTTTATTCCATGATGGTGTGCTACTCATGCCATGCATCAGTGATTTATGTCACAACGAAGCAATAGCCAGTTGATTGGTTTTATTCCTATTGCCAGTTGGCTGCAATGTGCAAAATATGAAGGTTGTACTTAACCTAACTTCTTTGAGCCCAGATTGTGGAATATTTTTGGGTAAAATGTCTTATGAGTTGTATAGATTGTTGGTTTGATTAGTCTTTTTCCATGTTTTTAGTCTTAATAAATGTTGGTTTTGTTCTGGAGGGAAGGCTGGCTGGCTTATTGAATTGCGTTTTTTGGCTTCTGACGGGGCCACTATCTTGACTATATTTTATTTTAGAATGTTGAAGCTGTAATGCTGGCCAAAGACTTTGTGTGCATTTTATAATTCTTTTTCTGATTCATGGAATGCTGGTGCTTTCTGTACAGTCCCCAATCTATATAATTCCAGGAAATTGCTTTAACGCAGACTTTTAAGAAATATGCTTTAAGTTTTCCGCATGCTTTAACTTTTCCTGCGCCAGGAAACTTACTTTAACATTTGCTTTAACTTTTTCTACACTCGTTTCCTACACCAGCAAACTTGCTTTAACAATTACTTTAACTTTTCCTGGAATTTGCTTTAACTTTTTCAGGAAATTGCTTAGAATTTGCTCTTAGTTCTACTTTTTTCTTGTTAGAACATGTAACTAAAAAGAAAAACAATATAGATTGCGAAAAAACACCTTTATTAATAAATAGCTATAAGTTTCACTGTGAATGGTTTTTTTGGTAACAATTAAACTTTCTAATGGCTCAAAGAAGATCTTATTATCACTGCTGAAAAATTAATAAATTTTCTACTGATAGTAGATCCTTAAATGCTCTGCATTCTAAAGACGTGGGAGTATAATTTCACTCATATTTTTTATCATGTAGGTTTCAGGATGAATAATTTCTATTATTTTATAGGAACCCTCTCAGTTCGGGCCTAACACTCCAATATTCTGCTCTCTGATTTTTGAAATACTTTTCTAAGAATCAGGTCCCCAACTTAGAAGCTTCTTGGATTTACTTTTGAATTAAAATATCGAGATGTCTTTTGCTTATACGCTGCAGCTCTAAGTCATGCATGTTCTCTCTTTTCTTCTAGTAAGTATAGATTGAATTTTGGCTGCTCCTTATTTTGCTCTGGTTGAAAGTGTTGCACTCTATATGATATCTCTATTTCAACTGGAACCACTGCCTTCATACAAAACGCTAAGTAATATGGTATTTTTCCAGTTGTTGTAGTATGCTTTGTTCTATATGATCACAATACAAATGGGAGCTAATCTGCCCAGGCTCCCTTGTGCTTTTCTAACTTGGTCTTCAAGTGGTGCTTGATTATTTTATTAATAGTCTATACTTGCCTGCTAGCTTGAGGGTGGGTTGGTGAAGAAAAGAAGTTCTTGATTCCGAGACTCTGACATAATCCTTTAAAGCGAGGATTGTCAAATTGTTTTCCATTATCTGTGACAATAGTTTGAGGGATTCCAAATCTACATATAATAGATTTCCATATAAAAGTCATTGTCTTTTGCTCTGTAATTTGCGCTAAAAGTTTTGCTTATGTCCATTTAGTAAAGTAATCCACTACCACGACAGCGAATTTGATTTGCCCTTTGCCTATTGGCATTGGACCAATGATGTATATGCCTCATTGCGCGAACGGCCAGGGGCTAGTGACTAGCGTGAGTTGTTCTGGAGGCTGACAAGGGATATTAGAATATCTATGACATTTGTCACATTGCTGGACAAACTTGTATGCATCTTCTTTCATTGTGGGCCAAAAGTATCCTTAGCGAATTATTGTTAGAGCTAAAGAACTAGCTTCAAAATGATTGCCACAGATTCCCTCATGGATTTTCCTCATTACATAACTTGCCTCCTGTGGTGCTAGGCATCGCAGGTAGGGTAGCGAGTATCCCTTCTTATATAGTACATCCTCTAAAATCACGTATTGTGCTGATCTTAGTTTTACTCTCCTTGCTTCTTGCTTATCGTCCGGCAACATTTTATTTTTTAAATAATCAATGATGGGATCTATCCAACTCTCACTTGTAACAACGAGATTAACCTTACCACTCTCCTTCTCATTAATACTTGGTCTTGGCAAAAATTCCATAGGAATAAGTCTAGTCAAGCTTGTGTCAGAGTTGAGGTTGACCTAGTAAAAGCATATGCTTTACTAATTTCGTCCCTTGAGATTTGTGTTACAGTGTATTCCATAAAATTTTCTAATAAACCCTTAACCTTCCCGAGATATTCCATCATTTTAGCTTCTTTTGCACTTAACCTAGTTCACAATTAATTATGAATCACTATATATTTTTAGCCTTTCTGCCCCCATTTCTTTTGCTCATTTAAGTCCAGTAAGTAGTTTTTTATATTATGCTTCATTGTTAGAGGTTTGGAATCTAAATCGGAGGGCATAACTTAGTTTTGTATTTTTTGGAGTCACTAAAATCAATCATGCCCCACTTCCTTGTCGATTTGATGATCTATCCACATATAACTTCCAGATCGGCAAAGCTCCGGGGTTAATTCTTTCCTTTCTAAGTCAATTATTAGTAATACAAATTTTTCTTTTTTGCTACTCACTTTTGAAAATTTTTTCCCCCATTATATCTCTAAAGCTCTCTATTTATAATACAAATTTTGAGTATCCTAAGAATTCACTAATTCTTTATTTTTGGTTGATTTTTCCTACTTAATTAGAACTTTATTTGGAGTCTATTTTGTTTCCTTCTCAAAGTAAGTTCTGAAGCTTTTAAATTAATTAGAATTTTATTACACTTTGCTTTCGTTGTGTCTTACATGCCATGTTTTTTTTTTTTTTTATGCTTTCCACTTTTCACTTTTGATTTTTCTTGATTCCTAGTTCCTAAACTTTTGTCTTTTCATACTTTTCACTTTTCACTTTTTGGTTCATGGTTCCTGGACTTTTATTTTTACATGTTTTCTACTTTTCATTTTTGACTTTTCTTGGTTTCTAATTCTTAGTTCTTGGACTTTTGTCTTTGCATACTCTCCACTATTCACTTTTGACTTTTCTTGATTCATGACTCCTAGTTTTCTAGTTTTCACTTTTTACTTTTGACTTTTCTTGATTCTTGATTTTTGATTCTTAATTACTGTTACTTTTATCTTTTCATACTTTCCACTTTTTACTTTTGCTGATTCCGGGTTCCTGTACTTTTGTCTTTTCATGTGCCCATGCTTCACTTTAATTAATTATTTTCGACATTAGTATATGTGTGAACAAGCTTAATTGAAGGAAGGAAAATCAAGAGTCTGTGAGGGAAACTCTTGCATCCCCGCTTAGAGAATGGCAAAAACAGCTGGAAGAGTGGAATGGTAATGCTGCGAGTAATGATCAGTTTGAGCTAGAATTTATTTTGAATGTCCTAGAAACACACTCTGTGACTGCTTATCAGTTTGAAGAAAAGGCTAAGAATGCACGAAAACTTGAATCCATCAGATGAGTGTCCGAGGGAAAAAATTTACTGATGGAGAAATCAGTTGCAAAATGATGTGAGTATTATTAGCTTTCGTTTCTTTAGCCAAATGATTCTTTAATTATTCAGCTATTTTGTTCTCTTTTGGTCTGACCATGCTCAATCCCTTAGATTTTTTTCAGAAGATGCAAGGATAAAGGGAGGCATTTGCAACACGAAGCTATATAAACTACAAACTTGGAGAGCTATCTGGTTATGACTATAGGTTAATAGTGTTGCCCATATTTATAAGTCATTCATCAAGGTTTGAGTTGAAATCTCTCAGTTTTCTTTTTTTGCTTCTTGAAGTTTTTGTTTCATTTTTTCTTATTAAAATTCTGTCCTTTGCAGTCACGACTGGAACAGCTGGTTCATGAGAAGACTAAAGAAAACCAAGTGTGGTAGCATACCACAAATACGAGGAAAACGATAGATCAAAGAAACTGAACAAAAAATTGTTCGTCTGTCGGACATATACAAAAAAAATGAAAACTGAAAATTTGAATATATTTTGAGCAGCCTAAGAAACTCGATTCTTAGAAGTTGTCAAACGTGCTCAGTGACAGTCCAGATTATGGGATGGGTGAGAAAAGCATGATATTATGTTCACAGTCTGATTAATACTATACTTGTCAAGGAACGTTCCTTGGAAAATTCGGTTGAGAGGAGGGCCAGTACTGGCTTTTCTATGGTTGTGTTTGACTTGATTTGATAACATAACGTTGCATAATTAAAGCTGTGTTGGAAGGAAGTTATATAACCAAACTTGGCGATTGATTTTCCCTTCTCCTAATGTCAGAAATTTCAGTTGGGTTTCATCAAACATCTAACTACAGCATCTCTGCATATTTTAGTGCTTCATTTTTTTTTTTTAAATTTTCCTATTCAATTGAGTTGCAAATTTCTCGCTTCTCAGTTTTATATTATAAAGATCACAAGAACATAGGTTTATTCTTGTTGAGAAAATTTTGGGCAAATTTGCAAAGGTTTAAGTGATTTGGAAACGAATCTGAAGGAATTGGTACTATAACTAAAGCTGCCTAAATGGTTGAGCTTGCACTTTTCCTGAATAAATTTCTTTTTTAATTTGAACAGTCACTGATAACAAATTTTGGAGGAACAGATGTAACTGCCTAATTAGTAGTCTATGGCAGTTATGGATGTTGCAGCTAGGGTAGTGCAGGTCATGAAATTGACTCTCTGATGCTCTCGTAGAAATGTCTATTGGAAAAGTACGGTTTAATTCCAGAACACTCTGCCAGATCATGGTTCACAGAGAATACACGATTCCATAGTCTGATTTCTTGCAGTGGAAGCAAGAGATTGATTCAAGCTTCATTTTGTTGTGGCAGCTGAATGGACCGATTTCATTCGCAGAAGTTTTGGCGCATACAGTCTGAACCAGAATTGATCCATTGATTCTGTTGTTTACAAAGAAGTCAGAAACGATCTGATATGTTAGAACGTATGATGAAAATGTGCATCAAGTTGTTTACTTTGACGTGGTTCTTACTTTCTAATACCTTTAGAAACAAGGCAGTTTGATGGACTTAAAGATTCTAGATGGCACATCATAACTTCAACAAGAAGTAGCTAGGTGATAACGTAACGTCCAAGAGAGTAGGTGATAACGAAACGTCCAATTCCACGACTTAAATTGACCAACTCGAATCCAATCAGGATTAAGAATTCCCTAATACGGTCGGCTTTATCTTCTATTTAAACACAAGCCCCTTGGCCGGCCTTCACTCCTCACGTCAGTTTTTCTATTTCTATTGACTGCTTAGCCTCTTTCTTAATTACATTCCAAGAACATTGTGAAGATGCAAATATTTGTGAAAACCCTCACCGGCAAGACAATCACCCTCGAAGTGGAGAGCTCCGACACAATCGACAACGTTAAGGCCAAGATCCAGGACAAGGAGGGAATTCCGCCGGACCAGCAGCGTCTCATCTTTGCCGGGAAGCAACTCGAAGACGGCCGCACTTTGGCCGATTACAACATTCAAAAAGAATCCACTTTGCATCTTGTCCTCAGGCTTCGTGGTGGAATGCAGATCTTCGTCAAAACCCTGACGGGAAAGACGATCACTCTGGAAGTCGAGAGCTCTGACACCATTGACAACGTCAAGGCAAAAATCCAGGACAAGGAAGGGATCCCACCTGATCAGCAGCGCCTGATCTTTGCTGGGAAGCAGCTGGAGGATGGAAGGACGCTTGCGGATTACAACATTCAGAAGGAGTCGACTCTTCATCTGGTGTTGCGTCTGAGGGGCGGTATGCAGATTTTCGTCAAGACTCTTACTGGGAAAACAATTACCCTGGAGGTGGAGAGTTCTGATACCATTGACAATGTCAAGGCTAAGATTCAGGATAAGGAAGGGATTCCACCTGATCAGCAGAGGCTCATCTTTGCTGGGAAGCAGCTTGAGGATGGCCGTACTTTAGCTGATTATAACATTCAAAAGGAGTCCACCCTCCATCTTGTCCTCCGTCTTCGTGGTGGTCAATTCTGAGATACTTGAGTTCTGTCTGTGTTTGCCTGCTCACACAAGATTTTAGTATTTGCTTATTGTTATAAGTTATAACGGTCGTTCTCTTAATCTGTCTTTTGTTAAACAAAATGCCTATGAATAAATTTCTCTCTGTTTAAATAAATGTCTTGATCTTCAGTTGATTTTTTTTTCTTTTTTTAGTTTATATTATTATTGTTTTTGGATGCCTTGCCATTGTGATACTTGTGCTATGCCTATGTTATTGTTATTTGATGGAGCAATTTTCCTTTGTTTGGTTTTATTCTTATTTGTCAGAGGGAAAGACTCTGCGTAACGTATAATGTTACAGATGTGATTATCATATAACTGTATCATTCATGATATAAGTTCATTGTTGGCATACAAGAGAATCCTAGAATTGGTAGTGGAATTCTGCAGTTCAGCTTGCCCGTTCATTATTTATGTGCTGTGTCGGACATTGACATACTGGATTAAGTTGTGAACTTGGTGCCATTGATCTTACACTTGCTCGGCACAAGCAAGGTAGTTGGTGAGGCTTAATCCTGTTTTCCTTCCCATTTCGGATTAAATTTGGTTGTTCTTTTCTTACCTAAGTTTGTTATTTGTCCAATTAGTATCCATTTTGTGCATTTCCCTGGCCAAAATATAGTACAAAATGGCATCTCATTCTGATATTTTCCAGAAAAATTTCAGGAAAATTTCATTTCGAAACTGTACTTGATTTAAAAATCCGGCCTTTGTTAGACGATACCATTCATCAGGCTGCCATGAGCATTCAAGCTTTGTGGATTATTCATTTAAGAGTTATGGTGCCTCCGGTAGGGAGTCAGAGCAGAGTAGAATATCTCCTCCTGATGGAATGATTCAGGTAATTTGCTGTGCTGTTCTTTGGCATATATTGAATTCCTTGCTGTCTTTAAGAATGTTGCTAGCAATTGCTGATTTTGGTAGTTTTAATAATGAGACAAATTACTCTTCTTGTTTGAAGCAGGCACAATTGCTTCTGTACAGATTGGGACATTACCGAACGATATACTTTTTGAGCATAAATCCCATTGGTCATTAACTCGAAGGGGCATTTGCAGTAAGTACTTTCTGAGATGCAGCCCATGTTCCAGAGCTTCTTCAAGCAACATGCATTTGGATTTTTAGATAAATAACCGTGGTTAGTAGCTGAAAGTTGCTTCCTCTGGACATTATTGTAGTGACAGGACTAGCTGATGAAGGATATCTAATGAGATATATGGATCATCTGGTTGGTTTTCTTTGGACTCATGCACGAATTTTGTTTCATGCCAACATGTGAGAAAGATTTATTTATTTTCGACAATAGTACAATTTAATGGCATTTCACGTCAATGTATGGAAGCAGACGCATCGTTTTACCTGAATTGTGGCCGTCCCCATATTCACTTCTATTGAAATCAAAGTGATCTCATATCTGGCAATTTGTGTCTGCTTGTTGAACTTTTAGAGGATTCAATAACTTGACATCTAGCATTTTGATAAAATTAGGAAAAAGACTGTTAGGGCGCTTCCTCTTAGACTGTTGTGTGATTCGATTTATATGTGGTTGTGCAGGGGCTAAATATGGTAGTGCTGTGGTAAAAAATAGCCACTTTACTGTAATTGGTTCTTGTGCATGATAACATCATCCTGTCACCTTTTGGACCATCTTGAAAAGGACCAAAGGAGTTTAGGAAGACTGTAAATTGTACCGTTTGATGCTGGGAACTGGGTGGCTAGGAACTACCTGGAGTTCTTAAATTGGTCGTTCATTTTGATTACTGTCATTTATTGCTTTAAACTGCGAAAGGTTTTAACGAGCGTGGACTGCTCAATTTTGATTGATCCAGAGGTACGTTTGAATTTTGAGCTTGACAAATGTAACATGACCCACTTGCTTATTATAATCTTTCTATGCCAGTTATGGTTGACTTCTTTGTTGCAATTATTGGATCCTCACAAGTCCTGAATGACAGACATGAACAGGAACTACTTGCTCCAGGGAAAAGCAGATTCTGGGGGTTTGCTAAAATATTGGGATTTGAAGTCTGGTAATGTCCTCTTCTGATTCCTCCATTTGCATCTATTTTTTATTAAGAAATTTTATTTCGTTAAAAAAGGAGTTGTGTGTGTGTATGTATATGTATATGTATTCTAAATTGTTAACTCTATTACCTGATACGACATTTGAGGTGTTTTATCTTAGAAATGTACAAGACTTATCCTAGGTGATTGTCTTAGGATCCTGAGACCCTTGGTATATTAGAACCTAAAAGGTTTATTGTAGGTGATTTGTCTTAGGATCCTTAGAACTTAGGAATCTTGAAACCTTGTAAGTTAATCATAGAATGTTTATGTTTGGAGGTTTTCCTTAGGTGTTTTTTTTAGTACATTTGCTTGGGAAGTGAATCTTAGGAACTTAAAAAAGTTGAAGGTGATTTTAATACTGTGTTTTAGTTTCTTCTTAGGCTTTGTTAGGGCCTCATTTATTTGGACTTTGGTTGGGCCGTTTCTATTTTTAGTCCAATAGTTTGCTCCCAAGTCTCAAATTTTTTAAAGTAAAAAGTTGAGACATTTTTTTTTAAAATTTATCCTAAGATTTTGAACCTAGAAAATTTATCTAAGGATGATTCTATCTTTGGAACGTTCTCTAAGTACTTTTATCCTCAGATTATATTTTAAGAAGATTTTTCTCCAAGTTTTTTATCCTAGCAATATTTTTCTCTAGGAATTTTTATGTTCGGACTTTTATCCTCTGACTTCATCCCATGAGATTTTTCTCTAAGAATGTTTATCTTAGGATGATTCACAATCATCCTTAGACAATTGTGACTAGAAGCTTTAAAGTATCTTTTGAGGATTTTCCTCCGAAGTTTTTTATCATAGGACGATTTGTTTCTATCTGTGGATGATTGTGTTTAGGAGATTTAAAGCTATCTCAAGAGGATTTTCTTCCAAAGATTTTCATACTTAGAAAGATTTGTTTCCGTCCTTGGCTGACTATGTTTGAAAGATTTAAAGCAATCTTACGAGGATTTTCTCCAAAGATTTTCATCCTAAGACGATTTGTTTCCATCCTTGATTATATTTGGAAGATTTAAAGATTTAAGCTTTAAAATTTTGAATTTTGGAAGTCTTTTCCATAAATTTCTATTCATATCTATTCCATCATTACTTGCCTTGAAAATTGATCATTTTTTATTGGCTTAGATTATTTGCCTTCGTTAATTAAGATTTTCCACCAATAATTACCTTAATTGTAAATCTTCTTTAATTGGCTATGATCCTCTTCTTCTCCTATATAATCCTCTTAGTTCGTAATTAAGACTCTTTAAGAGAGAAAGCATAGGTTTTAGAATCACCACCTCTCTCTTTTGCTATGAATCACCACCTCTCTCTTTGGAAACTTGAGAGCTTCTTTTGCTAAAACATATGCTCTTTCTTGAAAAATCTTAACTGAGAAAGAATGGAAAATGAGGATTATATAAGAGAGGAAGATGATCTTAGCCAATTAAAGAGGATCTTAAAAAAATATAATAATTGGTGGGAAATCTCAATTATTAAAGGCAAATAATCCAAGCCAATCAAAGAAGATCAATTTTTAAGGCAAATAATGATGGAATACATATGAATAAAAAGCTCTAGAATAGAATTTCAAAATTATAAATTTAAAATCTTCCAAACACAGTTATCCAAGGATAGAAACAAATCTTCCTAAGATGAAAATCTTTGGAGAGAATTCTCTTAAAATAGCTTTAAATCTATTATCTAGGGATGGAATTAAATCGTCCTACGATAAAAATCTTTAAAGGAAAATTTTCCTGAAATTGCTTTAAATCTCTTGGAGAAAAGTCCTCCTAGGGTAAATATCATAGGAGAAAAATCAACAGAGAAAATTTGTAATACTCCAATTCTCCTAAGGGTATTTAAGTCTTTTTAGTTTATTTTAGTGATCGTTTTACCTTAGTATAAAAAGAGTAATATGTCTTTCCCATTATAAGAGAAAGGGAGAGAGTGGTTGGCTGAGGGAAAAAAAAAGACAGAAAGGGAAAAGAGCGAGAGAGAGAGAGAGAGAGAGAGAGAGAGAGATGGAGAGAAAAGAAAATAATAGAAGAAGAAGAAAGTCTTCTTCTTGGTCCTGCCATGAACAATACATGAGATCAAGTCGCGTCTTTTGAATTTGATATTGTTGAGAGAAGATTTGGAAGTATGTTTGAATTCTTGGTTTTCATTAATTTTTTATGGAGAAGCATGATTAGATATTTGTAACAGAAGTAGAAACTTAAGATTTTACAGGAAATAAGCTGACATTGCATTATTACGAAAATCATAGCAATTTGTACAAATTGATTTTGATTCTGATTTTTGGATATGTTAAACTAGACATCATCTAGAATATTTTGAAACTTGTTTTACGAACCATGTGTTGACATATTGAAAATTCATTATTAAAAATTTCATAATTCCTTCAAAAACTATTGAAAATAATTAACGTTTCAGACATCATCAATACTGTCGAACAATTTTCTATTTTAAACATGCTTGTTTTAAAATTACAAAACAATTTATATTTTTATCATAAAATCATGAAAATTTCTAGAATCCTAGACATTTATAAAAATCACTGGTCCAAAGTTCATAATTTTTGAAGAAGCCTAGCTATGGTAAAAAAAATCTCGTCATTCATGTTCTTCACTGAAATAAGAAATTTCCAAGTTTTCAGACTTGAGTTTGAAAAATCATAATTAATTGAAATCTTATTCAATTAGCTTGAAATAAGTTTCAAAACATTCTAGACGATGTCTAGTTTAATATATCCAAAAATCAGAATCAAAATCAATTTGTACAAATTACCATAATTTTCACAATAATGCACTGTCAGCAAAGTTCCTGTAAAATCTTAGGTTTCTACTTCTGTTGCAAGTATCTAATCATACTTCTCCATAACAAATTAATGAAAACCAAGAATTCAAACATACCTCAAAATGTTCTCTCAACATTATCCAATTCAAAAAATGCAACTTGATCTCATGTGTTGCTCATGGTAGGACAAAAAAAAGAGTTTCTTCTTCTTTTCTTTTCTCTCCATTTCTCTCTCTCTTTTCCTTTCTGTCGTTTTTTTTCCTTAGCCGACCTCTCTCTCCCTACCTCTTATAATGGGAAAGACATATTATTATTTTTATACTATGGTAAAAAGATCACTAAAATAAATTAAAAAGACTTAAATACCCTTAAGAGAATTGGGGTATTACGTTTTTACCCCCTTCAAAGAATTTCGTCCTCGAAATTCACTTTTAGTTATGTCTAAAAAAAATCCAAACCTCAAAATCACTTATGACCAATAAATTCGTATAAAGACTTAAGCAGACACATTATTCTTTTGTTGCGCTACTCTAATACTTCAATCATATGCTTCTTAAAAACAAAATCACAAAGCCTAAAGGTTTGGCTTAGGCCTAATTCTATTCATCCTAACAAAATCCTTCCCAAGCAATGCAAGCTATCACAAACATCCACACATTTCTAATTGGGAATCGCTTTGATACCGTTTGTCGCACCCCAGCACGAAGTTTGAGGGCAAATATAACCACAACTCCTTTGTGTACTTGGATATCTCCTTACAATCGATAATAATTCAAACCTCAAATATAATAGGCAATGGAATAGTCTAAAAATTTGGCCAAACCATCTATCGTCCTCAATTCAAGTCCTCTTTACTCATCATAAATCAATTATGACTTCTAGGAGCTGAATCACAATAAACTATAATGAGTACAATACTCAGAAAGCAAATTAGTATATAATGAGTACAATACTCAGAAAGCAAATTAGTTTTTCTTATACCAAAATACATACATACTTATACATAATGCAATAGATGATATGCCATAATCTTTTCAAAATACTTGAAACAAATTCATCAAAATCTCTTTCTATCGCTTTCAAACTTTCACATTTTCTTTCAATAAAATACATATCTTGCAATGTGGCACTTTTTGCTGTGCGTGGCACTTTACACTCGCGGCACATCGGCTCTCTAGAGGTGGCACTTAATGCAAATCTCATAAAGCAGAAATTCCATTTGCTAAAGTCTACTTTCTCATTCATAGAAAACTCAATGAATTTTTGTGCTCGTGCCAATGAATGCTCACACAACATATGTCAGTGTACATAATCACGCACACAACAACACATCGCATAAACACATGGGAAAAAATGTATAAATCCATATATGTACATATAAAAAAATAGGTTTTTCTAACAAGTCAAACGTATACATATAGTTTATTGTGATTCGTTTTGAAATCTAATTTACTTACCTCTTGGCATCATCATGTAACAAATGTGTAATGATATCATCAACCTAAAATCATCAATAAAATTCTCATAAGATATAATCAAGTCTCAATTATAAACTCTAATGTCCTTAAATATCTCATTATAAACAGTTTCTAAACTCACCCTTAAATGTCCTCAATATTTGGCCCTTAAAACAGAACAGTCCATGTTCTCTGATTTTTAATAAATTACTCTCTTATTGAAAACTCTTAAATTTTACAGACCATATGCTGACATATTGAAAATTCATCAATAAAATTTTCATAACTTAATTCCTTCAAAAACTATTAAAAATAATTTACGTTTCAGACATCATCAATATTGTCAAACAGTTTTCTGTTTTGAACATACTTGTTTTAAAAATACAAAACAATTTATTGTTTTATCATAAAATCATGAAAATCTTCAAAATTATTCTAGACATTTATAAAAATCACTTGTCCAAATTTCATAATTTTTTGAAGAAGTCTAGCTATGGTAAACAAATCTCGTAGTTCATATTCTTCAGTAAAATCAGAAATTTCTAGGTTTTCAAACTTGAGTTTGAAAAATTGTAATTAATTGAAATTTTATTCAAATTGAAACAAGTTTCAAAACATTCTAGACGATGTCTAGTTTAACATATCTAAAAATTAGAATCAAAATCAATTTATACAAATTACTATGATTTTTGTAATAATGCATTTTCAGCATATTTCCTGTAAAATCTTAGGTTTCTATTTCTGTTGCAAATATCTAATCATACTTCGCCATAACAAATTAATGAAAACCAAGAATTCAAACATAGCTCTAAATCTTCTCTCAACATTATCCAATTCAAAAGACGCAACTTGATCTCATGTGTTGCTCAAGGCAGAACCAAGAAGAAGACTTTCTTTTTCTTCTTTTATTTTCTTTTCTCTTTTTTTTTCTTTTCTGTCGTTTTTTTTCCTGAACCGACCTCTCTCTCCCTCTATTTTATAATGGGAAAAACATTATTCTTTTTATACTAGGGTAAAAAGATTATTAAAATAAACTAAAAAGACTTAAATACCCTTAGGAGAATTGGGGTATTACAAAAATATTCTTAGGATAAAATTCATGGATAAAAAATCTTAGGTTAAAATCCAAGGATAAAAATTTTAGAGAAAATACCAGAGATGGAATCATCCTCATAAAATAAACCTCCTAATTAAAAACCTTATGATAAAATCCATAAAAGAAAAAGTCTCAATGTGTTACTTTAAAAGTTTGGGACATGGGGAGGAAATTAATGGACTAAAGGTAAACGACCCGCCCCGAACACTACAAGGCGAATCTTATTGGAGCTCAATTATCTATACTAAAAAAAATAATAATTCTTTTACAATCCATAAAAATTATAGTCTCGAAATACAAATATATTACGCAAACTGCAATAGAAGAATTTGAAATTTATGCCATACCATCTGCCTTCCTCACCCTCCTCAATTCAAGTTCTGCTCGTCGCTCATCATGAATCAATCCTGATTTATGGGAACCGAATCATAATAAACTATAATGAGTACAAAACTCAGTAAGTAAACTAGTTTTTCATATACCAAAGTACATACATACATATATATAATGCAAATGGAGTACCATGGTATTCGAAAACATTTTAAAACAAATCATCGAAATCTCATTCTGTCATATTCAAGCTTTCACATTCTCTTTCAAATCACTTACTTCAACTTGAGCTACCTTCATTCAATTACCGCTTAGTAAGACACTCATTTAACTTTCATAACTTTCATACACTTTGGGCTTCACGTCAATACATCCCTCACCCACTTATCTCTTAACCATAATATAACATCCAGAGTGTCCTCCACTAAGCCAGTAACGAATTCAAGCATCCAATCCAAAAGTGTAAAACAATCTTTCTTTCTTCAAATTCCATTTGCTAAAATTCACTTTTTCATTTTATAGAAAACACAATGCATTTTCGTGCTCATGCTAATGAATTATTCTCACATATATGCGCCCATGTCCATAAACACATAACAACACATCATGTCAACACGTCACATAAACCCATGGGTAGAGCATATAAATCCATATCCGCATATATCAAAATAGGTTTTTTTAATCATGTCAAACATATACATAATGTTTATTATGATTCGTTTAGGAATCTAGTTTACTTATCTCATAGCATCCTCGAGTAACAAATGCTTATCGATATCATCGGCCTAAAATCAATAAAAATACTCTCATAAAATAAAATTAAATCATAATCATAATCATAAACTCCAATATTCTCAAATTCCTCAATATAATCACATTCCATACTTAACCTCAAATAATATCAATTTAAATAATAAATCACCAAAATATTTATAATTTTTGAAATTAAGAAATAACCCTTAAATTCCAAAGAATTACCAAAATGCCCTTGAATTCAATATTACCAAAATACCCATAAAAATCATAATTTACCAAATTAACCTCAAAACCATAAATCACCAACTTATCCTCAATTTTGGCAATTACTAAAATACCCACAATCTCTAGAATTACAAAATTGCCCTCAAAGCACAAAATTATCAAAATGCCATTGTTGGTCAACAGTCACTGGAATTCAACCGACGGCGACGGGAAGCTCAAAACTGAAAGTTGAAGCCACGCTGAGTCAAATGGTGGCAATGATCACCTCCCACGTGCGGTGATGGCGCCAGATCGAGCTCCCAAAATCGTGAATCCTTCAACGGTTGATCAACGGTAAACCGATGTCCTCGACGGCAGTGGATGGTCGGAAAATGCAGAGGGCAATGTGGGGAACAAAACCCAAGTGGCAACATCATCGAAAACCGACAAAATGGTGGCCAATCGAGGTGGTGAGGATGGCATGGAGATGACTAGCATCGCACGAGCTTCCGATCGATACTAACCTTCGCCTGAGTGGTTGCCAGAAATATGAGAACTGGCTGGGTCATGTTCGCGGAACGGGTTAGATCTGATTCTCTTTTTCCTCTCTCTCTCTCTCCTTATAAGCTTCTCTTTCTCTCTCTCAATTTATAAGGTGTAGGGTATTACAAACTCTCCCCCCTTAAAAGAATTTCGTCCTCAAAATTCACTTGCAGTTATGCCTGAAAGAATCTAAACCTCAAGATTTACTTATGATCTGAAGATCCTTATAAAGACCTCAACAAAAACATATCACGCTTTTGTTGTGCTGCTTTGATACCTCAATAATACACCATTCTTAGTAACAAAATCACAAGTCATAATAGTTTGGCATAGACCAAATACTAATCATCCTTACAATATCCTTCCCAAGAAATGTCGAATGTGACCTCTATCCGCACATTTCCTGTTGGGATGAGGTTGGTGAGAGTAGGCTTTTGGGTCCAGAATTAGTGCAAATTACGATTGATAAAATCAAGCTGATTAGAGAATGTTTTTAGACAGCTTAGAGCAGACAAAAGAGTTATGCAGATCATCGTAGACGTGACTTAGAATTTGAAGAAGACGACTTTGTTTTCTTGAAAGTATCACCATGGAAAGGGTGTTCCGATTTGGGAAGAAAGGTAAGCTTAGCCCTAGGTTCATCGGACCATTTGAGACTTTAGAAAGAATTGATTTGATGGCCTACCACATAGCTTTATCACCTAGTTTATCTAGAATCTACAATGTTTTCCATGTGTCAGTGTTGAGGAATTATATAGCAAACCCTTCACATGTGTTAGACTATCAACCAATTCAGATATCGGAAGACGTGTCATATGAGAAGGAGCCTATTGAGATTGTTGATAGAAAAGAGCAAGTGTTGAGGACTAGAGTTACCATTTTAGTCAAGGTGCAATGGAGGAACTATTCTGTTGAGGAAGCAACTTGGGAACGAGATGCAGAAATGTTGGAGAAGTATCCTAAACTCATCTATGTATAAGGTACTTATTTATTTCGAGACTATAATTTTTATGGATTGTAAAAAGGAATATTATTATTATTTAAGTATTTATAGATATTTGAACCCAGTGAATCAGGAGCTTGGGGCGAGTCGTTTACAGAATGGTATCAAAGTATTTCCAACCGGAAATGTGCGGATAGAGGTCACATTCGACATTTCTTGGGAAGGATATTGTAAGGATGATTAGTGCTAGGTCTATGCCAAACCGTTAGGACTTGTGATTTTGTTACTAAGAACGATATATTTTTAGAGTATCAGAGTAGTGCACTGAAAATGTGATATGTTTTTGTTGAGGTCTTTATAAGGATTGTTTAGGTCATGAGTAATTTGAATATGTATTTGGAGAATTTTGAGACGTTTTTTTACTTTTATGACTTGGAAGAAAATGTCAAGTATTGGATTTGTGGAATTATTGATCTGTTTAATAAAATTTGAGGTATTTCAGTTAATGAATTTGTGTAAGGATTTTTGATTTGTTAGTAACCTCTTATTATGTATGTATGTGTGGAATTTCATTGGCATGAGCACAAATATACATTATGTTTTCTATAAAATGAGAAGGTGGATTTTAGCAAACAGAATTTGTAAAAAGAAAGTTTGTTTTACTGTTTTGGCTTGGATGCTTGAATTCGTTACTCGCTTAGTTGAGGACACTTAGGATGTTATATTATGGTTAAGTGATAAATGGGCGATGGACGCGTGGACATGAAACCCAAAGTGTATGAAAGTTTAGTGAGTGTCCTACTAAGCGGTAATTGAATAAAGGTAGCTCAGGTAAGTAAATTAGATTCCTAAATGAATCATAATAAATAGTATGTATATGTTTGACATGTTTGGAAAGCCTATTTTGATATGTACGGGCATGAATTTATATGATGTGCCCATGTGTTTATATGATGTGTTAATAGGATTTTCCAACTTATCTTGACCAGTTTGTCATCATCTTTATTAATGACATATTGGTTTACTCTAAGAGTAAAGAAGAGCATGAGTTACACTTGAGGATTGGGTTGGAGACATTGCGAGAGAAGAAACTATATGCAAAATTTAAGTGTGAGTTTTGGCTTGATCGTGTGGCATTTTTAGGGCATATAGTGACGAAAGATGACATTTCGGTGGATCTTGCCAAAGTGGAGGCAATTATAAATTGAGAGAGACCTTCTAGTGTCACTGAAGTGAGGAGTTTCTTGGGATTAGCTGGATACTATAGACGCTTTGTAAAAGGATTTTCTAGCATTGCAGCACCATTAACCAATTTGACAAAGAAGAATTTGAAGTTTACTTGGATGAGGCTTGTGAAAGGAGCTTCCAAGAACTTAAGAGTCGTTTGGTGTCTGCTCCTATCTTAACAGTTCCTTCTGATGGTGGAGGTTTTGTAATTTATAGTGATGCTTCTAGGAAAGGATTGGGTTGTGTTTTAAGGCAGAATGACAAAGTTGTGGCTTACACTTCCAGGTAGTTAAAGAGTCATGAGTAAAACTATCTGATTCATGATTTAGAGCTGGCAATTGTAGTGTTTGCTCTAAAGATTTGGAAGTATTTTATATATGGAGAAACTTATGAGATCTTCACCGACCACAAAAGTTTGAAATACTTGTTTACTCAGAAGGAGTTGAACTTAAGGTAGAGGAGATGGTTAGAGTGGGTGAAAGATTTTGATTGTACTATTAATTACCATCCTGGTAATGCCAATGTTGTAGCTGATGCATTGAGTAGGAAATCATCAGGGTGTATGGCACATCTAGAATCCACAATGTTTTCTACGTGTCAGTGTTGAGGAAGTATATAACAGACCCTTCACATGTGTTAGGCTATTAACCAATTCAGATATCGGAAGACATGTTATATGAGGAAGAGCCTATTGAGATTGTTGATAGAAAGGAGCAAGTGTTGAGGACTAGAATTATCCTTTTAGTCAAGGTGCGATGGAGGAACCATTCTATTGAGGAAGCAGCTTGGGAACGAGAAGCAGAAATGTTAGAGAAGTATCCTCAACTCTTCCATGCATAAGGTACTTATTCATTTCCAGGACAAAATTTTTTTAGGAGGGGAGAATTGTAGCACCTTTGAATTTTTTATTTTTTTCTCTTTATTAATTATTGTGGTAGTTCTTACTAGGGGTGGGCAAATAGTTCGGTTCTATGAGCAAAAATCGAATGGTTTTAAAATAAAGGAACCGATTGGTTTTTGTTTGATTCGGTTTAAAACCGAACCGAACCGAAAAACCGATCGCTTCCTTGATTTAATTATAAATAATTTTTTAATTGAAAAAAAAAAAGAAAATATATAAACCAAAAACGCAAAAACAATTCACTCAAAATCTCAAATCCCTAGCTGTGTTTCCCCAATTTGCAACCCACGGCTTCCCTCTCCTCTCCTACTCATCTCCCACGCCTCCGTCCATCGCCTCTCTGCCGCACGTTTCTCTCTCTCCAGACGGCGCAGGACTTCAGCTCAACCATCTCAGCTTCTTCCTCGTGAGCATCTCTCCCTCGCGTTAGCTCAGTCCCTCTTCCTCGCGTGTACAACACCTAGCACAACCCCTCTCTCCTCGCGTGCAAGGCTTCATAGCACAACTCCTTAGCAGCGACACAACTCCTCCCCTCAAGCATTGTGACATCCCCTCACACGCCGTGTTGCAGCCTAGCATAACCCCTCTCTTTGGTGATGTAGCCTATAGGTGTTATTTTATTTTAATTCATGCTATGGCCCGTACATAGTGTGTATAGTGTATACTGTTTAGTTTCTTCTTCTTTGAACTTGTGTTCGGGATTGATTATTTATGCCTTTGTGGACTGCTGATGTATACTTGTTGGTGGAGTTAAAAATGGTAGGCAACTATAGTGGTTGTGGAGGCTTGTGAGTTGTGGCAGTGAACTAAAATGTAGAAATGGTTGTAACTTGTAATGTTGTATTGTATATTGCAGCTGGGAATTGAACATTTGAAAATAGATAAATGTATAATGCTTCTATCAATGAAAAATTAGAAATAATATTTGTTATTTAAGTTACTTGGCATAAGGATTAATGACTTAATTATTTTCGTGAGGTTGCAATTTGATATTGGCAATTTGGCATGGAGAATTCAAATTAAATTAATAATTATTGGAACTTGGAAGTCTATTATGATATGTTGGCCTAATTTGTTAAATTAATTATGATTTGTTAGCTAGTAGTTAATTGAACTTTAATTGATCTTTTTGGCATGGACATTTTAAATTAAATTAACAATTATTGGAAGTAAATTATGATATGTTGGCTTAATTTGTTAAATTAAATTATGATTGGCTAGTAGTTAATTTAAATTGAATTGATCTTTTTGGCATGGATGTTTTAAATTAAATCAACAATTATTGAAAGTAAATTATGATATGTTGGCTTAATTTGTTAAATTAAATTAAATTATGATATGTTGGCCAGTAGTTAAATTAAATTTAATTGATTTTTTTGGCATGAACATTTTAAATTAAATCAACAATTATTGGAAGTAAATTATGATATGTTGGCCTAACTTATTAAGTAATGGGAGCGTAAATTGCAAAATTAAGTAAAATTAGCTGGAAAGTATAAAATTTGATAATATTAGGGTAAATCTATAAAATTAAGAAAATAAAAAATCTGAACCGAACATAATTTAGGAACTGAACCGAAATATTTCAGTTCAGTTCGGTTCCTACATTCGGTTCGAGTTCGATTCACACTCTTAAGACCCGAACCGAACCGGAAAATGCCCACCCCTAGTTCTTAGATAGATAATAATAATTGTTGTTTCTGTAGATTGGTCTATTAAAAGATTTTAGAGAATGATTCTAAGCTTTTCTAATTTACTAGAATTATTTAGAATTTTCTAATATTATATTTATTAATTACACAAGACATGCGTACTTACATTGTTACTTGCATTTGTTATGCATTTATTATTTATATTTTTCATAAAAGCCTATATTTTGTTTAAAGATGCAATTATGAACATTCATAATTACATTTATTTAAGTTTTTTTTACATATTTATTGTTGCTTTACTTAAGTTTCTTTATTCAAGTTTAATTTATTAAAGTTTTCTTTATATATATATGATTACACTTATTAAATATTTACTTTATATTTATTATTGTTTCTTTAATAAAGCTTATTTTAATTTATTATTACACTTATTAAAGTTGCTTTATATTTATTGTTGTTTTATTAAAGTTGCTTTTTAAAGTTTACTTTACATGCATAATTGCGTTTATTATTGCTTGCTTTGAGTTTGTTGAATCTTGAAAACGTGGACTTGGAGAAGGAAGCATAATTATTCAACTTCTTTCATTATTCATCTTCCTTCTCTCTCAACTCCAAAAATCTAAATTCTAGATCTCTCATAGCAACCTTCTCCAAATCTTTAATAGAGTTAGAGATCTTAGTTAATTTGAAAGCTTCTTGATTTGATGAGTCTTTATTGCTTATGTTTTTATTGTTTTGAATATATGCTTAACTTGAAACTCTAGTTGTATGAAACATGTTATAGAATTCTCTGGATAACATGTATATTTTGTATTAAATCATGGCCATCGAAAATGATTTTTGAGAATAACCTTATTTTCTTATAAACTAGACATCTAGGACTTATTGAATAAATTTTGTTTCATGAGATTTAACTTTATTTTCAATTTTATATAAATTTTTGAATCTAACATTGTTGCATTGGAAAAACTGTTGTTCTGGAAAAATGACTGAATTCACAAAATTATTTATACCGTAAAATAAATTTGAAAAATTCTAAATTTTTAATCAAAAGTTAATATATATGTCTAGTATTTCTAGTTTTAATTTCATAGTACATAATTTCATAAAAATCTCATAACCAACATTGTTCTGTTAAAGCATTGTGAGACAATTTTACGTCTATCAAGAAATAAATAGTTTTGAAAATATTTTTGCTATCAGATCCTCCTAAAAATTTTGTAGGAGATACCTATGGATGTCTAGAACAAATCTGCGTGATATCGTATCATTTTGATTATTATATTAAGAGTTAAAATATAAAGAATCATATTTGTATTAGCATAAATTATAAAATTCGTTCTCGGAATAAGTTGTTATTAATTATGTCTTGTATCTTTTTAAGGTGTTGAAGATATTTAAGGTTGTTAAAAGCTTAGATGTGTGTTCAATTATTACCTTCTCGAAGAAAGTAACTCTATTCCCAATGTACTAGATATGTATAATAATTTTTATATTTTAATATTATTACAAAGCACATATTTTTCTTAGTTTTTTGTAACTAAATTAATTTATGTAAATATTTTCAAATTTTCAAATTTTCAAATTATATTATTTTTATGGTTTTAACAAATATTATAAATGATTTTAGATGTATAATTTATTTTTACTAAATAATTATATTTTTTAAATTGTCTATAAAATGTTGGAATGGAAATTGTTTGCAACCCTAGATCATTGTCTTATGAATCCAATATGAATGTTTTACTCACGTATTTGTTTAAGATTTTCTATGGAAAATTATGCGGGGGCCACCTCTCGAGGGCTAAAATGCCATGAAATGCCACGTGTAATTTGTTAAAAATGAAAAATGAATTTAAATATTTTGGCTCATTGTCCGTAGTCATTCTAATTTTGATTCTGATCGTGTTATGTATCAGTACTGGATTTATGTTCTGAGTGTGCACACGATATTCTGATTATGGCTGGGTCACCGGGACTATAGTTAACACTATGTATAAATCAGATGCTTGACATTTTCTCCCGAGTCATAAAAGTAACAAACGTCTCAAAATTCTCCAAATACAAATTCAAAAGACCAACAAACTTAAAGGCTAAAGAAATTCATCCTTCTTTTATTCAACTTAGCAAGGAAATAAATTTCTAACTCCAAAGATAACCACACTTCTGAACAAGTCACTTAATTTGCAAAATGTAATGATGAGGGTGAGCCGTTAACTCGGTAAGTAAAATCATTCCTAACACACTAGGGATATCTGATATCGAAAGTGTTTGCAAACCTTCTTTTTAGTAAAGCGTATATAATAATTCATAAATTTCATAAAACGGCATATCACTATAAAATAACATAAATTCATAATAATTTAAAATATCAAAAGCGTAGTTACTTTCAAAAGTAATATCATATAACACATTCGTAGGAAACAAAAAGTTAGCTCATGTCACATAGTGTCACCTATAGTCCCAGTGATCTGGCCAGAATCAGAATATCGTGTGCACACTCAGAACAAAAACCAAGTACTGGTATATAACATAAATATATCTATATCATATAATACGATCAGAATCAGAATTGAAATGACTACGGATAATGAGCCAAAACATTTAAATTAATTTTTCATTTGTAGCAAATTACACGCGGCACTTTGCACTATACGTGGCACTTTGTGGCATTTTAGCCCTCGAGAGGTGGCCCCTATACAGTCTCAAGAGGTGGCTCCCACATAATTTTCCATAATACGTGAGTAAAACATTCATATTGGATTCATAAAACAATGATTTAGGCTTGCAAAACAATTTCCATTCCAACATTTTATAGACAATTTCAAAAATATAATTATTTAGCAAAAATAAATTACACATTTAAAAGCATTTATAATATTTTTTAAAACCATAAAAATAATATATAATTTTCAGATTTAAAAACATTTACATAAATTAATTTGCTTACAAAGAACTAAGAAAAATATGTAATTGTAATAATATTAAAATATCAAAATTATTATGCATATCTAGTACACTAGGAATAGAGTTACTTATCTGGATAAGGTAGTAATTGAAACAGACCTCTAAGCTTTTAAGAACCTTAAATATCTCCAACACCTTAAAATTATACAAGACATAATTAATAACAACCTATTTCGAGAACTTATTTTCTAATTCATGCTAATACAAATATGATTCTTTAGATTTTAACTCTTAATCTAATAATCAAAATGATATGATATCATGCAGATATATTCTAGACATCCATAGGTATCTCCTATAAAATTGTTAGGAGGATCCGATGCCAAAACATTTTCAAAACTATTTGTTTCTTGATAGACGTAAAATTGTCTAACAATACTTTAACAGAACAGTATTGGTTTCGAGATTTTTATGAAATTATGTACTAATTAGAAAATTATGTAATTAAAACTGAAAATACTAGACAGATATATTAACTTCTGTTTAAAAATTCAGAATTTTTCGAGTTCATTTTATTGTGTAAATAATTTTTTGAATTCAGTCATTCTGCTGGAACAACAGTTTTTCCAGTGCAACAGTGTCAGGTTCGAAAATCTATATAAAATCGAAAATAAAGTCAAATCTCATGAAATAAAATTTATTCAATAAGCCCTAGATGTCTAATTTATAAGAAAATAAGGTTATTCTCAAAAATCATTTTTGATGGCCATGATTTAATACAAAATATACCCGTTGTCCAGCGAATTCTATAACATGTTTCATATGGATAGAGTTTCAAGTTAAGCATGTATTCAAAACAATACAAACATAAGCAATAAATACTCACCAAATCAAGAAGCTTCCAAATTAACAAAGATCTCTAACTCTATTGAAGATTTGGAGAAAGTTGCTATGAGAGATCTAGAATTTAGATTTTTAGAGTTGAGAGAGAATGAATATTAATAATGAAAGAAGTTGAATAATTATGCTTCCTTCTCCAAGTCCACGTTTTCAAGATTCAACAAACTCAAAGCAAGCAATAATAAATGTAATTATGCATGTAAATTAAACTTTAACAAAGCAACTTTAATAAAAATAAATAAATATAAAGCAACTTTAATAAGTGTAATAATAAATTAAAATAAGTTTTATTAAAGATATTTTAATAAAATAATAATAAATATAAAGTAAATCTTTAATAAGTGTAATCATATATGAAGTAAACTTTAATAAAGAAACTTTAGTAAAGCAACAATAAATATGTAAAAAGCTTAAATAAATGTAATTATGAATGTTCATAATTACATCTTTAAATAAATATAGGCTTTTATGAAAAATATAAATAATAAATGCATAACAAATGCAAGTAATAATGTAGGTACACATGTCTTGTATAATTAATAAATGTAATACTAGAAAATTCTAAATAGTTCTAGTAAATTAGAAAAGTCTAGAATCATTCTCTAAATCCTTTAACAAACCAATCAAAAGAAACAATAATTATTATTATCTATCTAAGAACTACCATAATAATTAATAAAGAGAAAAAAAAATTCAAAGGCGTTACACATAAAACTAGAATGCACCCAACTAGAGCTTAAATAAACATGGTCCTGGAAAAGCCCAAGAAGAGATTGAAAAAAAAACCCTTAAGAAACACCTCCTAAATTCCTTGGTTGTTAGTTTCTTAGGTCCTATGATCTTGGGATCCTAGGATTAGATACAGCATGGTTTGGCATGCACATGGGCTGGCCTAGGCTAAAAATTTTAGGCATATGAGCCTTAAAAGCACAGTATGATTAAAGATGTTCTAAAGCACGGCATGTGAAAATGTTTACAATAAGCAAGTTTCATTGGTGGACTAGCAAGCGGTCCTTGAGCCGTCAGTAGCACCACAAACAAAATATATCAGTAAAAGTTTTTAATAAAAAGTAAATATAAATGTTAATATTTTAAAATAACTTGAAATTGAATCTTTTAATGTATTTTATTAGCGAAAACTTTTTAAAATCAAGTCTTAGTTTCAAAAAATATTTTAATTATTTTATATTCATAATTTATTAAATGAATAAATAAATCATGATTTTAATAAATAAAATTATAAATATCATGATTTTATAAATAATAAATCTAAACTTTTACTACTTTAATATTTCATTTATGAAATCATAAATTAGTCAAAGGAGATGTGTTTCCGTGAATGAAAGATTTTTCACATTTATACACACACAAAACATTATGAACAAAATATGTTTTATGATAAGATTAAAAGTTGCATTTTCATTCAATATAGTTCAAATGCAAATATAATATTATTAGTTTAAATAAAATTAGGTGTAATTTGCATCACTACAGTTAACAGTATATTCCAACTAAGTTGACACTACTGAACTATCTATCATTTGTAAATTTACAACTTTTCCATCAATAAAATTTATTCCAAAAAATTATAAGGAAAGAAGGTCTCTAGTCTCTAGAGATAAGTCAATATTCACTCACCAATGTGCATAATCTAGATCCACTTCCTCTTGATTAAAATCCAAAATCTGAATTTGTTTCATTAAAATATTTTCCAATCTTGTTACACTTAGGTTTCAACATCTTCCCAATCTTTCAAATGCATCAAAGAGTGTAATCTATCTAATGAAAAAATTGATCAATATTCATGTAGAATTCTATCATCTACAACTAAAGATGACTCTGATGTTATAATTGAAACTAAAGTGGTGAGTGGATCACAGGTCATTATGGATAGTATAGGGAAAGAAAATTTTATCCATCTAAAATCTTAAAATATCAAAATTTTATAATTGTGAAGGATTTACTAAATCTTCAAGATCGATAGCACAATAACTTTATAATTCATTACTATTGGTATCAATACTAGAAGCAATACCCTTACCTTTGAGCAACAAAATATAAACTAGATTTCTATGAGAAGTTTATGCTTGTTGAACATTAGAATATATAATGCTTGATCCGAATTTTATTTTGATAAAAATTAAAACGTTTGTTCATAGAAGATATAATTGTGTCAAAATTTGTATTAAGCCCTGTTAGCAAATTTTTATTAATACCATCAACTAAAATTTTGTACTTTCTTAATTGTAGGATCCAATACTTCTGCAAATACAAATAAATGGAGAATATCTTTCCAATATTTTTGGGATTTTTCCTTCATAACACGGCAAATATTTCTAAACATAATATCTTCTCTTAAGAAATTATATAGGTAGATTAACATTTTACATGAAGTATGCTTATAAATAGTAGAATATACAAGAGTAGCCTAATAAATATCTTCAAAAAATCTAGAAATTTAAATTCAACATTCCAATGATAATGATGATAATCTTCATCATTCGTTGCCTCATTTTAAATATTAGAAATTGCTTCATAATATTTTTGGCAAGAAAGCAACACTAGATATATAGAATTCCGACACTTTTATGTTAAGGTTGAAGCTCCTCTTTTTCAATGAAAAAAATTTCAATGTAAAAAAAGCCGTTGACGTCTTGAAGGTGCTCTAATATATAAGATGATTGCTCTAATTTTTTTCTAAATAAGAATTCATATGGGTTATACCAGCTTGAACAATTGAATTATTTATATGACATACACATATAACATGAAAACATTTTGAGCCACGTGCAAGTGTGAGAGTAGAAATATTCTGTAAAAACATATCAATTGTAAAAACTAGTTGATGCATTATCAAATGATATGATAAAAATTTTATCAGTAATTTCATATTCTCTTAAAACAAACATTATGGTTTAGTAAAGGGAAAATATTCACCGTCCACCCGTTTTTTCTAACTTTTTCAAAAATACACAATTCCTTCTTTTTTTGGCTGGAATCCACCTAAAGTTACATTTTGTTTCACTTTTCCACTTCTGTTTGGAATCCGTTAAGAAAACTAACCAAAACTTAAAAAAATGACCATTTTACCCCTTAAATAAAAAATTACAATTTCACATTAAAAATTACCAAAAATAATCAGATTTAATGAAAGTAAGGGCATTGCTTTTGGTGTCTAGAAATACACTAAAATGTGATTTAACCAAAATATTTTATGATATGAAAAAAAATCTTAATTAATATTCTATCAATTTTATAGGTGTTATTTCAATTTCTTCTGATTGTTGGACTGATAATAATACAACTAGCTATTTTTTGTGTGATTTCACATTCTATTCATGAGATTAATGGCAAATAGAGATTGGAAAAAAATTGCTTGCATTTTGTGAATTAAAATGTCCTCATGCTGGTTTAGTAATTTAATTTGTCATAATGCCTGTTTTAGGAGAACATGAAATTACTGATAAATTTTTTAAAATATCATTTGATAATGCCTTAGGCAATACTACTACAATTGATATATTTTTGTGGAATATTTCTACTCATACCTACACCTAGCTCAAAATTTTCTCATGTTAGATGTGTATGTCATATTACTAATCTAATTGTTCAAGTTGGTATAACCCATATAAATCGTTACTTAGAAAAAATTACAGCAGCCATTTTACGTATTAGAGCACCTTCAAGACATCAACAATTTTTATATATATTGAAAATTTTTTGATTGAAAAATAAGAGATTCAACCATGAAATGGAAGTTCGTTGGAATTCTATATATTTGATATTGCTTTCTTGCCAAAGCTACTCCGAAGCAATTTTAAGTTTTTTACCATGGGAGAATAAATGATAAAGATTACCATTTCATTGATTATGATTGAAATGTTGCATTTAAATTTTTGGATTTTTAAGGTATTTTATGAGGCTACTTTTGTATTTTTCTACTATTTCTGAACTTAATTCATGTAAAGTGTTAATCCATTTGTATTGAGTGATGCTTTTAAGACTTTTAGAGAAAATATTATATTTAGAAATATACGAAAATTCCAAAAATATTGGAAAGGTTTCACCACCAATTAACATTTGCAGCAGTGTTGGATCATACAATGAAGGAAATTAGTGCAAAAATTTTAGTTGACGGTATTACCGAAAATTTGCAAAAAAGGACTTGATGCAAATTTTTATACAATTATGCTCTCTATGAATGAACTTTTTGAATTTTATTAAAACAAATTTAGATCAAGTATTACAAATTCTAATATTCAACAAGTACTGATTTTTCATAGAAATCCAGCTCAACTTTTATTGCTCAAAGTAAGGGTATTGCTTTTGGTGTTAATACTAATTAATAATGAATTACAAAGGTTTTATATTGTCAAGCCTAAAGATTTAGTAACTTCTTCCCAATTGCAAAATCTAGATATTTTAAATTTTGGATGGATAAGACATTTTTTTTCCTAAACAAATCATTATGACCCGTGATCTACTACCCCCTCCAATTTCAACTGTATCATCTAAGTCAGCTTTCAATGCAAGTGGCAGAATTCTAGATGAGCGTTGTTTGGATTTGTCATTAAAGACATTATTCTTTAATCTGTTTGAAAGATTGGGGAGATGATAAAAGCTAAGTGCAACAAGATTGGCAAAATATTTTAATTGAACAAATTCAGAGTTTGGATTTTGATTAAGAGGTAGTGGATCTAGATTATGCACATTAGTGAACATTGACCTTACCTTGAGAGATTAGAGTCCCTCTTTCCTTGTAACTTTCTATAATAAATTTTACGAGTAGAAAGGTCGCGAATTTGCAAATGATAGATAGTTTACTAGTTGGAATGTACTGTTAATTGTAGTGATACAAATTACATTTAATTTTATTTGAACTACTACTATTGCACTTACACATGAACTATATTACATGAAAATGCTACTTTTCATTTAGCGTAAAACATATTTTGTTTATAATTTTATTTTCTTTTTTTTGTGTGTAAATGTGGATAGTATTTCATTCACAAATGAAACATATCTTTTTTGACTAATTTATGATTTCATGAATGAAATACTAAAGTTGTAAAAGTTTAGATTTATCATTTATAAAATCACGATATCTACAATTAATTATAACACAAAACAATTGGAATATTTTTTCTTAAAACTAAGACTGAAATTAATTTTAAAGAACCTATGCTAATAAAATATATTAAAAGATTGAATTTTAAGTTATCTGTAAAATGATAACATTTTATGTTTACTTTTATTAAAAAAGTTTACTTTGATGTGCTGGGCTGCATATTATTGATGGTCCACGGGCAATTTGCTAGCCTATCAATGATGGTCCTTTTATGCATTTGACTAAAAATGAAGTCGGAGAAGATATTCCAAAACCTTCACGGGATTGTAATGAATTCGAAAAGAGAAAAGCATCTCTAAACTCCAAGGCCATGAATGCCTTGTTTTATGCACTAGATAAGAAAGAGTTTCATAGAGTGTCTAGTTGCGAAAGTGCTAATGAGATTTGGCACAAACTTAAGGTTGTCTATGAAGGCACAAACCAAATGAAAGAATCTAAAATAAGTAGGTACACTCGACAATATGAATTGTTCCAAATGGAACAAAATGAAAATGTGTACTCTATGTATACTAGATTTATGGACATAGTGAACACTCTAGGAGCTCTAGGGAAGACTTTTCAAATAGCAAAAAAGTCAAGAAAATTATTAGGTCACTACCTAAGGAATTGAGACCAAAAAGGACTGTCATTGAGGAAGCAAAAGATTTAAATGTATTACCTATTGATGATTTAATTGGTTCTCTCATTTCATATGAAGAAGATTTGGCAGCTGAAAAAGGGCATGAGGAAAAGAAGAAAAACATTGCTCTCAAGACTTCAAAATGTGAGAGTGATGAGGAAAACGAAATGGATGATGAGGAGTTGGCTATGTTGGCTAGAAGATTCAAAAAATTTTACAAGAAGAATAATGAGCAGAGAAAGTTCAGAGGCTACAAGAATAAGAAGGAGAAGAAGGAGCCAATCACTTGTTATGAATGAAAGAAGCCCGGACACATACGACCAGAGTGTCCTCTTCTCAACAAACTCAAGAAGAAAGCTATGGTGGCCACATGTGATGATAGCGATGAGGAAACAAGTGATGAGGATGAGCAACAAGAAATGACAAACTTAGCTCTCATGGCCGTTGGGGAAGAATCATGTGATGAACTTGATGAGGTAAGTGTTCTTCCTACGTATGATGAATTACATGATGTCTTTAAGGATTTGCATGATGAACTTATGAAGATTGGTAAAAAGAATATATGTCTTAAAAAGAAGATGATAGAGCTTAAAAATGAAAATGAATCATTTAATGCAAAGATTACATGCCTAGAATTAGAAAATAAAACATTGCATGATAGCATAGCATTATTTGAGAATTCTAGCACTTCACATGAGCACTTAGAGTCACATATGAATGACTTGAAAAATGAAAATGAAATGCTTAGAAAGAAAAGCAATGAATTAAATGAAATTGTGCTAAAATTCACAAATGGGCAAAGATGTTGGACAATTTGCTAAACTCAAAAAAATGTGTATTTGACAAAAGTGGCATTGGTTATAAACCAAATTTAAAACAAAAATTTTACAAGAGTTATTTTGTGAAGAATACATTTATTAACAATCAATTTGTATGTCATTATTGTAATCAAGATGGTCATATGAAAAATAGATGTGCAGTGAAGAGAAATGCATATTATGGTGTGAAATGTGTTTGGGTTCTGAAAGGAACCATTGCTAACTCTCAAGGACCCAAAAAGGTTTGGGTACCTAAACTTGAGATTTTCTCTACAGGGCTTGAAGAAGAAGAAGAATAAATGGTACTTGGACAGCGGTTGTTCAAGACACATGACAATAAATTATTCTTGGTTTTCAAGTTTCACTAAGATCGAAAATGATGGAGATGTATCGTTTGGAGATAATTCAAAAGGAAAAATCATTGGGATTGGAAATGTCGGTAATGTATCCTCTACTCTCATTGAAAATGTGTGTTTGTTTGAAAACTTGAAACACAATTTGCTTAGTATTAGTCAATTATACGATAAAGGATATAGAGTTACCTTTGATGAATCAAAATGTGTTATTGAGAATGCATGTGATGGGAAAGTCTTGTTTGTAGGAAATAAATGTGTTAATGTCTATACCATTAATATAGATTGTGCATCATTACATGATAAATGTCTCTCCGCATTGCATGATGATGGTTGGTTGTGGCATAGAAGATTAGGTCATGCAAGCATGGATTTGATTTCAAAAATCGTGAAAAATGATTTAGTTAAAGGTCTTCCAAAAATCAGTTTTAAAAAAGATAGAATTTGTGAAGCATGCCAATTTGGAAAACAAATCAAGACTTCCTTCAAAAGCAAGAATCGTATCTCTACTTCAAAACTACTTCAATTGCTTCATATAGATTTATTTGGACCTTCTAGATATGCTAGTTTAAGTGGTAAATATTATGCATTTGTAATTGTGGATGATTATTCTAGATACACATGGGTATTGTTCTTAGCTAATAAGGATGATGCCATTGATGCATTTCGAATTTTCTATAAAAATGTTCAAAATGAAAAAGGTTATTCTATTACTTGTATTAGAAGTGATCATGGTGGAGAATTTGAAAATCATGCATTTGAAAATTTTTGTAATGACTTTGGCATTGAACATCAATTTTCATCACCTAGGACTCCACAACAAAATGGAGTAGTAAAGAGAAAGAATATGTCTATTCAAGAAATGGCTAGGACCATGTTGAATGAAAATTCTTTGCCCAATTAAATCGGGTGTTGATTAGACCTAATCTTAATAAAACTCCATATAAGCTTTGGAAAGATAGAAAACCCAACATTGATTATTTTCAAGTTTTTAGATGCAAATGTTTTGTTTTGAACACAAAAGATAATCTTGGTAAATTTGATCCAAAATCTGATGTTGGTATTTTTCTTGGTTATTCAAATTCAAGCAAAGCTTATAGAGTTTATAACAAAAGAACTTTAGTTGTTGAAGAATCTATGCATGTTACTTTTGATGAGTCTAACCCCTCATCTACGGAGAAAGTCATTGTTGATGATAATGCAGAAGAACAACAACAAGAAGAAGCATCAAATGACAACCAAGACGACGCACCACATGAAATTCAAGAGGAACATCATGAAGAACCAAATATAGAGCAAAATGAAGGTACTTTTCAAACACTCCCCAAGGAGTGGAGATATGTTTCCTCTCACCCTAAGGATGTAATTTTAGGAGATCCCTCACGAGGTGTTACCACTAGATCATCTCTTAGGAACACATGTGAGCATGCTGCATTTATTTTTCAAATTGAACCAAAATCCTTTGTGGATGCGGAAAATGATGAATCTTGGATTATGACAATGCAAGAGGAGTTGAATCAATTTGAGAGAAACAATGTGTGGGATTTAGTTCCTAATCCAGAACATCAATCCATTATAGGCACTAAATGGGTATTTAGAAATAAAATGGATTAATCCGGTGTGGTTGTAAGAAATAAAGCTAGATTAGTAGCTCAAGGTTACAACCAAGAAGAAGGAATTGATTTTGATGAAACTTTTGCACCTGTAGCAAGGTTAGAATCCATTAGGATGTTGTTAGCATATGCATGTCATAAGGATTTTATTTTATATCAAATGGATATCAAGAGTGCTTTTTTGAATGGATATATTATGGAGGAAGTTTATGTGAAACAACCTCCTGGTTTTGAAAATGAAAAATTTCCAGATCATGTGTATAAGTTATCCAAGGCTTTGTATGGTTTAAAACAAGCACCTAGAGCTTGGTATGATAGGCTTAAAAACTTCTTGTTAGATAACGATTTTTCGATGGGAAAAGCGAACACAACTCTTTTTGTTAAGCATAAGAACCAAGACATACTTATTGTTCAAATTTATATTGATGATATTATTTTTGGTTCTACAAATGAGTTGTTGTGTAAAGATTTTTCATCATGTATGAGCCAAGAGTTTGAGATGAGTATGATGGAAGAGTTGAAGTACTTCCTTGGACTTCAAATCAAACAAAACGAAGAAGGAATTTTCATAAACCAAGCCAAGTACGTAAAAGATCTACTCAAAAGATTTGACTATTATAATGGAACGGCAAAAAGCACTCCCATGAGTACTACTATAAAGCTGGACAAAGATGAGAAAGGTAAGAAAGTTGATATCAAGACATATCGAGGTATGATCGGATCCTTACTCTACTTGACTGCTAGTAGGCCTGATATTATGTTTAGTGTATGCTTGTGTGCTAGATTTCAATCTTGTCCTAAAGAGTCTCACATGCTTGCTGTCAAATGCATTTTCCGATATTTAAATGGCACCATTAATCTTGGCCTTTGGTATCCTAGAGGAACTCATATTGATTTAACTTGTTATTCGGATGCCGATTTTGCTAGGCATAAGGTTGATAGAAAAAGTACTAGTGGAACATGTCACTTCCTAGGTCATTCTCTTGTCTCTTGGTTTAATAAGAAAAAAAACTCGGTTGCGCTTTCAACCACCGAGGCAGAATATATTGCCGTAGGTAGTTGTTGTGCACAAATTCTTTGGATGTAACAAACCCTTAGAGACTATGGTATTAAGCTTGATCAAATACCTATCTTATGTGACAATACTAATGCTATAAATCTTTCCAAGAATCTCATTCAACATTCTAGGACTAAGCATATAGAAATTAGACATCATTTCCTTAGAGATCATGTTCAAAAAGGAGATGTCGTAATTAGATTTGTTTCCACTGAAAATCAACTTGCAGATATTTTTACAAAACCTCTTAGCGAAAAGCATTTTATAAAGATAAGACATGAGCTTGAAATGATGAATGTTGATTCTTAATTCATGTTTTACTACATGGCTTGATATGTTTGTTATCATATGGATTTATGCTTCATGAATTAGATAGCTTGATATGCTTGTAAATTTATGATTTTATGATTTTATATTTCATGCATTAAATGGCTTATTGAAATGTTTTAAATCTCAAAATGATTTAAAATTAATCAATTTTAAAAAGCCAAAAATAAAATGGTGTGTGTAATACAAGTATAAGAGCTTGCCAAAATTCAATTAGAAACAAAAAGATTTCCAAGTCTAAACCGGTATACCACTTCCTTTCATCCGGAAAATCGTTTTTATTACTGATTTCTCTCGGGTCAATATTCGGATAACCGGATTATCAATCCAGAAAACTGAATTCAAGTATGGCCTTCACTGGATTTAACCGGATAGCCGGTTCTGTCAATCCGGAAATCCGAATTCCAGCTGCACTTTGGCCGCATTCTGGACTCATTCGGCCAACCGGTTCAGGAAAACCGGTAAGCCGATTTTCACTTGCTATCTTCTGGATCCAACCGGCAAGCCGGTTCGTGATATCTGGAAAACCGGATTTGCGTGAAGCCCTTGCTGGAAAAAAATCGGATTTCCGATTAAGCTCATCCGGCAAGCCGGTTTCGGTTTTCAAGCTTCTGGTCACAACCGGCTAGCCGGTTAGTGAAAACCGGCAAGCCGGTTTCGAGAGCTATTTCAATTGTTCTTTTTTCTTCTTCATTCGGCAATCTGGTTCTTGTTCCCTCTCTAAAAATCGGTCCCTCTCTCTCATTTTTTCACTCCACAATCTACCATTTCTACTTGGTTTTGATGCAAATCAGTCCATAAATCATAATCTCCATATGTTCTTATGCCTAAAATCACACTCAAAATTCATTTTCAACATCTAAATCCCTAGATCCGAATCTCAACCTAGGGTTTAACCGAACATTTTCTCTCTCTAAAATTCTTCTCCTCAAGTCATTTTTGATCCAAATTGCTTCTTAAAATCTCTTTCAATCTTCATTTCATTCCTTCTCATTGCCTTATTTCACTTCAAATCACAATGTCAAGCTCTCGGCCGGTTCGAAGAAAAGGCAAAGAACCAGTTCAACAAATCGACCGGCCACGAGAAGCAAGGGGCACCACCAATCAATCCAATTTCGAGTCCACACATTTTCAGAACAAGAAACATCTAGCCAAACGTTTTCACCAACAGTTCATGACTCGTGAGGTATTCCAAACCTTTTTTATTTTACCGGATTGGTTAAATCATCTTAGTATTAGCAATAGTACTTTATTGCAATTGTTAGAAGATGTTGGTTGGCTTAATGCACTTGTTGTTGAGGAAAATGTATATCCTGACTTGGTGAAAGTATTTTACTCGAATATGGATTGTTCCGCAGAGAAAGAGAATCGAGTAATCACCACAGTTGGAGGAGTTTTGATTGAATTTGATGATTCGGAGTTGAACTCCATCCTAGGATCTTCCGATGATGGCCTAGACATTTTTTCTCCTAGGAAACCTCATGATATTGATGACTATGTTTATATTGATACTGTTAAAAATATATGTCGTCGTGTTGACCTTTCCGATGAAGATTGTACTGTCCATTTTCGCACCCAATGTCTTTATCTTCAAACCCGGATTTTATTTCGTTTTATTCAGAGTATTGTCCTTCCTAGATCTGGCCATTTAGATTAGGTCTCTCGTATGGATGTCATCTTCCTTGATTGTATTTGGACACACCTACATTTCATTTACTACATTATGTTCTTTTATTTTCGACTCTATGGATGGTTATTATACTTTTGGATGATATGTATTTGTTTTGGATGATATGGTTTTGTTTTGATTGTTTGTTATGGATTATATGGATTTCCTTATACTTATGGATATTTTTGAACTAATGTGCTTATATTGTGAAGGGGGAGAATTTTTAATATGTGTTATAAAAATATGCATGTATCTAGGAGGAGTATGCATGTATGCAGGGGGAGTCTGTTTTAAATAAATTTTTTAACCTTGCATTGATTAAGGAGGAGTTTTTTATAACTAGATAAAATTTTTGTAATGTGTTTTGTCATCATAAAAAAGGGGGAGATTGTTAGCTTAATAAGAAATCAATATTCAAAAACAATATTGATTTTGATGATAACAAACCACATGTATTGATTAAACAAAGATTTATAAATTGTGTTTTTATAATAAGAAAATGATGCTATGAAATCAAAGTGTTTTGGACTAAAATAAATGTATTTTAAAACCTTTGATATTGTTTTTGAATTTCAGATTTGAACCTATTTAAAACTATTTAAATATTTTGGGTCATTTTATAATTTCACATAGTTTGGGTGAAATCATAATTATAGAAAGTTTTGGGATTGACAAAGCATTATTTAAAATTCTAAAATTGGACCTATTTTCAAAATTTCATAACGTTTTGGGTCATAATACAGTTTTATAAAGTTTTGGGGTCAAACTATAAAATTAGAAAATATTTCACTGTAGCCGTTACTGTAGCAAGCGGCTAACCGGATCCTGACAAACAGAAATTCAGTTGTTGGGCAGTAAGCTTCTGAGTATAAGCGACAATCCGGATTTGACAAAGCGGCATACCGGATGTTCAGAAATTCAAAATTGTGGCTGTAACGGTAACATTAAGCGGCTAACCGGATGTCCATAACCGGCGATCCGGTTACGACCAAAATGTGCATAACGGCTAGTTTTTGAGATCAAACAATAAGAACTCAAATCCAACTCATTTTCAAGCTCTCCAACAAGCAAAAACAAAAAGCGCACGAGATATCTTGAGCCTTCAACTTGCAAAACACAAAATATTAAATCATTCTTGTTCTTCATTTTTTGAATATCTACTCATTGAGTGAGTTTTATTGTAACTCTCATTTATTCATCTCAATTGTAAGAGTTTGAGTGTGTGAGACACTTGAGTGAAGAGATTGGGAGATAATCTCTTTGTTGTAAAGGTTCATTGATAGCTTGAAGTCAATTGTAATCGGTTGAAGCTTTGGAAAGGTTTAGATAGTGAAATCCTCAAGCTTGGATTGCTTGGAGGCGTGGACGTAGGTGGGGATTGCCGAACCACGTAAAAATTCGTGTTTGTTTCTCTTCTCTCTTACTCTTTAATTAAACTTATTGCTTTCAATTTTTATTAAGACATTAGATTGCTTGTTATGTGGATTTGCTAGGATAATTTTTAAAATTCCAATTAATCCCCCCCCCTCTTGGGTTGCACACTTATATTTCACGCACCTCATCCATAAGCTGCTGAAGAGTAATATCTTCAGAAGTAGGAGGCTGTGGAGGTGATGAAGCGGATGCAGAGACATCAGGAGCTGAAGCAATCACAGGAGGATCTCGGCGTCTACGCTGCCCCCGAAATGAGAGTGAGAAAATGGGTAACTGATCGGCTGGAACCATAGCATTAAGCGGCCGATCATCACTTGGAGCAAGAAAGGTAAACTTGTTCTCAGTGTATTTGACCCAGGTGCCATTTTTCCACTCAAAGCCTAAACTGAAAATAACATCATCCCCGATACCCTTAGACGGTCTACACGACGGTTCTTTAATCGGTACATCAAAAAATTTCAGGATTCGGGTAATAAAATGACCATATGGAAGGGAGCAGATAATCAACTTAGGTATACTAAGCATGTTTCGGACAATGGTATATCCTAAGTCGACTAGACGATGTCTAAGAATACAATCAATCAAGGCGACATCCATATGAGAGACCTCATCCAAATCGCCTGATTTAGGAAGGAAAATACTCTGAATAAAACAAAGTAATATCCGAGTTTGAAGACAGAGACATTGGGTGCAAAAATGGATAGTACAATATTCATCGAAAAGGTCGACACGACGACATATATTCTTAACAGCATCAATATAAACATAGTCATCAATGTCAGGAGGTTTCCTAGGTGAAAAAATTTCTAGGCTATCATCGGAAGATCCTAGGATGGAGTTCAACTCCGAATCATCAAACTCAATCAAAACTCCTCCAACTGTGGCGATTACTCGATTCTCTTTCTCCGCGGAACAATCCATACTCGAGTAAAACACTTTCACCAAGTCAGGATATACATTTTCCTCAACAATAAGTGCATTAAGCCAACCAACATCTTCCAACAATTGCAATAAAGTTCTATTGCTAATACTAAGATGATTTAACCAATCCGGTAAAACAAAAAATGTTTGGAGTACCTCACGAGTCATGAACTGTTGGTGAAAACGTTTGGCTAGATGTTTCTTGTTCCAAAAGTGTGTGGACTTGAAATTGAATTGATCGGAGGTGCCCCCTGCTTGCCGTGACCGGTTGGTTGGTTGAACCGGTTCTTTGCCTTTTTTTCGAACCGGCCGAGAGCTTGACATTGTGATTTTGAAGGATTTGGAGTTAAAAAAGATAAAGAGAATGAAGATGATGAAGATTGAAAGAGATTTTGATAAGCAACTTGAATAAAAAACGGCTTGAGAGTGAGAAATTTAGAGATAGAAAAGTTCGTTTAAACCCTAGAATGAATTTGAGATCTAGAGTTTTGGATGTTAAAAATGGAATTTATGGATGATTTTGAGTAAATGAAGTGATGGGGAATGATTTTTGAGACTCAATTTGATGCCAAAAAGGAAGAAAATGATGGATTTTGGAGTGAGATTGAGTGAGGAGTAAACGATTTTTAGAGAGAGAGGGAGATCTGGAATTCCGAATGAGAGGAAGAAGATGAATAATAGAAATAGGTCCCGAAACCGGCTTGCCGGATTTCACTAACCGGCTAGCCGGTTGTGACCAGAAGCTTACAAGCCGTAAACGGCTTGCCGGTTTTACTTGAACCAGAAATCCGGTTATGTTCCAGCAAGTCCTTCACTCGAATCCGGTTTTCCGGATATCACAAACCGGCTTGCTGGTTGAATCCAGAAGATAGCACGTTAAAACCGGCTTACCGGTTTTCTTAACCGGTTGGCCGAATGAATCCAGAATGCTGCCAAAGTGCAGCTCAAATCCGAATTTCCGGATTTACAGAACCGGCTATCTAGTTAAATCCAGTGAAGGCCATACGCGAATCCGGTTATCCGAATATTGACCCGAGAGCAACCAAAGAAAATGCGGCTCATCGATTTGGACAATCCGGTTATCCGGAATTTGTCCTGAGAGAAATCAATAAGAAACGGTTTTCTGGATGAGAAGAAGTGGTATACCGGTTTAGACTTGGAAATCTTTTTGTCTCTAATTGGGCAAGCTCTTATACTTGTATTACACACACCATTTATTTTTGGCCTTTTAAAATTAATTAATTTGAAATCATTTTGAGATTTCAAACCTTTCAATAAGCCATTTAATGCATGAAATATAAAATCATAAAATTACAAGCATATCAAGCTATCTAATTCATGAAGCATAGATTCATATAATAACAAACATATCAAGCTATGTAGTAAAACATAAATCAAGATGCAACATTCATCATTCCAACAAACATGAAACATCTTACTTAAAATATGCAACAACGAACATAAAATATGAGCACCTCAGTAACAGTGAACATACAACGTCAAACATGAAACGTAGAACAGAAAACATGAAACGTGGAACGTAAACATGAAACGGAGGCAAAAAAAAAATTTGGGGTACTTGAAAAATTATTACATGAAACATTAAACAGCAAATATGAAACATCTTACTTAAATTTTGCAACCGCGAACATAAAATATGACTACGTCTGTAACAGTAAACTTACAACATCAAACATGAAACGTAGAACAACAAACATGAAACATAGAACGTAAACATGAAGCAGGGGCAAAAAAAAAAATTTTGGGGTATTTAAAAAACTATTACATGAAACATAAAATATAAAATATGAAACTTGAAAAGTTGAATATGAGACATATTTCATAGAAAATAAATTAAACTTTTGTCCTTATGTTAACACACATTTTACTTTACTAAAAAATATTTTTTTTATTTTTACTTTATTTATCCTTTTTTATTTATTATTATTATTATTATTTTAAAATTTATTTATTTTTTATATTTTAATTTATTTAAAAAAATACATATTAATGGCAGCAACCGGCTGGAAAACCAGTTGCTGCCAGTCATAAAACAACTTTGTTGACCCCGTCTACGATACAGGGACTTTGAGTCCCTGTATCATAGCTGTGTCCGCTAGACTTATTTGAATAAAATCATAATTTCACTTTTTGACCCTCTACATTTCTTATTTCAACAACTGCCACTTTGCTAAAAAGGAAGATGTGGAGGCTTTGGGAAATGCAACAACTTTCCTGCTGTCTTTAAGGCCATTAAAGAAAAGACTCTTTGTATTAATTGAATTATGAGTATTAAAATTGGCGACAAGTGTTAAACATACCAACTGTTGTCGTGTTCTCCTGTAGTCATGTTTATTTGACTTGTTTAGACTTCTAATTACTGAGCTCTCCAATAGGTAGACTTATTTGAATAAAATCATAATTTCACTTTTTGACCCTCTACATTTCTTATTTTAACAACTGCCACTTTGCTTTCTGAAGTTCATTTACAGAAGCTAAAAAGTGTAGCACCATGTGTAAAGAAATCTCGATGCATAGTGATAGCTCCTCAAGGAGGACAGTTAAGCAATTCACCGTCTTTTGTTTTCTTAAGAAAAATTGAGTTGGGTACAATATATGATTATTCACTTCATTGATGCTCCAATTAGGATTATAATAAAAGTGTATGATGAAAGATACTGTGAGTAGAATTCACAAGAAAAGATGGCTTATTACTTGTAATAGGCTAGTAATCGTCATTTTCAACAGGGTATTCAAAAATGGTCGGGCCAAAATAGTCCTTAGAGTCTGAGGGTATTGCTTGTACATCAATCAAATATTTTAAGAAAAAGAAGTAATAAACACTCGTAAGAGATAAATGAAGACAAGATGTTTAAATCCAGAGAGGCGAAGGAATGAGTTTTTCTTATAAGAGAAGACCAAATGATGGCTAATAATAATAACAATAATAATTTTATTGCTTTTTAACTTCTATGAATCAACTTCAAATAGTTAGGGACACTTGTTGTAATAAGAAATGTGGAAGATTAAAAAGTAAAAAATAGATTTTAGTCAAATAGATCTCGGTGTTGGAGAGAGTAATAGGTGAAAGTTTAAAGAAGTCAAACAAGCACGATAGTAGGAGAACACAACTATAGGAGATAAGTTTAATTAAAAAAGCCTAGCTTTTGAATCCATGGCTGAGTTGGTCGAAACCTTATTTAGGTCCAGTAAAGTTTTATTCATAATTATTAAAATAAGAAGAATTTAGAAGCTCTAGAAGCTCAATTTGAGTTTAAGAAAGAATAAGTGTTGGAAATAAATATTCACTCTAGATAAAACTCTAATTAACTTATCAAAATAATCAAAAGAAAGCGTTATCTAAGAATTTAAGCTATCTAAATCATATTATAAATAGAAATTTCTTAATAAATAGGGAAGACACAAGCAAATAGCTAAACAAATCCTCCGTTATAATCTTTATACAACAGTGAAATTACTCTTTCTCTGTTCTAATCCATATAAAATTTTTTGTGACTTATTTATTAGAGGGCTCCACTTATTTATTTATCTGAAATCAATCATTATGTATGCAATGAAGCACGAAAATGAACTGACAACATCAATCACTTTAAAGTATTATGAAATTGAAAAAAAAATGGCGCAAACACTGATAGGCAAAGCGGTAATAGAAAACATACCAAACAATTCGTAACATGGCCGGTCAGCTCGATTTAGATGAGTAAACAAGTGGGAATGTCAGCCGTGTTGAAGCCTTTAAAACCGGATCCATAAACCGCCGTACAGGCACCTATTTGGGAAAACACAAGCCAATTGCCCACCTGAAGTTCCGGGTGACCAGTAAATAGCTTATCGTATGCATCCAACGTCGGTCCAAACACCGTCGAATTGTAGATCATACCCGTGCACGTACGATTGGAGCTGCCAGCGATAGGTGTGCACTTAGCAATTGCATCTTCGCATAAGTGAAGGACCCAAATTTGCCATCATTAATCTAATACTCCCTTAATTCACCACGCACTTGATTCCCGATAATTTATAGTGGCTAGCGTGAAAGCCGAATCGCGAGGAAACGGCCCGGCTCCGAAATGACAACCAGCCCTGCCCATGCTGGCAATTCGTTTCAGAAATAAGATTGCCCAGCGTCTTTTATGATTGAAGCAGCTTCTTGGAATTTCTTGTTAGGGCTAAACCCACCGCCAATGTTCAGCACGCATTTGATCAGTCAAGCCATGCCGAGCTGATGCTGCATCAAAAACTGCTTTAGCCGCTGATATGGCTCCATCAAATGCACCGAAGTCTGTGGCTCAGCTTCCTATATGGAACGAAACGCCCACGACGCCTAGCTGTGAAGCCAGAGCGGCTTCCAGCAGAGCTCCAATTTCCGCCAGATTTGCACCGCATTTGGAGTTCTGTGCCTGTGGGCGCACTGCTTTACTATCATCCAGGGCTTTGATCCGGATCAACAAATCACATCTCGAGTGCCACTTCCCTTTAATTTCAGCCTGGCTCGCGCAGTCAAAGTTGGATCCAAGAGCCTGCACTTGATAGCATAATATGGATAGATCTTAGGAAGGTTGCAGCGCCATTTTTCGTAGAGAGAAGCAATAACACCTAAGTCAAGTACGTAAAAGGATCCATCCAACTCGCGATTTAAAATAATTAACTGCATTACTTCAGCCAATCCATTCTCGTTTCTTAACGCCACCGTGAGATTCACGCTCTTGCCACTAACTCCTAGCGCATTTAACATTGCTTGCAGGCGTGCGAGCTGTGCGACCCCATGGCAGATGATGATATGATAGTTGTTGGATTGCCTAGTTGGATCCCTCTAAGTTACGTTTATTGTAACATACAATCAATGAAAAGACTGGCTGGTCAATAAAAACTTGCCAAGTGGATACAAAAGTTATAAAATTAAACTGGTTTAAGCGGTTGAAACCGGTCACCAAAAATAAGCAACTTGAGATACTCTCTTCTACAGCCGGTCTTGACTGGCGTAACGGCGTCGTTTTCACCTTCAAATTACCCATCGCTTCCAACTTAATCGTCGTCAAAATTCAATCCTCCACGACCGAAGTCGTTACGGCTCACAAGACAAGAAACGTGACTGACATTGAATTTTAGGGCTCATTGTGAAGGAGCAAAGAACAACAATTGACATTGAATTTTAGGGCTCGAAAGTTGGGACATCGGGGTATAATGACGGAAGAGGCATTGCAGATATCTCCGGCGAACGATCCTCGTGAAGTCCTGCAAAGGAGCAGCAAGCCGCTGGCGTTGGCATACTCCTCCATATCATGATGCTTGTACTCTCTTTTGTCCTCGGCTACGTCCTTCGCCGTCACAAATTCTATTATCTTCCGGAAGCCAGCGCTTCTCTTCTCATAGGTATTATTTTAATTACTTTTATTCCCTTTCTTTTCTTTTTTCTTTTTTCTTTTTCTCGCTAATTTTACAGTAATTGCTGGCTGAATAATTATCCTTGCACCGTATATTTTTCAGGTTTAATTGTTGGTGCACTGGCTAATATCTCTAATACTGAAACAAATATTAGGTATTCATTTTCTTTTAATGAATTAATGTCACTGGATTTTCCATTTTTGCTTCTATGATGTGATCCTAAAACTCTAATTGCTCAGGTGCAACCTGTCTCCTCATGATTTTGTTTTCCTGGCAAAAACCTTTTTTTTCTAACTTTGGAGCCATTGTGACATTTGCTATTTTTGGAACCATTTTAGCTTCAATGGTCACGGGTATACTAGTGTAAGTGTTTCTTTACATAGAATTGACCAAATTTTGTATTGTACATTGAAACCATGGCTTCTGATGTTTGATGTTTTCTTTCCTGCTTTCTGTATAGTTACCTTGATGGAGTGATGTTTGTCATGTACAGACTTCCATTTGTTGAGTGCTTGATGTTTGGTGCTCTTATTTCAGCAACAGGTCCTGTAACTGTTTTGTCTATATTTCAGGTGACTGTGCGCTTTTATTTTGTCTATTGACTGGTTAAGCTAAAATAATTGATCCAGCAAATTGTAGCATATTCTTATCTTGAAGTCAAATTAATTTTTTTTTTTTAGGGAGAAAATGTGGATAATATCGAAGAATTATAAGATAGAATTAATCTTCTAGCTTTGCTGTGGGCTTTCGTTTCTAAGGAGTTTCAAGATTCATCTTTTTGCTTTGTTCATTTAAGCTGGGAGAGTGTTTTGAGAGCGGTGTCTAGGCTGGTCTAGTATTGTAGAGGGGTGATTGGTATATTTTGTTTAGCACTGAAAAGTCTTCATTATTTTGCTTTCTCAGTGGACAGATGGTCTACTTCTTGTAATAATTCTTCATCATCAATTTAATTTGTATTTTTTTACACCCCCCCCCCAACAAAAAAGGGTATGTGCCATCATTTTGATACCTTTGTGTTAAAGCATTCTAATCTCTACTTGAAGTCGAAAGTTATCCATGTGTTTAAAAGCTTGACTGTGATCTAATGCAGGTGAATGCAGCTGGAGATTTGTGTGCTATATGTCAGGAGAAGATGCATGCTCCAATTCTGCTTCGTTGTAAACACATTTTCTGCGAAGACTGTGTCTCAGAGTGGTGGGTTTATTATTGCTTGCTCTTTTCATTTTCCTCAATGTCGTGGATTTTTTTTCCCCTCCTATTTTGCTTATGTTCTGGAGGACTTTAACCTTTATTCCTTTTCAGGTTTGAGAGGGAAAGGACGTGCCCATTGTGCAGAGCTTTGGTCAAGGCAGCGGATCTCAGATCATTTGGTGATGGATCAACTAGTTTGTTTTTCCAGATATTCTAATTGCACTACTGTAGAAACCTGGAGTTTTTTTGCTTTGAAGATCTAGATATTTAATTGAACCTGCCTTCTCCAGATTGCCGTCTACACTAGTAAATTTGACTGTATCCTACTCAACCATGTTCATGAGTTGCCGAGGAAATTAAAGCAAAATAATGGATAGAATCAAATTGGCTTTCCGTTAGTATATGTAGTATTGTCAAATTTCTTCAATGATGGCAAAGATGTTGAATGTATGTAATGAGGCCATTAAGTTACATGAATTTTTCCCCCCCAAGACTAACAATATATGTCAATGTTAATTTTTTATAAATGAAAAGCACCTAAATAGAAAGCATCCTTTTCCGTGTTCTTCGCAAGTCATATTCTTATATTTCATTGATTACAGATATTAATGGCTCAATTGGCTTTTCTTTTCAAGAATATAAGGTAACCAGAATTTTGTGCCATGTTACGGAGGATGGTCTCATACAAAATTCTCCAACAATCACTTACGTGTCTGAGCAAACAATTTTGTGCCTGATATTTAGTAATTAGTACACAACTTGAGGGTCTGCAGGTCTGGGTGAGTCTTAAAAACTTTGTAAGGTTTCAATCGTGTGAATGATTTAACTTCTGCAATGTGATGTTGAAGAGAACATCGATGGATATTTGTGTCATTGTTATATACAAATATCAACTACGAAAATTGAGTCACAACAACACTACAAGATTCATCGATTCTATTATCAACTACAAAAATTGAGTTCTGCCATGCATCTAATTTTTTAATCTCGTGCTTTTACTGATTCCTGGGTTGCTGCCAGTGGCTTCTCCACCATAGGGACTGGTAGGATTCCTGATATCCCGAAATATCCCTTTACGAAGCACAACTGGCTTCCCATGCTTCAACTGCACATTCCAATTAGAGAAGAAACTGAGATACGAATTCAGATTCACGCATCAAGTAAATAATTGAACAAAGAATGTTCATCACAATACTCTTTTAACAGCAATTTACGAGTTGGTTTCCCAAAAAAATCCTTTATCGACACCACCAAAATCTCTCTGTCCTAATTTCTGATCATCATTGAAATCATTTGTCGCTAGAGCCAATTCCTTATACGGAAACCTCTTCAGTCCTGCTCCTCTTTCAAATTCATCATCAATGTACTCTCTGAATCCTTGATTGTCTTCTTCATCACCCTCTTTTCTCTTCCTCCCAATGCCAGCAAGCCAAATGATCAAAACCACCCCACCAACCAAAAACCCTCCGCCAAGACTCAATCCCACAACCAGAGCTGTTATGTTTTTCCTTCTTCTTTTTGGATTAGAGACAGGATTATTAGTCTCATCATCCATTTCTAAACTTGAATTAAACTCCCACGAGTAAATGCTAAATATTGAGAAATCTACTCCAGTCTCCATTGAGAAACCAAAAGTGACAAACTTAGGTAAGTGTTGCCTTAAATCAACTTGATAATCAAGGCCTTGCATTACTACTGAATTATTTCTAAAGTCAGTGAAAGCAACACTCAGATTATGAGTACTAGAATTATAACTAATCCATGCCTCGTTTCTTCTCCCACTTTTAACATCACTCCGTAAAAGATACACTTTTCTTTGATTGCACAGAGTTGATATCGACACCAACATGTGAAAAAGTAGGATCCCAGCTGTTGACATAGACATCAGGTTCAACTGCAACAAATGGGATCGATGAGTTCAGTGGCTCATTGTCTTCTGTATCAATAATAATTAAGAAGGCAGTCCCAGCAAATTAAAAATAAAATAAAAGGAAAAAAATTGAACAATTTTCGAAAAGAAAAATTCCATGTATAACTACTCAAATGCAAATTTTAAGAACGTAGCTAAGTGAACTTCCATTGACCGACTATCTTCAAGCTAATAATATTTTAAAACTACTTATTAATCAATCTGACAACAAGTAATCTAAAGCTTTTAAGAGCTAGTACTTTACTTGTATGAAATAATTTATCGACCAAACAAAATTAATTAAAAAAATAAATAAATAAAAAGAAACGAGAAGGAGAACTAACAACGTGATCCATGTGGGAGTGGGAGATAAAGAGGAAATTTTGAGAGATAGCTCGAGAATGGCATTGTCCAATATCGAATGATAAATCGAGAGAGGGGAAAATTATGCAAGTCTTGTGGCCTGCTATCGACAATTCTCCCACTTTCTACCCTTGTAATTGCATCCCCCTCTCACTCTTCTCCTCTTCTTTGGCTTTCCTGCCCTTCTGTAATTCAATGACAGCAGAGAAATCAATCGCCTGGATTTGCAAAAAAGCATTCAAACCGTTTCACCCGGTAGCCCTTCTCTTCAATTAACCAATTCAGCCGGTTTGCCACGCGGGGTCAGTCTCTCTTTACCCGTCCGATCGAAGTGCAAGATATCTGACGGTTTAAAATTAGCTGATTGTATGTTACGTTAAACGTAACTTAGGGATTGCCTAGTTATGATGACTTTTACTTTCCCCAATGTCTCCAAACACAATGCCCAAAAAGCTACAAGTGTAGCTTCTATTTTTTTGATGCAAGAAGAGAATCAATGCCAGAATTGTGGTCGGACGCGCTCCACATTACAGATTTATGACCACGTTTTTCGAAAGGCCTCTTGTCTCTTCCTTTAGAATTTCTGCCCCTTCAACTTTTAAGCACGAGATTCCATTGAAAGGGATCCTAGGCTTATATTTTGTGAGCCTCATAATGGTATTTTATTACATATAAAACATAACAGGGATTAATATTTTCTTTAAAATATCCTAAATTTTATAGTTTTTTTAAGGGTGCAGCACGAGAATTTCGTAAGAGGTCGCTCATTTTAATAATACTCTCTGCAGAGTTTTGATAGAATTTAGTGCATTAATACTGATATAATCGCACTCTTCTTAATTTTATAGTTATTAATGTCTATTAAATTTAAGATGAATTAATAAATAAAAATTTCTTTACTCCCTCTAAATTGATCTCACAACTCTTTATGGAAATATCTGAAAGCAGAGTCCGTATTTTGTAATCTTTTTTTTAATAATCTTGTGTTTCTTTTTCACTCTCAATGTCTCTCTCTCTTTATCGCGTCTGCATCCTTGGCTGTTTCACTTTCTTTCCTTTACTGACGTTATCTAACCGACAATTAGCACGTCATTTGCACACCTTGCTAGAAGCAGACAAATTGTAATTACTATTATATTATTAACTTTTTATCCATCTTTATTCTCACCATTATTGGAAAATTTACATTAATAACCATTAAATTTTTGGTTTTTTTCATCTTAACCTCCCAAAAAAATTTCTATCAACATTAGCCATAAAACAACCTTTGAGACCAAAATACTCATCTCTCTCATCTCTCACCCAACACTCCCTTTCACTCCTCTCCCAAACCGATCCAACTCCCATCATCGGCGGCAACATCAACCCTCGTCGGCGGCGGCTCCATCTCTCACCGGCATCCGATCTACGATCTACGATCTACAACCTTCAATAAAACCTAGGTTAGTCATTTTTCTTATTTTCATAAATTTAAAATGAAATTTTAGAATAATAATGGTTGTAGTTTGAGAATAATGGTGATGGTGGTAGTGTTTGTAGTGGTTGGTGGTGTTTGGGAGTATTGGTTTTGGATTTTGGAGTGTTGAGGATTAATTTTAGGGGTGGGGAGGGAGGGGGGCACGGCGCGTGCGCCCGCTGTCGCACCAGATCTGGTGCGACGGGCGCCTCCCTATCGCACCAGATTTGCCCGTCGCACCAGTTTTGTCTGTCGCACCAAAAATTACAGTGGTCTTTTTTTTTTACGAGTCAAATTTTTTTTTCTGTAAATATAATGTAATAATTTTATAAATATTACAGATACATGGCGAAATCAGAATTACCAGATATCGAAGTAGGCAAGATGTATTTTCGTTATGCTGATCACTTTCCTGATCGAATTTCGAGCATGTGTAAGTTATCTTCGGTCGTGAAAGTTATCGAGGAAAAATTAACAAAGCGGCAGTTGAGTATGTTCAAAAATGATATATTTGGGCATTTCTTGGAGTGTCGAAGTTTTTCATTTAGTGGGGTAATTTTGCACAATCTTTTACTGAGGCAAGGGCCCATGAAGAAGATAGCCGTGAGGATCAGTTATGGTTTTAAATTGGTGAGCATTTGATTCGCTTGTCAATTGTCGAATGGTGCTTGGTTACTGGACTTTCATTTGGTGTTGATACCAAACAAAAAAATGATGAAATGGAGCAGAGGCTACGGAATACGTATTTGGCTATAGAACGTTCGGCCTTTACCTCGACCCCAAATCATGCAGCATGCGATTAACATGAGTACGAATGTGGATGTAAATCCACTGAGAGGATTGGAGGACTCTAGTCAGTTTGCTGAGTTTGATCGATGGTTCGCTGAGTTTGATCGATGGTTCGCTGGTGATATCACAGTGGATCGGAGAGTCCAGCACCCGCGGTCATTCTTTCAAATAATTTTGGGTACAGCCTCGATGGGATGGCTAGGCAATGAGGTATTTAACATGCATTTAATGTATGGTACTCCACTCACTTGAACAGTGAGTGGAGTGTACACTCACTGTTCAAGTGAGTGGAGTACCATACATTAAATGCATGTCAGAGTTTGCCTCACTTTATATTTCGGCCCATTTTTGTCACCTTTACCTAAATGGTAAGGACAAACTAAAACAATTGATTTACTTGACCGCTGGTTTTGTGCCTCATGGAAATGAACGAAAAAATCACAATTTCAAGCAAAGTGCAGATCAATCACTCGGCCTTTGGCCGAGTGGTCAAGGCTGCTGCCCTCCAACGTGGAAGGCAGCAGTTCGAACCCCCACAAAAGCATTGTGGGGGTATTTCTTTCTTCAATTAAAAATTGAGTGAAGGCAATTCTCTTCCTTACCTATGAGTGAGGAGTGGACATCCCTCGAATATTTGTGAGGGTTAAAATCTGGGCAGAGTTTCATTAGCATTGATGTAAGTTGGCCTCAGTAGTAGTCTGATTTGTAAATATCAGTTATACTCTCATGTAATATGAGTTGTAATTTGAGCAATAGTCCCATGTAATCAAAAAAAAAAAAAAGCAAAGTGCAGATCTCTGTAACTCCTCTATTTGCTACCATAACTTGCAACTTTTTCCACATTTAAAAAGTACTTTTGTTCAAATTGCTTCAAGTTCTCTCGCAGTTTCAAATTCTGTATTTAAAATTTTGAGTTCCTTTGGGCAACTGCTTAGGAAAGTATCTTTCCAAAAATTATTGGCTTTGGGATAGTTGCGATGTCACAACGCAACTCTCTCAAATGGGCTCCTAACGTAAATATCCTAAACTTATATATAATTTAAGAGAAAATCTCTATTAAGTTATTGGTTTGTCAGCTCTTTTCTTTTACTGCTTTGAACAGATAATAATAATATTATTATTATTATCATTATTTGTCCACCAAGTTAACACTTTATTTTATGATAAATAGAGAACTAAAAAAAATTATAATTACATTGCCACAACGTAGCTGTCTCAAATGGGTTCTAACCGTAATTATTCCAAACTTATATATAAGTTATAGAAAAGAATGAGAGAAATTGATGACATTATTTATTATCTGTCTACCAAGTTAACATTTTATTTAATAATCAATAGAGAAGTAAAAGAATGTGTCATTGTACCTTATATCAAAAAATAAAAATAAAAATGTGTCAAATTACCTTATCCGTACTATTTTCGTAATTTGCAACAAGTGAAAGCTCATATAGGGATCAATTATAGGGATGGCAATGGGGAGGGGAGGAGAGGGGACCAATTTCCCCGTACCCATCCCCGATATTTTGCATATGTCCCCGTCCCCGTTAAAATTATTTAAGAGAATCTCAATCCCCTCCCCGAATAATAACAGTGGATCCCCGAGGGTTCCCGATCCCCGAATAACTAATACATTTTTTTTGTTTTCAATTTTGAGTTAATCATATTAAAATAAAAAATTCAAATAAAAGTAAAATTCGAAATATATCTTACATTAATATCCATTACAAAAGTCACATACATTAAATTAGTAAGTAACGTAACATGCAAGGGATACAAACTATCATGAACAAATTAATAGCCTAATACAAAATTGTTACAAATAAAATTAAATTTATATTCAAAATTAACTTTTCAATGGTGGTGTGGGCACTTTACAAATGTAGACTATTCCCTTTACAATACAATAGTTAAGTCGAAGTAAATTAAGAGCAAATATTAGATTAGATTAGATATTAAAATTGTGATTTGTTGTGGGCAATTATAACATCTAAAAATAAATAAAAATATATTTAAGTTTAAAATATTTAATGAATATTAAAATTAAAACAAAAGTTTTGGGCTAATGGAATCTGTCTGGTCTTTTTAATGTCCTAAATAAAAATTTAAGACTTTAATTAGTTAATTAGGCCTTAAAGTTTAATAATATAAATATTTTGATTTTTTTTATTTTTATCAATACTTATAATTTTATAATTCAAATTTCTATTATTTATTTGCTAGTAATTTTAAAATATAAAAATTAAATTAAAAATTAAAATGGGGAAATGAATAGGGGATGAGGATTCCACATCATCCTCGTCCCCTCCCCAAATAAAAAATTAGATATAAAATTATGCTCATACCCTCTTCAAATGAGAAAAATCTCTGATAATATCCGTTCCATAAAAATTTTTACCATCCCTAACAGTTGCTAGAAAAACAGCAAGTTGGGAATAATTAACGTTGCTTGTGATCCAAAGGGTAAACATGCTATTAAAACAGCAAATTGGGGGCATTCCGAGAATTGAACTCGGGACCTCTCGCACCCTAAGCGAGAATCATACCACTAGACCAAATGCCCAGGTTATTTTCTAAATGCTATTTAAAATTTTATTTCAAAAGCTCGTGCCAAAGCTTGCCACACACTACTTCAAAGTAGTTGAAATATATTTATAATTTGAACGATACTCAATAATTGATAACCTCGATTAAATAATATTTTTATTGGTTCCAACTTAGAACCAATATGGTAAATTAATAAGTTAATAAATTTATTAGATAATAAATTTTCAAAAAAAATTATTTTTATTAATACTTATAAACTAAATATATATGATATGTCTAAGGTTTCTTTGTTGTACTAGCATAATGATTTATGCATTTCATTTTGATCACTGTTGTTTTCTTTACACCATTCAGTTGACAAGTTATTGTTATATTCAATGTCCCATGTTAAGAGAAATAATAGAGAGATTGACTCAACATATTACCTAAAAAAAGTCTTTATTGATGGATTACCATGTAATTGTGATTAAGTCAAATAATCTAGGTAAGGAATTATCAAGTGACTAATCCACTCAATTAAGATCATCAAACTAGAAAAAGGAATCACTACATTTTTTTAATTGTACTATCTTTATATTTCGTAAAATTCTTATTATGAACGTGATATTATCTTTCTAAATAAATAAGTTATTAATTTATCAATGTATTAATATTTGTTAAATTAATAGATTTTTCATAGTCCTCAGGCTATTAATTTATTGAAGTTCTACTGTATTTAGAAGTAAAATGATTTTTGATAATTGTAGTGTAATTACATATTTTCAACTAAAGAAAACAAGAACATTAATTTTTGAACTAATTAACTAATAGTGTTATTCTTTTATTTAAGATGATTCAAGGATATTTTTAAGGCTGTTTAAACTCGGTATTAAAGAATTTGGTCGAAGTACTATATTCTGAAAACTTCAATTTTATTCGTTTATGATCACTTTCAAGGGTGAATTTGGAAAACAAAAGAATAAAGCAAGAACAACTATTGGAAGAGGACGCACAAAACACAAATATAATAGCAAGTCCGTTTAAAATTGCATCAATGAAATGAAACTGAAATAGATAAGAGTTTTGGCAATGATTTGCCATCGAAATATTGCAGTTGGTGAGACATATATTGCAGGCAAGATTTTTTTTATGATTTACAGATTACCAATAATTAGCAATCGATTATCAATGATTGCTGAATCGATTAATCTGAACTAACAAAACCAAACGATAGTAAACCTGTCAAAATAAGAAAACCAATGACTGCAATAGTCTCCAATATGGACAACCGTTTTAGACAATGCTCGTGCGACTGTAGAGTTCGGATGCATGATACGAATAGTATAGTTTATATGGAGAAACCAAATGAAATAGAAAAATTAGATAATAAATAAGATTAATTAGAGAAAATTTAGATTTTCAAATAAGTATTGGTTATTTGAGAAATCAATAATCTCTTAAAAATAATTTTCGAGTTATAAAAATAATAATACTCCAGACTCTTTTTATAGAAAAATTTTATTATATAAAATTTATTTACGATTACAACCTAAAAATTAGTTACACTAAGCATGCTTTCACATAATGCTCTACTATATACGTATATTTCTATAAAATAAGTGCAGCTACTTTGACTAATTCAAAATCAACCAGCACTATAAAATTAAGTAAATAAAATAAATAATTTTAACTATTTTAATGTATCAATGTATTATTTTATTCTTTTTAATTTTTATTAATTCTCAATCACATCTATATATTTGCTTATGCAAATGCTAGATGAAGATAGAATTTTTTTTCTATTTTAGTCTTATAAATAGACCAAAGTTTAGTGTGGAAATGAAATAAATGAAAGAAGTGGATCTTCAGCTTCTCCTAGAGTCCTATACATTCAAGTCCTTAGTCCTGATAGAAGTTTAATTAATCATCTCAGCAGATTATGGCTGCTGCCATGTACACATCCATTCGTTCATTGGAAAACAACACCAGCATGGGCTCTAGCCCGTTGTTTGTTTTGTGATCATATCCACTTCAATAATCTTAGAGCACTCTATCCATCTCTTTAGCTCCGTAAGTTGCACTCAAATTACTTCAATAAACTTTTAATTTCAAGCAAATTAAAGAGCACATAATTGACCTAACATTTTCAAATACCAATTAACTCACCCATCTAAAACATGGGTGCATGCATGCAGTGGCTTAAGAGACGTGGAAGAAATGCCTTGAATTGATGCAGTAGAGAAGCTCAAATCAGGTTCCATTTCAAAGTTTCATCTTCCCTTAGAAGTTCAAATTTTTAATGTGAATAATTGATTTCAAGACCTATCATTTATTTTTTCTTTCATTTTTTTTAAATTTGGTGAATTATGATGCAGAATTGATGCTTTTGGGATTCATGTCGCCAATTTTGGCCGTTGCTCAAACCTCTATATCTAAAATCTGCATACCCACCAATCCGGCCGTAAACCTCCCATGTCGTTGTAAGAGAGATTGTAACATTTTTCAATCTTTGGTTTGACATTCTGGAAGAAAACGGTTTGCCGTTTATGGAGAAAAAGGCTAACCGTTTAATTCCAGAGAGTATATTTTCTGTTATAAAGAAAACGACTAACTGTTTGACGAAAACGACTAACCGTTTATTTACAGAGAGCAACTTATTTGACATTCTGGAATAAAACGGCTCACCGTTAATGAGAAAGCGGCTAACCGTTTACTTCCAAAGAACATGTTTTTGCGTCAACTGGAAAAACAGTTAGCAAGCTTGGAAATTTCAATTGTCAATCGATGCAAATTCAAACCAAAAGAGTGTTTTTGAAGAAGTACCCTTTCTAATGGTTGTATTCTTTCAAATAAACATCTTCTTTCTTAAAAGATAGAAAAAAAATTAGATAATCATCAGATTTTTCAGGTTTCATACATGTTCTGGAAATACAATCTTATTTGCTAGAGATTGTATTCAGGATTTGATATATCTTGTGGATAATTTGCCATTAAAACTCTATAACAAACCAAGATTGGTGAGGGCAAATAAAACCTTAAAAAAAAGTATGCAAATACGTTTCAAATCCTAAGAAATTTTCTTTGTTCTCTTTACCTCCATATTCTTAAAATTCAAAAATTCACCAACAGTTGTAAACCTCCCCAATCCGGCCAATCCCTGGAAAAACAGGAAATTATTGGAAACTTATCTTCAATACATAATCTGTGGCGACAGCTAGCTGGCACTGATGATGAGGCTGCAAAAAAGATCCCATTGCAGTTTCTCATTCTTGTACTTCTAAAGTATGCCCTGAGTATAAGTAGAACAATTTTTTTTTCTATTTCTTCTTTTATTATATTATATCTATATCTTTCTTATGGTGATTCAGTTGTTACGAATGATCAAAATTTTGCAGGGAAATGTTTCTTTAATATCAAAACATTGGATCCATCGGCTACAATTTTATTTTTGTAATAGCAGTCATGCAGATTGTATATAGTTCTCACTATGGCTTTGGGCAGGGCTAGGGTAAACATGATTCATTCACCACGTAGATATTCACAGCGAACTCAAAAGGCTTTTTTAAAAGCAATCACTTTTTACTCACATTTTACTTTGTTGGAATTGGTGCCCATGATTCGCTGGACCATCTAATCATTTTAGATAGAGTTTCAAATGACTATTATAATTTTAATTGGGGATCCAGCTAGGTACTACAATGGTACCATTAGTTTTGTCTTTTGTACCAATAATATTGTAAAATTCATTGAACGCCTTTCATTTATTTTTATTTAAATTTTACCTCATAAATATTAAATTAATTTCTATTACATCCATATAAACATTATAATTAGTACCTTATACTATTTGTTATTTATACATTTTTCTTCTATAGTACACCTTTATCACAATACCCCTCTCTTTATCACAAATACCGGCGAACCTGGCCCGAATTTCGTTTCCATTTCCGTCCACACCACCGGCCAAGGTTGGTACCGATCGGAAGATCGTTGATGAGCATAATTTATATACATATTTTATTCTTAAATTATTTAATTATTAATTATCTTTATTTGTTATTTTTAATTAATTGAATTATTTTGTTGAATAGGGAATTAATTGAAGATTAAGGATAAAAAGGGCATGAGGAAGTTCAAAATTGGAAGTCAACCCCTTCAAAAGATGAACGGTGGGCATGCATTTGGAAAGCAAGGATTTGGCAATTTGGAGTGCATGTGCTGGGCATTAAAAGAAGAAGTCATTAATTGGTCTTTTGCTGTTGTGGTCTAACGTCTGCTTAGCTTTCAAAGTTTAATAAGGAAATAATTTTAAAAAGGGCTTGGTGAGCAATTAATGCAATTAGAATCCAATAAGGATTAAGCAAGTCAGTAACATTATATAAAGGCAAGAGGGGAGAGCCGCCAGGGAGGAGGAGAGGAAAAGAAGCAGAATTCGGCTTTGAGCAAGTTGGCTCCTGTGACTGAATTTATTTATTTTGTTGCTCCCAATTCAAGTATGTCTAGCCAAATTTATTATACTGAGGTTAAGGATGAAACTCTATTCAATGAAATAATTATCTTTTTATTTATTTAATTCCCTATATATGTTCTTTAATAATTATGGTTTTTATTTCACATGATTAATTGGATGTTATTAAAATCTTTTCATCAATTCTGTCATGCATTATTGATTGTTAGGATTAATATTCGATTAAATTTATGCTTGGATTTATAAAGTTTATACATGATTATCTTTGATTTTATGTCTTTCATTAAATTGTTTACATAGAGTGCTTAGGAAACTTTGACTCCTTGTTATTCAATACGTTTACATGAAATTCTTAGATATCATATTATTAAGCAGAAAAAGAACCTACATTAGATTTAATTACTTGGGCTTAATTGTTATATCCATGAGATGACATAGATTGATTTCGAGTTGTCACTATAAAATTGGGGATTAATTAATAATTAGATAATTACTAGTTGAATAGTGGTGGATTCCGAAACCTTGGTAATTCTTATCTTATTGAATTCTCCTTTATTTTAATTGTTTCCTTAGTTTAATTAGTTTGATTTCTCTTAAAACTCAATTTGGTCAACTAGGTTAGGATTAATATTAATTTTGGATTTAAATTAGACCTTTCAATTTATAACAATCCCTGTGGGATCGACCTCGTTACCACTATTCTATCTCTAGATTCGTGCGCTTGCGAGTACATTAAAATTTTCACAACAAGTTTTTGGCGCCGTTGCCGGGGATTGTGCTAGAAAGTCAGTTTAATCTAGATTGATTTGATTCTTCCACTAGTTATAATTTTGGTTGTCTTTTATTTTTTTTAATTAAAAAACAAAAAAAAAACTTTTATTTGTCTTTAAATTCATTGTTTGATTGTTTGATTTCTTTTATTTTTAAATTTCGTTTATTCTTATTATTGTTGGTTTATTTTATTTTATTTTTCTTTCTTTCCTTGTCTAGTTAGTTTATGAGTGTTTGGGAACGTGATTCAACAAATCGTTTGGTTAAAAGAGAGTCGAAAAGTGATAGTAGTCAAGCTAGTTCTTTAGAAGTGATGGATGACCCAAATAGACTATTGCCAGTACTACCACTAGTGCAAGGAGAGAAAACCCTTAGAGAATATTTTACACCGCTTGCAGCCAACCAACCATCTTGTATTGTGTTGCCACAAACTACAGCAACACACTTTGAACTCAAGCCCTCTGTCATTCAACTTTTACCATCTTTTCATGGGTTAGAGAGAGAGGACCCATACTTGCACATTAAGGAATTTCTTGATATATGCTCTACATTTCGTTTTCAAAATTTTAATGATGAGTCAATTAGGCTTCGTATGTTCCCTTTCTCATTAAAAGACAAAGGGAAAGCTTGGTTGAATTCATTTCCTGCTGGGTCTATTAGTACATGGGATGAATTGAGTAATAAGTTTCTCACCAAGTTTTTCCCTATGTCTAAAACAAATGCCCTTAGGAGAGAGATAAGTGATTTTTATCAAAGAGAGGGTGAGCAATTTTACGAGTGTTGGGAAAGATTCAATGATTTACTCTTCAAGTGTCCCCACCATGGTTTTGAAAAATGGAGACTTATATAATGCTTTTATAACGGTTTAACCATGTCAAATCGTCATATGGTAGAGTCTATGAATGGTGGGAGATTTTTGAACTTACATGAAGGGGCCGCATGGGATTTCTTTAATTCACTTTCTGAAAATTCTCAACAGTGGGATTTTTCAAATCAAAGGGAAAAATTATCTCAAGTTTCTAGAAAGGGTCTATACGAAGTTAAGGATGATTTAGATATGAAATCCACTCTAGCTACACTTTCTAGGAAAGTAGATGCCTTAGCTCTGAACCAATCCATGAATCATCATCCTAATGTAGCTAATGAGGTTTGTGCTCTTTGTTCTAACATGTCTCATACAGCACAGAATTGTCCATCATTACCAGCCTATCAAGAGGCTTATTCTGAGCAAGTACATTCCTTACAATCATATGAAAAAACCTCCAATAGTCCATATTCATCCACATATAATCATAATTGGAGGAATCATCCTAATTTTTCTTGGAAACAAAATCAACCTTTGTCAAACCAAGGAGGACAACAATTTAACATGCCCAATCAACAATTTTTCCCTCCTAACCAAGTATATCCTCCTGCCCAACAACTCATGTCTCAATTTGTTGCACCCCAACAAAGAAAGCCTTCTTTAGAGGATACACTTCAAAGTTTCATTCAGTCAACCCAACAAGCTTTTCAGTCAAACACTCAAGCTATTCTAAAGCTTGAACATCAATTGGGTCAATTAGCAACTATTGTAGCGGAGAGAGAAAAAGGAAAATTTCCAAGTCAACCAATTCCTAATTCCAAAGGAGTGCACGAAGTTGGATCGAGTTCAAGCCATCAGCATGAAGAAGCAAAATCTGTTATGACCTTGAGAAGAGGAAAATTATTTGACAACAAGGTGGAGGTTCCAACAAGGAAGACATCTGAGCATACTTCTTCAGATCCAGTTCCATCACAAGACTCATCACCAAATGATCCTGAAGAGAGTGGCCCGCTAGCTTACATTCCTAAGGCTCCTTTTCCTCAAAGATTAACAAAGGTAAAGAAAGGGACTTCAACGGGTGAGATTTTGGAAATCTTCAAGCAGATAAGTATAAACATCCCTTTACTCGATGCTATTAAGCAAGTTCCTTCATATGCCAAGTTTTTGAAAGATTTATGCACTAAAAAGAGAAATTTGCATGTCACTAAAAATGCGTTTTTAACCGAACAAACTAGCAATTTACTTCAATGTAAAATACCTCCAAAATTTAAGGATCCTGGTTCTCCTACTATCTCATGTGTTATAGGGAACCAATGTTTTGATAAAGCATTATTGGATTTAGGCGCTAGTGTTAATCTCTTGCCTTATTATGTTTACATGCAGCTTGGACTAGGTGAGTTAAAATCAACTTCCATTGTTTTGCAACTTGCTGATAGGTCAATGAAAATACCTCGTGGTATTATAGAGGATGTGTTGATATAGATTGACAAATTTTATTATCCTGTTGATTTTATTGTTATTGATACTCAGCATGTACATGATCCTAAGAAACACACTCCAGTTATTCTAGGTCGTCTTTTCTTAGCTACAGCTGATGCTCATATTAGTTGCATGACTGGAAACATGCAGTTGTCTTTTGGTAACATGACCATGGAATTAAACATTTTTAATGTTCCCAAGCAGGCACAAGAAGATGATGAAGTCGTTGAAGTAGATATGATAGAAGCATCAATTGATGATTCACTTATTTCTAACCATTGTGACAATCCATTAATACCATGCACAACTGACTCTGATTTCTCTATTGATGTTAATAGTGGTATTGAAGAAGTTAATGCTTTACTTGATTCGACTCTTATCATAGATCTAATTAAGTGGAAAGAAAAGATTGAGCCACTTCCTCCTGAAGAGAAAATTGAACCATTCAAGTTGGAGCTACTTCCTAAAAATGTGCAACATAGGTCACATTCTGGCATGAAAAAGAAGAAATCAAAGCAGTGCGATATTGAGGAGTTTCATTACCATCATCCTTTTATGGATAAAATGCTCCAGTGCTTAATCAATTATGTTTTCTGGTATTTTTTGTATAATTGCTTTGATTTTCACCAAATTTTTATTGATCCTGGTTGATTTGTTATTTATATTGATTTGTTAGTTAGTAGGATTTTTTTTTTAATTTCATTATTTATATTTCTTCTAACGTTTTCTTTCTAGTTGTTTTTTTTAAGCTTTCTCAGCCCATCCAGGTGTGTTCTCTCCAACTTTTTTTTTCTTATTTATGTTATTATTATTATTATTATTATTATTTCTCTTTCAATTATTTGCATGCATATCTTTTGTTTGTGAAACATTGAGGACAATGTTCCGACTAAGTTTGGGGGTGGGAATAGTGTGTACTTTATTTGTTAAAAAAAATCAAAAAAATTCAAAAATTAAAAAAAAAATTTGTGTTGTTTTTTTGTTTTTACGTGAAAAGCCAATGATAAGAATTTGATTGAAAATGAATATGGTTTTTAGAAATGATTGAATATTGTCTTAGTTTATACTTGATTATTGTGTTAGTTCCTCTTGATTGAGATTCTTTAAACCATGAGCACTAATATCAATTCTTTCATAATTTTGACTTGAAATTTGATATTGACGCAGCCTGAGTTGAGAATTTTAGATAGAGTAAATGACTATTTGTCTTGATTCTTATCTCCACAATACAAAATAGTATACACGGGCGCCAAAGTCAGAAATAGCTACCTATAACCCTTAAGAGTGAAGCTATCCTTGAGTAATTTGGGCCTATGTACCACAAGTATGTAGAGGATAATCTACCATGAGAAGAAGGCTACCTTAAGGGGTAGAGTGAAAGCTCATGACTATGGTTAAAAACAAAAAGGAAAAAGAGGAGAAAAAGAAAAAAAAAATCAAGTGCATGTGCTAAAAAAAATCAAAAGAAAATGCACATAAAAGCTTGTGAAAAAAAAATTGGAGATCAAGATGATAAGATTAGTTTGACCTACTCTATTCTTTGTTTGAGGTGAAGACAGTTGATATTGAGGATTTTGGGAATGGATTTGATTGAATTGATTTCACACACACACTACAAGAATCAAAAGAGAGATGGGGTTGACTATTGAGTTAAAGTTAGAACTTTGCCAATATTTGAAATTTTCTTTGAGCTATATAATTTTTGCAATATTTGAGGCTATTTTTCATGTTTTATTTAAAGTTTTTTATTCTGTTAATTTAATTTATTTTTTTTTAAAATGATGTTTGTGGGTATCATCACTGAAGCCCTCACGAGACTATAACTCGTCCACTAGGGCCGCCTAGGGGTTTAAAGGCTTGTTGCATACGCTAAATGCAATTGCGATTACCTGCGAAAGTAGTTTAGTTAGGATTTACTTTTTGTTTCATTGTTTTTATTTTTTTGTTATTATTAGTTTTAATTTTGCTCGAGGACTAGCAAAATCTAAGTTTGGGGGTATTTGATGAGCATAATTTATATACATATTTTATTCTTAATTATTTAATTATTAGTTATCTTTATTTGTTATTTTTAATTAATTGAATTATTTTGTTGAATAGGGAATTAATTGAAGATTAAGGATAAAAAGGGCATGAGGAAGTTCAAAATTGGAAGTCAATCCCTTCAAAAGATGAACGGTGGGCATGCATTTGGAAAGCAAAGATTTGGCAATTTGGAGTGCATGTGCTGGGCATTAAAAGAAGAAGTCATTAATTGGTCTTTTGCTTTTGTGGTCTAACGTGTGCTTAACTTTCAAAGTTTAATAAGGAAATAATTTAAAAAAGGGTTTGGTGAGCAATTAATGCAATTAGAATCCAATAAGGATTAAGCAAGTCAGTAACATTATATAAAGGCAAGAGGGAGAGCCGCCAGGGAGGAGGAGAGGAAAAGAAGCAGAATTCGGCTTTGAGCAAGTTGGCTCCAGTGACTGAATTTATTTATTTTGTTGCTCCCAATTCAAGTATGTCTAGCCAAATTTCTTATACTGAGGTTAAGGATGAAATCATATTCAATGAAATAATTATCTTTTTATTTATTTAATTCCCTATATATGTTCTTTAATAATTATGGTTTTTATTTCACATGATTAATTGGATGTTATTAAAATCTTTTCATCAATTCTGTCATGCATTATTGATTGTTAGAATTAATATTCGATTAAATCTATGCTTGGATTTATAAAGTTTATACATGATTATCTTTGATTTTATGTCTTTCATTAAATTGTTTACATAGAGTACTTAGGAAACTTTGACTCCTTGTTATTCAATACGTTTACATGAAATTCTTAGATATCATATTATTAAGCAGAAAAAGAACCTACATTAGATTTAATTACTTGGGCTTAATTGTTATATCCATGAGATGACATAGATTGATTTCGAGTTGTCACTCTAAACTTGGGGATTAATTAATAATTAGATAATTACTAGTTGAATAGTGGTGGATTCCGAAACCTTGGTAATTCTTATCTTATTGAATTCTCCTTTATTTTAATTGTTTCCTTAGTTTAATTAGTTTGATTTCTCTTAAAACTCAATTTGGTCAACTAGGTTAGGATTAATATTAATTTTGGATTTAAATTAGACCTTTCAATTTATAACAATCCCTGTGGGATCGACCTCATTACCACTATTCTATCTCTAGATTCGTGCACTTGCGAGTACATTAAAATTTTCACAACAATCGTGCGACGCCAGTCATCTCCACGCCATCATTGTCACAAAAATAACCGGGTCAACCCGACCCGGATTTTGTTTCCGTTTCCGGCAACTCCACCAGCCAAGGTTGGTACCTATCGGAATCTCGTGCGACGCTGATCGTCTCCATGCCATCCTTGTCGCCGTAAAGCATTCGGAAAGCTGCCGATCGAAGCCGTGAAAAGTCACAGAATCCCCACTTCAATTCGCCGCGGTTTCTCCGGTTTCCGGTGACGCCACCACTTGGGTTTTGTTCTCCACAGTTCCCTCTGTCTTTTCTGACCAACCACAGCCACCGGAGGAGCCGATTTTCCGCTGATCGGCCGTTGAAGGATTCACAGGTTTGGGAGAAATGAACTCAATATTTGTGAAGAAAAGTTCAAATAAGAATAAGTGAAATGGCTTCATGAAATTTTACACAAAAAAAGACAAAACCGGTGGCATGGTGCCACTGTTGCACGATAGGCAAGTCCTTTAATTGGACTCTAAGAGTCATGAAATTTTTTTGGTTGACTTGGCTTCTATATAAACACAACTATTGTACAAAAAGAAAGGTGTGTGTGAAAGGCACGAGAATATGTAAAACGTATAAGAAATACAAAGAAACCTCCCAAAATGTGCATGTGTGAAAATGAGAGAAAATAAGAAAAAACGACAATGGATTCTTTTAATTTGATCAAAGAAGATTTTTGTTAATAATGATTATCCTCCGACCATAAGTATACGGTTGCACGAGGATTTTCCTTTGAGGTTATCCTTTGTCTCTAATCAAATGAACAATGACATAACTTTATTGTGATCCACTTCTGCGTTCATAATCAAAAGGTATACTTTTAGATCTCTCATTAATTATATATTGAATATGCACATATATAAACATATTTAGCTAATCTCATGTATTTAATAACAGTGATACAGCAGACTTTTAAATCAGTAGGAAAGATCAATTTACTTGAGAGAATTTGGCGCATTTTTAAGTACTTTCAATTTAATTTTGGGTCTAATTTTATGCAACCTCTATCACTTCTTGCAACTTTACATGATTATGATTTTAGCAAGTTCCTCAGTTACTGGCTGGCTAGAATAGCTAAATGGATTAATTAATTTCCCTTTTATCAGAAAAGAAGAAAATGAAAGAGATTTCGTGGTTTGGACGTTACACCCCAATTGTATATAAGAATTATTTCATCCGAAATTTTCTACTTTGAGTAATGGAATTTATTTATTCCACGAGTCTACAACTTTTTGATTTATCGATATTAATTAATTAATACGGATGAGACGTTGGAAAGCTTGGGAGAAAGAAACTCGAACAACCGAGTACCAAGTTGCCAACGGTATGTCAAGACTTCTTTAGATATTCTTCAATGAATGATGTTCCTAAAAAAAATAAATTAAAAAAAAAGTAATGCAAGGGATGTTAACAATTGAACAATGAGTCTTAATTGATATTATAATTTATATATAATTACCACAGAAAATTAGTTATTTATACATAATCTATTCATCGCACAAGTCCTTCTTTATTATAATATCTTTTGATTATAGTCAAAAGCTTTATAATAAATACAAATACAGTCTGATGTGTTCATAATTTATTTATTATTTTAATACTTTCATAATTTAATTTTATGTTAAATTATATTTTATTATATTAATTTTTATCTTAATTTTTTATATTTTGTCATTGTAGGAATGTTGGAAATATTCATGAAAATAAAAATTTAAAGAGAAAATAAATTAGAGTACAATGGAAATAATATGAAAATAAAAAGGAAAGAAATAAAAAGTTAAAATCATGAATCTTTGAATTTTTGGTTGACAAATATGGCAAGCACGTGGGGGGTATTAAAGAATTAATTGGCAAATGGCAATTTGAATGATTCACGTGGATGGGCTTTGGTTTCAATTCTAATTGGGTTAGGAATGACATAGGCGGTTAGGCTTTTGCTTTTAATTCTTTTTATAAGAGGATTTTACAAGCCACAACATTATAAAAAGGGGGCAGCCGTGAGGTTTTTGAGGAGGAGAATTAAAGAGACAAGAGGGCAGCCACAAGAACCACAAACCGAAAGGAAGTAGCAGCCGCACTTTTAAGCACAAAATCGAGAATAGGAGGAATAATTTGGAGCAGAGGAAGACGTATTAATTATTGAGTTTTTTCTTTCTCTCTTTTTTATTATCTTGTTTGAATGTTTTCAATTAAATTAATGAATTCTCTTTATATTTCTATAAACTAATTTATTTACTAGGGTTACTATGAAAATTTAATTCCATAAATCTATGTTATTTTTAATTAATTATTCCATAATTGAGTGTTCATTATTGTGCTTAATGCTTTTAAATATCTGGCCAATATTTGAATGATTTGAGGATACATAATGAGATTGAGAGGAGATTTATGTATTTTTGCTCTGTGTAATGGATGCCATGAATTGAACGAAAGACAGAGATGTGCCAACGTGATTCATGCAGTTTTATCTAAGAATTTCCATAGAACTTAATGAATCTTTGCATAGTTAAATTCACATAGAGATATAATGGGTTGATATGTGGAGATATTTTTGATATTACTCGAGAGAGGATATTGGATAAATTAGAGAAATTCACTGTCAACATGGGTAATAAACTTTAATAGCATAGATGGAGGATTAAACTGGATTGGTTATGGTGAAATCAGATGTCCTAGTGTTTTAATCTCTTGGTGATTTCTGTTACTGCTTGCATCTTTATTTAATTTTTAATTATTCTATTTTATTTAATTTTAATATAAATTCGCTTATTCGATTGTTCAAATAACGTAGGGTTAGAATAATTTCGGTAACTAATAGGATATACAATCTATGTGGGACGATACTCTACTCTTCATTATATTACTTGTGCCGATTAGTACACTTGCTAATTTACGCAACACAGTCCTAAATAATAAAAAAAGCATATAAATAAACATAAAATATTTAAATATATATAACTAATAAAATAACATATTTATGGGACCGATTAGGTCTGTATGTATGGTCATTTAGTGAAACTTTAGCAGCGCGCGTGACTTCCCTCCATCTTAGGGGAATTGAAATTGTCTACTTGATATTTTGTTTATTTTGTCCCCATTGGATTTATCATATTCTGGAATATAATGAGAAACTTGCACGTGTATTAGATTGAATATGAAGGACCTAAGATTAAATTCCGTTGAAGAGAATTAATTAATTTGGTGGAATTTTTGTTAATTTTCTTTCAGCATAAAGCAGACTAATTTATGACTTTTTACACATTCTAATTTTCCTTTATTAATATTCATGTTAGTACTTTTAAACCAGATACTCAACAATTCAGACTGACGAGACAAACAACATTCGGAAGACGGCATGTGAATTCGTGTACGGAAACATCAATTCATTTATGGACTGTGAGTAATTAATCTCTTCAGCTTCAACCAATAATATAATTTAAAATTAATAGAACACATTATCTTGCTGCTTAATTAATGACTTATTCGATGGAACAGAAATATTTTTTCAGGCAGTTTTTTCGCTCCTTCGCAAAAGTTGATTATCTCACCTTGAGACATGGTTTTATCTCGGTAATTAATTAAATTAAATATTACTATTTCATTCATATATATCTGATAACATGATGAGATGAAAAAAATTAGTGCTTTCCGTTAATTAAGATTATGTTTTAATGATAAAAATTTTGAGGCTCACCTGTCATCAGCAAGATATAACACTTTAGATTACCAAAAATACATACAATGATTCTTGGAGGAAGATTTCGAAGTCGTTCGTTGGAATCAGGTTAGCTAATGAATTTTTGAATCTCCATTTTCTCATCTCAATTAAGTGAAATTTTTTTTAAAAAAATAATAATAATTAGAATAAAATTTCATAATTCTCAATTTCTGGCATAATATTGATTTATCAAATGCTTTTCTCTTGACTGACATTTATGGTTTGTTGGTGTCATCTTCTTGCTTGTGGATTTTCGGTTGGTGTGCTTGCCCAGACTCTATTTTTTTCTCCCAATTTTTTTTCCTAATTTTCATCAAGAATGACTTATTTATCTTTGGATATCTTATGTTCCACTCACAGTAAGTAAGTGTGTGTATATAAAGGAGAATTTAAAAAGAAAAATTTATATTTATTAAAGTTTAAGAATATTAGTTATCTCAAAAAGTATTTTCATGTGTTGTGTCATATATTTCAAAAAACTGTTTGAGTAGTTTTCTATTTTTTTTTATTTTGTTAGCCAGTCGAATTTGAATTTTAAGAAGGTAGCTTGGAGTTAAAAAATAATAATAATAATTTGGCCTCAGCCTACCCTATAGCTTTTTCAAAAAGAAAAACATTTTAAAAAAAAAAATGAAATGATATTTGGACAGACAAATCTTGTAGAATGTTGATAGAAACAAGATAAAATCGGTCCTGATTTAGTCACTTAGTTGAAAGTAATATAAACGGGCACACGTCAATTTTTTTTTTTTTAAAGGTAGAGGGGGGTGTGTGAGCCCAAATACATTTTTTCTCCCTTACCACCTCCAAGAATCGAACTCAAATTTTGGTAGAGGCTACAGCTTCACTGCAACCAACCCGACCACGCCCTTGGGAGCGGGCACACGTCAATTTGATCTTATTTCTATCGACATTTTGCCACCCCTCTCTCTTTAGTATTTTACTTTTCAAAATTTCAATTCACTATTTTTTTTTCCCTTTCCATGAGTGCTACAGGCTACAGCATTTGATATGAACGATTTAGCGTTATTTATTGACTGTTTCTCTTCGTGTCTGCGATTCTAACATTTGGGCCCATGATAACATTTCGTGTAGATAGGGCTAGTTCTGGGAATCAAACTTGAATCAATTGTAGTGAAAATGACACTTCAAATCGATGATCGAAAAAGTGTAATCAAAGGAACTCTTCTTGTTCAACTAAGTGATAGTCTTTTCTTGTTTGATCGGCCATCCAAATTTGGTTCTGTTTCTTCTTCACTTAACTCTATTCATGGTAACATACATACATATGATTCTTCTCTAAACGGAAAATTGAATAAAAGAACTTGCAATACCCAGTGATTTTGTAACACTGAACTAACCAATATGTTCATAATTTTTTCAGAATGCATTTGAGCTAGCCTTCTTCATTTGGGTTTCAGTATTCAACATTTTTTTTTTTAACTTATAACAATCAATCTCTTAATGTATTATTTATGCCAAAATATGATCATTGACAAGTTTTTTTAAAAAAGGACACCCACACCTCTAAATTTTGGAGAAATGGTCACAAAAACTCCTAAGTTTTCAATAAAGGAAATCAAGACTCACTTTTGACTATAACACCCTTTGACTCTATAAGGTCAAGAAAATTGACTCCAAAATTTTATAATAAATAGAAATATGGCATTAAAATAAATGTAGTAGTATATATATTTTAAAATAATTTTAATGTTTAAAACATATTTTAATATTTTACAATCTATTGGACCTTTATTGTTATATTAAAGTAATTTTTTTATAATAAATAGAAACAATATTAAAATAAATTAATTAATTGAAATTATTTTGAATCTTATGTAAGAAAAGTTTATAAATAGGGAGATATTTTGTTAATTGTAAAATCTACTTAACCAAAGATTTATTTAAAATCTTTAAAGTAAATACAAATATATTATTAAAATAAACATAATAATTTAAAATATTAATATTACTTTATGTTAAAAATAATTGAATACTATTAGTCTATTCGATATATTATATTATTTATATTAAATTTTTATTAATTAAATAACTTTAAAATTAATTTTCTAATTACTATATTCAAAGGGTATTATATCAAAAAGGGGTTTTAGTGTCCCTTTTTTGAAAAATTAAATGTTTTTGTAACCGTTTCCCCAAATTTTGGGGGTGTATGTATCCTTTTCGTTAAGTTTTATTATCTTAGATACAATTTGGGTAGATTCCTATTATCATAAGCACACTGTTGTCATTGTCACAAGAGTTGTATTGCTGTAAGGATAACCTCTCACTTCATAATGTTAGGAAATACGTTTCCTTTTTTAATGAGAATTTGTAAATCTTAAATTAGGATTAGATTTTTCTTATATAGTAGTTTTCTTAATTAGTAGAATTTCTATTTAAGAAATAAGTAATTTTTCATTTGTGACTTAACTTATTCAAGGAGGAAACAACTAGTATAAGAAATAACTTATTCAAGGAGGAAACAACTAGTATAAGAAAATGAATATTTCTCTTACAAGAAAACTATATATAAGGAGATTGTATTCACTTATTTATACAATATAACAAAATAATCAATGTTTGTGCAAGTAGATAGTTTCTAATGTGAGAGAAACGATGGATCTATTGAGAGATTGAGTGTTATTGGGGTTTTAGGTATGAGAAAAATACTAGAGCAATTGTAATAATTTTTTATATAGTGGATTTTTCTGTCATCATCCTTGGCAGCCATTATTTTTCTCTAATATAAGAATTTTTCACCCAAATTTTTGTGTTGTATGATTAATTTTATTCTCCATCTATTTTTATTTATTATTTGTTTGACATTTTCAACATTAATATCAACAATTAGTCACATTTACAACTGATTTTAATTTCCTTAATTTCTTCAGAATAATAGTTTAAGTGCTTTGCAGCCACATTATTCTCTTCCTCTGTATGCTCTCATGACACAAGTAAAATTAATATTTCAATAGTACTGTGATTATAAAGTTATGGTACAAAGTTTGTATTCTAACTAATCTAACATATGATGCGCGTGGCCATGGTTACTTGTCTTATCATTCACTGCCACATGATGATGATTGATATGAAAGACATGTATATGACACAATACTTGAGATACAAAGTACCATACTTGAGATACAACGTAACATCACTCAAAATATTTTTGAGGTATTAAAAAAAGGCATACCTAGAAGTTGTGTGATGATTCAGGAACTGTGAATCTGAAGCAATTGTGATTACAGATGAGTTCAAAATTCAAAATCAAAGTGTTAGGGTGTTAGTGAAGCTCATTAATTGTGAGGAAACAAAGGAAGCGAGCACATGTTGTTACTGTATGTTTGATTGTAGCAGATTAGCTTACTTAGCTAACATGGCTCAGTTTGTTATAGTGGTTTAAGAATTCTCACGTGTATGTGTAACAACTTATTAACAAGAAATTGATACTTGTTATATAAAGTGTGTAAGATACATTCATTCGTCATTAAGAAGTTTCCTTTATAAAATTTTTCTTTCTCTTTCTTTTAACTTTCTCGTTTACCAAACACAACATTTGGTTTTCTATCATGGTATCAGAGCTACCAATGGCAAGCATTACTCAATCCACTTCATCCTATAGCGTTGTCACACCAATTAAATTGGATCAAAATAATTTTATTCTGTGGAGAGCACAAGTTCTGGCTTTAATTAAAGGAAACGGTTTAAAAGGTTTTATTAATGGCGATCTGAAATGTCCAGAGAAATTTATCTCACTTTCCAGCACTGGTGAAGCTTTAACATCTGATGAATCACGATCAGCAAATCCTGAGTTCATTGCTTGGATGAAGACCTATCAACTTCTCTTGAGTTGGATGATGTCATCATTGAGCAAAGCTTACTATCAACTGTGATTGATTGTGCAACTTCAAAGCAACTGTGGGAATCACTTAATTGTATGTTCATTTCTCAGTCTAAAGCACGAATTCAAACTCTTAGAATGCAAATCCAGACAATTAAAAAAGGATCTATAACTATGGCTGAATATTTTTCTAAAATCAAACGTATAGCAGATACATTAGCCTTAGTAGGGAAATCAGTTGAGCTAGGTGACTTTATTATGCATGTGATGACTGGTCTTGATTCTTCTGATTATGAGTCTTTGATAACAACTATTTTAACTAGAGAAGGAACTATTACTCTAGATGATTTGTACTCACTACTTCTGAATCATGAAAATAGGATCAATCAAAAGAAAGGCAAAATTGCTAGTGATATCATGCATCATATGTCTGCAAATGTAGCTAAAATAGGATTATATTCTAGTGAAAATAATGATGGATTTCAGAAAAATTATGGAGGTAATTTTGGAAATGATAATAGTTCGAATTTTGGTGGTTATAATGGAGGTTTTAATAATAATGGAAGATCTCAATTTGTTGTTGGAAGAAAGTTTTTTGATCTTGTCTGTCAGATTTGCTTCATTCCTGGTCATGGAGCCAATAGATGTAAAAATAAGTTCAATCCTTCATTTGTTCCACAAAAGAATTTTGGCAGATGAAATTTTAGAAGACAATTTGGTAGAGGCAGGTCTTTTAACAATTTTGGCAGAGGGCTAAATTTTTCTGAAACTAATTTTGGGAATGTTTATATGCCAAGAGGAGCTTCTTTTCAAGCCAACATGGCTTACTCAGATCCTGGTTTTATTCCTAGGTATACTCTTTATAATTACACATCTGGTTTTAATGTTTTTGCTCCTGGACACTTTCATGGAATCTCTGCTCCTAGCTTTCCTCACAGTCCCTCTCCATAATTTTCTGGAAATGTTCTAAATGGTATGCCCAGTACCTCTGGACCATCAACTCAAGCAACTTGCGCTGTAAATCTTGAGATTACTGAAGATCCTTCCTGGTATGTTGATAGTGGAGCAACCAACCACATCATAAATGATTTAGGAAAGCTTGTTAATCCTAAAGCTTATGTTGGTAATGAACAACTATATGTTGGTGATGGAAATGCATTGCTTATTAACCATGTTGGATCAGTAAAGCTTACTACAAACACTTTTGAACCATTGTCTCTTAATCATGTTTTACATGTTCCTAAAATCACTAAGAATTTACTTAGTGTTTCTAAGTTGCTTGTTGACAATAATGTTACCCTTGAAATTGTTGGAACCTGTTGCTTTGTTAAGGCCAAGAGCATAGGAATCATATTGCTTGAAGGAGTTGCTAAAAGAGGTCTCTATAAAGTCCAAAGTCCAACTTCTCATCCTCAGTCTGTTGCTGTCAAAACAATCCTTTTTAATCAGAAAAATTTTCAGTCTCTTTTTGCTTGTCTTCCTCATTTAGCTTGTGAACTTTTAGTTCAAATTCCTTTCAGGGAAATAAAAATTCTTGGTTGTCTATTATAGCTACAAAAGTTGTTGATGTAAATCTTCTTCATAGAAGATTAGGGCACCCTACTGTTCATGTATTGAAAACAATCCTTAACTCGTGTAACAAGTTCGGTAGTCTCGATAAAATTCAAAACTTACAATTCTGTGATGCTTGTCAATTTGGAAAGAATCATATGTTGCATTTTAACTCTGTTCAAATTAATACTACAGAACCTTTATAGCTGCTTTATGCAGATCTTTAGGGTCCTTCCCATGTTACTTCTACTCAAGGTTATGTCTATTACCTGTCAATCTTAGATGATTTTAGCCGTTTCACTTGGATATTTCAATTAAGCTCAAAATCTGATGCCCTAACAGTGTTTGTCAAGTTCAAAATCTTTATTAAAAAACATCTCCAAAAGAGCATAAAAACAATTCAAACTGACCGGGGTGGGGAATTCAGTGAAATACTAACTAGGCAACCCAAGAGGGGGGGTGAATTGGGTTTTTAAAACTTATGCAACACAATTCGCACAATAATTTAATCTATTGCCTTAATCAAATAAAAACAATAAATTCAATCAAGCACAATATTAAAAGAGTAAGGGAAGAGAAAAACGAACACAAAGATTTTTACGTGGTTCGGCTATCCCCGCCTACGTCCACGCCTCCAAGCTCACCCGCTTGAGGATTTCACTATCCAAGCCTCCCAAGGCTTCAAGATTTTACAATTGACTTCCAAGGTGTCAATGAACCTTTACAACAAGAGATTATATCCCCAATCTCTTCACCCCAAGTGTTTCCCACACTTGTACACTCACAATTTGATGAGAAATGATAAATACAACAATGAATCTCTCTTTAAGAGTAGATATACAAATTGAAGAACAAAGATGATTCAACAAATGATGATTTACGAAAATGAAGCTCAATAGATGTTATGTGCACTTGTTTATGCTTGCTTGGATTACCAAAAATGAATTGGTTTTGAGTTTATATAGTTTGAACTCAAAAACTAGCCGTTATGCACACTTTTGGTAGTAACCGGATTGCCGGTTTGGACATCCGGTTAGCCGCTTGATGTTACCGTTACAGCACAAATTTGAAATTCTGAACATCCGGCATGCCGTTTGTCAGATCCGGATTGCCGTTTATGGTCAGAGGCTTTGCTGCACCACAACCGGATTGCCGCTTTCGATTCACATGAATTCTGCCTAGAAACCGGATTGCCGTTTGTCGAATCCGGATTGCCACTTGCGTTTTGGTTACATTCTGCCCCGAAACCAGATTGCCGCATTTACACATCCGGTTAGCCGGTTGCTACAGTAAATGCTACAGTGAATTATTTTCTGAAATTACCGTTTGATCCCAAAACTTTATAAAACTGTATTATGACCCAAAACGTCACAAAACTTTACAAATAGATCCAATTTTAGAATTTCTAAAAATTACTTTGTCAATAAAAAACTTTCTGAAATTATGCTTTGGCCCCAAAGATTTTATTGTTTCGTACAAAGGTCATTTTCAACATAATACCCATATTTTTAAAGTTCTCAAAACCTTTCACTTTAGTCCAAAATATTCATAAATTATAGTATGGCCCAAAACATTTAAATAGTTTAAAATAGATCCAAATTCGAAATTCAAAAACAACATCAAAGGTTTTAAAACATATTTATTTTAGTCCAAAACACTTTGATTTTATATCCTCATTTTCTTATTATAAAACACAATTCATAAATCTTTGTTTATTTAATACATGTGGTTTGTTATCATCAAAATCAATATGTATAGCTATATAAGCTAACATTAAGATCATTATCTTATTTACTCAACAATTCAAGAATTCATTTTAGGCATTCTTGTCTTCATATTCATCATCAAAATGGGAGGATTGAAAGGAAACATAGACATATTGTTGATATTGGCCTTACCTTGCTTGCTCAAGCACATATTCCTTTAAAATTCTGGTGGAATGCCTTTCAGACCGCTGTCTATTTAATCAATAGACTTCCCACACCAGTCTTGAACAATATATCATCTTATCAAAAGCTATTTCATCAAAAACTAAATTATTCTACTCTTAGAATTTTTAGTTGTGCATGTTTTCCTTACCTAAGACCCTATAACAGACACAAACTTGAATTCAGAACTGGCAGGTGCATTTTTATTGGATATAGTTCTAACCATAAGGGCTATCTGTGTTTGCATTCATCTGGAAGGACATACATATCTAATCATGTAGTCTTTGATGAAAAATCATTTTCTTATGTTCTTGGTCTTGATTTTTCCTCGGTCACAATATCTTTTCAAACAGATTCTGTGCTTCAGTCAGATTCTGAGTATCCTTCTGTTATTCATCTTCAAGCTCCTTTAGCAGCAACTTCAGCATCTAATTCTGCAGCTCCAGTCTCAATCTCTCCGCAGGTATTTTCTCAACACTCACCTTTGCTCTCAGTTTCTACCACAAATACTTCAAATCATACCTCAAATTCATCTCCCAATTCCTATTCTCCTTTAAGAAATTATCCACCTCATATCCTTCATGCACCACCTTCTATTGGTCATTCTATGATCACAAGGTCTCAGAATGGCATTTTTAAACCAAAATCTTATCTCTCAGCACTTCTAGCCTAACCATCCGAACCTGTATCTGTCACTCAAGCTTTAACTGATGCACAATGATTCAAAGCCATGCAAGAAGAGTTTCAAGCTCTCCAAGCTAATCATACTTGGGAGTTGGTATTACTTAAAGCTATTGTTAAAGTGGTTGGCAATAAATGAGTTTTCAGAATAAAATATAATCCTAATGGGTCAATACTGAAGTACAAAGCACGGCTGGTTGCCAAAGGTTTTCATCAAGTTCATGGTATTGATTACATTGAAACTTTTAGTCCAGTGGTTAAAGCTTCTATTGTCAGGGTAGTTTTGAGCATTGCAGTCATGAATAATTAGATTCTCAGGCAAATACTGAACAATGCTTTTTTGAATGGAATTCTTGATGAGGAAGTTTATATGGCACAACCAGAGGGGTTTGTTAATCCTCAAAAGCCTCAGCACATATGCAAACTCAGAAAAGCCATCTATGGATTAAAACAAGCTCCAAGAGCTTGATTTGCCAGGTTCAGAACAACCATGATTTCTCAGTGGCATTTTCAGAATTCAAAGTCAGATAATTCTCTTTTTTACAAAAGGGAAAATGGTCACTTACTCCTAGTGTTGGTATATGTTGATGATATCATCATTATTGGTTCTAACTCAGCTAAAGTTCAACAAGTTATTCAAGATATGCAGAAGACTTTTGCCTTGAAAGATCTTGGGGAACTTAGCTATTTCTTAAGCATTGAAGTCTCTAAACTTCAAAATGGTATTCATCTCTCACAGGCTAAATACATTGCAGACATCTTTGCAAAACATGACTTGGCTAGCTGCAGTCCAGTACCAACACCTATGTTTACAGGTCAATGTCTCACTAAAGACTCAGGTACTGACATTGCAAATATTTCTCAATATAGAAGCATCATTGGGACACTATAGTATGTTACACTCACCAGACTAGAAATTTCATTAAGTGTTAATAAGCTCAACCAATTTTTGTCTCATCCTAAAACTTCACATTGGGAGGCCTACAAAAGATTATTAAGATATCTTAAAGGAACAATTCATTTTGGACTTCAATTTTACAATTGTGAAGCTCCACAAATAATTTTTTTTCAGACTCAGATTGGGCTTGTGATCGTGATGATAGAAAGTCAGTGACTGGTTTTGATGCGTATCTGGGTCCAAATTTAGTTTCATGGTCTTTAAAGAAACAATCGGTTGTATCAAGGTCAAGTGCCGAGGCTGAGTATAGAGCTCTAGCTCATGCTGCATCAAAAGTTGTTTGGATAAAGTCTTTACTTGCTGAGTTGCAGGTTCAGCTAAGCAGAACACCACTTATGTGGTGTGACAATCAGAGTGCAAACGCTTTAGCTTATAATCCAGTTTATCATGCTAAAACAAAATATGTTGAGCTGAACATTCATTTTATCAAAGACAAGGAGGCATCAAAAGAAATAGATGTTTGTTTTGTGCCTAGTGAGGATCAAACAACAGATGTCTTAACAAAGGCTTTTACTTTCAATCAATTTCATTACTTACGCAACAAATTAAATGTTCAACCCAGGCATTTTAGTTTCAAAGGGGATGTATGAGTGAAGCAGCATAGAAAGAAAGTAATGAAGGAAGAAGGAACTTCAGTCTAAGAGGGGATGTTAGTGAAGCTGATTAATTGTGATGAAACAGAGGAAGCGAGCACATGTTGTTACCGTGTGTTTGATTGTAGCAGATTAGCTCACTTAGCTGACTTGGTTCAGTTTGTTATATTGGTTTAAGAATTCTCACGTGCATGTGTAACAGCTTATTAACAAGAAATTGATACTTGTTATATGAAGTGTGTAAGAGACATTCATTCGTCAATAAGAAGTTTCCTTTATAAAATTTTTCTCTCTCTTTCTTTTAACTTTCTCGTTTACCAAACACAACAATTGGTTTTCTATCATGGGGGAGCAAATGGCGAAGATCATAAAGCAATGGCACAGTGAAGCGAGGGAGAGAAAGAAGAAACAGGAAAAATATTTACCATGCACTCCTCGCAGTTGTTTGTATATCGGCAGTGCAAAAGGATTCTCTTCTCTCCGAAGACCCACCCCTATTTACACAGAAGAAATAATCAGAGGAGAACAAGAAGAGCCAAGCACATCTTCAAGATCTGGAGCTCCATCACCAATGGCCTGGCTAGAAACGCCAACGCTGAGGAGAGAGTAGACAAGGTTATGGGAAAATTGTTGAAAAAGGAGATTATTGATTCTAAGATATACTTACGAGAAGAATATTACATCTGATGAGGAAAAAAATAAATTAAAGAAAATTTTAACGCTTTGGGTGTGTTCTTAATATATACTTTTAAAGCTAGCTGTGAAGGTATTTCGCTTCCGCGATTACCTGAGTTCAAGTAACAATAGTGGGGTAATAGTTGATATCTGGTAAGTAAAAATTTCTCATCCTTACGTAAATCCATTCTAGAAAAAAGACATGTACATTCACACCTATCTAATGGATTCTTGTCCATACAGGCATTTGTTCTTATATACATGGTTGAAAGATACATGTAATAATAATTCAACTTCTCATTTTCTTTGACAATGTGGATTCTTTTTCCATGTACCCGGGGTATACGTATCTGGAAATGAAATATTCCGTTTTATAGGCCCACAAACTTATCTCAATATTGAAAAAAATGCATATGTGACAAAAGTTCGACTTCATCATCCTTTTTTTCTTCTAATGACTTGGATGTATATGTTGTTGGAATGGAATATTTCACCTTATAGAAGTCCACACGCCTAACTCAATACATATTAGCTAATAGATACACATTATAAAAATTTAAATTTTCATTTTTTTTCTTTTTTGGGAATTTAGATTTCTTTCTCTACCATTTGGGTATCTATAGTTAAAAATAAAATATTTTTAATTTAATACTAATTGAGAGATACTCATGATAAGAATTCAACTTCCCATTTTTTTTGGAAGTAACAAATTTCTTTCATCACTCTAAATAATAAAAGCACATTGGCCTAACTTATCCTAAAAATCTAATTTAAGAATTGAAGGTTGCTAGAAGCTTATACAGTTAAATTAGTTATCTTTATTTACTCCATCTACCCATTAAATAATTATTCAGCACCCTAAAAAATTTGTAAGAAATTTTTTACATTTTCTTCATTTTTGACTAATTTGACATCAAATTTTGAGCCAGAATTGCAGTAATAAGTAAATCATGAAACATGAACTAATTGCACCTTAAGAAAACACGCTGCCATTATTTATAATGCTCACCAAAAAAATTGGTTAGGTTTCGATGATCTGATTTATATTAGCTTTTCATTCAAAAAATAAAACTCTATTAGTTAAAATTACGATGTTAAAAATAAAAGTTTTAACATTTATGGTAATAAAATTATACACGAATAAGTGTGCTAGATGAGTATTCTGAATATTCGTATGTTGTAAAAATCCTAGATCGAACCTCATTTCTTAGAAAGTTTGTTATCACTAGAGAAGCAGCACCTCTCTCTCTCATGAGAAGAATAACGGGAAAGCTAAACTTGAACAGCAAAACAGCTCAAATACACTGAAAGTTAGTGGCACAAATAAACCTGCTTGTCATATAGATTCGTTTTAGAAAAGCTAGAGTCCTTGACCTTGGCACACGTAAACAGCTCAAATACCTGATTTATTTTAGTAACTAATCACATTGCAGCTTGCACAACATAAATTCTTATCGAGTTTTCTATTACTAGAAGCAGCCTTTTTCTGGTGAGGAGTACTAGAAAATTAGGTTAAAGTATTCTGAAAGTTTGTGGCACATAAACCTGCTTGTTATTATTATATTCCTTAAATCCTTGATGCCATTTTATGGATATGGGACATGTGCAACGAACAGATGAATTATGTCAGCATACAGCTTTGCCATTCGCCAAAAACTTGTTGTGAAAATTTTAATGTACTCGCAAGCGCACGAATCTAGAAATAGAATAGTGGTAACGAGGTCGATTCCACAGGCATTGTTATAAATTGAAAAGTCTAATTTAAATCTAAAATTAATATTAATTCTAACCTAGTTGAGCAAATTGAGTTTCAAGAGAAATTAAATTAATTAAACTACGAAAACAATTAAAATAAAGGAGAATTCAATAAGATAAGAATTACCAAGGTTTCGGAATCCACCACTATTCAACTAGTAATTATCTAATTATTAATTAATCCCCAATTTTAGAGTGACAACTCGAAATCAATCTATATCATCTCATGGATATAACAATTAAGCCCAAGTAATTAAATCTAATGTAGGTTCTTTTTCTGCTTAATAATATGATATCTAAGAATTTCATATAAACATATTGAATAACAAGGAGTCAAAGTTTCCTAAGCACTCTATGTAAACAATTTAATGAAAGACATAAAATCAAAGATAATCATGTATAAACTTTATAAATCCAAGCATAGATTTAATCGAATATTAATCCTAACAATGAATAATGCATGACAGAATTGATGAAAAGATTTTATTAACATCTAATTAATCATGTGAAATAAAAACCATAATCATCAAAGAACATATATAGGGAATTAATTAAACAAAAAGATAATTATTTCATTGAATAGGGTTTCATCCTTAACCTCAGTATAAGAAAATTAGTTAGACATACTTGAATTGAGAACAACAAAATAAATAAAACCAGCCATGAAAACCGAATTGCAGCAGCTTTTCTTCTCTGTCTTGCACTTCCCTCCTCGGGCGGCTGGCTTATTCAAAAGCCAAAACTCTCTTTTATAATGCTTACCCACCGAATCCTCTTTGTCTACTAATTAAAATCCTTTTCCAATTATGAAACAAAGCTTCCATAATAACGACAACCATTAATTCCACTTTTGAAAGTCAAGTGTGGGCCTCATTTAAATTGCTTTCCACTGTTGCAATGCCATGCACGTGCAACTCAATTGGGGAATTGAAATTCTTTTTCAATGCAAATTGTTTTTGGCTCTTAACTCTATCACAACTTCAACTAATATTCCCCCAAATTGTTATTTTTTTTGCACTTTTTATTTCCAATCTCCAATTAATTTCCTATTCAATAAAACAATTCAATTAATTAAAAATAATAAATAAAAATAACTAATAATTATATAATTATGGGTAAAGTATGTATATAAATTATGCTCATCAATGGGGCATGATAGTCATTTAACATGTGAAAGATGTGGATTTAGAAGAATTCACAACCCATGACCACATCCTCCATATTCGTCCAGTGTTCCACCACTTACTTTTCTATATTCCTTTTTGCTTTCACTTGTTATTCTCTCTTCTTTTCACTACCACCACAATCTCTTCTCTCTTTGAGAACTATTTAGATTTTGTTTCTCAAATCCTTCTCCATCTGCCTCTCTCTCACACATACACACAATCTCTCCATGGCTGATCAATTCTCTTTATGTCTCCTAACAGTCATGGATCATCTTTGGTTTCATCATACTATTCTTTTCCCTGAACCCACTTCACTAATTCTTTCAAAAACCCTAAAACCCGCATCATTAAACCTCTCTTTACATGAAGTTGAAGGGACTCCATCACCTCTTGAAGAAGAAGAAGAAGAATCACCAGACTCATCTCCAATGAGTGCTCAACTGGTATATAACAGAACAATAACAGTCTCATAATTTTTTTTCCCAACTTTGTGAGGATGGGATGATGAGAAACCTCACCCAAAACCAACTCTTGCTCTCTGACCCCTGTTATTTCTCAAAGACAGTTAGTCTCACGTGCAAAGTGCATTAGTCTCACGTGCAAAGTGCATTAATAGTCCAAACTTGGAGGCACTCTCCATCAAATAGTTATAAGCATAAGCTTTCCATTTTTGCTTACTGTTTTTTCTTTTTTTCCAATTTTTGTTACAAGGATGATGCTTACAATAATGGAGAAGAAGATAAGGACACGAACCTGGAACAAAGACCAACGCGATTGAATCTTACGAGAGGCAAAAGTAATCGGTCACAGTCTTCATCACCAGCAACTCTAAAAAGTCTGAAAAAGAGACGCTACTTGAAAAGTTTACCACAAAAGTCGAAGAGCTGCAGGAGCTTAATGGAGCTAGAACTTGAGGAAGTAAAAGGGTTTATGGATCTTGGTTTCAGATTCAATAAAGAATGTTTAAGCCCAAGAATGATGAGCGTACTCCCTGGATTGCAAAGAGTAAAATTGCATCAAGTTGCTGGAGATGGAGATGAAGATGATGAAACTGATCAACAAGATGATGAGGATTATGAGAAACGTGTAATGAGACCATATCTGTCAGAAGCGTGGCTAATAAAGAGACCCGATTCACCACTACTAAATTTTAGGATGCCAAGGGTCACTGCTGCAGCGGATGATATGAAGAAACACTTAAGATTCTGGGCCAAAACTGTTGCATCAGAAATTCAGCAAGAATGTTAATTGACAGCAATAACCGGCTGCTCATTAACTGTGACTACAAATGAAGACTGAATAAAGGGCTAAGCTGTAGAATGCAACTTTTATAATAATTTCAAGTTTGTAATTTATTAAGAGATTTGTGAGTAATGGGAATATAATTTCTTAATGTTACACAAAAGAGAAAGGGATAATGCAATGAGATTATGAGAATAAAATTATAAAAAAAAAACATATGGATTGACGGAAGGTCCTACCAAAAATTGGTGAGTTGTAAAGAACAGAAAGGGCTCTGGGAGAAGCCAAGTGGCCAGTGGCAGTATTCCATGCTGAGTTTGTTTGTATATGGGGCGTTGTGTGTGCGTTATTCAAATTTTCAATCCATGTATTTGTTTTGTTCTCAATGATAATAGTGATTTTATGTTTTTATTAATAATTATGGCCAAACCACATAATTGACAAAACCTGTGTTGCATGCACTTCAATGTTGTCATTGTTTTACATTAATTGATCATTGCTTCTTGTTCATAACTAGTTATAGAATTAGAGATCCATCTATTAAACAATGAATAATTTTTCATAATTTTGAAAACAATTAAAACATAATAAGTGCCGCCATCATCTAAAATGAATTCTTTAAGATGAATTCTTTAACAATGAATAATTTTTCATAATTTGAATTCTTAGTGAACCACAACTAAGGAAAATTCTATGATGCCGTTATTAAAATTACAATATTAATATTTTGATAAATATAAATTTTATAAATTAACATAAGATTAATAAATGAAAGGTCAAACAATTAAACGAATATAAGAGTAGTTAGTTGATGTTTTAAAATTAGAAACAAAACAAACACTTATAAAAATTATAAATCAACATCAAACATCAATTTTTAAAAATAGTTTACTTATTAATTTATTTGAGCAAAGGAAAAAAATTCTCATCAATTGAAAACAATTGGAATAACTTAGTTTTATTAAATTGGTTTAACATAAATTTTATATTCATGCTAGGGCATTTATAATTTTTTTTTCATTTTCTATCATAATATTTGTTTACTCTACAAGTTAATTAAGCAAAATTATTTTTCTTGATGTGGATCAAGTCAAAACAAAATAAAAAGACATTATTATATCACTAGACATTTATGAAATATCAATAAATTTGAATCTAATTTTTAGTTTTATACATATTTCATGTAGTTTCAAATTTTGCTTGTTACTTATACTAAAAAATCATTTGGTGTTACTGTTGAGGATGTTTAAAAAGATACAAAATTAGTTATCTTACAAAAAATTTTGAAAATTTTGAAAAATATAGAAAAATATTTTTTAAATTTTGATTTTGAGAATAAGTTTTATCCCTAATAAAATTCCACATATATCATCAAATGTATTATATAAACCCAAAATTATTATTATTCAATTTAGAAATAAAAATAATAAATATATAAGGTAATCATTGTTATAATGTATTGTAAGGTATTATTTTGTTCAGTAACTCTTATATTATCTACTTGTTTTACATTTTATTTACAAGTCTTCTTTCATTTACATAATTTATGTCATTTTACACTTAATGTTGATTTCTAAGGTTTATGTTACATCTGTAAATTTATGTTTTGTTTACTAATAATACATTATTTTACTACTCCTATGTTAATTTACATTTTTTACCTTCTATTTATAGGTCTTATGTTTTATTTACTTAATTTATGTTTTACTTCACACTTATTGTTGATTTACAAGTTTTATGTTATATCTATAAGTTTATGTTTTATTTACCAATAATACATCATTTTACCACTCCTATATTAATTTACTTATTTTACATTCTATTTACATATTTCTATTTTATTTATTCAATTTATGTTTTATTTTACACTTAATATTGATTTACAAGTTTTTATGTTATATTGATAATTTTTTGTTTTATTTACCAATAATATATTGAGTTACAACTATTTTGTCTTCATTTATAAGTCTTACGTTCCATTTGCATCATTTATGTTTTAGTTTACACTCAATGTTGATTTACAAATTTTATATTAAGTTTATAAGTTTTTGTTTTATTTACCAATAATATGTCAATTTACCAATTTTATGTTGATTCACTTGTTTTACATTTTATTTACAAGCCTTGTGTTTTATTTACTTAATTTATATTTTATTTTACACTTGATGTTAATTAGAAGTTTTATGTTACGTCTATAGGTTTTTGTTTTGTTTACTAATAATAGACCAATTTTACCACTCCCATGTTAATTTACCTTTTTATCTTTTATTTACAAGTCTTTTATTCTATTTACATAATTTATGTTTTGTTTTACACCTAATATTGATTTAAAAAACTTTGTGTTACATTTATATATCTTATGTTTCATTATACAATTTATATTTAATTACGGTATGAATATCGTGATTTTAATTACGGCATTATAAAATCACCCAATAACTAATCTTTGTAAAGCAGTGCAAAAACAAAAGCTTAAACGAAAACTTCACTTTTTTTTTTTTTGGTATTTGTATACTTTTTCCAGTTTTTTGTAGGTAATAGATGAATAGATACTAGGCAATGAATACAGCAAGTTTTGTATATGTATTTTGTATCTTAAACATTAATGACAAACTTCTCGGACTCTGACGCCCTCCGCATTTTGTCTTTGTTCGCTTGGCCGCCAAATACTCATAAAATTCATCGAGATCTCAAATATTTACAAAGTTAACAACGTACTCGATCTTCAGTCTTCAGTCTCAAATACTTACGTAACAGCAGGATTCACTTGGCAATGTACCTGAATAACTATCCAAGACAATTCATTTTTTTGGGCACCTGCCAAGATATGTGAGGGGCCTTTACGTTCCATTTTGAATTTGTAGTTTTTTGGCCCTTTGTTCTATTATTGGAACATTAATGGGTTTGATTTGTTCTCTTAATCGATTTGAAAGCCCTGTACGGCTATATTCTCTCAATGGAACCCCAATGGGCTTGATTTGTTATCTCATAATTTTTTGAATTGAGCTCCTAACACCATTTTACAATAATATACATAATTTATTTTACATAAATGAACAAAATAATATACAATAGAGTTACTTAAATTTTTAATATACTTTTTATAATAAATTTAAGCAATTTATTACTTCATTGGCTCAAAATTATTTTACATTTATTTAAAAAATAAATAACACTATAAATTAGGATTTAAAGATGGAAGGTTCGAAATTTGCAGGAGCATAGATATTTTAATTTACTTAAATTCAGAATTTTCCATTTATCTTATTTCCTCTAACAATAGAATTATGATTACAAAAATTGGATTTTGTAAGGATTTTAAAGGAGTTTGAAAAGCATTACTCTTATTTTTTACATCCTTTGTTCTCTTCCGGATCTTTTTCTAGGTTTCCGATGCTAATAAATTTGCACAAGGATTTTATCGATAGGCTATGTTTTTGGATATTTGAGCTTGGGCATTCTTATATACATTTGCCCTTGGGCAATTTTATAGAGACCCGATTATGGCTTTTTAAACCCCAACCATTTTTGCAGAAATTGGCTTCAGGGCATTATTCGCAAAAAAGTTTCTCTTAAGCTTCTTCTTTGGAGCACTCTTAAAGGAATAGGCCTTAGGAGTTTGTTGTAGAGAATGATCCAAGGGTATTTCTCGTAAAAATTTGTCCATAGGAATTTTTGTAGAAACTCGTAAGGATAGGTCATAGAATATTTTGTAAAATGCGTGTCCTTAAGCATTTTGTAGAAACTCGTAGAAATTGGTGCTAGCCTCTAGGGGATTCCTGTTAAAATGATATATACTTGGTGTTCGGTTGAAAGAATTGTGAGGAGCGAAAAGCAATAGAAAAGAGAGAGGGGGGAGAGAAAATTAGGAAAAAATAATATGAATTTCAATTTCATTATTTGTTTTGACATGAAATTATCTAATCTTCCCTTATTTCTTTCTCCTTCTCTCTTACCCTCTCCTTCCTTTTCTTTTCATTTCTTCAAATCAAACATACCAATAACAACATTTCTGGCCTATGGATGGTAATTGATTGGATCTGACCCAATACTACAACAAATATGGTCTTTGGTAACATTATATTGTAGCATTTTTTTTAAATATTAATTTATTGTAATATTTTCTAAAGTGACGCTACCTTTGTAGTATGAAAGCCATTACATTTTGGTTTTAATGACACTTGATAATTACTAGTAGCATTTTTGTATATGCTACATATAATATTGAAGTATCTAGCATCTGGGAAATGCTACGAGATAAGATTAAATAAAAAAGAATTTGAAAAATGTTAAGGAATAGTAATAAATGTAATAATATTTTAAAATAGCATTGGTAGCATTCTATTGGTAGCATTCTAATTGATAAAATACAATAGCATTTGAAAATTGCTACAAGACAAAAGGATTGAAGTATTAGACCGTCAATGTCTATTAGTGATATGAAAATATGCTATATAGAATATCAATTAATAATTTAACATTCTAAAAATTCTTCAAGATAGTATTAAATATAATATGTGTTAGGCATCCCAACATCTAATTATCAATTTGAGTCTCAACAGATGTGGCACTTATTTATTTAATGGCGAATAACTAATTTTATAAGTTATGAAATTCATCATCAAATAAATGTGTGATAAATAGTATTGGGTCTCAAGTTGAGACTTAAATACTAGGATTCCTAATATTATTGTCAAATATAATAACATTTTTTTTGTGAGTAAATATAAAAGCATTTTAAAAATGTTATAAAATAGTAAAAATTATAAAAATAAAAAATGGGCTGAAAATTAAGCTAAAGATATGCAAAACGGGTAGTTTTAGTAAAAGGCGGGTACTTTATAAAATAATTAAAAACGCCCATTATTTTATTTCACTTCCCGTGATCCCTTTCTAGACAATTCCCCTTTGCAGTTCTGCTATCTCTTTTCCTCGCCCATTGTTCTCTCCAACGCTAATTCCAACTAAATCTATAAAAAAAAGATAAAAATAGAAAAAGACGAACAACGATTCCATGGGCACTTCATGTATGTTTTTTTATTTGAGAAAGATTACTTGGCTTTTTGGATGATTTAGAAGTGGCATCATTGATTTGGTAAGGATTCTTACTCCGTTACTCGTGCAACTTCAATTTCATTATTCTCATGGTCAAAGCAAATGCACATCCACAATCTGGGTGCTTTTTCTTCCATCCACTTGAGTAATTAATGATTAAATTATTTACTATTATATATGGGTTTGATGGTTGAACATTTAAATGGAAAAGTCATGTTATCTTGTTAATTAGTTTTAGATTATTGATATTTTTATAGTTTATTATTATTTTTTCTCTCAATCCCTAGCATTCTAGCAATATTTACAATTAGTTGCGTCAATATAAATTTTTTAACTTATATGTCATTATTATAGATTGGTTGCTTATGATTTCTTTAAATCGATCACTGATCCAATTTGAGTACCTCTACAGGATAGACCTCAACAGAAAACTGAAGATAGGGAGAGGGGGTTCGGGGGAGAGGGATTTCCCTCTCCAACCGCAAGGCCGCTATTCCGGGCAGTCGAGTCATGTACTTTCTTTGCTCTTGTGCTTGGAGTGGGTAAAGAGCAAACCCTAGTCGCCATCTTTATCTGGTCCAAGCTCCCGAGGAAAAGCATTCCCCAAAAGATTTCCCCTTTCCCACCGTTTGGAGCCATCGTCGATCAACATAGGCAGGAGGAAGTGGTGTCACCAATACCACTTCCCCCGGGGTATCAACCCCAAGCACAGCCTTCTGAATTGGATGTGTTAAGCAAAAAGCATTCCCCAAAAGATTTCCCCTTTCCCACCGTTTGGAGCCATCGTCGATCAACATAGGCAGGAGGAAGTGGTGTCACCAATACCACTTCCCCCGGGGTATCAACCCCAAGTCAAAGCAAATGCACATCCACAATCTGGGTGCTTTTTCTTCCATCCACTTGAGTAATTAATGATTAAATTATTTACTATTATATATGGGTTTGATGGTTGAACATTTAAATGGAAAAGTCATGTTATCTTGTTAATTGGTTTTAGATTATTGATATTTTTATAGTTTATTATTATTTTTTCTCTCAATCCCTAGCATTCTAGCAATATTTACAATTAGTTGCGTCAATATAAATTTTTTAACTTATATGTCATTATTATAGATTGGTTGCTTATGATTTCTTTCTCTTTTGATCAAATTGGTCTTGGGTTTTGATAAAGTGAAGGTCATATTTAATAGCAAAGGTCAATCTATTGGTGAGGGATCTATCTCATTATCATCTTTTTTAAGACCTCTTGTACGAGAGCATGTACCGTATACAATTTCAGATTGGAGGAAACTTCCTTTGAATTTGAAAGAAGTGTTATGGGAATGTATTAAGGTATGTAGCTATATTGTAATTTAAGTATATATCATTTAGATGAAAATACAAAATTGAATGGAAATTAAAATTATTTTGTATTTTCAATTAAATATACATTGCAAAAGAGGCACAAATTGGATGGACAATGGCAAAGAGCTTATGTGTTCCAGGAGATGGTTGGGCTTTGGAGGGCTTCAAAATCAAGGCTAGTTCAGAAGATATTGCAGGCAAAAAATGAACAAGAAAGAATGAAGTTAAGGCCTGATAACATCTCATCAATAAGCGAATGGAAAAGTTTTGTGAAAGAAAAAACAAGTGAAAAATTTAAAGTAAGTGTATTACTATATTAAATTATCTAATTATGGTTGTAACTATGTTACTGAACAAAGTTTATATTAACTGTGCAACAAAGAAGTGAAGGATTTAAAAAGATTAGGAAGAAACAAATCCCACAAACAACAGGTTGTAGGGGACTTGCTAGACTGACAAAAGATATGGTAAAAAAATATTTCTTTTATAATAGGATTTTAGCTGAGCAATCATTTCTAAACTATTTTTTGTTGCAGAAAAAAAGTAATGGAAAAACTGAAGTGCCTAGAGTTGATGTATGGATACGAGCACATACAAAAAAGGACGGTCAACCCGTGAACATTCAAGCTAGAGATACTATTGTAAGAATATCAATTATTCAATTGATATGCTTGTTTTTATCATATGTTCTTGATGAATATTACTTTTAAATAAATTTTTAGGATAAATTAAAAGAAACTTTGCAAGATCCATCACGACATTCTTCAAATAATCTAAGAGATGATGCTCTCTCACAAGTACTTGGGCATGACAATTCTCATTTAAGAGCTATCGGCAAAGGAGTCACCATTTCAAAGTTGGCCATATATACTATCACAAAAGGACAACATAATAGCTAGGTTGACAGAAGAGCATGATGAAATTAAAAAAGAAAATGCTTAAATGAAACAAGAACAAGGTGAAATGAAGAAAGCATTGTCCGATATGCGAAGTTTAGTTGAAGAGTTACAAAAAAGGAAGCCATGTACTGTGTTTTACTCACTTTTATGTAGTTGTTATAATATTTAGTTACTGACTTTTAATTTTTCATTTTAGAGTTATTTTCATGAAACCGAAGCAAGTGGGAATCCTCCGAAAATACCTTTGACTTCTCCAATGGTAAGAACATTATTTACACTTTTAAGTTTAGTGAAAGTATGAAAAATAAAATGCTGAAGGCCTATTACTAATTTTTTTTCTTAATTAAATTGTCCTTTTGTTGTTGTTAAAGAGTGTGAAGGCAATCCCAAACATTACTAAGTGTAAAATGCTTGATTTGGAGGGGTCTGATACAGTTGTGGCTGAAGGGCATTGGTCATCAAATGATCCAAATACACTTGCTCATCACATTCCTCTTAGTTCTAATGCTGTAAGAGTTTGGGTGGATATAGCTAGGCAGCCGCTAAAGTTTTTGTGGAAAGTAACACCTTATATGACAACAATTGAAGAATCTGTTGGGAGTACAGTTGCATGGCCAGCTGATAGAGTTATCATGTTTGCTGCCAACTAATTGTTCTAGTCCATCTATTTAGGTATTCTTTTACGTCCTTTTCTTTTTTCCAATGACCTCATATTTTTGAGTTCGCTTGCAAATATGATCTAGTTTACCACTATGAGAAAGTAATTTTGCATTTTTCTACTTTGAGAAGGCTTTGATTTTATATTTTTTTGTATGCAAAATTATCCTTTTTATGTCATCTTCTTGGTTCCATTTTTCCTAGAGTGGTTATTTTGAAAAGTATTTGTTTTGTTCATTTTTACCTGGAGCCATACGCCAAGGTTTCACTATTGCCATATGTGTTTGAAATGTTAATCTTGGTGGGTTTTGATTTGGCTGCTTATCATTATGTTATTTAATTTTTTCTTGATAAATGAAAAATAAAATCTTTTCCTCTTATGATACAAATATTCAGATTCATTGCTTTGAATTTTCAAAATTGTTATTTTTATTTGTATTTATTAATGAGTCATTATTTTATTTGTCATTCTTAAAGCATCATTATTAATTCTTTTCATTATCATAATGTAACTATGCTTTTGTTTTAAATTCATGATGCAGGTTGTAAAAATTTAAGTATATTTTGTAAAGAGTGGAAGGCAAGTTGTGGATGTTATGGGTAACATAACGGGTAAAAAATTGCAAGTATGACATGAAACTTAATTTTTTGTGTAAGTCTCTTTGTATACTTTGATGTACATGATCATGTGATTTTGGATGCTTATATATAGTTTTAGTGATGAAATATATGGTATCTAAATTTTTTTAATGAAAGGAATAATACATTACATGTCAAATGGTTGGGCATTGGAGCCTTAAAATTATATTTAGTGAATAAATATTTTGATACAAATTTATCAACTAAATTGATGATATTGAACAACCATTAAAAAAATACTTTTTTTTATTAACCAACATTCATAACTTTTTATAAATGCTACTATATAAAAATTTAAAATCTTCCATAGCATTTACTAACAGCTACATTATATATATATATATATATTGTACTAGTTGTAACATTACCAAAACATTATAATTACTAGTAAAATTGCACTATCAAAGTGCTATCAAAGACAAGTGGTAGCATTAGTAAATGGTTCAGTAGCATTTTTTGAATGTTATATATGTATTTTAGTAGCATTTCATAAATGCTACATATTGCACAATGATAGCATTTGCATGAAGCTGTAAAATAAGATTTGCTAACCATTTTTAAATGCTATATATATATGAATTGTTAGCATTCAATAGATGCTATTAAATAGTAAAACTTTTAGTTACATGGGCAAACTTAGCGTTGCCTAAAATGCTACCGATCACCTTTGGTAGCATTTTTTGGATGCTATTATATATCCTTTTTGTTGTAGTGCGCAAGATCCACGTGATTCAAATCTAATCGGCTTGGATTGGGTCAGTTTAAAATGAATTTGGATCGGATTTGGATATTGATGTGCGGATCTAAGACGGATCTAGAGCAAGTCTATATCTATCTTAATATCTAAATCCATATCCATATCTTCTCATCTTTTAATTTTATTTTATTTTAAAAATTTCTTAACAATTGTGGAATTATAATGATAATAAATTTTATTCATAGCATATTAGTGGTATTTACCATACATTTAAACTCTTAAAACTTAAAGGTTAGTTTTGTAAATTTAAATGTCAGCCAGCCCCAAAATATGTACATGTAATATTTAAATTGCAAGCCAAGTAATACAACCTGACAATTTATTTTATTATATTGGCCAAATAATTTTTAAGGAATATAGTTATTCATATATTTAGTCAAATGCGGTCATAATAAAAATAATAAAGGACTAACTATAAATTATATTTAATTTACATGTTATTATCTAATGTTGTAGGAATGAGGGTAGGTGTGTCGTATATATTAGAATGATGAAGGAGACAATAGAATATTATATTGATCTTACTCCTGCAATTACTTTTAAATGATATTTTATTATTTTTCTTATTTGTTGTTTTGGTGTAAAAGTATGAGCTACAATATTTATTATATTTTTGAGAAAAAATTATATAATTTATTTGTTATCAATACATTTTAGCCTTCAATTTTCATTCTAAAAAATTATTACTTTTTTTATTATTGAGTTTTAGAATTCATGACGGATTTAGAACAGATTTAGATTTTAATTTTTTTCGGATTTGGAGCAGATATAGATATTTTTTTCTTTTTTAAATCTAGATATGGAGCGAAAAATATGGATTCATGAAGAATCTGGAGCAGATACGAATCTTGATTTTTATTATGAATTTAGATCTTGAGCAGAATAGATCCAACCCATATCTGCCCCATTGGCATCCCTATTCTAGCCGTTAAAAATGTTTGTAAAAGGAACTCTTAAAATTCGCCCCATAGCATTCAATTCTTATAGAGATTTGCCATTATGCAATCTGTATAGACATGCCTTTTAGCCCCCATGAATTTTGTAGATATTTTTCCAAGGCAATTTACAGAGATATGGACCATGACTTTTTTTAAGATACACAACCTATGGCCTTTTGGAGAGAATATTTGCCATTAGGCATTTCTAAAGAAACACTCCATAGTTTTGTTTTTTTTTTTTAAGGTACGTGCCCTTACATTCTTTAGAAAAAAAAATTACGCATTTTATTTGTATGTTATGTATTTTCTGAATGGTTAGGCTTGTTATGTCTTCCTCATTTTAATTCTTTTCTTTTCAATGAAGTCTACGCTCAATTTGTCAAGATTTCTTTTAATAATAATAATAATAATAATAATAATCTCTAGTAAGTTTCGACAGCTAATATTAATCACATTCGTTGAATTAATCTGCCATTATGCAATCTGTATAGACATGCCTTTTAGCCCCCATGAATTTTGTAGATATTTTTCCAAGGCAATTTACAGAGATATGGACCATGACTTTTTTTAAGATACACAACCTATGGCCTTTTGGAGAGAATATTTGCCATTAGGCATTTCTAAAGAAACACTCCATAGTTTTGTTTTTTTTTTTTTCAAGGTACGTGCCCTTACATTCTTTAGAAAAAAAAATTACGCATTTTATTTGTATGTTATGTATTTTCTGAATGGTTAGGCTTGTTATGTCTTCCTCATTTTAATTCTTTTCTTTTCAATGAAGTCTACGCTCAATTTGTCAAGATTTCTTTTAATAATAATAATAATAATCTCTAGTAAGTTTCGACAGCTAATATTAATCACATTCGTTGAATTAATCTGTCAATACAATGAATATTATAATGGAATATTATCATTTTATTACCAAAGTTATTTTGATATTTCATGTCAATACTATGGTTTGTCGAGAAATACATTTTACTACTAAACATTTGTGTCGAGAACGTTAAAAATTTGCTGATATCTTACTGATGTCATAAGGATATCAAAGACATTTTCAGCTATAAGAGTAAAATTGTCTATTAATTTGATAGATAAATTATCATTTTACTACCAAAGTTATTATGACATATAATGCTTAAATTACAACGGGTAAAATTGTCTTTTAAACTCTTAAGGATAAAATCAATTTTTAACTCAATTTCTATTAAACATTAACGTTTTCTTAACGGAATAGTAGTAAATTAATAATAGCGTAAACGTTTAGTAATAAAATATATTTTTTGACAAACTATAATACTGACATAAAATATCAGAATAACTTTAATAATAAAGTGATAATTTTCCTATTATAATTTAGGAAAATTATATCCTCGTGAACTAGTGCACAGATGCGCCCGAAAGACCTCCATGTTCAATAAAAAAAAAGAAAAAATCATTGCTGCTTTTGACATTTACATAAATGTATGTGCCAACTGTTTTATTTCCAATAAAATATTCAATAGGGTTTACAAGGAAATGGCGGCTTCCAAGTACTAAGTGGGAAGCCATTCATTATCAATTTATCATCACTGAAAACGAAAATAAAATAAAATAAAAATCCAGAACCACTGTCGGTGACAGGAATTAGATATAGGAAGATTAAGTTATGTGATATCGTAATTTAATTTCTGAAAAGAAAATTATTAAAATGATAAATTTCACTCCACACATCATATTGCTCAAATTCCATTATGATTTTTTAGTGGTTTACTAGTTTATTTAATAAATTATGATATTTAGTTATAGGTTGAGATTTTATAAATGTCACATTATTTATTATATAATGTAAATTGAACCGTTAGTTCGTTAGAATTTCAAATCTTGAAGACTTTTAATTTTAGCTTGCGATGTAGCTTTTTGACAGATTTGCTCATAATGATAAATTCTTTAATAATTGAAAGAGAGATAAGAGAAAAAAATTATCATAAATTGCCTTGATTTGATAAGGAAATTAACAAATAAGAGGAAGATAAGAAAATCTATTGTTATAAATAAATGACAAATTCTAATTCTTTAGACAAGAAAAAAACAAAGAAGGAACTAAAAGAAGATAACATTTGTATTTTAAAATTTTCATAAACTTAAAAAGGGCTTTTAGCCTTAGGTAATCAATAATGAATCAGCTATTAAAACAAGGGCAGGTATATCTCCACTCCTAGGATATGTGTAAATCCGGCCCATTTCAAGAAATAATTTTTAAAAAAAATCATATTATTTTTTAAAATTTAAAATAACGAGAAAGATTACATAATTAATTAATTTTATCCCATTCTTTGCATAAGTCTCTTGATCATTGTTGATAAAGAGCTATTTTATTCAATAGCCAAAAAAATGATTAAATTTGCCAAAATATGTGCTTTTGTGGCATAAGTTTAAACAATTAATGAGGATTAAATTAATTAATTTTTAAAACTTATTCTTTATTTCAAATTATAAAATTATTAAAAATACTATTGAATCTTTTATAATTATTTTTTGAAATGATGGATTTTTAAAATTGCGAGGTGAAAATATCACACCCTTAAAGCAAAAACGATTTCAATTTTTTTTTCTTTTTTAAGTTAGCAGGGGCCTCAGGCCCTCCTCTCATCTCTGAATGAAAATAAAGTCAAGTCTTATCGTCGCGTTTATCATTGATTCATTAGCTAATTTCATAAGAAAAAGTTTATTTGTAAACAATAAAAAAATGAAAAAAAAACTTTCAGGAAAAGGAAATTAATCATTATGAAACGAAAAGCCCAATGCTCAATTTTATTTACCTTAATTAGCGTCAAGTCCGTAATTAAAATAAGTTAATTGCCCTATATTAAATGGTAGCTACAAATTCTTTAAAAATTTATTTTTTATAAATTGTGACATAATTAAATTGATTTAAGTAAATATTTTTAGATCCACATTATTTATTTTTATTATTTTATATTTTTATTTAATAAATAAATTAATATAAAATTAATTTATATAAAATAAATTTGTATAAAAATTTATTACTGTATGACACTCATATTATATTAAAATATATGTCCCAAGCTACGTACATTATGATTTAGCTGAAAGTATGACTTTCGTCTCTGGTTGTGAACCACTGGTTTCTAGAATTCTATGGGAGAATGATTATGATTCATTCCACTATGATTGTTAACGAGGGCTGCTTTGGCACGTCATATTCAAGATTTGAACACCAACTTTCTCCAAAACTAATTTTTCCCTTTTCTTTTAATTAGTAAATCCTATTAAAAGTGCTAGTTAAAATGATCAATAATACATTGTTACATTGGGTGCAAAACAAAGACATAATAGAATTAAGTACTGTTGTAACAAGAAATGTGAAAAGTCATATAAGTGTGATAATATGATAAGTATAAGAGAATGAGAGCTCCATAGCAAGAAGTTTAATAAGTCAAATAAATATAGTTACATGAGAACATGAATCATGAGAGCATGAGAGTAAGAAGCCTGAAAAGTCAAATAAGTAGGATTGTTGGAGAACATGATTACAGGAGAGTATAGTTACTACATGATAGCATGAGAGCTCAAAAGCTCAATAAGTCAAATAGGCGTGAATGCAGGAGAGCATTTGTGAAGTAGAGCATGATAGCATGAGAACACAACCGCGAGAGATAAGTTTAATTAAATAAGCTGAGTTGAATCCAACAATTAGGATCTAGTAGTCAAAAGCATTATCTAAACCCAGTAAAAGAATCTAAAAGCTTGGGAAGGACAATGTGAATTTAAGAAAGAGACAAATGTTGGAGATGAACATTGATATTAAATAAAACTCAATTTAAGAAGGACATAAATGCTGATATCAAATCAAACTCAATTTAAGAAGGAGATAAATGTTGGCATCATATAAAATTTTAATTAAGTAATAAAGATCATCAGAGGAGTTATCGAGAATTTAGATATCTAAATTGTATTATAAATAAAAAACTCTTGATGCACTGGAGATGAGCAAATATCTAAGAAAATAAAGAGAGGAAAAAAATTCCATTATAATCTTATTGAATAGTGAAATTACTCTTTCTATACTAATGGATGTAACCCTAGAGCTGGGCCACCTAAATTCTTTGTGTCTCATTTATTATGTCAAAAAATACAACACAATATTTATGATGCAAATTTTAGTTAGGACAACATCTAATAATATAAATAAGACTATGAATCTCTTAAAACAGAAATGGGAAAAATAGATTCACACCACTAATACTAATGAAATGCATGGAAAATTTGATAAGATAAGACTTAATTCACCCAATCAAACTCATTCTAAACAGAAAAAGTAATTAACTTTTAGTGCAAGTAGAGACAACAAAAACTATCATCGAAGTTTAAAATCCATACAAAAAAATTCAAATCTTAACCTTAATAATTTTATAGTGATGGATTTTATTGTAAATAATCATGTGTTATAGATTGTCATATAAGGTTAAGTCCAATTAAAAGTAATCTATTAAAGTTTATGGTAATATGACTTTCAATATATCTAATAGGATGTGAGCCGTTAATGTGTAGATACTTTAAAGATAATTTCTATTTTTATGATGAGCTAAAATAGGAATAACAAAAGACAACAGAAAAAATTGTCTATATAAGTGGTTATGGTTCATAGGTCACACATATCGTTTCATTGTTTCTAACATCCCAGAGAGTACAAAAAACCCTAACAAATTCTCTAGGAGGACCTGTTGATCTAGAAGATAAATTACATGACTTTAGAGGGCAATTAAGCATTATGGAACTATGTATGCTTCTGCATATTCTATTATTAATTCTTGATAATACAATATGAATGTTCATGGATTATAGGCGATAGTTTTTATCAAAGGTTTACTTATGTTCTAACAAGTGGTATTAAAGCCTCTTTATGTTGAATCATTGAGAACAATTTATGATTGTTTTCTACATAAAGATTATTCAGCAAATCCAAAATTAAGAAAAAATTAATATTCAGTAATTCGGTTTGTAAAATATTTGGCACTTTCTTCTTTTTATTTTTTTGCGACTGACAACCATATATAGATATATATGAATTGAGATTAGGCTGGTAGGCTGCCAACGGCTGCACCGCAAGCAAGCAAGCGGCTGCGATAGATCGAGGGAAACGGCAACTGTGGTTGCACCATCAAGAAACCTTTATGAAGCACAATAAGGGAAAGGCACAACCTAAAGAGCAAATTTGGTGAAGCGATGACCAAGTAGGAGAAGAAAAGTAAAAAGAAAAAAAAAGGGTTTTCCAAGATTTCGGTGGTTAGTTTAGGATTTGGTTTTAGTTAACCTGAATCGGTGCAATCTTGAACTGATCAACGGTTTGATCGGTCAATAGTTGACCTATCAAATTGTTGACTGTTAACTTTGGCTTTGACTTTGACTCGAATTTTTTGGTAATTTTTGTGCAATTTTAAATTCAAATACTAATATGTTTATATATTTTGAGATGAATTAATTGAAGCAACATGTCACAAAAGTGACATCTCATACGAAAATTAATTTAATTAAAAATATAACCAGTTGTGTGTATGTAATTTCTATGAATATCAATCGACCCAGAGGAAGATTTATTGTTTGACATGTTCTTATTATCAATGTTTGATTATTACATCAAGATATCACTTACAAGTTAATATTTTGTCTAAAGATAAAATAATTAATGGAGTGTTCAGTATCTTGAGATGGGGTTTACCTTTATTTGAATTTATTTTTATTTTGAAACTTATATGAGTTTGTTTTATTTGTTTGTTGCTCTTTGTTCATCTATCTCTATTACTAATATTACTATCAATATCAATTCTATTATTGTGTTAAATAGCTCTAACTTTAAGTCATGGCAAGATAATCGATTAATAGTTCTCGCAGTAATGGATCTCGACTTTATGTTAAGTGTTGATTCTCCCCCACTTTTAAAGGATAAGGGTACTGCTGATGATAAAAGGAAAATAGAAAGGTGGGAGAGATCAAATTACGTGTATATCATGATCATAAATAAGGCTATTTCAGAAGCATTCATGGACTAAATGTCTGAACAAACAACTACTGCTAAAAAGTTCCTTGCAAAAATTGAACAGAGATTTGTCAAAAATGAAAAGGTAGAAATAGGTACGCTTTTGACAAATCTAATTTCAATGATGTATAAGGGTAAGGGCTAGGATTAAAAAGAAAGATGCAGAAATTGTAGATGTAGCACCTCAAAAAGAACAACAAAATAAACTAGTTGATCCAAAAGATACTAGTTGTTTCTTTTACAAAGCTAAAGGACATGGTTTAGTTAGTTGTGAAATTAACTTAAATTCGGTACCAAGACATATGTGGTGTATAGATTCTGGTGCAATAACTTATATTAGTGTGTCTATTCAAGGTTACTTGAACTGCCGAAAGTTCAATGATGGTGAAATATGCATCTATGTGGGCAATGACAAGAAAGTTAAAGTTAAAGCAATTGGAAATTTTAAATTATTATTAAAGACTAGATATTAACTGGATCTTGATGAATTTATTGTTCCATCTTTTACGCGAAATTTGATTTCCATTCCTACTTTAGATAAGTCTTGTTTTACTTGTTCGTTTGGAAATGGAAAATTCAGTTCGTTGTATGATTCAAAATTAGTTGGTTATGATTCTTTGTTAGGCAATGATAATCTTTATATGCTTGATGCAATTATTTGATTTAATGAATCCCCGCAATACAATACACGAGATATAAAAAGAAGATTAATCAATGAGAATTCAGTTGCGTTATAGCTTAGGAGATTGGGTAATATCTCCAAACGGAGAATAGATAGACTTGTGCCATATAAAATTCAAAACCCCTTAGATTTTACAGATTTTGATAGTTGTGTTAACTGTACCAAGGGAAAACAAACCTATAAAAGGAAATTTGAGGCAAACAAAACTTTGGACATCTTAGAACTCATACATACTAATATTTGTGGGTCATTCCCTATGCTTGCTTGGAATGGTCGATAATATTTTATGATGTTAATAGATAATTTTTCTAGGTATAGTTACACATGTCTCCTCTATAAAAAATCACAGTTCTTGGATATTATGTGCATGTTTGGTGGTGGCGAATGATCCTTTAACTAAAGTTTTCGTCATTATTATTTATTTCTCCTTTAATTAGAGTTTTTATTAAATTCTTATTCGTAGTTTTAATTTTTTTTATTTCTTACTATTTAGTTAAAAATTCATAAACCCCCCTTTTTATTTATAATTGGCATTTTCTTTAGTTAGATTAATTTATATTATTATTACTACTATTATTTTATTTTAAATCTTGCTTTAGAGTTGATAATAAATATAACTAGCATAGTCTCTGTGGGATCAATCCTGACTCGCTCTGTACTAATTATTTATATTAGTGGTAAGGTTTTAAATTTAGTGCACCTTAACGACACTACCAAATGTTTGGCGCTGTTGCCGGCGATTAGCGTTTAGTTTGTTTATTATCAATCGTTTTATTTTATTATTTTTATTTTTATTCCTTTTCTCATTTTATTTATTTATTTTATTTTAATTAGTTATTTTTTATATTATATTTAGATTTTCATGAGCATAGAGAACATTCGATTGAAACTCGAACAACTTAGAGCAACCTCATCATATTCAGAACTCGATTTTGCCATCCACACTCCACTCCCGAAGACAGAGCCAACCAGCCCAGAACCTGAACCAATGGCTCATAATAACAGCCGAACACTTAAAGAGTTGGCAGCTCCTAACTTGGACCAGCAACCCTTATGCATTGAGAATCCAAACCCTCAGGTAAACTTTGAACTCAAATCTAGGATGATTCATCTTCTTCCTACTTTTCATAGTCTTGCAGGAGAGGATCAAAATAAGCACTTGAAGGAGTTCCATATGGTCTGCTCCATAATAAAACTAGCGGGAGTTTCTAAAGAGCAAGTTAAGCTAATGGCCTTCCCATTCTCTTTGGCGGATTCAGCCAAGGAATGGTTGTACTATCTCCCCTCTGGTACTGTCACTACATGGAATGAGATGCGTCAGCTATTTTTAGAGAAATATTGCCCAGCATTAAAAGCTGGCAGCATTCGGAAAGAAATTTGTGGAATCCGACAGTATAATGGAGAGTCGCTCTACGACTATTGGGAACGATTCAAAAAGCTATATGCTAGTTGCCCCCACCATCAGATAAGTGATCAACTTCTTATTCAATACTTTTATGAGGGTTTACTACCTATGGATAGGAGTATGATTGATGCCGCTAGTGGAGAAGTACTCGTGGATAAGACACCAGAAGCAGCCAACAGTTCAACACCAGGAACGATCTACTGCCGCCACCTAAGTGAGTCAATGAGGTAAGTACTACTTCTCTAGAACAACAAGTTTCAAATCTTACATCTTTGGTGCAACAATTAGCTCTAGGGCAACAAATGAGATTGTGTGGCGTATATTTTATGGTCGGGTATGCGACTGACATATGCCTTGCTATCCAAGAGGGTTCACATGAGTAGGCCAACGCAGTTGAGGGGTTCCTAGGCCAACCAAGACAAAGGTATGATCCTTACTCTAATTTTTACAATGAATGGTGGAAGGATAACCCAAATTTTAGGTATGGGAACCAACAACAAGGCATTTCTAATGTGGCACCGTCTCGACCACTGGGCTACCCCCAACACTAGGTGCAACAGCCTTACCAAGTTCGGCCACCTCTACCTTCTTAAAATCAAGGTACGTCTTTGGAAGATCTTGTCAAAGCTCTCACTACTAACTCTATGCAATTCCAACAAATTACTCAGACACAGTTCTAACATTTAGAGAATCAAATTGGTCAACTGGCCACATCTATGAGTAGAATAGAAGGTAGAACTTCAGGAAAGTTACATTCTCAACCAGAAATTAATCCAAAGGAGAATGCTAGTGCCATGTCTCTTAGAAGCAGAAAGCAATTAGAACCATTATTAGCTAAGCCATCAAAAGTGCCCATAACATCATCGCCCTCTGTGACCAATTCCTTCCCTGAGGCTCTTCCTTTAACAAGGAAAGACGATTCCCACTCGGCATTGCCAGTCGATCCATCTGGCCAGGTAAGTACCCCCTCACCTCGAATTAAGATTCTTTCCATTCTTCCACCATTTCCTAGTAGATTTAAGCAATCTAAGAAAGAGGAGCAAGAAAAGGAAATCCTTAAGACCTTTCATAAAGTAGAGGTAAATATTCCTCTACTTGATGCTATTAAACAAGTGATGCATTATGCAAAGTTTTTAAAGGAATTATGCAGTAACAAGCGAAAGTTGAGCGGTAACGAAAATGTAAGTATTGGAGAGAATGTTTCTCCTGTACTTCAAAGAAAAATTCTGCCTAAGTGCAAGGATCCATGTATTTTCACTATCCCCTCCACTATTGACAATACTAGATTCAAAAGATGTATGCTAGATTTAGGGGCCTCAATTAATGTTATGCCATATTCAATTTATAACTCCTTGAATTTAGGTCCAATGGAAGCAACTAGTATAATTATTCAATTGGCTGACAGATCTAATGCTTACCCAAAGGGGGTTGTGGAAGATGTTCTTGTGCAAGTCAATGAATTGGTATTTTCAGTTGATTTTTATATCCTTGAAATGGAGGATGCGTTGTTGCCCAATCTCACTCCTATTCTGTTGGGGCGACCCTTCCTTAAGACAGTCCAAACCAAGATTGATGTTTACGATGGAACCCTTACAATGGAATTCGATGGTGAAGTGATCTGCTTCAATATCTTTGAAGCAATGAGGTATCCTAGTGATGTTCATTATGTTTTTGCCATAGATGATATTAATACTTTGGTGCAGGATTTCTTTGAATTCTTTGGTAATGACAGTTTTGAAATTGCCATAAGCAAAAATCTTATGAAAGATGATTCTAAGAAACATGCAAATTTGATAAAGTTGGATGATGAGATAGAGGAAGCTATGACGATCTTAGATGGAGCAGTCCCATTATGCACCAATGGGTATAATGTTTCTTTTCTTGAATTGCCTTTATTAAACGAAAAAATTTTACCTTCAGTTATGCAAGCACCTACCTTAGAACCTAAGTCACTCCCAGAACACCTGCAATATATTTACTTGAGTGAGAATGAAAGACTTCCAGTCATAATTGTTAAAACCCTCACCCTAGTTCAACAAGAAAAGTTAATTAGGGTGCTTCGGGATCACAAGATGGCGATTGGCTGGACCATTGCTGACATTAAGGGAATTAGTCCTTCCATGTATATGCATCGCATTTTACTAGAGGAAATGTCTAAACCAACAAAAGATGCACAGCCGCCGCCTTAATCCACCAATGATGGAAGTCGTAAAAAAAGAGATATTGAAACTCCTTAATGTAGGGATTATCTATCCCATTTCTGATAGTAAATGGGTGAGTCAAGTGCAGGTAGTTCCAAAAAAATCAGGCATCACAGTAGTCAAGAATGAAGAGAACAAGCTTGTACCAACAAGAGTTCAAACTAGGTGGAGAGTTTGCATTGACTATCGTAAACTGAATGCAGTCGCTCGCAAGGATCATTTTCCTCTGCCATTCATTGATCAAATGGTTGAAAGGTTAAGTGGTCACTCTCATTATTGTTTTGCTTGATGGTTACTCAGGTTATAATCAGATCGTTATCGCTTCAGAAGACCAAGAGAAAACGACCTTCACATGCCCCTTCGGAACATTTGCTTACCGACGCATGTCGTTTGGTCTTTGTAACGCTCCTACCACTTTCCAAAGATATATGATGAGTATTTTTTCTGATTAAGTGGAGAACATAATTAAGGTATTTATGGATGATTTTACAGTTTATGGCGATTCTTTCTATAGATGTTTAGATATCCTTACACTTGTTCTTAAACGATGCATTGACACTAACCTTGTGCTTAATTGGGAAAAATGTGATTTTATGGTTAATCAAGGTATTGTACTAGGCCATGTTATTTCTGAAAGGGGGATTAAAGTTGATAAATCTAAAATAGATCTTATTCGCTCCTTACCACCTCCCACTAGTGTGAGGGAGGTTCGTTCTTTTCTTGGTCATGCAGGTTTCTATCGCAGGTTTATCAAGGACTTCTCCAAGATAGCATTACCCCTCTGTAACTTACTTCAAAAAGATGCAACGTTTGACTTCAATGAAGAGTGCCAAAGAGCTTTTAAGAAGTTAAAAGAGGTTTTGACATTGGCTCATGTGATTCAACCACCAAACTGGGATTTACCATTTGAGATTATGTGTGATGCCAGTGACTATGCTGTTGGAGTCGTGTTGGGCCAGCGTGTGGGCAAGCTTCCTCATGTCATCTATTATCCCTCTCGTACATTGAATGATGCACAACTTAACTACTCCACCACAGATAAAGAACTTTTAGCAGTTATCTTTGCCTTAGAGAAATTATCCTTATTTAATTGGATCTAAGGTAATCGTTTACTTTGACCATGCAGCTATTAGGTACTTGCTCACCAAAAAGAATGCCAAACCGCGCCTTATACGATGGATACTTCTATTGCAAGAATTTGACATAGAGATTCTATATAAAAGAGATTCTACAAATTTAGTGGCAGATCATTTAAGTCAACTTATCCTTAACGAAGATGCACTTCCATTGCATGAGAACTTTTCAGATGAGCAGTTATTACAAGTAGGTACAATTACTCCTTGGTATGAAGATATTGTCAATTACTTAGTTACCAGGACAGTACCAGAAGAGATAACCCATGCACAAAAGGTCAAGATCAAGAGTGATGCCAAGTATTATGTGTGGGATGAGCCATACTTGTGGAACCATTGTTCTGATTAAGTTATTAGAATGTGCGTACCCGAAACTGAATTTACTTCTATTCTCACCTTTTGTCATACTTTGGCTTGTGGAGGACATTTTGGACCAAAGAGAACAGCCCTTAAAGTACTTGCGAACGATTTTTATTGGCCATCACTATTTAAGGATGCATATTTGTTCTGCAAATCTTGTGATTGTTGTCAGAGAACATGTAATTTGAGACCTAAAAATCAGATGACACAATCTCCCATTCTTATAGTTGAGATTTTTTATGTTTGGGGCATCGACTTCATGGGACCATTTCCTTCATCGTTTGGTAATCTTTATATTGTTCTTACGGTTGATTATGCTTCAAAATGGGTGGAAGCAAAAGCCACTCGAACTAACAATTCTAAGGTTGTGGTAGATTTTATAAAGAGTAACATCTTTACAAGGTTTGGAATACTAAAGGCAATTATCAGCGACAAAGGCACTCACTTTTGTAACAGGTCAGTAGAAGCTCTTTTTCGAAAATACAACATCACTCATAAGGTATCTACATCTTACCATCCCCAAACTAGTGGGCAAGCTGAGGTGTCTAATAGGGAGGTGAAATCAACCCTTGAAAAGACAGTTAATCCAAATAGAAAGGACTGGAGCTTAAGGCTTGATGATGCACTTTGGGCATATAGGACCGCATACAAAACTACTATTGGTATGTCAGCCTACATGTTTGGTATATGGTAAGCCTTGTTATATTCTAGTGAAACTTGAACATAAAGCATGGTGGGCTGTGAAACAATGTAACATGGAACTGGATGCCACCGGCCAACACAGAAAACTCCAATTGCAATAATTAGAGGAAATTCGAAATGATGCCTATGAGAGTTCATGAATCTATAAGGAAAAAACTAAGGCTTTTCATGATAAGCAGATATTGAGAAAGAATTTTAAAGTTAGACAGAAAGTTTTGCTATTCCATTCTCGCCTTAAGCTGTTTTTAGGTAAGTTATGTTCTCGATGGGTTGGGCCTTTTGTTGTTATTAATGATTTTTCTCATGGTGCAGTTGAGATCAAGAGCTTAAAGACAGGTAAAGAGTTCAAAGTTAATGGTCATAGGTTAAAGCTTTACTATGAAAACTTTCAGACACTCAATGTAGATAAGGCTTCACTTTATGAATCTGTGTACATTGATGAGTAAAACTTGAGAACCATGTCAGGCTGAGGACAATAAACCAAGCGCTTATTGGGAGGCAACCCAATGGCTAGAGAAAAGATTTTGAGAGTACGCCATAACAGATTTGATCTTTCTCCATTTCATTCTTATTTACTTTACCCACTTTGTGTTGAATTTGTTTGTTTCTGTTTGTGTGTCTCATCTCATTTCCCCATGTTTAATTCTGTCTTTTGTTAGCTTAGGCTTACATTGAGGACAACATAAGAATTAAGCGTGGGGGGGGGGTGGATTTCGAACTTAGTTTTTATTGCTTCGTCTTTTTCTTTTTACAAAAAAAAATATTGTTTTGAATATTAGCCAGTGATAAAAATTTGATTGACAATGAATATGATTCTTAGAAAGGGTTGAATATTACCTTAGTTTATACTTGATTCTTGTGTTAATTTCCTCTTAATTGAGATTCTTTAAACCATGAGCACTAACATCAATTCTTTCATAATTTTGACTTAGAATTTGAGATTGGCGCAGCCTGAGTTGAGAATTTTAGATTGAGTAAATAACTGTTTGTCTTGATTCTTATCTCCACAATACAGTGTAGTATAAACATGCACCATAGTCAGAAATAGCTACCCATAACCCTTAAGAGTGAAGCTATCTTTGAGTAATTTAGGCCTATGTACCACCAGTATGTAGAGGATAATCTACCATGAGAAGAAGGCTGCCTTAAGGGATAGAGTAAAAGCTTCTGAGTATAAAAAAAAAAAATCAAAAGAAAATGCACACAAATGCTTGTAAAAGAAAAAAAATTAGAGCTCAAGATGATCAGATTAGTTTGACCTACTCTTTTCTTTGTTTGAGGTAAAGGTTGTTGATATTGAAGATTTTGGAAATGGATTTTAATTGAATTGATTCACACACACACTATGAGAATCAAAAGAGATATGGGATTGACTATTGAATTAAAGTTAGAACTTCGATAATATTTGAAATTTTCTTTGAGCTATATGACTTATGCAATCTTTAAGGCTAGTTTTATTTTAAATTCTTTTGTTCTTTTTTCTTAAAAAAAATGCAATGATGTTTGCGGGTATCATCGCTGAAGCCCTCACGAGACTATAACTCGTCCACTGGGACCGCCTAAGGGTTTAAAGGCTTGTTACATACGCTAAATGCAATCGTGATTTCCTACGAAAGTGGACTAGTTTAGGTTTTCTTTTCATTTTTGTTCTAGGTTTGCTCAAGGACAAGCAAAGGGTAAGTGCGGGGGAATTTGATAAGTGCATATTTTCCATATATTTTGCTATTAATTTCTCAATCTTTTTCTTGTTTTGGTCTTAAATATTCTAGTTATTTTAGTTCATTTTTAATTTAATAAATTATATTTTATTTTGTTAATATTTATCTTAGTTTTATTTATTTTGTTATTTTAAGTATATTCTGGAATTAAAGAGAAATTAAATCAGAGCATTCAGGAAAAAAATTTGATTGAAGATTGAGAGACAAAAGTGCACAAGAAATCAAGAATTTGAAGGAATTAGAAAATAAAGAATATTCTCTAATTAAAGCTTGTATGGGCCAAGCAAAATTAATGTTGCACATGGAGCTAAAATTGGAAAATGGAAGTAAAAAAGGAAGCCAAGCCAATTAACAAGCCAAACCATCACATGAAAGCAAAATTGGAAAACAAAGATTGCAAACCAAAACTGGCCAGCACGTGAAAGGAAAGAGAATAAAGCCTTTTGGCTTTAGGAAATCATGGTCAAATCATTATTGGCTTATTTATTAAAGCACAAAAATGGCAGTTTTGGGCTTTAGATTTAATTCTTTCCATGCAAGGATTTAAAAAAAAGCCACAATTGAAGCATTATAAAAAAGGATCAAGCGGAAGCAACACGGGGGGATTTTATATATTCAGCAGCCAAGAGGATTTGAGGAACTAGCAGCCGCAAGAAGAAGAAAGAATCAGCAGCCGGAATTAAATTGAAACAAAGGCAAGGCAGCCGCTTGAATTAATCTCCATGATTGGTTTTGTCAATTCTCTTATTCCCAATTCATTTATGTTAGGCTAGATTTTTATTTGGTTGAGGGTGAATTCAAAACTCCGAATATGTCACATGATTAATTTTTAGTTTCTATCATTCAATTTATTTAATTGAGATTGTTTATGTTCTTCTATAATTAATGTTCATGGTTTATTCTTGTTTAATTTGCGTGGCCAATTAGATAGGACTTGAATAAATTTTATTGCTAGGTTAAAATTCTTGATCCGTAATTGTCTTGATATTTTAATCATTAGTAGCAGGTTGGAATCAGTGATTTCAATTGGAGAACATAGCCCAGGTTAAATAATCCGAGCTTGTGTGTTTATTGCCTAGATCAACCTAATATCTTTCTATGTTTAATGCTTCCATTATCTTAAATTTAAAGAGCTTGTTTTAAATTATTTAATGGTTAGAGATTAGGTGAAGAGCTTGTTTTGCCTAACGACACACTAGGGAAAGATTGAGACTAACAGAGCTTATTGTTGTCTACGGTTGATAGTTTCAATATAAATTGATGATAGAATTGATATATTATGTGTATGTTTGGTGGTGACGAATGATCCTTTAACCAAAGTTTTCATCATTATTATTTCTTTCTCCTTTAATTAGAGTTTTTATTAAATTCTTGTTCGTAGTTTTAATTTTTTTATTTCTTACTATTTAGTTAAAAATTCATAAACCCCCCCTTTTTATTTATAATTGGCATTTTCTTTAGTTAGATTAATTTATATTATTATTACTATTATTATTACTATTATTATTACTACTATTATTTTATTTTAAATCTTGCTTTAGAGTTGATAATAAATATAACTAGCATAGTCTCTGTGGGATCGATCCTTACTCGCTTTGTACTAACTATTTATATTAGTGGTAAGGTTTTAAATTTGGTGCACCTTAACGACACTACCACATATTTTGTTATTAATTCTTGATAATACAACACAAATATTTTTAAATTATAGATGATGATTTCTATCAAAGATTTAATTATATTCTAACATATTGAACTAGAAAACACCAAGCAATTGAAAAAAAAAACATAAATTTAGAACACTGAAAGAAAGAAAGCCGGCCGGAGAGGCATACAAATTCTTTTTTTTTTCAATTGTTTGTTCCGTATAATTATATTCTTTAATTATGTACACTGAAAGCAAAGTCTAAACCTAGCATATAAAAAAAAATGAAAGAATTAATATAAATTACAGCGTTTTATTTGGATAAGGTCGATCATCATGTTAATATAAATTGAAAAATGGAAAGGCCTCTAACAACCGTCTAAATCTTTTAGCCTTTTTTTTTTCCCAATCCCCTTGTGGTCCAAATTAAGCCATCCCTTTCATGTCGAAAATCCAGGTCAGAACCCTTTCAACTCACATTATTGTTTTTGAAGTACTTACCATTAATTCGGTGACTAAGCAGCTATATATTTTAATAAAATCTTTCCAAAAATATCGTGAATTATTGATCTAATCATTGAGTATTCATTGCGGGAATCTATGGACTTATTTTCTAAGCCATTTGTACATTTAATTATTAATTAAACTGTCCTTCTAAGTTTGCAATTACTTCTAAATTCTAACAATGTTCCACATGTGAATAAATAGTATAAATGATTGTAATCCATATGTAATACCCTTTATAACCTTTTTGAGTTAGATTGAAAATTATACTCGACCAACCAATCAAATTTGAATGAGATCCAATAAACCCAATAATAATGCTAGCTTGTGAGCGATGGCGTGTTACTGATAATACACACAGACATTGATAAATTTATTCTATTAATTTAGAAGAGGATTGGCTTCAAATGGAGTCATTGGCGTGAGGAAGCTACCAAAAGGTCAAGGAAAGTGGCTTACTGGAGGTTACAATTTCATCTTACCACTTTCTATATAAACACTCGCACAGGCTGCTGTTTGTATGACCCAAAAATAAAGCCAAAGCTTGCAAGTGCTTATCAGAAAATGGCCACTACTAAGAGGCTACGGTTTCATCTTTCCCCAAGTTTCTTCTTTCTGTTATTACCGTTGCTCTTGCAGTTTCATTCTGGTAAATATTTGTTTTCTTTTTTCTTTTTTTAATACGCTGGTACGTAAAACAGTTTTCACTCTTGCATGGGTTACATTATTTTCTTGTTTCTTTGACTCAGGAATGAGTGAGCTGCAGTTTAATTACTACGCACAGAGTTGCCCAAAAGCCGAAGAAATCATCAAGCAACAAGTCGTTCAGCTATACTACAAGAGTTCTGCTATTTACCCCGGGTCAAATCCCGGGTCAAACCCCGAAACTTTAGAAAACGACGCCGTTTTGAGAATTAAATTTTTTAATTGAAAAAACGCTACTTGAACGCTCCGAGACTTAAGCTTTTTCTTTTCATTTTCGTTTCCTCTTTCTTCCCAACTACAGACCCCCTTAACTGTTTCTTCAACTAGCAAAATGAGACTGCACCTGCATTTTGTGATGAATTGATGACCATGTGAAGCTTGTCGGAGCAGAAATCTGCGGGACCCGCAAGGCAAATCAAACGATCTTCACTGGGCCGATCAGGATCGATCAAAGTCACAAACGAATTACCAACTCATTGAATTGAATTGATGAAGAAACAGAGGGATTTTAATTAGTTAAAATCACAGCCCAAGAAAAGTAAGTGAAGGATTAAGCCAACCCACTGCTATGCCACTTCACTGGAGCCAGAACCATGTTTCTCAAACTCGTTGCTTTCACCATTGCGTGTCCGATCTTGTCAAGTGGTGAAAAGTGAACTCACGTTAAAGCACAGTTGTCCAAGCTTTACTTGCGGAAATTGAATACCCATTTCGATTTAGGGCATTCAAGCAAAAAACGATGCCATTTTTCTTGCCAAGTATTTTCCATTTCCTTTGTCCATGGAGCTCCTGCCACCGCCAAAGCCAAATATTTCCCCTTTCATTTCCTTCGACAATCAAGCTCTACATTTTGTGATGAATTGATGTGCAAGTGACGTCTGCAATTTGTGCTCTGTTGACTGTTGGTCTGTTGGTAAAACGAAGAGGAGAATCGAAGAGGAGAAGAAGTAAAAAACGAAGCTGAAACGACTACGTTTCATGGAAGCAAAAAGGACAAAAAAAAGGAAATCAAAACGGTGTCGTTTTGGTTTAATTCGGGGTTTGACCCGGGGTTTGACCCGGGGAAAATAGCATTTTCCATACTACAAACATGGAAACACTGCAGTCTCCTGGGTCAGAAATCTTTTCCACGATTGCGCCGTCAAGGTATTTTAATCCGGATTTAGGTTCAATGTTGATCTAATAATAAGCTTTATATTAATTGATTATCTCTTTTCAGATTGTGATGATTAATAGTTAAATAAATTCACGCTTGGCTTAAGATTTTTTAAAAAGGTTAAAATTTTGCAGTCATGCGATGCATCGCTCTTGCTGGAGACAGTGACAGGTGTTGCATCGGAGCAGGCATCGGAAAGAAGCTTTGGAATGAGAAATTTCAAGTACGTGAGCACAATCAAAGCAGCTCTTGAGGCTGAATGCCCCTTGAAAGTTTCTTGCGCCGATATCGTGGCCCTTTCTGCACGAGAAGGCATTGTCATGGTACGTCAATTAGTTCGTTAAAAGGTCAGTGATAGCCGTGGTTTGACGAAATGATGACGAAAGTTTATTGTTTTAAGATTTGTAGAATCATTTTTTAACAAAAATGGGAAGAAATTAATGTGACCATTTCTAAAATTAAGAAATCTCTGCGATCATTTCAGCAAACCAGGACGGCGCTATTATCCTTTTATCCTCTTGAAAATTGAAAATGTTTCCGAAAATCAAATTTGATTATTGAAACGGATATGTATTATTTTGGTGGACGTGTTAATTATCACTAACAGTTGGGAGGCCCCCGTATCCCAATTAAAACTGGACGAAGGGATAGCAGAGTGAGTTATTTGGCGGAGGTCGAAAAGTTCATCCCCAATCACAATGATAGCATAGCCACAGCCCTTTCCGTTTTTAATTCCATTGGCATCGATGTTGAAGGAGTCGTTGCTATTTATGGTATTTCCACTTCCTAACATCCTTTTTTTTTATTATTTTTTTCCCGATAATGACATAATTCGTGTTTAACTTTCTTGCAAGTTGTAATTAACTTTTCGTAGGGGTAATTTAGTCTTATTAATTTATTATTTTTTTAAATATGAGAAATTTTATAATAAATCAGAGCTATTACGTTAGTCATATAACATTTATTTTATAAACCAATAGAGAAGTGATTACGTTAGTCATATAACATTTATTTTATAAACCAATAGAGAAGTGATGTTTATATTAAATTCAATTATATATATCACACATCTAATAATTAGTCATGTTAACTCTTGTGTAATATGGATTTTCTCATAAAATATAACTTTGGTTTTGGTTTGGGGAGCAGGAGCTCATTCTGTAGGACGAGTCCACTGCGTAAATCTCGTACACCGACTCTATCCCACCGTTGATCCCACATTGGATCCCGTATACGCAGCGTATCTCAAAGGCCGGTGCCCTACGCCGGACCCCGATCCCGATGCAGTTGTATACGCAAGAAACGACAGAGAAACGCCAATGATTCTTGACAACAGCTACTATAAGAACATAATAAACCACAAGGGATTGCTCATTGTTGATCAGCAATTGGCTTCTGATCCAAGAACAACTCCATTTGTTCAGAAGATGGCCGCTGATAACACCTACTTCCACGAACAATTTTCCAGGGCCATTGCCTTGTTGTCTGAGAATAATCCTCTTACTGGAGACCAAGGTGAAGTAAGAAAGGATTGCAGCTATGTGAATATATAGCAGTTAATGAGCAATATGAGGGTTGTGTTTTTGTTTTATTTTATTTTTTTTTCACTTAAGAAACCTATGTCTCTACTGGTTTCTTCTGTCAATGTTTGCAAATTTGAAGTGCTTTGTGCAAATATCGAAATAAAGAGTTGCAAGACTGTGCAACTGTGAGTCTGTATAATTGTGTCCTTAATGGACTTTTTAAAAATTAAGCATATTAACTTTATGTGAAATAATGAAATTTTTTTTTTCAGTCTGTTTGGGGGAAAATAGGAAGGGTGGTAAAGCGCCACATGTCGACGAACGGAATAACCCCAGCACAATCTGAGGTACCCAGTATGATTCAAGGTACCCCGCATAATTAGTGGTACCCCCCACAATCTGAGGTACCCTGCACAATCCAAGGTACCCAGCATGATTCAAGGTATCCTATACAATTCAAGGTACCCCACATAGATTGAGGTACTCCATGTAACTGGAAGTACCCGGCAGATCGAATGCAAGAGAACCCTTCGAAAAAGTCCGCCGTGAGAATTAGGGACACGATCTGGCCATGGGAGTTCCAGGATTATATCCTTCGCGAATAAGTGCCTCATAGTACTCTGCTTCCTCGCTAGTAAATCCATCAGATTACTCATCTAAAAACTTATCAAAATAAGCACCAGATTGCTCGGGCAAGAATTCTCTGGAACATTTTTCCCTTATTAATGATTAATATCACAGCTACGGAACAAAATCAAATAATAAGAATATAGTAACATATAAAAACTGACAAAAAATTAAAAAAATAATTTGAGTGACATGCCAGCTCTTCTAATTGAATGCCAGCACGTAGCTGTGTGCTATCAGTAAGAAGGGAGTCAGCGCCTTTCGAAGCACTTTCTAGTGGTCGGTCATGAAACTTGATGATCTCAAAGCCCCGAGCTCTGTAGTAAGGCAAATGTTCGAAAAATGTGAAATATTCTGACCTGAATTGGCTCACAGAATAGACTTTCCAAAAGACCGAGATGAGATCCTCGTTAAGCCATCCGGAGAATTTAGACAATGAGTCTCTATGAAAATAGAAAATACTGGTAATAAATAAAAAGAAAGGATTCGGGGAAATCATTAGAAGGCACCACTATCGAAATCAAGCTGCTAAAAGGAGTTCACTACCAGTGCTGACCACACTGAGAGACACGAAAGCGCATCAGCAATGTTGACAGTAGCATAAAATACTTCTTGCATTAACTTTAAAATATATAACTTTCTCCTACTCAACAAATTGCACATGTAAACAAATGCAGAAATAGTACTTAAAGTCCAATCCAAATCTCATGCGTCTATTGCAGTATCATCATCAATAGAGTTTATGTTATCAACACTTGAAAATTTAGTGGTCAATGAAGGATATTCCATTGCATCTTCACTTTTTTATGTAGGTTTGCTTCTACTAGACATTTGGCATACAACTGACCACTTTTATCAAGTTGATTAGGTACATAAAAAACTTGGTTGGCTTAAAAAGCTAAAATAAATGCATCAGATTATAGCCTAAACATTGCAAGTGTACCAAAGTGAATCCTAGTCTATCCTTCATAACTCCATCTCTAGTATGTACCCATTCACTTCTCATCATTGGAATTCTAAACATAACGTAATCTAGATCCCAAATCTCTCTAATTACTCTATAGTATGTAATGTTAGAAGTGACATGATTTTTATATTTTGAACTTGCGACTAAAATTGTTTGTACAACCAATGACACTCCACTGTTTTGAGATTGAACTTACGACTTAAACATATCCCCTCCAACATATTTGAGATAGCCCAAATCACTTTCAAGGCCATTAACCACAAGCGGTAGATCAAAACAAGTGCACTCCAACTTTGGAAACGCTTTAGCTATGGCCTTGGCTGCCGTTCCTATGCCTCCAACCACATCGACCAACGAATTCAAACCTTCAAACACATTCTTACACTTCTGTATCATCACGCTTGTTGCCAATCGAGCATCACTTGCCATGGCTTCATTGAAGAAATTGTTAAGCTTTGGCTCGTCCCCAGCATACTCCTAAAGAGTCTTCCCATGTGCTGTACCAAACGGCATTGGATCGTCATTTAAAACCAACTTCTCAGTTATTGCTACGGTGATAGCAAAATAGTATCTCATGGCTTGCAAGAAAGGTGTCACGCTTAATGGGTTGTCTTTTAGGAGAAGTTTATAAGCATTCGTTAGAACATAACCTTGTTCTTCGTCATTATTATTTCCGCTGCTAACTAGCTTTTGCTGTGCAAAGAAGCATGAGTGGATCAAGATGTGCATCAAGCAATAACACATCGGGTTTTTGATGGGTTTATTATTAGGGCACTAACAAGCTCATTAAGGGTTATGGGTTTGCCATGTTTGTTGATAATAGCTGGGATGCCTAGTTGAATAGTGCATTTAAGTGTCATGGAGTTTATGAAATTGAAAATGTGGTTCCAAACATAAATTTGAGCTTCAAGTCGCTCAATATCATGCTCTCCATCGATCAAATTCATATTTATTAGGCTAAGTAGGGCTAATTGATATTTGATGCAAATTAGATGAGTTTGAGCTCTATTTATTATAGCGAAAGAGTCATACATAGTTTTAGGCCCTATTTTGTTTTGAACTGTTGTTGTCTATAACTTAAACTCTTTTGAAACAAAAAAAAAATGTTGGGAGGCTTAGCATAGTTTTTCTAAGCATTTAGCACAAAAGATTAGTCTACTAGATGAAGTGACGTATTCTATTTATAAATTCAAGTAACTTACCTTTATTAGTTTGTTGGATCCACCTCATTTAGGTGGTCATAGCCCAAAGTTTTCATTAGTTTAGGTGCTTAAAGTAATTAAAGGAAACCAATTAGGGCTAATTGAAAAATGTCATATTTGGCTTTGAGAATCATGTGACTATAAAAGAAAAATTACATTGCAAGGCGTGAAAGAGATGAGAGGGAAGAAAGAAGACAGTAGTGACATTAACTTGTATTAAGGGCAAGGGTTTCAATCTTCAATTGGATAATTGGAATGTAAATTTAATTTGTTTTCTCCTAAATTTAGAAGGTAAGTTCTTGGCAACGGCCTCTATATTCTTACTAGTCTTGATTTTTGTTTTATCCTCTTATTGGCTGTTATTTGAGATACTCACTTGTTATAGAGAGAAATATTAGGTTGTTATTGTAAACTAATATTGTTGAGGCTAGAAATGATGGGCCAAGACCCCAACAAATGGCATTATAGCTAAATATTAGTAGTCATAATATGATGGTGAAACAACTAAAGAGTGTCAAATGAAAAGACTTGGGTCCGACAATGGTTTTATTCGATTGACAGAGTGTTGAATTGTGTCTCACATTGGCTAGTAAAAGGGAGTTACTAGGGTTCATAAGCAGCATAGGCCACTCGACCAAATAGGTTAGCCTTTTGATTTGGATATTTAAAAATCATAGGCCAAGACCCTACCAACAAGTGGTATCATTCTTTTACTTTATGTTGTTGACAAGTTGATTGTTGGCTAGAATATTAGTGAGATTGATAAAGAAAGAGCTTCGCAAGTCTTTTGTATTGACAAACTTGGGACCAACAAAACAAAATCTTGGCATGAAAATTTCCCGTGATAGAAAAACTAGGAAGCTATGGCTATTTGAAGAAGGATTTATTGAAAGGGTTCTTGAAAGATTTAACATAGGCAAAGCAAAATTTATTTGTTCTCTACTTGCAAGTCATTTCAAGATTAGTTCCAGGCATTATCCTACAAGTGAGAAAGAGAATCAAGTGGTGAGAAGAGTTCCTTATGCTTCATCAATTGACAGTTTGATATATGCTATGGTTTGTACAAAGCTAGATATTGCTCATGCAATTAGAGTAGTCAGTCAATTGATCTGTAATCCAGGCAAAAAACACTAGACAGTAGTGAAGTGTATTCTCAGAATTCTCAAAAGTACTTCCAGGGCATGTTTATGTTTTGGTCATGACAAACATGTGTTACAAGTGTACATAGATGCAATTATGATAGGAGATATTGATTTTAGAACATCTCTATTAGAATATTTTCTCACCTTTACAAGAGGATAAATTTTATGCATTCCAAACTTCAGCAATATGGTGCTTTGTCTATCACCAAAGTAGAGTATATTGCAATCACTAAAGGTTGCAAAGAAACCTTGCGAACGAAAAGAAAGCTATGTTGCGTTTTGTGACAGTCAAAGTGTCATTCACTGGGTAAAAAATTCAACATACTATTTGAAATCCAAACATATTGAAATCATTGGATACGAGATGTGTTTGAGAAGATATAGTTGTAACTTGAAAAGATTCACACAGCGGAGAATGGTGTTAGATATGATGAGAAAATCATTCCCAAGGAGAAGTTGTAAACCTTTAAATAGAAAACGAGCTTGGTTATCCTCCCACATGATCTAGAAGGAGAGATCTGTTGGATCCATGTCATTTGGGTGGCTTAAACCTAAAATTTTCATTAGTTTAGGTGTTTTAAGTAATTAAAATAAACAAGTAAGAGCTAATTAAAAATTCCCATTCAATTTACCTTTGAAAATCACCTGGCTATAAAAGAAAAAAAAAAAGGAGAGCAAGTGGCGGTTGTTACATTATAAAGCATGAAAAACACGAGAGAGAATGAAGAAGATAGTAGCGTGAACTTGTTTCAATCTTTAATTGGATGAGCTCAAGGCGAATTTAACTCTATTTTCTCTCGAATTATATGGTAAGTTCCTGGTATTACTCTCTACATTCTTACTAGTCATGATTTTTGTTTTCTTCTCTTGTTAGTTGTTATTTGATATACCTACTTATTAGAGTGACATATATTAGACTATCACTATAAGTCAATATTGTTGAGATTCTTGGTGTTATTAAATTCTAGTGCTAACTAAAAAAAAATTTATATTCTAATTCCATTATTAATATAATGAAAGATTATATCAGACTATGGTCTTGTATTTTTTTTTTCAATATGAATTTTTCATGTAGAAATATGTGTCTCTTGTAATTGATTTATTACTTTGGATTATATTGATTTAATTTCCACTTTATTTATTTGTGATAAATAGATATTCATTCCTAGGTGCAGGCGCTTTTATTTATTTTTAATGTGGACACACTCTTAAGCCTTATGATTTAATAGACTTATTTTTTAATGAGTTATAGAGTCGTGTGGTTTAATAAATTTAAAAATTAAGTTTAATAAATTTAAAAACTAATTGTCTTAAATTATATGTCTTAAAAGCGTGTCTGCATAAAAAAAAAAGGCGCCCATATTATAGAAGGACCGTAGTGTCAGGTGAATATGATTTCCAAATACTAATTTTAAGAAAAATAACAAAGACATATAAGTTTTCATCATACGAAGAAAGTTAACTTAGTTTTTAAATTACAATAACAAATATTTACTAAGAGTGATGATACAGCCACAAACTCTTGTACAAACTTATTTTGTACAAACTGATGTGTCATTAATTCATTGGCTGAATAAAAATATAAAATAATAAAAACAAATCATGTGGGTCAAGTGATATTTAATTCAACCAATCTTATCATGCCACATCAATTTGTACAAAATAAGTTTGTACAAAATAAGTTTGTACAAGAGTTTGTAAACATTGGGTGGTACAGTTCTAAGGTATTTAGTAAATGAGTAATGATATAGTCATAAATCATATGGATCAAGTGATATTTAATTCAACCAATCTTATCATGCCACATTAATTTATACAAAATAAGTTTGTACAAGAGTTTGTCGCTATATCATTACTCATTTACTAAATACCTTAGAACTGTACCACCCAATGTTTACTAAATACCTTAGAACTGTACCGCCCAACTACAATAACAAACAAACCCTTAATATGTATGCACGACAATTTTCTATCAGGTCATCAAAAGAAAATTTGTTGGAGTGTTTAAAACGTCTCTCTAAGTGCATCTAATTGTCAAATAAAACAGTAATTTACTAAGGGTTAAATTCAAAGCGAAAGATAAGGATCATAGAGTTTGTGACAAAAATGACAAAGAAACATCAAATTTTAATTACCACACGATTCATGACGTTGACGCGATCGAAGTTCATGACTTGAAATTTGATCCCTGTCGATTTGTTTACAAATGAGTCCGTAAAAGACTTAGCAGCTGTAAATGTTAAGCAGACAAACAAGTTCCCATTAGTGGTCTTTTTTTTTTCTTTTTGTCTTTTCAATTTATTTAACATCCCGTGGCCAAGAATTATGTATTTTGTTAACTGATCAACTGAAAATCTGAACAATTAAAAAAGCACTAAAACGGCTGAACTCCGCTAGCTACCCTACAATAATAAATTAATAATCGACTCCACCAGCGTTTTGTTAAAGGAAAATGGTTGAGATCGAATAATCTACACTTTTCAAACGTGTGGTGAAAAGTTAAATATTACTTTAACTTTCAGCCATCTATCAGTAAATTATTTAAATCAATAACTGAAGATATATGTTAAAATTTTAAATAAAAAATTAAAATTAGAATAACTTAAACCTATTTGGGTAGGCTATCTCTCTTTCGGATTATGTATTTTCTTTTGTGCTACTTTAATAATCATACATGCATTTCCTCCTTTCCCTTAATAATTATTTTATAGTGATGACAAAAAGCTCACTTTAAATAAAAATTAAACTAATAATATAATTTATGACAAATTTTAAATTAACGAAAAACTTACCCAAAAATTTATCTCCATAGGATTAAGATGAGATTGCATGTCATTTTTTTTATCGCTTTTCACTTCTGCTTATTGATTCAATGATGACAAGTCAAAGTGGGGTTCATATAATTTGTGGTGGAAGACTTGATGAGCCAATGCGAAGTGAACAACTGTAAAGCTACCGAATCCATGGACGATATTACTTGAGAAAAGTCTTCCTCGCGACAATGGTGCCCCTCTTATTAACCTTTACCGTCATTATTGGCAGCTATTGTTTCTCAAGTATAGTACTCGAAATTCCTAGCTTCGCTCAATTATGCATGAAAATATCCAACGTGTAACATGATTATCCGTTGAATCGATAATAATTGAACTTTTCAATACGGCATTTACCTTTTCATATTTACTTTTATCAAATTTCAATTCCTCATGCTCAATCGTGTCTTACTTTTGAATCTAAAGACCCGCAAATTTTGTTAAATATCGGGAAAATTTTTTATCTTCTTAAATTTCATTTTTTTGAGTCAATTGACCATTACATAAAGTATTTATGAATTGGTCCCACAAAAAAACAATGGAAAATTGCAGATCGCACTTGTAACCTGCTGGCTTTTTCTTTGCAGTATTTTATTTTCAAAGCATGTACAGCGCTTGTTAAAGTGTTTTGAGGTTGTTGGTTTACTATTTCAATTTGCACATACATTTTTGTAAATGCAGGATCATATATATACATTTTTTAATAATTTCAATATTTAAAAAAATATTTGATACTTTTCAACCTTATATTATATACCATAAAGTACGTGGCGTTGTTCTACCCCCGTGATAGGTTCCTTAGCAAGCTAAGATATTTAAAACCCCTTTGGACCAGTAGCCCGCACACAGTGGTGTTCCAGCCGATATACCTCTTAGATCAAAACCTAAAACGAGTTCTTTTAAGGTTATAACAGACTTCTCTTAATCTTAAACTAGGGTACCAAACCATTTAAGAAATCGCCATAAGTTTTCTGATGCATAGGATCCTTCATTGAAGGCAAGTGCAGAGCATACTTCCTTAAGTTTTCAAAATGAACAAATTTAATTCTTTGATTTGTTTCTTTCACTTAGAACTTCATTTGCAAAGAGAAGAGAGAGTTTAGAACTTCATGATTAGATAAAGGCACACGAGAGTTTATTGCTTTCAAACTTTTATATTTTACAAGTGAAGAGAGCCATTTATATAGGAGAGCTCATGAAGATAGGACAGGACCCCTATCTTTTACAATAGTAAAAGTAAGGTAAAGATAAAGTACAAAGGTAAATTATTATTATGATTACAACAGGACAAAGCTCATGACAAAAGACAAAAGAGGAAAGTGTATGCAACGAGACAAAGAGGGAAAGTGCTTACAACAAGACAAAAGGGGAAATTTCATGCAAAAGAAAAAAGGAGAAATTTCTTGCAACAAGACAAGAAAGGAAAATGCATGGCAACAAGACAAAATAGGAAGGTTCAGGGAAGGTTCAAGGAAGGTGCATGAGTCAAGACAAGAGGGGAAAGTTCATGGCAAAAGGACAAAATACTTTTATGGAGAGTGAAGGTTCATGTATTCGTCTTCAGATGAGCTTTCTGTCGCATATGGGTAATCGTCATAGGTTGGTGGGAAAAAGGTCTTGGAGAGCTTTGGGTGCTTGCAGGCGGGACCACGGCAAGGTGGATAAGGGCAGTCGCATTTGTATCCTAGTCTGGGCGATGTCTGAGTAGCCTTGTCTGCTTTTGAAGGTTTGGGTGGTTGTAATGATGATGGTTGTGATAAGGATCCTGGTTCATGCATGGATGGTTGGGGGAACTGCTGGAGATGTTGACTTAAAGGAAGAAAGTCTTCTCATGGGTCCTGGGAGTCTTGGTAGAGGAAGTCTGTGTAATCTGGTTTTTCTTCTTTGATGATGATTCCTGTGGATTTTGGTTTGGATATGGTGGATGGAGTGGGGATTATGATGAGATCATGTTATGGGCCTAAGGAGGTGTGAAAAATATCTTTGGGTGGTGGAGTCTGGTGATTTAGTTGACAGAGGTAATCATGCAGGGTGGTTTGGATTTCATTTTCAATGACAGCTGGATGTGGTGCAGTAAACCATTCATAAACTTGATCTTGAGACCAAAAAAGATTTGTATCTGAATGCTGGAAGTATGGCCTGTGGATGATGAAGACTGAAGTAAACAGTTTTGCTTCAGAGGGAGGCATTCTGTCCAGGTTGTAAATCTCTGAGAGTTGCTGCAGTTTCTTTCTCCACCATGGAATAGGAGAAAACCATTCAAGTAAAGTCCAAGTGAGGGAAGTGGCTTTGTCAGGGTTGAGGAGATGCTCCAAAGTTGGACTGATTGGTAGGATGAGCTTGGTGGCATAAAGAACTGTGAGGCACCATAGGTACCATAATTCATCTTCAGTGATATCTCTGGATGGGTCAAGGGTGAGACCTGTAAGGAATAAATTTTCTGGGTGGAAGGTAGAAAATAGAAATGAGTCTACCATAAGGTAGGCTTTCATAAAATAGCGAAAAATAACTTTTCGTGCAAACTCTTGGATGACAAAGACAGAAGAGAAAGTTTTGTTAAGGGGAAAGTTTTTCTTAGTGAGTGCTTATGGGGGAAGTGAAGTAGCCATGGAGATGATTGGAAAGTGGTAGGTTGTGGAAAACACGGTGAGAAGTTTTTCTGGTTTGGAGAGTCGGGAAAGCATATCAGGGATGAGGTTCTGAGACCCCTTTATATGCTTAACTGAAAAGTCATACTTGGAAAACCAATCTTTTAACCGGAGTAACATTTTTTCAGGAACAGTTTTACCTCTGAAGTTGAGTATATTGGGGAAGGCTGAACTGTCCATTCGGATAAGAAAATGGGGTCCAATCAGATGGTACTCGAACTTTTTGATGCCATTCTTTACCGCTAAGATTTCTTTGAACACGCTGTGGTAATGCTTCTGTGTGTCAAAGAAATGTCCACTAGCGTAGGCGATAATGCTTTCTTTTTCATCGATTTCTTCAAGGAAGATGGCACCCCATGATTCATCACTTGCATCTGTTTGTAGTATGCGCTTGCCATCTGCAATCAACTTTAAGGGAGGCGGATTTTGTGCAATCTGCTTTAATGCTGTGACAGTAATGGTGCGGTCCTCATTCCATTCTGGGGGCTTCTTTTTCAATAAAGCCGAAAGGTGTCGAGTGTGTTGGTCCACGTGTGGGATGAAATCACAGATGTAGTTAATGATACCGAGAAACTGTTGAACTTGCTTTTTGGAAAGGTGCTGATCTGGAAAGTGAAGCAACTCTTGGGCAATGTGCTTTCCAGGCTGATAATGGCCGTCTTTTATGACCATTCCAAGAAATTCAATGGTATCTGTGGCAATGGTGCTTTTCTTGGGTGATAACATAATTCCATGACTTTAGACAATATCATAGAACTGGGTTAACAACTGGTGATGTTCCTCATGCGATCCTGAAAAAAGCAAAATATCATCAATATAAATCAATGCATGATGGAGGATGGGCTGAAAGATTTGGATCATGGATTTTTGGAATATGGATGGGGCAGTTTTGAGACCGAATGGTAAGACTGTCCATTGAAAATGGGCATTTGGGATACAAAATGCAGTTTTGTATCGTTCAGAGGGTTCGATGCCTAATTGCCAAAAACCAGATTTTAAATAAAATTTTGAAAAGAGCTGGGCATTTTTTAGAAAAGTAAACATGCTTTGTCGGCGTGGTAAAGGGAATTTGTCATCTTGCAAAAACATGTTTAGAGGCTGATAGTCAATGACTAAGCGTTTCTTTCCTCGGACAATTTCAGAATGCTTTTCAACATAAAAGGCTTGGCAAGCCCATTGAGAATTCGTGGGCTCAATTAGACCTTGGGCTAACAATTGTAAACATTCCTGTTGGGCTAGGAGTAAGTCAGAAGGACTCATTCCTCGATGGGTAGCTTTGGTTGGGTTAATGTCTTCATTGAGTTTGAAAGGTAACCTAATGAAGAAAGACTGATTTTTCCACAATGGGTTTGGATAGGTGAATTGAGAATGGGACTCTGGACACAGACTCAAAAGTTTGGTGGATATATCCTGGTAGGACTGGGGGGTTTCAGACAGATTATAAAGTTTCAGAATGTCTGTGAAAGGTTTGAACATAGACTTGACTCGGATTCCAGTGGGAATGATTTGGAGGTGTTTGATCTGGTGCAGGATGTCAAAACCTAACAAGATATCCTTATTAGGAAGAGTTGAACCAATAACCTTGGTCCAGATAACACAATTAGGAAAAATTTGAATACCAATGGGTTTTTTGGTAATCAAGGAGGTGGTGAATAATTTGCCATTGACAGCTTTGAAATGTTCCTCATATTCTATCCAATATTCGGGTGGAAGAATATGTGGATTTAACATGTTGCGTTGGGCTCCAGTATCTATAAGACCAATGGCTGGGATAGGCCTTTGGAATTTGGAGGGCAAGATCTGGAGTTTGATGGAAGGTATGGGAAAAGTAGTATCAAGGGATAACAACTGTTGGTGAAAAATCACTTGGGACTGATCACTATCTGAGTCAGCAGAGGAATTCTATAGTGCAAACACTGTTTCATCATTGGGTTCATCTTGTTCTGAAAAATAGAATTCCAGTTCATCCTTGTCTGGAGAGTAATCTGTGGTAGCTTGGAGATGCTCGACAAGCCGGATAGATTTTTCCCTTTTGTTGGGACAATCCTTAGCATAATGACCTTTCTTCTTGCAGATAAAACATCTACTTGATTTTCTCCGTTTAAATTCTCTGGATGAAGATGACTTCTTTCTGAAGAATCGATAGGGCTTTCTGGACCGGCGAGGCTTAGATGAACATTTCGGACGTTTGAATTTCCGAAAATGCCTTTTCTTTTTAGGACTACAATCACTTCGAAATGGTTCTCTGTCGTTCAATAGTTCTTTAAAAAACTGTTTTTGCTCACAGAGTTTGTCAAGCCAAGTTTTGGCAAGTTGAAAGATTTTGCCAAGAGAAATGTTGCCAATGACAAGATTGGATGCACGAAGTTGTCTTTGTATGTCTGGTTGGAGTTCATCAGGAAGGGAAGCCAGAAAAACATGCTTTAAAGTCGGCTCATTGAATCCATTAAGCTTGTAAAACAGCAGGGACATTCTTTTATAATGGAAATCAAGGTCCTTAGCATTGAGTGAACAGCATTTCATGTTGAGATAATCTTGTCGTGCAGCTTCAAAAATGGCAGAGGGGTCACCAAGAAATTGATAATGGATAACCGCAAGGGCACTTGAGACTTCTGGCAATTGGACAAACTGTAATTATCTGTATTGGCCTAAAGAATCAAACCAATCTCTTAGAGCACCCGTAAAACGAGTAGCAAATTCTCTAAGGACTGATTGAGTTGTGGCTCCTGGCCTAAGCATTTGTAAATCAAGCCAAGCAGACATATCATTGAGTCGATCACGCCATTTAGAGGATGGAAGGTCATCAAATGTGAACCATGGACCATTCGACGATTTTGGACCGGTTGAACCGGTTTGGGCCTAAGCGGGAGGAGGTTGGTTTGAGGCAGAGAATTCCGGAATTTCTTCGTCAACTTCAGAAGGAATGTCAACATATGGTTATGTGTGAGAGGTTTGGCCTTGATCAGGTTGATCAGGTTGAGCCATCAGGATTTTGATGATATCAGCATAGGACTTTTCAGAGTCACTGGTGGATACTGAGGATTCTGTATCTATCTCAGTATGGCTATCTGAAACAGCTAGATTTGAATCAGAAGTTTGATCATCTGTAGTGGATGAGTGGTCAACTGTGTGGGCACTAAACAGGTGCAAGGGTTGTTTATCTTTGGATTGGGTAGGAGGTTGGGAAGGAACTGGTGGTGGAGGTGCTGATGGTGATGCTGGTGTATAGCCAGGGGTTGGTTGGTCAAGAGGGGAAACAACACGGTGGTGAATGTTGACAGGTCGTGGTTGAGGTTTAGGTTTTAGTTTAGGTTTAGGTGGATATGGTAATGGATTATCTCGAAAAAGAGTATGAGTCATACCAAATAACTTGGAAGGTTCATACTGTCGGATAGGAGAAATCATGGAGGCAAAAGGATGATAAGTTGGACCGATAGAAGGAATCGGAGGTGATGAAGTGAAAATGGTAGGTCTTTGTTTTTCTGATTCAATTTGATCAAGCTCAGCTTTCAAACGTCTGATCTCTCTTTCTTTCTGGTCAAAGTCTGGGCCATAATATCGTTGAGCAAGCATGGTTCGTAGCTCAGAATCGAGTTTAGCAATTCTGGATTGTAGATTTTGGTGGATCTGCTGCATTTGTGCAGTGATAGAGTCAACTTTGGTTTCAAGCTTTTCAGTTCATAAACTGATTTTCTCAACTTTTGAATTGATATTCACCAAGGTATCATTTTGTGCTCTGCCATTTTGGGTTTGCCAGTTGAGGACTGATTCAAAAGGTTTGGGTGGTTCAAGGTGTCCTGTAGATGTGATGGCTGAATGGATAAAAGGCTTAGACACAACATTCCGTTGGGAATCTGTGTGGGTGTCTAAAGGAGGAAATGAAGAAGAGTAGTCTGAAGAAGTAGACGAAAACATCATACAACTTAGTGGTAGTGTAAGAGTTGGGATTGGTGATGGAATCTTAGATTTGCAATGTTTTGCAATCCATTTGAGTTCCTTCTTGTAAAAGGGTAGTGGAGCTGGTGGAGATGGAGGATCTTGTGGTGGTTTAGGGTCATTATGACGGCATGAGCCTGAAGATATTTTCTTGTTGGATTTCTTTTTCCGTCTGGTGGAATAATCATCGTCCTCTTCCCAATCATCCCAGTAGGGACAATTTGGGTCACACATGCTGGAATCAGGGGCATCCCATAGGAAATGACCATTCAGCTTTGCTGGATAAACAGGGTAGCCCGCAGAATTGAACCCTGTAATAGGCAGATCTTTTTGAGCTGTTTGCACAACTGTGATCATGGAAGAATAAGTAAAGGAGAGCCGAGAAGGCTCTTGTGGAGCACTGGGAGGTGGTTTGAAAGTCATTCGGACTGTTCCATTTGGCCGTCATTCAAACATGCTCTCAGATGTCTAAATTGGCGCTGTATTAGTATGGAACTGTTCATAGTTGGAGATCCATTCAAGAGGCATAAGCTTGATGAGCTCATGACGAGGAATTTGGTGTGGGATCTGGATTATTGTTGGGATCTGGTCAGATTCAGCTAAGACCATGAGGGTGTCTGAGTGATGATCAGGAGTGGGTAAATCTAAGGCATGATTTTGAAGCCTATAGACCAGTTGATGATGGAGAGTGGCAATTTTGGCTGAGGATATTTGTTATGCACCTTGAATTTGGACTTGGACTTTCAAGGTTGTGGGCAAATTGGTGTCTTGGAGAGAAAGGTTGAAGTTTGGATAGAAAGTGAGTAACACACTTCCTGCATGAAGGGTTGTAAGTACAGTGCCAATAACAGCATCTTGGTACTATTTGAACCGAGTATCAAGGAGGGCAAGGCGAGCTGTGACTGGTAATCATTTTCGCCCATGAAGGGAAAGGATTAAGCGGATTCCTCCAAGATGGAGATGGGTATAACCTTCACGTTTCCAGTTGGAAATCAACTCTGAGGGAATCTCCAAAGTGACATATTGTTCAGTAGAAGTGGCTTAAAGAGCACATTGATCCAGTCGAGAAGACTGAATATATTCTTTTGGATGAGGCTTGTGAGTAGAGATGAGGGTACGGATACTGCGGGTAAAGGAACTGGGTCTTTTGTACAGTTGGTAAGGACTGATGAGAGGGTAGGAGGACTCACTGATTTGGGCTGATTCAGGGATGTAAGAGTATTCTACAAGGTTTTCAATTTTATTGGCTGTATGAGAAGTGCAAGATTTAGGTAGAGAAAGAGTAGAAGAGAGAGTAACAGGATTATAAGTAGAAACATAATACTTAAATAAATATAAAAGATTTAAATTATTTTCAATATTATATAAAATAATTTCGATATTATTAATACATGAGATTTATCTCATGTCATGCATCTAGCTAATTCCTATCAAGATTTATTTGTCAATCCAAAAGAAATTTAGGATAATTTAGAAAACTCCAATTTATGAAATTCTTTTAGTTTTCTAAACTAAATCCATTTTTTCTCCATTCTCTTTTTCATTTACAGTAGCCAATTGCTCATATTTATGTTTTGGCCTAAAAACAAAAAAGTACTGGCAACACAATTCTTTTAACGATTAATTGATGTTTTATTCCGCAACTTTAATTTTTTTTTAAATTTTTTGTTACAATTGTGCCACGCAATTAAAATAGTGTGTAGTAAATATGACTTTTAGATAAAATTTGACATAAAAAGTAAAGATATTACATTATTTTTACATAATTTAACTTCCAAGCCAGCAATAAGTGTTTACTTAATATTTTAGTGTTATGCCTTTTAAATTATATTTACCTAACCTTAATTTCAAATAAGACCTAAACATGATTGCTAAAGATAATAGGGTAATTATTCACCGTCCACATGTTTTTTTGTACTTTTTTAAAATACACAATTCTTAATTTTTTTCATTGAGCTCCACTTGAAGTTATATTTTTTTCCACCTGTCCACTATCGTCTTCAAACCGTTAAGAAAACTAACAGAATATTCTCCAAATTATGTTTTTGAAGTGCAAGTGAAATTATAATTATACCCTTATGACGTCAACTAAGTCTTAATGATTTGAAGACGGCAGTGGACAGGTGGAAAAAATATAACTTCAAGTGGAGTTCAGTAAAAAAAAAAATTAAAAATTTTGTATTTTTAAAAAAAGTGCTAAAAAATAGGTAGACGGTGGATAATTGCCCGAGATAATATGATTTTCTACCTACAATATAGCAAGAGGATAGTTAAATTACGTGAAGATAATTCAAATGATTTATATTTTCTAAATTTTAACTACAACATTTATTGATAGTGGCTTTTTTTGATATAATAGATTACAAATTTATAATTGTATTTTTTGTGCATAATTTTTAAGGTTCATGTTATAAATTTAACCATATAGTTTATATTTAAATTTGCGGCTGAGACTGAGGATAATATATACGCACTATGATACCCCTTCATCCTTATATTGAGATTTTTGTAAACAACTTGAATAGTATTAATCCTGAAATAATAATAGGGTTTTGTAATTAAAATAAACCTACAATGGGTATGACAAGTATCTTATGCGAGTGCAGGCTCGATATTGGTAAACCCGCAACATGTAGCTGCCATCTCAACTCTCAAACATAACATAAAAATATATATCAAACTAGTGACCAAGCCTCTACTCGTATAAAAAAGAGACATATTTACTTCAAGTATAGGAAACATATCTACTCCCACTATTATATGACGAGAGAGATTATTTCGACCATATTTTAGAAAAGGATTTTTATGAGAACCCAACAAAGGAGACTAAAAAACTAGTCCACCACTTGGCTAAGACCTTAGTGGCACAATATAACATAGTAAAAATTATTGATCCTATGAAAAAAAAAATTAAAATTAAGGCCTTTTTAGCTGCTGCAGATTTTAAATTAAGTTGATTTGATTCTCTACTTATATGATGAATCACATATACTATATTTACTATTTTTTAAAAAATTATTATTTAAAAAATATATTTACTATATATTATTAATTTTTATTTCATAATTTTATAGTTTTGTTTCTTCATATTAGTTGTAGCTTTTTGTTGGATTTGAACCAACAAGCCACTGATTCAAGTCTCCCTAGGACCAATTTTGTACTTAAGATCGCCGAACTCAATACCTTACTTCCTAATTGATGTGTTCCCAATTTGATCAATGCAACTAACAAGACTTAAAACACAAAGAAGCAATAAGAATCACAGAATCAGCACAAAGGATTATAGTGGTTCGGCTTGAAGCAACCTACGTCCACCGTGAAAATTGAAGAGAGTTTTCGCTAGTTGACGAGAATATAACATACAATATTATCAAGGAACTGAGAGGAAATAAATAAGCTAAAGAACAATATTTGAGGCTTTATATGCAAGCTGTCAGCAACTGTTTCTAGTTTATGTAACAAACCCAGAAATTTCCCGCCCTTTCAACAGCTTATAACAACCATTTGAACAACCAAGCTCCGCGTGTCTTGTGTGCACATACCTTTTCCACCAAAACGACAGCTGAAACATGCCGTTTAATTCAATTAAGACTTAAGTGATGCGCTTGACTGATCACGTGCCTCACTAACTGCACCAAACGACATTATATGCTGTCATCTGAGCTTGCTAATAAAAAACAATGGCATGCCAGCAACTTCATAACTATAGTAATGACATGTCAAACTGTTCTGCATTATCTGATTTTCAGTTCACTTCAAACATTCTCCAGCTTGAAGTCAAATAAACTATTGTAGGTTCTAGCCAAGTTCATGCAATACTCAAACTCCTGGTACAGCCTTAGTAAGCACAACAACATTATCATCAGTGTGAATTTTATTCAAAATCCACCACTTCTTTTGACACCTCAAGCCTGATAAAATGAAGCTCTATGTTAACATGCTTTGTTTTCTTATGATGGCTCTGGTTTTTGCTCAAAAAAAGGACACCCTAACTAGAGACAACTGCATAATTTTGTTCATGTCCCAATTCTGTCACCATCCTTTTAAATCATTTTACTTCTCTTATAGCATCTACAACTGCAATATATTATGCTTCTATTGTTGACAAAACAATACCACTTTTGCAAAGTAGCTTTCCAGTTGATGGTGCAGTTATTGAGTAAGAGTAGATAAACAGTGAGAGACCTCCTCTTGTCCAAATCACTTGTATAATTAGGGTCTGCATAACCAATAACATTTGCATCTTCCTCAGCCACATTACCATTTATGAAACCATTATCAATAGTTCCTGATAAGTATCTCAGAATCCAAATCACAGCCTTCCAATGTTCACTACAAGAAAAATGATATTTTATTACAAAAAAATTTAGTCACTAAAGATAACAAATTAGTCATTTTAGATGTTCAAATATACAATTAGTGATGCTATTTTTTTTGTTGTTGAAATTAACTTATCGTGACGTTCCATAATTGTCTCAAGTCGGTGTCATTTGTGACAATTTTTGCAAATACAATTAGTAAATAATTTAGTCTCAAATTTGTTATAAAGGCAATTTATATAGTCTCACATAAATTTTAATAACAATATGTAGTCATAGAAATCAAAATTTAATGAGAAAAAAATTTAAAGTGAAAAATATTATTAACACAAATATAATTCATGACAAGGAAATCTAAAATCTAAAATCTAAATTGTAAAAAAAAAAATTCAATAGTCTAAAAATAAGATTACATTGTAGAAGAAAATAAAAGTAACATTACACAAAAGGAGAAATATGTAAACCATAGTTGTTTCATGAATCCTTCAACGTCCTCAGATTTGCTATTTTGTTCCTTGATTTTAATTTTCAATCCTCGTTTTGTTGAGTCAATGTTGTAGTAGATGATGACTTCAAAGGTACCTGTCATTTTCAATCTTTACAAAATTAAAGATTTTCCCCCAAACTATTTCACAAATTTGATCATATATTACTTCAAAATAATAATATGATCAAAAGATTACAAGCACATAATCAACCTCGATTCACTTGCACAAATTTTGCATCCAAAACGCTTTAGATTAATCTATTAAATAGGTGATGTCAAACTTGAACTAGATTAAATAATTAAGCAGTCAATGAATCAACATTTACAATAAATATAAAGTTGAAATAAATAAGAGATTGAGTAAAAAATAAAAAATAATAACAATAATAATAGTCATAACATAGCTTACATATTTAGATTTTGTATGGAGCCTCTTGAACCTTTTACGCCCACTCTAATACATCTTTTGAAACAAAGTTAACTAGGAGAGACCCCATGCTTTTTTATTATCCCAGTACGAAAGAAGATAAATACATAATTTTGATTAAACATACAACAACACATGGGGAGAGGGGGGGCACCGAGGCTTGTTGACCTTTATTAGTTTATTTAATCATTGCATGTACACTTCCTAGCAAATCCAACAACATTCTGAGCAAATTGTACCAAGCCAGGTTTCAACACCATCCTTTGAACCAACATATCAAAGCTACCTAATATTTTATAGTTAAAATTTTGTAGCTTAAATATTCTATAACTCTAACTTATAATTCTATCGGTTGGACTTGAATAACTTATTAACTCTTATCATTATATTAATACTATCTACAAATTTCTTCAAAAAAATAAAGAAAGATGATTAATTACATACCAAAATAAAGTGAAAAATAATAGAAAGATCCCAATTTTCTAAAGTTCTTATGAAGGATTTTTTTTTTTTTTGGGGAAGGGGAATCTAATGTCATCACATCTAATGCCTAAATCCACTGCCCAAACTAAAAAGCAAATTCATCTTAATATCCTAATTTTGCAAAAGTTTCTCTACAAAACTTTGCTTATAATTTCTTTCATTTATATGCATATTTGGCACAGGTTGTACCATGCAAAATGTAAGAGTAATTCTAAGTACCACCCATATAATAATTATGTGTGCAACTGCATGCTAATGGTTATTGGCTACATAAGCCTAAAGATTTGATTTTTTTAATTAATTGAGAAAAGTTAACACGAGATCAATTAACTTAAACTGAAGTTAAACATGGTCGTGGAGATATAATGATCCTTTTTCTTTCGTCCGTTCTTTATTTGCAAATCCTGACGGTTCTTTAAATATGTAAATATATATTCTTTCGAATTCATACTTGCAAATTAAGATATAATGATCCTTTTACTGCATTCTCTTAGGAATTTTATCAAACACTTGATAAGCATAAAAATATTCAAATAATAGATCCAAGATTTTCAATCCCTAATTTCACCATATATATCACATAATCCAATCACAACTAAACTAATCAAAATTAAATTGGATGAGTTCATAAATGATACTTACAATTTCGAAGTACATGGAGAGACAAGAGTGAATCTTGTTGATTGGCTTATTTTGGCATCCATGAGTGGACTGGTGAGGGTGGCGTTCCTCTGTGCAGCAGCAAAGGGCGTGATTCTAATGGCTCGCGCAGCAGCTGAGGCAGAGTTGAGATGTTGCCTCCCCGCACTGAACGTATCAAACAACAAACAAACAACATATTTCTGAAGCAAGGAAAAACATGGAAGGGGAAACAAGACAAATCTGATGACAAAAATAAATAAAAAATTTTACTCAATAAACAATACCCATATAAGAAAATTGAACAAAAAATACAAGGAGAAGTTGAAAAATTACCGTGAGTAGAAGAAAAGCCAAGATGGGTAAAGACTTTGTTAAACGAATCTATATATATATATATATATATATAAAGCTAGGACTTGAGGAGGTGATCTGACATCACCATTTTGCTTCTTTATATATTCTCTATTATCTAATAAATAGAGATTTTTTTTTTAGATTTGGTTTTTCATCTTCTCATAATTAATTTGATTGTATTTAACTTATTTAATAAATAGTAACTTTATTAATATATATCATTCATCATCTTTTTATATTTTCTATTATCTAAAATATCTAAAATATTGGTGGATATTCTTTGTAATTGTTTTCTCTTTTTATTTAAATTCAACAATATGTAATCATTAATAATATCAATTATAAGTCTTTTGAAACATTTATTTATTTTATTATGCTAGCAATTAAACTTTAGTGGCATAAAATACATGAATTAATCTATATATATAGATATATATATAAAGTTGGGACTACAAGAGGTGATGTGGCATCACCATTTCTCATCATTTCATATTCTCTATTATCTAATAAATTGATTGAAATTAAAAAATAATTACATTACAAAATATTAAAATAGAAAATAATTACTATATTATAAATGATTACATGTCTTTTCCTCTTTCTATTTAAATTCAACAATATGTAACCATTAATAATAATTAATTATAAGTCTTGAAACATTAATTTATTTTATTATGCCAACAATTAAATTTTAGTGGCTTAAAATACATTAATTAATTAATATAGGAAGGAATGTTCCTTTATCTTCCCTCAACAATGCCATTAGAGCCTAATTTTAATGTCATAATCTCATATTTAATTATTCAATTTTTTGTTTAGTGCCTTTTGGCTTCTTCAAACTCCATAAACATTAAATATTTAAGATTTGTGGCATCATTATTTCTCATCTTTTTTTATTCTCTATTATCTAATATATTGGTTGAGATTAAAAAATAATTACATTACAAAATATTAAAAATCTATATATATATATATATATATATATAAAGTTGGGACTAGAGGAGGTGATGTGACATCACTATTTCTCATCTTCTTATATTCTCTATTATCTAATAAATTGATTGATATTAAAAAAATAATTACATTATAAAATATTAAAAATAAAAATAATTATTAGATTATAAAAGATTATATGTCTCTTCCTCTTTCTATTTAAATTCAATAATATGTAACCATTAATAATAATTAATTATAAATCTTGAAACATTTATTTATTTTATTATGCCAATAATTAAATTTTAATGGCTTAAATATATCAATCTATATCTATATATATATATAAAGTTAAGACTTGAGGAGGTGATGTGGCATCACCATTTTGCTTCTTTGTATATTCTCTATTATCTAATAAATAAAGAATTTTTTTTTAGATTTGTCTTTTCATCTTCTCATAATTAATTTGATTGTATTTAACTCATTTAATAAATAGTAACTTTATTAATATATATCATCCCTCATCTTTTTATATTTTCTATTATCTAAAATATATAAAATATTGGTGGATATTTTTTGTAATTTTTTTTCTCTTTCTATGTAAATTCAATAATATGTAATCATTAATAATATTAATTATAAGTCTTTTGAAACATTTATTTATTTTATTATGCTAGCAATTAAACTTTAGTGGCATAAAATACATTAATTAATCTATATATCTATATCTATATCTATATCTATATATATATATATATATATATATATATATATATATATATATATATATATATATATATATATATCTATATATATATATATATATATATATATAAAGTTGGGACTACAAGAGGTGATGTGGTATCACCATTTCTCATCATTTCATATTCTCTATTATCTAATAAATTGGTTTAAATTAAAAAATAATTACATTATAAAATATTAAAATAGAAATTAATTGTTAGATTATAAATTATTACATATCTTTTCCTCTTTCTATTTAAATTCAACAATATGTAACCATTAATAATAATTAATTATAAGTCTTAAAACATTCATTTATTTTATTATACCAACAATTAAATTTTAGTGACTTAAAATATATCAATTAATTAATATAGGAAGGAAGGCTCCTTCATCTTTTCTCAACAATACCATTAGAGCCTAATGTTAATGTCATAATCCCATATTTAATTATTCAATCTTTTGTTTAGTGCCTTTTGGCTTCTTCAAACTCAATAAACATTAAATATTTAAGATTTGTGTCATCATTATTTCTCATCTTTTTTTATTCTCTATTATCTAATATTTTGGTTGAGATTAAAAAATAATTACATTACAAAATATTAAAAATCTATATCTATATATATATATAAAGTTGGGACTAGAGAAGATGATGTGGCATCACTATTTCTCATCTTCTTGTATTCTCTATTATCTAATAAATTGGTTGATATTAAAAAAAATAATTACATTATAAAATATTAAAAATAAAAAATAATTATTAGATTATAAAAGATTACATGTCTCTTCCTCTTTCTATTTAAATTCAATAATATTTAACCATTAATAATAATTAATTATAAATCTTGAAATATTTATTTATTTTATTATGCCAATAATTAAACTTTAGTGGCTTAAATATATCAATTAATTAATATAGGAAGGAATGTTCCTTCATTTTCCCTCAACAATGTCATTAGAGTTTAATTTTAATACTATAATCTCATATTTAATTATGCAATCTTTTGTTTAGTGCCTTCTGGCTTTTTCAAACTCTATAAATATTAAGTAATTAAAGTTTATGGCATTATTATTTCTCATCTTTTTATATTTTCTATTATCTAATCTTTTGGTTGAGATTAAAAAATAATTACATTATAAACTATTAAAAATAGAAAATAATTAATTGATTACAAAAAATTACATGTCTCTTCCTCTTTCTATTTAAATTCAACAATATGTAAACATTAACAATATATTAATTATAAGTTTTAAAACATTCATTTATTTTATTAAGCCAACAACTAAACTTTAATGGTTTAAAATACATCAACTAATTAATATAGGAAGGAATGTTCCTTCATCTTTCCTCACCAATGCTACTAGGACCTAATTTTAATGTCATAATCTCATATTTAATTATGCAACCTTTTATTTAGTGTCTTTTGGTTTCTTCAAACTTTATAAATATTAAGCATTTTAGATTTGTTATGTTTGAGTTTTTTTTATTATTATTTAACCAACATCCTCTTTAGAAATGTTCTTGTGTTTTTATTTTTTTGACTTATTTAAATTTTTAGTATTGTATGCTTCATAGAGTACTCTTTTCTTCATGAGTAAAACAATGATAAAGATAGTTAGATGATAAGGGTTAGACTTTATAAGATGTGGGAGTCTGTTAATACCAAGAAAAATAGAGAATTGATTAGTGTGAACATAATTTTTATTGATGAAAAGGTTGTGTACACTTAACTATACACATTAACATATATTTTTAATGTTAACAAAAAAATAATTAACTTTCATAAATAACATTAGTTTTATAAGGCTACATCATTTTTTAAAAAAATAATTCATATTTTTTATCAGTTTCATCAAGTACAAAGTAATAAAAAAAGATAATACTAATTTTTTTTAAAGCCGCACGAAGTGCGGTTCCATTTCCTAGTTTTGAAATAATTATCACACACACACGCAATTGGAGGGGGTAAAGTAAGGTAGCTTTTAATGTGAAGTGGCCAGGGAGGGAGAAGATTTAGGTCTTATTTAAGTTTTAGTTTTTTTTAAAAAATATATATTATAAGGTTCTTAATAATTAACTTAAGTAACTATTATAAGTTTCTTCTAGAAAAAAAGAAGAAGAAGCTATTTTAAGCTTGTTATTATTGATTTGAAAAAAAAAGTCTATTATCATTTTTTATTAATCCAAGTTAATTATTTTAAGGTTATTATTTTAATTTTTATTAATCTAACATTGTTAACCAAAATTTGTATGAAGAAACAATAATGTGTCTCTAAAAAAGAAAAAAAATTGATTATTACTCTTTTTTTTAGCGATATAAAGTTCATCAAAAAAAATTAATTAGATACTAAATAATTCGTCTTTGAAAAATGATCACGAAATGCAATATTATTCAAGACAAAATTTTAGACTACTATTTTCTAGTTTTGTTACAATAAATAATTATCTGTGACAAAAAAATAGGGTCTCAAAATTAATCAAAACCATATTATCTTCGAGACTAATATTTTTTTGTCACAAATTGTTTGATCAATTTCACATCTCTCCTTCAATTACGAAATAATTACGTCACCTATAATAAAATTTTGCTACCATATTTTTGGTCATAAAAGATGATCTTTAGTTAGAAAATGATCAATTTTGGAGGGAATTTTTTGCGCTAAAATAAGTATATCCTTTTGCGACTAATTTTATGTTTGTCACAAAACATTTGATTAGGTGACTAATTAATGGGTCCTAAAACAATTATTATTGGTTACAAAATATAACGTGAGCCAAGACAAAATTATTGGCTACAATTTCAAAAAATCGTCATAATAAGTTCTATTTTATGACAAAATTTGTAAAAGTCATAAAACAAAACGTCTTAAAAAGTTAAATTTCTTGTAGTGGTTCCTTGCCAGTTTTAGCCATATATCTACTAACCACATTTACTGCATAGAAGAAATCTGGCTGGGTTAATACCATGGCATGCATCAAACATACAACACTTGATATGAGGTATTAAGCTCATTTCTGATTCTTCTTCTATAGTTTTGGGACATTGTTGACAAGATAATCTGAAATGAGCTGGTAAAGGTGTTTGTACAAGTTAACCCCTATCATTCTAAACTTTTCAAGCACCTTATGCACCTTATCTTTGCTGAGTAAGAAAGATGGTTCCTTTCTTCCTCTTTTTTTATCAACTCAACACCTAGAATCTTCTTAGTCTGACCAAAATCATTCATTTCAAACTCACTTCTTAGTTGTTGCTTCAAGGAATCTATCTAGCTCATGTGTTTGCATGCTAAAGAATTCATCAACATATAATAACATACTAATCTTCTCACCATCTTTTAAGTCTTTAAAATACACTAAGTAGTCAGAATTGCACCTTTGAAAACTATGGTAAGCCACGAAGGTATCAAACCTTAAATAACACTGGCTCAGTGACTATTGAAGATCATACAAAGACTTCTTGAGATGATCCATCCAATTAGATTTTTCTGGATCAGTGCAGAGTACCACTAGATTTCATATTATTCATGGACTCTTAAAAAGTGAGATGATGTTCAACGTGTATTGGACCCTATTCAAAATCTTGCCAAGTACGCAGTTTTTACTTCGTACACTCTTTCTTTTAATGGAACTTTGTGAGTTTATTCATTACAAGAGGAGAATCTCTTACTTTAATAAAGTAATTAATAAACTAAAAGATAAAATATACATATTTTAATATATTACAAGATAAAATACAATGTATTGAAGTGTATATTTTCTATCTTTTTAATTTGTTCCTAACTGATTCCCTTATTGTAAATTTATTTTAATTCTCCATATTCTGAAATTTTGTCCTTTACGGTCCATGTTTTTATCTTCCATTTTGTTATCCTCACTCTACATATTTCGTTTTAGTGGCCTAACGTTTTGTACCCTAAATCATCACTGACATGGTAAATTGTATTAATGTTTTAAACATGACTATATTAGACATATTTAATAAACAAGTCCTATCCCTAATTTTATTTTTGATACAATTAATAAAGGAGTTATAGTTGTATTGATCAATTTTTTGCGTCCTACTTAACTAGATACATACAAAGATGGGTTTCCAAAAGAGTATCCCGGGTTTGTCTTCATGGAGTGGTTTATTTTGAAGATTCAATGAAGTTTTTTTTTGTGTGAATATTTTTTTATGCCTTTAAGGCTCCTATAACTTTTTTTTTAATGCGGAAATATGTGCTATTATTAAAGTGATTGAAATTGTTTATTAAACTGGGTGGGTTTGGCTAGAGAGTGATTTTTCAAACTGAATTATTTTACCTTAAAAGCTCTTAATTCCACTCTCTTTAGTGCATTCGTACATATTCTTGTGAATCTACAGCTATCAAAAAAATTATGCATGTGGATTCATGAGGTTTGCTCTTCTATTAGGAATCCGTCCCAATTTTTCAACTTTTTTTTTAATGAAGTTTAACGTTCATTAGGGAGGAAAAAAAAAACTTAGCTAGACACAAATACGAGTACTGCATGTAACATCAACATGAATTACAATTTTACTTGAAGGGCAAGGCAATTTGAATCAATGAATTTGCTCCCTAAATTTATCATTTAATTTTTTTAAGTCACTAATTTTTCCTTAAACAAATTTATATCTAAGGACAAACTAATTTAATAAAATGTTAAAAATTGCAACAAAGTTATCTGCTACTTCTTTTAAGGGAAAAAAAATGCAACAAAGTTGATAGAAAAAATGATTCTGAACCCTCAAAAAAAAAACCACTTATCTCTTTATTATACTATTGTATCATTTAAATTATGAAAATATTGAGATCAATTAAGAGTGTTGCTGAGGATACTCTGAAATAAACTATTATATCATTTAGTCTTGGAAAAAAACTGAGATAAATGGAGAGTGGTATTAGAAACACATAAACTTGTACATGTTGATAATGTATGTAGTATTATCTATCTTGTTTACTATAATCTTATGTTCGAATATATTTAGAGCTTCATTACATTGTTAAGATGACCCTTTATGTTTGCATAAAACCAATATTCATTTGCGAGGACCAACATTGTGTACTTGTAGATTTATCAATATTCATTTGCATAATGTGATAGACTTCTGTTAATAACTCTCAATGTTAGATTAAACATGAACATTAAGCCTCCCAATAATGTAGCTTATTTTGATATTATTCTACAACTATCCCTCAATTTTTGTCATACTTGTTATCAGTAACACGAATTATTAATCTTCCATGGAAAAAACTAGCACAGCTCATTCTTTTATGGCAGCAATTGTATCATTGAAATGGGCAAAAACATCAGCTGGTTTTGTTGACATTGGATGGGAAGTAACGTATTTCTTAACCCCCTTCCTTGTTTTTTTGTTTTCTCCTTGCTTACTCTCTCTCCTTTTTTTATTTCGGTCGGCGTTCTCCTTTGTGATCTCCGGCGTCGGTTCTTGGTGGCTGCAGCCATGGCAACCGGCGTTGGTTCTGTGGCTGCAGCCGCGGCAGCTGGCGTTGGTTCGGTGGCTGCAGCCCCCCCCCCCCACGTTGTCTTCTTCCTTCTTCGTTTTCTCTTTCTTTTTTTATATTTTTATTTCAACCGCATCCCTTGGCGGTTTCCCGCGGTGGTTCTTGATGGCTGAAACAGCGGCTACCGACGTCAAATCCAGACAGTGGCCAGCAGCATTCCAGTCCCCATGATGCTTTTCCCCCTGTTGTCTTCTTCGTTTTTCATTTTCTTCTCTTTTTTTTTATTTCAGTCGCTTCCCCTTTTGCGGTTTCCCGCAGTGGTTCTCGGTGACTGTAACTGCGGCTACCGACGTCAAATTCGGACAGTGGCCAGCGATATCCTGGTCACCGTCATGCTTTTCCCTTACTGTTTTCTTCGTTTTTCATTTTCTCCTCTTTCTTTTAAATACATATATTTATGCTTATTTTTTGTCTCCACATATGTATCTTCTTACTCACTGGTTTTGTTGATTGCAGCTTTGTCATGTCACCCCACGACCACAAGTCCCGATTTGTCAAGTTGGTGAGTTATAAGTATCCTTTCTCATTCTTTCTCCTTGGCGCATTTACAGTGGCGTTATTTTGCATACTTTTGAGATTTTTTTGTTGTAGTTGGTATTTGCAATTGATGGTTAATGTGTGGTGGGTGGTGTATGGTGTAGATATATGGTTGGGGACTTGTGGCTTGGTGGTGTGTGGTGTGGATATGTTGCTAGGGACTTATGGCCTGATGGTATGTGGCAGGAAGTAAATGGGCAAGAAAAAAGTGGCACCGAAGAGGCGTCATGAGGTTGAGGCTAGTAGTGTTGACAGTCCCCACGCAGGATCTCCCTCCCACATTTCCATTAGTGAGGGTGATAGGTCTCCCCCTAGTGCCTCTAGGAGTGGTAACTCATATTCTGAACTCCCCCTTATGAGTGCTTCTCGTGTTAGCCCGTGTTTTTCCAGTAAACGACCAACCCACAGTCTTCGAAAAAGGGGCGGGTCATCTAAGCCCAAGGTTCCAACTCACTCTTCATATCAGCCTCCCAAGTCTCCCTTTGCCACAATTTTAAAATCTGGTAATCTTTATTCACTAGGCGCTATGAGGGCTACTTTGGGGGACTTAGAACGAATTAGAACCAAATACAATATTCCTCCTTTTGTCCAGCTTAGGGTACCCCATGTGGATGAGCGACCTGGTGCCCTAAATATGACGGGATTGCTCTTCACATTGACCTCTTTGATCTTGAACTCTGTCTGCCCCTCCAACCTTTCTATATGAAGATGTTTAGTTATTTGGGGGTGGCCCATGGGCAGCTGTCTCTTCCAAGGTGGAGGACACTTACGGGCTTGCAGCTGCTATGGACGGAGGTATTGAGGCTTGATACTTCTATTTTGGAATTGAGGGGCCTTTACCAATTTAAAAAGCTCAAGGGTACCGTTATTGCTTACTTCGCTGCTTGGGGTGATCATGGTAATATTGTTAAGGGAGACCCTGCCTTGAAGAAGGGTTATAAAAATGGGTGTTTTGTTACTGAAGGTAAGTAGGGGATAGAGACTCTAGGCGATAAGGGCAACCATGTGGAGGTCCTAAACTCCTTCAATGTAGATTATAAGTATCTCTTTTATTTATTGTTTTTTATTATAATTCTTCGCGTAAATGTCTTGCTAACCTTGAGTTCTCCATGATTTTGCAGGTGTGACGTGGACTAAAGGATCATGCCCAGTTCAGGAAGTGGGGAAAGAGGTGAAAAAGTTTGCAGAGTGGCTTCGAAGCGTTTAGAAGGGTAGTGATGTGTTAGAGAAGAGCAGGTTGGGGAGAGCGGGGATGATTGACCTAAGTTTTCCACCTACTTCCGGTAGTGGCTCATGTATGATTTGAGTGTTGGGGGTACCCTATTATTATCTACGGGATTGGAGTACCCCATTATCACCGTGTTCTTTATTTGGCTTTCTTGTTTTTCGTTTCCCGTTTGTGCATTTGTAGTATTTAGCGCTTGTCCGATTAACATTACTTTTGTGTGTTGGGTGCAGTTATGGAGTCAGTGGGTGATGCTTTTGATGTTTTCTTCCATGTGGTAGTGGATGGAGCTTCTAGATTTCAAGATTCAGCGTTACCCCAGAAAAATACTCGGCCACCTTGAGCTCCTAAACTAAATGGGAAATCCCAGAGTACCTCCCACAGCGGGGTCGAAGGGTACCTTTCGTTCTAAAAAGAGAAAATTCGAGTTGGTTTCTACTTTCCCCGATGAATTGTGCGAAGGCGACCTAGACCCGGCTTCCAACAAGAAAGTTTTACACTTGGCTCGCTATTTCTACTATTCTACTAAAAATATTACCTCCGAGGTCGCTGAAGAGATGGAGAAGATGAGTTTGAGCGAGCGCTATGGTCAGGCACTCAGGACTACCAAAGAGGTAGGTTTTACTGGGGTACCCCGCGTGTACCCTCAATTCTTTACTTATTTATTCCTATTGCCATACACATATATATAACATGTCTTTAACAACCTGGAGGCATCCTTTCTCCTCAGCAAATGCCTTCCAGATCTCGACTCCCTTATTGTCGCCCAATCGGAGGTCGACAAATTAATGGGTGAGCTCCAAAGTCGACAGTCTCGCGAGGACAAGCTTGCTCGATAAGTCAAAAATTTCCAGGAACGCATTACTGACCTACCTGGGAGAGAAAGCTCGAGTGGAGATAGATTGCGATGAGTTGAGGGCCACAAACAATGATCTATTGTCCCGACAGAAGAAGATAACGGAGGAGGTGTTCTCTCTTATCATGACAGAGGTATGGAGCGTGGATCCAGAACTAAAGGTACCCCGTGTAGAGAAATTTATCAATAAGGCCACAATTCTGAAGACGATTGAGGAAAGGAAGAAATCTTCCCATGCACAGTCGGGTACCCCTTCTGGGTCGCCTAGGGTACCCCATGTGCTTAAGTTGTTGCCTGCCTCAAATGCCCCTACTTCGGCTGCTCATATTTCGGGTACCTTAGAGTCCTCTGTTGATCGCCCTCTTGGAGACGTATGGTGGGGACAGTATTCCACCCTCGGTGTAGCTGTTTTATGGTGCTATTATTTTTTTGGATCTATCCACATTTTGCTATTTGGAACTTGTTTCTTTCTTTTTGGTTTCTTGGGATATTTTACATCATTGAGATCTCTCTTTTGTTATAATACCATGTTACTGAGCCCTCCATATTTTGAGCTTGTATTTTGCATCCTTGTTATTTTGCAAATGAATGCTGAGTCAGACTATTATCTTGTAAATTTCTAGGGTACCTCTCATTATATGTAATGAAGTTTTTTTTTTAAATAGGGTACCCCAGGTACCTTAACAAATATTCGACATCAGGCGCCTGCTAGTTTATGCAGATTGACGAATTTGGTGCATGTTCTTCTCAAAAACTATGGCGGGTCCTCTACAAATAGGTAATCAAAACATCATCGTGACATCTTGATCAAAAATTGAGAGTGCGCAATTGGTCCAACCAATTAATTTCTTACTCTTTCAAAGGTTTCTCCGAATTTTTTGAATGACCTACCTCCACTTTGCTCAAGTAAGAGAACAAAGGTGCGGGTGTACTCATACCCAAACAGAACCTCGTGGCGCTAGGGTATGCTAACTTTACTTCACCCTCGGGTCTTCTTTGACCCTCCGTCTCTTTGTTTAGGTAGCTTTGTCATGCTTTCGCAAAAAAGCTACCCCTAGACTATTCATTCCCTTGCCAATCTTGGCTTTGAATAGATCGTTATGATCTAGATATCTCAGGTACCCTTACAGGTCATGTAATAGGTTAATCATAATTGACAGGCACATGGAGAAAATTGTATATAATCAGATGTGAGGGTATATTAATGGCGATAAATGGATATAATCCGCATTTCATGATCAAAGTGGCGAACGAACACCCATCATTTTTTTCGATAAAGAAAATGCATTTATTAATAACGAAATTATTGATCAATATATGACTTAGTTTGGTTACCCTAAAGAGAATAGGAGACCGCAAGGCCTTCTATCATTTTCATTTAAAAATTAAAGAAATTATAAAGTTACAACTGACCAACATAGGGTATTTGGGGTACCCCATATGGCTTATCACACAAAAAAATTAAAGAAAGCAAATAACAACATAAGACTAAAGGTTAAGACATTGTCCTTTAGTAATATTTCTGTAGCATTGCCGCATTCCAGGGGTGCCTCACAATTGTCCCATCCATGTGGAGTAGCTTGTATGCACCTGACCGAACGGGTTTGTCCCACCCATGTGGAGTAGCCTATAGCATAGGGGGTGATCTTTGGCGACTCAATCAATAGTTGATCTAAGGCGCTTTTGAAAATGATATCAACAGAGCTGCAAGTATCTATAAGAGTTCTTGCTACCTTACTAGTATGAACATTTAACGTAATTACTAAGGCATCGTCACGGGGGTATGAGATACTCTCAGCATCTTTTTCCGTGAAAAATGATAGACATGGGATGGTGGGGTACCTCCAGTGTACCTCATCCATTAAAGTTAACTTCTCTGCCAATATTAGTGGTTAACGACAACGATCTACCATAGCATTTGATGACCCTCTTCAACTGGCCAACTAGAGTTAGTCCACCCGTGATCATCCGAACATATACGCCTTTCTTATGTCTCGGGGTTACCTCTCGTTCAGGGCTGCCATCAGCTACCAGCTTGCCTTTATCATGCTCCATGGATTTCTAAACTTCTCTCATGCCAGCAACAAATTCTTTGAGGTACCCGCGAGGCAGCCCGTGGAAGGTTTTGTGCTCGGGTACCCTCAGTATTGGTGCTTCCATCCTTTTGGGCTTCTCTTTGTTCTTTGTAACCTCGGTTTTCTTCTTGGCACTTCAAATGGCATTTCTCATCCATCTCCACCTGCTGCAATACCCGAGAACAGACTTCCCATACAAAAGTGGGCACTTCTTTTGAAAAGAACATTATAATTTACCCATCCGTAAATTTTTCTCAAAATGAGTCAGTGTGTATTGATTGCCAAATGCTCTGGCTCGAAACACCTCTTGGTGGAAACGGCTCACATACTCCGCCAAAGGTTCGACTTCCCCTTGCTTAATAAAGGCAAGTTTGGAGACTGTCCTATCTTGAGTGGAAGCATAAGAAAAATTTTTAGTAAATTCGGATAACAATTAGTGTAGGGAAGATACGTTACCCGCCTTCAAAGACCGAAAACATGACTTCGCGGAGCACGTGAGTGTGCGTAAACATCCTACACATGGTATTCTCATCTACACCCTTGACAAGAATTTGGTCACGGTATAGGTATAGTTCAACATGCTCCGAGGGATCAGTGGTACCCGGGTATTGGGGTATCTAAGGCATGGTGAACGCTTCGAGAAGAGCTGTCGTCCGAATCTCTATAGTGAATGGCGATTGGTAGGTCATTGGTGTTGGAACACTTGTGATGTTTTGCTTTTCGGAGAGGAGCTTCACTTGGGCTTCTAGGTTCTCCATTTTTTCCATAAGTTCTAGGGGTACCCTAGGGTACCTGATGACGTCGCCGCCATTTGAGAAGCTCTTTTGACGGACGTCGCCGCCATTTAAGAAGCTCTTTTGGCGTTTAATTTTTCACGAAAATCCTCGTGGGTACGCTTTGTACGCCTCGTACCATGGTTGCCGCGGGAATTACAAGAGGCGGTGGAACGCTTGTCTCGGGAGCCCATGGTTTGAAACCTAGAATGGGTACCCGATGGCCTATGTTTTGGCTTGCTGGCCTCGGGTACCTCTTTTCTTACCATAGCTTGGTCATCCGTTTGAGGTGGTGGAGCATCTAGCGTCACTGGTGGAAGTGAACTTTTGGGTGCCCGAGATCCAACCGCCTTAAGTATTGCATGTGCAAGATCCTCGAAACGCTTGTGAGAGATAGGTTCTTCATCTTGGCGAATACCCGCCAATTGCTTGATACCATTGCCCTTGTTGAGATGGGCTACCCTTCTTGTAGGCTCACTACCTTCATCGCTGCTATCATCTCCCATCTTTGTAGGATCCGCCATTAAACTTTCGGGAGGTACGTCGGGTGCCATGTATTGGAGTACACACAACAACTAGTTTAGTAACCGCAATGGAGACTTTTTGTGCACTTCCCCACAGACGGCGCCAATTGCTTTCAATAGATTTTGGGGGTAGGAAAAGATAAACCTATTTAGAATAATGAATTTTTATTTTTGGGGGAGACGGGGTACCTCGCTAGTTTGTTGTGTGCGGTGTATAGGAAATTTGGGGAGGTAAGAAGGGAATAAGGAGTGGCAACAATGGAGAAGGATCATAACCAAGAAAAGAGTCCTTCCAAATGAGCTTTACGCCTGCAAAATAATGAAATAGAGGTTAGAGGTGAAGTCGGGGTACCCGGCGTTCACACTCCGACGCTCAAGTTAGCAAACTCAAGTTTTTTATGGTAAAGAGAGATTGTCAACCCTCTGTAAATTAAGGTTTAAGGTTAAAGAAAACCTATTTTGTAGAGTGTGAGTGTTTATAGGGAGTGAGAGCATAATGGAGAATGAAACATAGGCACCTTTATATATGGAGTACCTTAGCTACCACGTGGCGTACCCTTTTTTACTAACGTCTTTTTACCTTTTTTATGATTTTTGGACCGTTATGTACATATTCACGGCATATCTCATCCTTTGGAAACGTGGCACGCGCTGGAAAGTAGTCCAGGGTACTTTTGCAGTAGCTGTCGGGTAAGCGGCTGAGGACCATTGTCCTTGGGACAATATCCTTCACTTTTGGCAGAGGTGGCAGGCAGCTGTCCCCCCCTCCTTTTAGCACGACGTTTTTTAATCATAACTATGACAAAATCGAATAATATCTTTTTAGAGGTGGAGACGTTTCTCATGGAAGACTTTTTCAGATAGTTCTCTTGTATTCGATCTTCCGGGTACCTCCAGTTACATAGGGCACCTCAATCTATGTGGGGTACCTCTAATTGTGTGGAGTACCTTGAATCACGCCGGGTACCTCAGATTGTGCTGGAGTTATTCCGTTTGTCGACACGTGGCACTTTACTACCCTTTCTATCTGTCCCCCAAACACAGTCCAAAGGCGTTCAATGGTGTATTCAATCTTTTGAATTATTTCATATGTGTCAGCTAATTCAATTACTATAAGAGGTGGACTATTGGCACCCCTCCAAAATTCTTTTGAAACCCCTTCTTCAATAATGTTAAGCTTAATGTCAAAAATACCCTTATTTCTAAATAAACACATTTAATTTGTGAATCTTTTAATTTTCTATTATTTTCTTGCTCCTCACAAACAAATTTTTATGGGTGATAAACTTCTTTAGAAAAATTAATTAATTAAATAACATATTTGTAAGATTATGATGTAAAAAATTTTATTATGAGCATTAAAAAACGGCAGTTAATTTTGTCAGAATATATTTTGTTTATTATCAATAGATTGTCTTAGTAATTGAAGAAAAATTTATAGAGAATTCAAGAAAAAAAATTACATGTGTGAGTTTGATAGTAGAGAAAATATAAGTTTGAAGTGAAATAAAATAGATGTGAAATATATTATAGTATTTGTCCCTAAATGTGATTGTAATAGAAGAGGGATTTTAAAAGGATTTTGGAGGGGTGCCAATAGTCCAACTCTTACTATAATTATTTAAATTGAAAATAAGAGATTTGGGTTCAAACTATGTTTAGATAACGGATTTATCATTTGACTGAAAAAAAATAATAATTAAATGCTTATTCAAAAAATATATAAATTAAAATTTTAATCCATATCAAATAAGATAAGTGGTTGAAAAATGATATTAAAATTTAAAGTTTAAAATATGCCAAAAATTCTTCACATATTTTTTTTTTGTTTTATTTTCAAAACCATTAAAATTTCCCTCAAGAAAATTTGTAAAATTACGTAAATAATAACTGTAAATACATGTACATATAATATCAACAAGACATGCATGTGTCTTGGGTCCCGATTTCTGCAGTCTTAAGGTTCTGCAAATGAGGCCCAATTTAATTCCGGTATTGTTATCCCATCCAACATGATAATTTACGAAGGGTTTTTGTCACGTACAGTAACAGAACCCACGCTGCCCAGCATTACGACTCTTGTCGTTTCATCTACACCGTCCAATGGTAACAGGACAAATTAAGAATGATTAGATGTCCCAGTGGTGCCGTGCATGTCCACCTAATAATGAACCCACGTAGGTCCCACCACATGCACAAATTTTCAAATCAAGTGGTAGACTTTTCTACAGTCCAGGGCTGCAGGCAATCAATTCATACAAGACCAAACTCGTAACTTGGAAAGCTCTCAACGCCACGCGAAATTCCGTTTGTGTTTGTGGGCTCATAATTTCATATGATGACGTGGCGGATTACGCATAGAGTGATGTGGCGGATTACGCATAGAGTAACGTGGCGAGCTAGGCTTATAGTTCACTCATGGTCATGCGTAACTGCGTAAGAGTTTAAATAACCCGCCATGGCTATTGGCGAAGCGCCTAAGCCTAAGCAAACCATTTGTTGACTCGATCACGTGAAATTATACTGTTTAGTACAGTCACGCTAAATTCTTATCTTAGTTGGTCCGATAAGTCATAAGTGCCGTGGCGAAACGACAGGCTTACGCACATGTTGGAGTCCGTGCGAACACGCTCCTTGAGCCTAGATAAAAAACTGAGTCCCCAAAACTGCGGCTTAATGCTGTAATGCTACGGATAGCAAGTATTGGTCTTAAAATACTTCATATTTATTATTAATTAGACGGCAGGATATTGAAAAAGTTATTTTAAAAATAATATTTATTTATCATTCAATGGTTTCATGTGAATACTGGCTTAAGGAATATAAAAAGGGATGTGCATTATAATTATTAAGAAAATAATATTCTCACAATAATTAAAACCACCAATTTTGTGCTCAGTATGAATCTACTGGTGTGAGACAAACATGACTGCTATTACCATCAATACTTGTTTAATATTATAAGATTCTACAACTGTCGTATATTTGGAACATTGATGCTATCCGTGTCCATAATCTAAAATTGCGTGGTGAGGGAGAAGGGAGCCGAGACTGTTATTGCATGGTGAGGTGAATAGATCTGAGACTATTGCTGTGTGGTGAGGGAGAAGGGAGCAAGATGCGTGAGAGAGTTCGTTGCATGCGCGTGTGTGTTTCTCACAACAATGAGATTTTATACCAAGTACAAAACCGCACCGTTCTATACTCAATATTGTTCTATTGTTGTGAAAATATCAGCACAGTAATTATTAAGGGTAAAATTAGATTCCATAGGTACTTATTCAGTAGAGGGGGATGAATATAGAATAAACATTTTTTTATAGGATAAAATATCATTTAGTTATGAGTTTTTAACCAAGAACTCTTTAACTAAATTGGTCAATTTTACCTTCTTTATATTGAAGGTAAAGGATTTAAGTCCCCTCGTATGGTTTGTAAGAGTTTATTTTTTTATGATTCCAGAATGTTTTTATATTTTGCTTTAATTTTAAATTTCTGCAGCGATTATATATTGCAGAATGCTTTTATATTTTGCTTTAATTTTAAATTTTTGCAGCGATTATATATCTCTTTGTATTGTACATAATTTTGAAAAAAAAATGAACGTCCTGGCATTTTATCAATTAAATTTTGCTTATATTACAATTTTAAAATATAATTAAATTTACTTTGGATAAAGCTTTAATACTTGAGCAATCTTTAACATATTTGACGACTTCATCATTAGCTAAATACGCATACACACACTAGTTTTTAATCATTTGTATATATAAATTTGGAATAAGCAGAATTATTTCATGATTAAACGATGCAGTTTTGTATATTATTTGAAATAAAATCAATGAATCCAAATAACTCATTTTGTAGAAAGAACATATTAATATGATTTTTAAATGAGAAAAATAAAATTGTTCAAATTTTGCTCACGTTAGAGTAGGGACTGGCAACATGTGAGTATCAGTACGTTGCTTACCCATACCAATGTCTCCTGGGCACCTACACTCAAAAAACAAAAAAACTAAATTTTCTTTCATCCATTACGGGATTTATTTGTCATTATCAAACCGACCTTAACAAATTTAAAACTATTATCAAACTCGCATCAGTATCTGGTAAATTTTTAGTAAGTTTGTAAATTTCAAACACTTTAGTTTAAAAAATGCATTCAATCTAATTTTTTAAAAATATAATAAAAGCTATAAGTTTATAATATTAGTCATAAAAACCTACATGAAATACTTATCAATCCTAACTTTTGTTAATGTAAATGAGAAATTAAAATTGCACGCTTAAAATGTATCAAGTCCCATCACAAGTGTCGACTAGGTTTGTTCAATTGAAAGTTATTGATTAAGAACGGGAGTGGAGACTGATAATACAATTAACATTATCGGCAGACGGTGCGAAGTTGTCCCTTTTCCTAGAACCCGCTACTTTAAACGGGTTTTGACTTGTAATAACAAAACCCACCTTTTAACTACTAAAAAACATAATAATCCTAAGTGGGTGGGTAATATTATCAGGTTAGCGGGTTGGAGGACAAAATTGTCAACCCCTATTAATTTATTTCTTAAAAACATTTATAATTTTCTGAATTGAATTGAATTGTTTTTCTTTTGCACCGATGAAAAGGTCAAAAAATTTACGGAAAAAGAAAAAGTAAAACGACAAGCACCACGTCCAAGAAAGCTAATGATAATAAAGCAGGTTCATGTATTGGATTAAACTTGGAAGCCACAAAAACTGTCTCAATTAAAAACTCTAAAAAAATTAAAAACGTTTTCAACAACAAAGACAAATAACGCAATCCGCCGCTGTAAATATTCCGTTTTACTTGTCTTTATTGTTAACTTGGCACATAATACAAATGGGGGCCACTCATGATACACCAGTGCACGGTGAAGTTTCTGAAGCGTGAAGGTCACGTACGCCATTGTTGCACCCAAGCCCCACGTGCGACCCCTGATGTGTTCGAAAAAGTGTGTGGGCTGAAGAAAAAGGCTGCTTTATCTCACGTAAAAGAAAGAAGAAGGAAAAAAAAAAAAATGTAACCGTTACAAATAATGGCCACGTGTCATCAAATCAATCCACCTGTCTTCTTCATCCCTCCTTTGGATTCTCTACTTCCTCGCTTGGGTTTTTATTTGTTCCGACTATCAACTCTCAACCCTTCTCTCTCTCCCTCACTCACTCAAAAATCTCGTGAGAATTTAATCTTCTTCTTCAAAAAACAAATAGTAACCAATGAGCTTCCGCCGTTTCTAATTAGACAATGTTGCTATTTTCTCGCAAAATTTTGACGTCTCTTAACCTATCTCTCGTGTTTTGTCTCTTGGTCATCAACAATGCTGTAATAACAATCTCCACCGCAACTGAATTCGACTTCGGCACTTTAACTTTAGCCAGCTTAGAGCTTCTGGGTGACGCCCACATGAACAATGGGAGCGTGCGCCTCACTCGTGACGTCACTGTCCCCTACGACGGCGCCGGCAAGGCCCTCTACTCCAAACCAGTCAGATTCCGGCTGCCCGGGACTCACACCCCGGCGAGCTTCTCGACCTTCTTCTCCTTCTCAATAACCAACCTCAACCCGTCCTCGATAGGCGCCGGGCTTGCATTCGTCATCACCCCGGACGGCGAGCAGGTCGGCTCGGCCGGCGGCTCGCTGGGGCTTCTAGACGAGAAAGGGGCCGGGTTAGGATTCGTTGCAGTGGAATTTGACACTTTAATGGACGTTGAGTTCAGTGACATTAATGGAAACCACGTGGGTTTGGATCTAAACAGTATGGTTTCTACTCAGGTTGTTAATTTGGATACCATAAATGTTGATCTTAAGAGCGGCGATCTTGTGAATTCTTGGATTGAATTCGACGGATTGACTCGGGCTTTTAATATATCCGTTTCGTATTCTAATTTAAAGCCGAAAGTTCCAATTTTGTCCTTCACTCTTGATCTAGATCAGTACGTCAATGATTTTATGTACGTTGGATTCTCTGGGTCAACTCAAGGAAGTACAGAGATTCACAGTATAGAATGGTGGAGTTTTAGTTCATCATTTGAGTCAAATTCGGGTACCGGGTCAGGGTCAGCGCCGCCGCCTCCAACGGCTAGCTTGATGAACCCGACAGCTAATTCTGTGAAGTCACCGCCGCCGTCACTGGCTCCTTCTGGTTCAAGTACTACACAGAAGAGTAGCAAGTCATCGTCTTGTCATAACCAGCTTTGCAAGCAAGGAGCAGGGGCTGTGGCAGGGGTGGTGACGGCTAGTGCATTTTTCGCCATCTTTGCCGGCGTGATAATTTGGTTCTTCTCTAAAAGGTACAAGCATGTGAAAAAATCTGAGTCCTTTACATCGGATATTATTAGAATGCCTAAGGAGTTTAGTTACAGAGAGTTGAGATCTGCTACTAAATGCTTTAATGCTAATAAAATTATTGGACACGGCGCGTTTGGGACTGTTTATAAGGGAATTTTGCGGCAGAATGGTGGCATTATTGCAGTGAAGAGATGTAGTCATAATAGTCAAGGAAAGGATGAGTTTTTATCCGAGTTGTCAATAATTGGTACTCTTAGGCATCGGAATCTTGTTAGGCTTCAAGGTTGGTGCCATGAGAAGGGTGAAATTCTGTTAGTGTATGATTTGATGCCCAATGGGAGTCTTGATAAAGCTTTATTTGAAGCAAGATCACCTTTGCCATGGCCACATAGGAGTAAAATATTGCTCGGTGTGGCCTCTGCTCTGGCTTATTTGCATCAAGAATGTGAAAACCAAGTGATTCATAGAGATGTTAAGACTAGCAACATAATGCTAGATGAAGGGTTCAATGCAAGATTAGGAGATTTCGGATTGGCGAGACAAGTTGAACACGATAAATCACCTGACGCAACGGTTGCTGCCGGAACAATGGGGTATTTGGCACCTGAATATCTCTTAACTGGAAGGGCGACTGAGAAAACCGATGTGTTTAGCTATGGTGCCGTTGTTCTTGAAGTAGCTAGTGGAAGAAGACCAATTGAGAAAGAGATTACGGGGGTTGGCAAAGTTGGTGTTGCGAGTAATTTGGTTGAATGGGTGTGGAGTTTACACAGAGAAGGGAGATTGTTAACGGCAGCTGATGCAAGGCTTGAGGGTCAGTTTGACGAGGCTGAAATGAGAAGAGTGCTGTTGGTTGGGTTAGCCTGCTCACACCCAGACCCTTTGGCTAGACCCACAATGCGGGGCGTGGTTCAAATGCTTGTTGGTGAGGCAGAGGTCCCCATTGTCCCAAGAACTAAACCTTCAATGACTTTCAGCACTTCTCATTTGCTGTTGAGTTTACAAGACAGTGTATCAGATTGTAACGGCATGATCACCCTTTCCAGTTCCTCATCAGAAAATGATTTCATCCATGGCGATCATCTAGTCTAAGCATTATCATCATCATCAAAAGGTCAAGATTCCACCATCCCTGTTTGTTATTAGGTGTTAATTAAATTAACTCCAAATATACACTGTATTCTTTTGTTTTTGTATGTAAACACAATAACATTGAAATGTTAGCATAGGGTTTAGTTAGTTAGTGACCTAGGGCCGCATTTTTTTTGTTTTTGGGTGTTTAAATTATGAGATAATTGAATTATCCTATACTAATTTGTACAATTATGGGCCCTAGAGGAAAGCAAGTAATGGTGGTGGGTGTCATTTTCTAGATCTCATTGGAAGGTTGGCTGGCTAGTTGTTTTCACAAGCAATCCCCTCCATACTCAACAGTCAAAAGCGCTACAAGAGTTTGAGTAGAGGTTTGGTAAAGTATAGTGGCAAAAGGAGTGCATATTTATTGTCTCATGGTGCGGTTGGCCTGATTAATAAAACAACCAGAGCAATGAAAAACAATTTTTCGCTTAGAAAATTCCATCATTTTTTTAATCGTAATTTGTATGTTAGTTGTTTAATTTATTTTTCTTGCTCGTAGGAGTCTTATGCATGCAACTCAATTTTTAATAATATGTTGGTGGACTTGGTGAAGTTATTGTATACGTCTGGGTCGTTGAAGCAGTGAGTGAAGCTTTTGAAAAAGACCAAAAATTTAATTTTGCTTCTAAAGGGGATAACATAAGGCTAGCTTTTGTGTCTATCATTTCGGGTTAACTTCTTATCATTAATTAAAAAAACAATTATCACAAATCGAATCTCAACAAATCCTAATGCAATGTTGAGTCACTCATGCATATGATTTAAGAATATGCCTCTCTTTTAGGTAAAGAAATCATAAAGGGGTGAAAGAGAATTCAGCTGTTTCCCATGAATATTTTATTTTTCACCAAAATGTCTTATTGGAAGTGAATGTTGATATTGTGCAATTTTAATCTTTTACATGTGTGGACTTTGCTTAAAAATTTAGATTAATGTTGGATTTCCAATAAAGAAAAAAATTAATGTTGCTTAATTTAGACTTTCTTTGTTGAGATGAGGTTTTGTGCGGAGCATTTTTATAATATTGTGACTAATAGTTACAGGATTAAAAAAGAATATGTTATTAAATCTTAACTATATATTATTACAAATACAAGTGCAAAAATATTATAAAAACTCAGTTTTCAGCTCAACTGAACGCTAAATCTAAATATTTTTTTGTATGTACATTTTTTTGGGAGATTGTCAATTTTTTCTCTACTAAAATTAATGGATGGTACTTACCTCACACAATTTTTATAATATCCATAAAAAAAATCCTGAGTATCAAAATTTAAAGGAAAATCAGGGTAAATAAGTCATTTAATTGATAATTTGTCTTGAAAATATAAATATATATTTATTATAAGAAAATATCTTATATTTCTTTTTTTAGTACTTAAATTTTTTTATTTTAATTTATATGTATATGTTAATTTATAATAAATATAAAAAAATATTTAAAAATAAAAGTAACGCGATAAAATTATACTATCTCAAAATTATTCACTATTATTAAAAAAAACAAAATGATATACACACTAATTTCAGACTTCCAATAATGGAGAAATCGACAATTACTTTTTGTTTTTTCTTTTTCGGCCGTCAATGTGAAATTGGCATGGCCCATGTCCAGCGCACGGCGTACCAGCCAACTATAACAAACTATCAGTATCTTACCATGCGTTAACAGTACTCTCTCACTTTTGTCTGGCACTTGAAGTGTGAGACGCCAAACATACGCCGTGACAATAGTGTATTTTGTGTAATAATAAAAATTCTAAGGGGCATGTGTCTAAATATAGATTTTGTGCAAATTCGTTATAAATTTAGTATTATAATTAATTAAATAAAAATATTATAATATTATATAGTGTAATAATAAATCTACATAAAAATTTCGTTTTCAAAGTTATTGTCATACTTTTTATATTTTCAAGTTTGTAATTGAATGATAATCAAACTTTGAGTGTGAAAGTTTGCGACTGTTCAAAAGCAAGTTGTGCTTTGAAGGAAAAAAAAAGAAAAATTATTATTTATATATTCTTAAATTATCATATAAAAAAACTATATTATCTTTTTGATATCATTATATTTAAATAGTGACTAATAATTTAGTGGACGGTAGATATATTTTATTAATTTAGGATAAATAATTGATATATTTTTAAAGTATCATAATAAATTTAATAATAGAATAAATTAAGGGTATACAATTAATAATTTTTTTTAAAACAAAAATGGCAACGTCGTAGGCATATTTTTCATAATTTGTCCCAACCATAACCGCGGAAACAGACAGAGAGTGGAATAACACTGTGGTTCGCAGTGAGAATCTTGCCCATGCGGCACTATATGATTGGATATAAATATCATCTACATGTACCAATCAGAGTGGTCCAAGAGTTTAGATGCAGTGAAGTATGCCAGTTGCCGACAATATAGAAATAATAAAAATATACGAACCACAACAGAGTTAAACTGAAAATCTTGTCTGAACTCGAATTTTTAATAATTAAAAATAAATTTATGTGGTGAGTTTTTATACAGCAAAATAAGTATTTAAACAAGTATTAGGTTAAAGAATTTGGCTTCATCTTAATATTTAGGATATTTAACTAATGTTGTACCTTTCAAAAAGAAAGTTGATTCGGATGGTTCATAATAATTAATAAGACTGCCCACAGAATTTGTCCTGTACTAATTACCAGCTACTGGATTACGAATTCTTAATCAATTTTTGGATAATGACATTTTTGAAGTCACGAAGTGATTCCCTTTGCCTTTCTATTGATTTCCTAAAAATCATTATCACCATCAGTCACTACGCGTGTTTTTTTTTTAAAATATGGTTTATTAAGAATTCATGTTCGAGTTATTTCGATATGATCCATTTGATTTAAATAAATTTTATCTTGGTTGGATAACATTCAAATAATGCATGTTATCCTTAAATTATTTAATGTAGTCTCTTATTAATATATTGAGCTGTAATTTAACGATAATTAGACTTTTTGGACTCTTGAAGTGGATAGTTATAATAAATTATGGAAACGGGAAACCTTTCTTTTGGAGATGTTTTGACCATTTTCTAACAGAGCAAATGATATGTTTCGAATGAAGTTGCGATGCAAAATTTATTTTTTAAATAGTATTTGTATTTGATGTGTTATTTATTTATTGCTATCGTGAGATTACATTGATAATTAATGATAATATAAAATTCAAGGGAAATTTTTTATATATCCATTTTCAAAAACCTATTATCAAAAATAGTCATAAGAAAAAATGTCTTAAAATAATAACCACCCACACTTGTTATGGACTAAATTGTCCCTCCCCAAAAACCATTGTCAAAATCGCCTAAATCACGCATCGCCCATCATCGCCCCGCATCGCCCATCATCGCTTGTGATCTCGAAATTTCTTTCTACAATTCCATCATCACAATCTCAATATTACAACCCCTATTATCACAGCCTCCATTAGTAAAAAGTTCTACATTGTCAACGGCATTAGGATTCGACCTAAAGGTGCAACTCCTTTACACTTTTACAATAAGTTTTAATTGATTGGTAGATTATTATTGATAGAAAAGCACACTAGGATATGTATTGGCATGAACAATTCAAAGATTTTTAAAAATTAATGTTTGCCAAATATAAGCACATAAGGTGTTCATTAAAATGTCTCTAAGAATTTTTTTTTCAATTATCTCAATAAATTGCTGAACTAGTTCAGAGTGATCCACTCTTTAATACCAAAAGTACTTACTAGTATGAAGTTTACACTTATTTCATAAGTTTTTTTTTTGTTTTTTTGGTTTATGTTGGGTCTAGGCACGCCCATTGCCTGCATCACCCGTGCATGCTGTGGGCAATGACACCCATCGCCTGCCCAGGTGCAACATTGCCTACACTGACCTAAACGATTTTTTTTGTTTAAAATAATAATTTAATATTTTTCATATTTAACTTTCAGATATGTTTTGCAATAAAATGCCACCTTGGACTTTAAAGATACTAATTGAAGATCACTTTCTAGATGTTCTAACAAATTTGACGAATATGAAGAGAGTGATTAGCCTTATGCAATCAAAGTTGATTGAAAAACAACAAAAGTTATTTAGAAAATCAATATTCGGGCATTTTACCAGTATGTAGGAAATAGAGATTTAGTGACATGTTCGTGCATAATTTGTTGCTTAGAAAAGTGATACAAGAAGTTGATAAATATCAAATGTGGTTTCGTGTTGACGATGAGTTGTTGCGTTTCTCGATTCGAGAATGGTGCCTTATAACAGGACTTAAATGTAGTGAATTGCAAGATTTAGAAGAGTTCAAAAAAATAGGTGATGTTTATTTCAATGGCAATGATGAGTTTCAGCTTCAAGAATTAGATACAAGGTTTGAAGCTTTTGATTTTACCCAAATTAATGACAAGGATGCATTAAGAATTGCCTTGTTCTACTTTGCGGATAGAGCTTTGTGCGCGAGACACAATAAGAGGCTCATCCATAAATTTATACTGTATGTCGTCACAGATTTGGAATGTTTTAACAACTTTTCTTGGGAAACATATTCGTGGAATATTGTTTATGATCAAATGAATACTTCATTGAATGGGAAGGCTGAAAAATTTAAGAAAGAAACAAGTAACAAGCACGGACATGAGACTTATAATTTTTATGGCTTTTGTTATGGAGTGCAGGTGTGTAAAATATAAATACATGTATCTGTGCATGAATATAATATAGTGTTTAATGTATTTTGTTTTTCAATGTAGGCCTATATTTTTGAAGCAGTTGGAGGAATCGCATTAAAGTATGTCACCCTAACAATGTGTTGATTGATTTTGTCTTCAGTGCCAGTTAACAATTGTTGTTTGATGCATATGAAATTAGAGTAGTTTTGTGTTTAGTTGTTGAAGGGAGTTTGAGAAGTGAAATGAGAGGAGTTTTGTAGAGTTTGTGTTTAGTTGTTGAGGTGAAATAAGAGAGGAGCTTTGGGGAGGGGCAATTTAGTCCATAAAAATTGTTTGTGGTTAATATTTTAAGAACTTTTGTTTTATGGCTAGTTTTGATAGAGAGTTTTTGAAAGTGGTCTTATAAGAAAATTTCCCTAACAAATTCAATGTCTAACACATTACAGTCATTGTTATTGACACATCATTTGAGGTATAATTTTTGTATCTTAAGTTTTCAAGCATATCATCATTCTTTTTGGAAGTAAATCGAAATTTAATCTCTAATGAAATTTATTCTTACTAAGATGGTGCATTATATGGCCATGGTAGATCGGTGCTTTTAGTAATGTTGATGGCGTCAATTTGACTCTGTGAGACTCTTTATTCATTTTCCACAAAACATTGGATACATGTAGATATATTTCACTAAAATATGAAGCATATTAGTTAGGGGAAATTATCTCTAAAATATGTAGGATAATCTTTAGTCACACACACGTATATATATATACTACAAAAAATTTTGACTTGTTGTATGCACCATCAATATTTTCAAACACATATCAATCAATTGTTTTATCACTAACACTGTTAGAATTTATTAAAGAATCTAAAAAAAAACTACTTTACCTTAAATTTATTAAATGATCATTTTTACCCCTTGAGACTTTGAAAGATACACATTTGTAATTTTAATTAAAAGCCGTTATTTACAACAAAAACAATAAAATAAAAGTTTATTTAGCTGATTCTCTTATCTGTCTATAGTTACGCTTGTTATGTGGTTATAAGTTTTGTTATTTTTCAAAGTTTCAAAAAATAAAATAGTCTTCTACTACATTCAAAGATGAAATAGTCATTTTGCTTAGATTCTTTAAAATATTGTAACAGTTCTAGTGGTAAAGTAATTGATTGACATTAATTTGAAAATATAGACGGTGCATAGACTATGTCAAAATTTTTAGTAATTAAATGTACATATGACAAAATAGAGGTGGTAGTATAAAAATAATTTTACTGAAAATAGGTTTTTCAACTAATCTTAACAGATTTTTAGTTTACATGTATATGTATGTTCACATTGTAATATATTTGTAGATGATAACAATTTAAAATGATGCATGATATTTATCTTTGAAAATTGAAAAAAAATAGTTGTTGTATATTTATCTTACACGTCTTTGCTTATTTAATTTCCAATTAAGACCTAAAAAGGATTTGCTATGAGTTTCAGAGTTTATCTTCAGTATCGTATGGTTGGACTATTCAGGCCCATTTCTGTTCTATGTTAAGTTGATGGACATGTTGCTGGCTTGCTTCAATGGCCAGTCCTTAATATGACCTTTTATGGAAATTATAATTAACACTTTAATAATAATAAATTTAACTATTATTTAGCTCTATACGCCAACTCTACAAGCATTACATTATTATATAAAAATTGCACCTAGCTAATAACAAAAATCATATGATTACAAAACAATAAGACGAGTGATCACTCTACACGTGAAAATTTATAGTAATATTATGTCGAATGTCATACTAACTATGGATATAAATTTTATATTCGAATTTTGTAAATGGTAAATTTAATTAATGGGAAATTTTCTCAATTTTCAAGTGATTTACGAGAGACTATGTTGTTTGTACATTAAGGGGCATTTCAAAACACCCAAATTCTCTTATAAAAAAATAAAATAAATAATACCCACATTCTCACATGATGAATTTAAACGATACACAAATTCCCATGTGCATTGGTGAAGAGTTGGTTTCCGTTTTGCTATCCAGCTAGTGTGTATTTTATTTACGTTACTCTTTAGAAAATTATTAGTGTGTGCTAATGCTATAATGGAAACTTTGACTTCGATTTCTTTTTTTTTTTTTTGGTTAGGCGTGATTCAGGCGTAGACTAATCTTCCGTTAATAACGTTAATTTATCTAGTAGCCACCGAACTTTTCGAATACCAGCAAAGTAACCTTTTCATCCACAATTTTGTGTCATTATTCAGTATTTTATCTCGAAATTTCACTGTAGATGATGTGATATTAATTGTAAAATAATATAATTAATTTATCTAAAGCCTGTAAAAGATTATTAATCACTTGACGAATAATTTGTTTAATGGAATTAGGTGACTACGAAACGGAAAAATGAAAGCTCATGCAGTTAATGCAAGAATACCAAATCCTAATTTTGTGGCCAAGGCCCAACACGGCCCAAAATGGAAATAGGACAAAAATAAAAAATAAAAAGTTGGATTAAGAATTTTGTGCTATAAAAATAAAATAGGAATATTTATCTCCTTTTACGTTAGATCTAAAACCTTTTTAGTTTTATTTTTCTGGAATCTTCTCCGGTTCGTTTCGTACAGTGAGCCGATCTGATCTCGGGTTTCAGCCATGGACGAGGAGTTCGAATTTGGTGATAAGGCTCCTCCCTCTTTCGATCGCGTGGTATTTTTTATTTTATGTTTTTATCATTTTAATTATCTGCTGATTCACGATGTCCACGTTCACTTATTTGACTTGATTTTGCATTTCTAATTTGTGGATCTATTCGTTTTTGTAATTTTTCTTTAAAATTTCTCGCGTTGATCTCGTGTTCTAGATCGGATAATTGGAAGTTGACATTGACGTTAAATTTAGTCATATTTGTAGATCTTTATGACCATTGAGCATTTAATTTTAATTAGGACTGTTTGATTTCTGTGAAATTCGATGAAATTGTGATGGCATTAATTGAAATTAATCTTTGAATGCTTTCGATATGCGAGTTTTTAAGAGTAAGTTAATATATATTATTTTTCTGTCAATGGTGTTGTTTTATTTATTTATTTATTTGTTGTTCTATTATGGTACTTTAATCATCGCAAAATTTAGAATCATTAATAATGAGAAATTCTGGTGGGATGAAATAGTTTTATGAAGCTCATGCTGATGGTGATTATTTTAGCTTAAGCTTCATATTAAACTGTTGATTTTTTTTGGGGGGGGGGACTGAGGAAGCCTGTCAATATTTATACATGGCATTGGAGATTCATCTCTGGTCTGTCAATTAGGAATGTAGGTTACAACTAATAACAAAAAGATTGTGAATACTTGAATTTTCAGCCAAGTCACTACACGTTAAAATAGACTTATTTTTTCTGAATTTATGAATCATTTGAATTTTTATAGTTTGAAAAATCTTTTTAAGTTATAATTCAACTGATTAGTGTGTTTATGGAGCAGTAGTTCGGCAATTATGATTGTGGTCTCTATTTCGTCAGGGGAACAGTGAGAATGTGGGAGAGTCTGTGAGATTTTTTGGCATGCATTAATTAATCATTCATGAATTATACTCATCTGTTGGACTTGGGATGTTTTGTTTCTTGTCATGTTATTATCCCATAGATAAATTTGTTCAAGCTTTCAATCGCACAGCAGGATGATACCCTGTGTTACATGGCAAATGAAGGTAGAAAAAAAAATTAAAATATGTTCTTATCCACCTTAAACTTCAGCTCTTTAGAGTATTTGGCATGTGTTAATAAAGTAATGTGGAGCATGGTTAACAGCAATTCGGTTCGTGAAGGTGAGTTAACCGCCAAATAAATTTTAGGGTGTGTTAAAAAAAAAAAAAAGAAAGGTCTGCCATTATGGTAAGATTAGAGCCCCGGTACTGTTGTAATATCAACATGTTGAGTGTAGTTGTTACAATTTTATTCTTCTGTAATTTGTTTTCTCACGTGTACTTACAGAACGTTACTTGCTTTAATGATAAACAGGGAAACACAGTTAAGGATGCTGGAGCCAAAGGGTTCAATCCAGGATTGATAGTGCTGCTGGTTGTAGGAGGGCTGCTGTTGGTATTCCTCATTGGCAATTACATACTGTACATGTATGCACAAAAGACCCTTCCCCCGAAAAAGAAGAAGCCAGTCTCCAAGAAGAAGATGAAGAAGGAACGACTGAAGCAAGGTGTCTCTGCACCCGGAGAGTAGAAATTTTAGATCCGGTTTTGGTTCTTCTCCTTAAATGTTGAACATTCAAGTTCGAATTTTTTCTCCAGATTTGGTGTCAAGAGAGTTGTCCCAGTTATTTTCTCTGTTTTCTCAATACTGGCTAGAAACCTAACCTCATGATTAGAATTGACCCTATATTTGGGTAGACTAGGAGGCAAATGCTGTTTGTCAATTATATGCAGTTTAATTTTCCTTGTGTCCCCTTTTTTCTCTTATATTGCTGCTCTGCTTGAAAGAAAGTGTTATGCTGTTATGCTGTAGGGATTAAAGTTTCGGTTCATAACCTATTAGGATCTATTGGCTTTCTAGTAACTTGCATCTGATTCTAGTAACATTCAGTTTCAATTACGGTTGAATGTTGCTAATGTCTGCATATGAATTCGAATGGGAAAGGGGAAACTTGCAGTTTACTTGCACTCCGCTCAGGACTTAGGGTTAATCATGTTGCTTTTGGTGTGTGATCTTTATTTCCAAGTAATATGGTGCAAGATAAAAGTTGATATCGCATCCAACAATAAACTTCTTTTATTTAAAAATAGAAATAGAAAATATAATTGAGGTTGGCAACATTAATTAACATAGATATCATATAAGTGAGAACATTTTGATCCAGTGTGTCTGAAAATAGCTTCGGATGGTATTTAATAAGATACTTGCAAAAGAACAGGTAATTGTGCCTTGCATGCTATTTCTTCGAATAATTTTTTTTCCCAATATTTTAGTTTAAAACCACAGTGACCACATCCAACTTCGTTGAAGCCTTTGGAAATTCGAGTTAGATTTTTTTTTTTTGCCTTTTTGGCTGAGGAAATAGAAATTAATGACAGATAAAATAGGAAGAGAAGAAATTGATCAATATCATGGCAAAGCTTGTGTTACAAACACTAAATCAAACAGCCAATGCATATAAGTCGCTGATTTTGATATTTCTTAAATCCAATGGCTGAAAATTATTTTAATGTAAAAACTTAAACAATCAATAAAAAATTTTAATATTGAAGATTAGGAATTATTAAAATAAGAGATCATTAATATAATGAGTAAAAATTCAATAAATATAGGATTAAATAAGTTATAGATTCAATTAATTAAAATAGAAAAAATTATTGAGTAATTTTGTACTAAATTTGCAATAAATATAAATGGAAAACTTCGTGAAGATTAGAGTAATAGCCGTGTTGCCTAGCTGCAGCCTGATTTAAAATAAAACTTTAAAATTTATTGACTTTTTTTTTTAAATTACTATCTTTTCTAAGGACTTAAAAATTTATAATCGTAACAAGCTTTGCCCAATATAAATAGGGATTCGCTTGTAATGTAGCTGCTGAATCTCATGCAGCCGCTTTTTATTATTTTTTTAAATTAGTTTTATAACAAGAGACCCGTTATCCCTTATTTTAATTTGGTTACAGTGAAAAATATTAAAGCTAAATATCATACAGCTACCCTTATTTTAAATAAATGACAAAATAACAATTTAAATTATGGAACTACCAAATACCCCCTCAACTTTACAAAAAAAAATATTTAAAAAATGAGACATATTTTTTTCTCAAAATAAGTGACTAAGTAAATAAACATAATTATAAATTATCAAATATCTTATATCTTATATTATATTTATAAATTTATTGAGATTTTGCATAAAAAATTATCATATTATTTTATTAATTTTTTAATAGGTCAATGCAATCTGAATATCTAGACTCATAAATCATAATTAATCAGATTTATTTTTAAATATTTGGAAGAAATCAATTCCACAATACGTATAGAGTGATTCAAAACTCTACTCACATGTGAGAATAGTTTTTGTCCAACTATTGGATAATCATCAAACAATTATCTTGTTAATTATATCAAACATTATAATTACTATCAAATATTATTATTTTATTATTATTAATTTAATACTAGTGGCTAATATTATTGTATAATATGTATAGACATATATAAGATATCTCAATCTCTTATGTAAATTAATTCATAAAAATATGTGAAATTAATTTATTCTTTTATACTGCATTATTTTGATGGTTAAATTTATTCACTATTTTCAAGTTACAATATTTTTTAAAATACTGATAATGGACAATTCTATATGTTAAATGTAATGTTATTTTTTTATCTACTGCTTTTAGTAATATCATAATTAATGATTTATAATATTAAATTTATTTTTTATGTTGTTAGTAACCATTGTTACTTTGTTAGCCAATATTAAATTGATTAAAATAAGCTCAACTATGATACTTAATATATCAATATTAGACGATTATTATTAGAATGTGTATATGGTCTACAATCTATATATATGATGTTATTTTAATTTTAATAATGTCACTATTTATATTATTAGTGTATTAATATTATTTTAAAGGTAGGGCATGTGAGAGTCTAAATATAATTATTAACTCTTACCTTCCACATGATTTAACTTGGGACATATAACATATTTTTATAAATAATTACATTTACATCTTTTTGGATAATTATGTCCTATGATTATGGTGACATAAATTCACAATGTAACAAACATAAATATTATTTTTTTATTAGTTAACATAGCGATAACTAAATTTTCTTCTTATCCATGTGAGTGGGTTCAAGCCCTTAACCAAGTGGCACCCACAATAAAAATTAAAATTTGAATACAACTAATAATGTTGTATTTATTATATTTATTGTTATATATTTTAAGCATGACACTATTACTATTTTTAATATAATAAAATCAAGGATCACTAAAATATAGCAAGTAAAAATAAGTGCCATTTAGTACAAGTGTTCGTGGATAAGATTTTGTGAATTTGATATCAATCGATATCCGATCCATGATTTTACGAATTATAAATTTTCAATCCAATCTAATCCACGGATTGATTAAATTCATTCCAAATCCAAATGACACGACTCAAAAGTGTCTTACTCTCAAGTATAAGAGTGTTTAATTATAATGTAACCCGGTGAGACCGGGGTCGAACCACATGGAGTTTTAAATCTAATAATCAATTTAAAACTAAGAAAATTAATTGTGTGGGAAAATAAATTATTTGAAAACAATTTAAAAATATGCTAAGGTTACGAGATTCACTCTCAGTATTCAAACTATAATTTTAATACTATCTCATTTATATTTTGCCTCACTTTTACCAGTTAATTATTATATCATTTAATTCTATGTGTTTGGATAAATATGAAATAAAGTCCCTAATGTGCCACAATTATTTTAATGTGTTGACATTATATCAAAATACCATACAGATCCAAAAAAATTTATAAATTAACATGACATAAAAATAACTAGAAAAGAATAAAATAAACTTAAAAACTCATTTGAGAAAATAATGAATTTAATTATTTAAAACATTGAGTTTCACCTTTCACCTCAGTTTAGTAAAATTAGCCACTCATATTGAAAGAAAACACAACACTCTTTTTATTTGATAAGCTTTTAAAATATGTTACAAGGAAAATTGATACAAAAGGAAACAAGAAAAGAAAAGAAAGAAAGACAGAAATTCTTCAGTTCCCTCTTGACTCCAACAAAAACTCGGCTTAAAAATCTCAAATCCCCTCGCGTCTCCTCTCTGGCTTCTCAATTCGTTGACTTTTATAGGCAACAATTGCCTCCTCTTCATTCATTTTATTCTTATTTTATTTATTCTTATTTTATTTTTTATTTTTATAAATTAACTGAATGTTGAGAAGTGTGATGGCCAGGAGATGTGATGGCCTCCTAACCATGCTTTGGTTGCTCTTTTGCTCTTTTGTCCTTTTGTTCTTTTTTTGTTTTTATTTTTTTATTATTATATCTCCTCAATTGTGCTCCAGTAGTTCTTTTTTGTTCCTGCTTTCAATTTCAATTCCATCTTTATTCCTGAAAAATATTTACAAGATAAAAATTAACATTTTTTGAATTAATTTAACATAAAAATATATTTGGGGAGTATTAAGATAATTTAGAAATGATGAGTGCATTAATTGACACAATAAGTGCAAAATTAATAATTTCATCCTTATTAAATGTACAATTTTAGTGTTAATCACACCCCTCAACTAGCTTATTACTAGTCCTAGCAATTTAAGCGATAAAATTTTAGTAAAATTTCAAACTCAAATTGAAAATCTCTTTTTTTAAAAAAAAATTGTGTTTACTTCTTCCATCAGATTAATGACAACAATCAAATAAAAGTATTAACATTATCTTCAGCCTAAAGAAAATCACACCCGCACAAAACAGTTTAGTAAAATCCTGTAAAATGATCAATTATCAGAGTTACATTAATCAAGCCACTTTTAAGAATGATATATCAAACCCAAAAATCTCACGATTCAGAGTGACTATCTCAAAAGAATATATACCTCAAATTAAATTGTCACTCTAAAAAATAGTAACTTTGAGAGAATAATAAAACAATATCACACGCTCTCACCAAGATGAAAAAATAATGCCCACAACTCAAAAATAAAATGATCTCAAGTCCAAGAAATTACTAGCAAAATTTATTTTTATTTTTATGCATCACCACATCTTTTAGTCCATATCACCAGCTTTACTTCAGACTATAGTTCCCTAAAATCAAGAAGGATTTTTATTAGAACGTAATGTAGGCTAGGGTCATGGCTAACAAAAAAGGTAATAGGGAAAATAAATATATATGTTTGAAAAATAGGGGACTATTTTGTTTAGATTACAAGGTGCTTTTTTTCAGCATTGATTTTTTTCTTTTTTAATTTTAATTTTTATATACATATCTTTTTTTTTTCATAACACCATTAATAGGAATACATACTCATCCCTATTTTCAAACATAATTGGGTGGTGGAAGAAATAAAATATAAGGTGATACTCCACATTAGAGTGGGATAAGATAATAGGTTATCAAAGGAATTTTTTTTTTCAAAGGCTCAAAGGAGTTAACTATGAATTTTTTATAATAAGGTTGGCTAGAAAGGCTCAAACGGATCAAAGATGGCTTTCTATCATCTTTTAGGGCTCTAAATAATCTTTCATATCCACTAGTTCAATGGACTTTTAGATGCGGATGCACAAAATCTTTTTTTTTTTAAAAGAAAATATTGAGATCTTGTACAATAAATTGTTAAGTTATACAGACAAACAGAGTTACTCTCCAAGGATAATAGGCTAAAAAACTAACTTGGTCTTTTCATGATATGTACATTCCTCCAAATGGCTTAATCAATTTCACTCATCAAATTTCTCAATTTACGTTTCAACATGCAAAGGGAAAAACATAGTGTAACATAACTGAAGGCCAAAGATAATACAACTACCAAATTTTAAAAATTATCATGTTATCCAATGTTAAAAGATCACACCGAAAAAGAAAACTCTTTTTTTTTGTTAACGAAACGCTAAAAAATTGGGACTGATTGTAGAAACTTAAGGGAGATAATTAAGAGAAAGACAGAAAATTATTTTTTTTTTGGAGAACATAATTTTTTTTGGAGAACATAACACTAAAATTAAGAAGATATGTTTCTAGAGACACTACATTCTATATTCTGCCATCTTCGACTCAAATTTTTATCCAAAGTTAGTCTTTACAACAAAAATTAGTAAAAACATCATCAGGAGTGAGACATTCCACAATTGTCAACTATTTCCTCTCCCCAACTTGAAGGAGACATTGTCCTCAATGTCTAAAGAAAAGAGTAGAGTTTAGAAGATCACCTGACCACTGCTGAAAATATTTACAAACGGAAAGTTAAATCTAATTTACACTTTTTACGAGAGTTATTGTCATTGTCCTCAATTGCCCAATCCAACGCCAAAGTTACGGGATCTGGCTTTGGTTTGTAAGCTTACAAAATATCAAGTAACTTATTAGCAGTAAGAGCACAAATGAAGAGTTTTTTTTTTTGCTGAGGATGGAATGAAATAATTTTTTATTGCATGATTAAGAAATGTTATTAAGTCATCATAAAAGTTATTAACATTTAACAAACTGATAGATTTTTTATAAATATTCAAATAGGCCCAAGAAGCAAATGTAATTAGAGCCTCTAAAGTTGCAAGATCACCTGGCAAGAAAATGAAAGCGTCAGCATAATTTAACATTTCGAATATTCTTTCTTGTGTACTTGAGACAACTAAATCTTCTTCAGTTGGTGGGTCTGGTAGACATCCTAAAGGTTTTAAGGCTTTTGGAATGATGCCTAGCACTTGACTTTCTCGAACGAAAGCAACTTCAGAGACAAGCTTTGATAACTCTCGGTCACTTCCTCCATATACAAGATGTAGTTTCCTCTCTACTATAACACGATCAAGATCTATGGCTGCCTGAACGAACTCCTTATACTTTCTATAGCGAAATCCAGAAAGCACACAAATGTTCTTTAGTTGTCTGCTTGAAGTTGCTGCCATTACAAAAATTCTAAAAAGAAACAATTTGTGAGTGCTTGAAAATGAGCTTCTATTTAAGGATCTTGGTAACATACATAATTATATACATCTATAAATAAGGCGGTGTGTTTGTCAAATGACGCGTAAAGCTTTTAGCTTAATAATTCAAAGGCAAACAGTGAAAAGAAAAAACAAACAATGATTAGATAAAATAAAGAAAAAAAACACACAATAATAATAATAATGTAAAGGATAAAAGAACAGTAAAATAAAAGGATATTTACTGGTAGTTGTGATTGTGGCTCACATCTTCCTCTGATTTTACGTCTAGTAACGGCTTGAATGCTCACTGTGGGTCAAGAATAGGCTTCCCATCCAGTTTCTTTATAAACTGGCAAACATGGTCTTTTAGAGTCAGATTCCCAAGACTAAATTGTCCACTTTTCTTTTGGAATAGCTTCTACAAATTTTTAATTTCACGTTGAACATATCCGTTCAAATGCGTCTCAGGAGATCATAAGATATCATCCAACGATTCTTTACTCATGCCATCCTTAACGAATTTCATTTTATCTTCACGATTTATAGAAACCATTCCTAAAGTTTTGCAACGTGGCTTTTTGCAAGCAAGTCTTACACAGTGAGAACATTCAGAGCCAAGTTGCTTAGCTCTTCTTTTCTTAGCAAATGTACTTTTACCAAAACCAAGCATGTACAAAATGAATGGATCAGAAAACTCACCTGCCAATCGGACCTTTGCTTCAATTAACTAGTGAATGTCAGTAGGAATCTCATTGATCATTAACAAACGGAGTCGTTCACAACGAGCTTTGTAAATCTTCTTAAGAGCATTTTGAGGGAGAGAATGAAAACATTGATGCAAATTTCGTTGCATTTCTTCCATGCTTGACATTGAGGTTTCAGTTATTATGGAAAACTGAGAATATTGACTTAAAAAGTCACGGAGTACCGTTATCAACCATTTATACAGGAGAGTGAATCAAAACAAAATGAATCAAATATGCAAAATCAAATTAAAAGTGAAGAACAACAACAAAATAAAACAAAAGCACTCAAGGAATATAACTCACCTTCGTCCTTTTATTGAATTTACCTCCAGTTCCAATTGCAGATTATAAATACCATCCTCTATTTTCTTGAGTTGTCTTTCTTGATCTTTTACGTGAGATACTAACTCTGGTGGTTGTAGATCTCAAATGGGATGTGATTTACAAAATCAGAGCAATCTCCTCAGGTGAAATTTAGGGATGGCAATGGGGTGGGGTGGGGTGGGGAGGCCTACCCCATTCCCCACCCCATAAAAAATTTTACCCCCACTCTCTAATAAATTTAGTGGGGTGGGGATGGGGAAGCCTATTCTCCATTTACTTATTTAATTATTTTACAATAAGTATGAATACATAATTTCAATAAATAAAAAAATAGAGACTTAAATAAAATAAAATCATCACCATTTTATAAAGTATTTCAATTATTAAAAAAATTCAAAAGTTTGAAACAATATGTTGAAATGATATCAAAACTACAAAATGTTTGGATAAATAATAACTAAAAGAACAAAAATGTATAGCAAATGTTTCAAATCCTTCTTTCTTTGGCTTCATCTTCTCTTTATCATATTCATTTAGCCTATGATTGTCACTTTAATCCTACAATATCAAATAATAAATTTAATTACTGTTAGTTCCCTTTAAATTTTTTTAAGAAAAGGTTTTGTCATACATCATTTGTAAACACTTGTAATAAATAAGATGATTAACCTCATTGAAATAGAATTTTACCTCATCTGTATCTTTATAAAATGAGTCGCATCTATTTTTTGTAAAAGAACCAGAACTAGAACCTGATAATATAAACAAACTCATATATGAACAATAGTTTGCTCAACCCAAATAAAAATCAAATAGAATTAAAATACACACACCCTTTTAATGCAACTTATTTATTCATACAGCATACCTTTAATTTCTGCCCATAACCAATTTTGAGCACACATTAAAGCCTCCAATATTTTAGGATGTAATCTACTACGATGTGGACTAATAAATCTACCACTAGTACTAAAAGCAGACTCAAAAGCAACCGTAGAAACAGGAATGGCTAAAATATCTCTGGCAATATCATGCAAAGTAGGATATTTGCTTCCATTTACTTTCCACCAAGCCAATATGTCAAAGTTAGGAGACCTAGGTAAGACAGGTTCCCCTAAATAATGGTCCAACTCTTACTTAACATGCTCATCACTAGTGGTACTACTAACAAATAAGTCAAATGATGCCAAAGGATCCACCTTGCCCAAAACCAATTCTAATTGAGAAGATGAAGCATTTGTAGATTGATAAACTTCTTCTCTTGTATTATTCTTCAACTGATATTTTGTCACCAACTCATAACAAATCTTACGAATTTTATCAATTTCATATGAAGAATCATTTTGGTACATTTTTGGAAAGTAAAACTCCAATAACTTCATCTTGAATCTTGGATCTAAAACAGTGGCTATAGCCATTATCCCATGAATCACATTCCAATAGTTGTCAAATTGTACTACCATATATGATGCCATATCCTTTATTACATCACATGGAGAATTAAGACACTCTGAAATCGATAGCAAATTTGACAAATCTTTGGAAAGTAAAGGTTGGCTATAGGATACTGTGTATTAGAAAATAACTCAGTCACTTCAAAAAATATTTCCAATCTATCACAAATCTCTTTAGCCAACATCCAATCTTCTTCAGAAGGCAAATATTTATATTGCGACTCTTGTTGTTTTAAACGAGGGAAACAGTTTTATATATCAAAGCAGTATGAAGCATTAAATAGGTAGAATTCCACCTAGTTTTGCAATCAAGAGATAACTTGATTGCAAAACTAAGGTTGGCTGTAGGATACTGGGTACTAGAAAATAACTCAGTCACTTTAAAAAATATTTCCAATCTATCACAAATCTCTTTGGCCAACATCCAATCTTCTTCAGAAGGCAAATATTTATATTGTGACTCTTGTTGTTTTAAACGAGGGAAAACAATTTTATATATCAAAGCAGTATGAAGCATTAAATAGGTAGAATTCCACATAGTTTTGCAATCAATAGATAACTTCTTACTACTTGGGATATTCAATTGGCGGGCAACTTCAAAAAAATTTTCTTCTCTTTTGGGTGTTATTGTCCAATAAGCAACACTATTACGAATTCTTTCAACACTATTACTAATGACATCCAATCCTTCTTTCACTATCAAATTCAGTATGTGAGCGCAGCAACGCATATGAAAAAACTCTCCACTCAATAAAAGTGAACTATCAGATAACTTCTCAGTAAGAATTTCAATCATAGCATCATTAGTGGCACAATTATCTATTGTTAAAGTAGAAAGTTTGCGATCAATATTCCAATCCAATAAACATTCCATCAACACATCAGTAAGGACATCAGAAGTATGCGGACATGGAACATAGATAAACCTATGATGGAAGAATAACAATTAATTAAACAACAAATATTATCCAAGATATTAAAAAAAACTTAGTCATGCTAATATAAATATAGTTTAAAATAAATTTCATGTTATAAAAAGTACCTTATAATTCGACTCTGCAATTTCCATGATTCGTCGATGAAATGTGCTGTGATGGCCATAAATCCCCTTTTTTTTATTATTGCAAGTCCACATATCAATAGTAATAGCAATTCTACTTTCATTACTTTCCAACAAGCTCATTGTTTTAGACTTCTCATAATCATAGATCATTAGGATGTCATTCTTGATTGTATTTTGGGAAACCACCTTAAATAATGGCTGAACAGAACTAAGGAACCTTCGAAATCCAATGTGTTCAACTATGTTAAGAGGGTACTCGTGCAAGATTATCATGTTCACGAGCTCTCTCTATGAACTTTCTTGATCAAAGCTATAGGTATCAATTTTCACTTTTCCCTCAACTGTCTTCGTGGCCTTCAACATTGCTTTTACATTTTTCTATCTCCGCAAATGGCATATTTTGAAATGTTCATGCAAGTGTTTGGTCCCACTCTTAATTTTTCCTCCCAGTCTCTTACCACAGTAGTTACAAACACACTTGTATTTTCCCTTAATTTTCTGCCCTTTAAAATGATTCCACATCACTGATCTTAAATTTCTCCTTGGAGTGCCATTATGCTCAACCTCTGCTTCAGAAATTATTACTGGATCATTATCAGGAACTTCTTCACGCATCGGCATATCAACAATATCAGCTGGAACTTGGCCATCTTGTTGATTCTCATATGATTCTCCTGACATTTTTCACTTGAACTGCACGAGAAAATTTTGTTCTGCAATTGACAATCAATTAATTAAAAAGATTTTAATGCCATAGAAGTGACCCAACAAGTTACTTGAACCGCAAGAAAAAATTAAACGTTCAGTCATATGTCTTCGTGTTCGCAAATTACAATTTAATTTTAATTTTCCTATAACACGTTATGGCTTCACATGTCAAAACAGCAAACCAAAAAAATATAATTAATTCCCCGTTTGAGCACTATCGTCTGGATTATAAGAACTGAACTTAAAAAGACCAAGTTTAATAATGCAACTAAATTTAATTAATTAATTATACCAATATGCATATGTGCTTATTAAAACAATAAACACATCCCATGAGCATACGATCGAATTAATCACTGCTAGAACTAATGCTTTTACAAATAAACCAAGATAAAAATAAGTTCTGTCAGATTGCTTCTTATAAAATTCAATAGAAAAAGACAAAAATAATAGCCATTTTATATTTGTCACATTAGCACTTGAAGAATAAAAGAAAAGATGCTTTTGAAATTTTGACTGTATCAAAGCAAGTTAAAGCGACAATACAAGCCAATAATAATAAAAAAGAACAAATTGCATATACTTTCGTATGTCAAGTCAAGATCAAGCTATAGTTAAAGCATTAGTGTACAGTAAAATATTTTCAACTTACTGAACTTTGCCGAAAATTGTTAAAGAATGAGGTTGGATTTGTTCGAAGGAATCAAAGTAGCGGCAGCTAGAAGAGTAAAGAAAAAAAATAATATTGTTTTAATTGTATTATATTTATTCATCTATATTAGGTAAAAATAAAAAAAAATTACTAATAAATATTTTAATTACTAAAAAATTAGTAAATAAAAATTAAAAATATTTTCATATAATGAGGTGGGGATGGGGTGCGGAGTGCAAAACCAAACCCCACCCCATTAACAATTTGGGGATTATTTTTCACTCATTCCCCACCCCATTCTCCAAAAATTATTTAAAATTCACCCCATATGGGGCGGGGTCCCATGGGGCTCCAAACCCATGGGGAGTTTTGCCATCTCTAGTGAAATTTTACATGTAAAAGCGTTTTAAAATGATTGAAAAGGAAATTTCTCATGGAGGTACTCATGACAAGTATAAAAATTTGGTGAGCGAAATCACAATTGTCAAACAACATACAATTAAAGACAATGCAATGCACTCCATTCAAGACATAAGGAAAAAGAAAAAAATCAAACAATTCAAACGATAAAGTAACAATAAATCAAACTCATAAAAAGTTAAAATGAAAAGGCTTAATCAAAATTTGGTAGGTCACTCAAATTGATTTCGGTATCTGCTTCACGTGGTTGGTATTTCAGATATGGTTTCAATCTTTAACCATTAACTTTAAATGTGACATCATCCTTTGGATTCTCAGTTTCTACGGCTCCATATGGATATACATTTTTTTACAACAAATGGACCATTCCACTTTAACTTTAACTTCCCTGGAAATAAATGAAGACGAGAATTATAAAGCAACACTTTTTGACCAATTTCAAATGTTTTCCGAAAAATTCTTTTGTCATGAAAAAATTTGGTTCTTACCTTAATAATTCTGGAATTCTTTTATGCATCATTCATTAATTCCTCAAGTTCATTTAATTGCAATTTACGTACATTACCAGCATCATCAAGATTTGAATTAAAAGCTTTAATATCCCAAAATGATTTATGTTCAAGTTCAACTGGTAAGTGGTAAGATTTTCCATAAACAAGTCGATAGGGTGACATTCCTAAAGATGTTTTAAAAGCAGTACGATATGCCCAAAGTGCATCAATTAGTCGAAGAGACCAATCTTTACGGTTTGGATTAACTGTCTTTTCTAAAATTTGTTTTATCTCCTTATTTACTAATTCAACTTGACTACTTGTTTGAAAGTGACAAGGGGTAGCAACTTTATATGTTATTCCATATTTCTTCATTAAGGACTTAAATGGCTTATTACAAAAATACTTACCTCCATCACTGATAATGGCTCGAGGTATTCCAAATATGCTCAAAATATTTTCTTTTAAAAAGCGGATCACAATCTTGTGATCATTGTGCGGACAAAGAATCGCCTCGATCCATTTTGAAACATAATCAACCGCAACCAAAATGTATACAAATCCAAATGATGATGGAAAATGGCTCATAAAATCAATTCCCAAACAATTAAATATTTCAATGACAAGGATGGGGTTTAAAGGCATCATGTTTCGCTTTAAAATAGACCCTACCATTTGACAATTCTTACACACTTTACAGAATGCATGAGAATCTTTAAATAATGTAAGCCAATAAAATCCACACTGCAATATTTTTGCAGCTGTCTTTTTTGAAGAAAAATGATCACCGTATGCTTCAGAATGACAAAATTGAACAACCCTACTTACGTCGTCGTCTGGTATGCATTTTCAAAAAATTTGATCAGAACAGTACTTAAACAGGTATAGATCATCCTAGTAAAAGCTTTTCACTTCTGTTAAGAATTTCTTCTTGTCTTGGGAACTCCAGTCACATGGCATTTCACCTGTTGTAAGATAATTAACAATATTCATCATGGAAAAAATCATTGATAGGTGTTGTTTCAATTGACGACTCATTCGTAAGTCTTAAAAGATGATCTGCAACAACATTTTCAATGCCCTTTTGTCTTTGATTCTTAAGTTAAATTCTTGAAGCAGCAAAATTTATTGTATCAACCTTGGTTTGGCATCCTGTTTTGACATTAAATATCTCACAGCAGCATGATCATAATAAACAGTAGTGGATGAACCAATTAAATACAAACAAAATTTATCCAATGTAAATATTACCTCAAGTAGTTCTTTCTCAGTTGTGGTGTAATTCATTTGAGCACTATTCAAAGTTCTACTTGCATAATAGATGATAAAGGGCTTACCTTTCTTTCTTTGACCCAGAACAACACCAACAACATAATCATTAGCATCACACATTAGATCAAAAGGTAAAGACCAATAAGGGGGTTGCATTATCTGGGCTGATGTCAAAAGAGTAGTTATCTTTTCAAAAGCTTGTTGACAATCTTTAGTCCATTCAAAAGGTGTGCCTTTTATTAGGAGATTACAAAGTGGTCTAGATATGGCACTAAAGTCTTTTATAAACCTCCTATAAAATCATGCATGTCCTAAAAAGGAACGGATTTCTCTAATTGTCTTTGGTGAGGGTAATTTTGAAATGACTTCAACTTTGGCTTTCTCAACTTCAATTCCTTTTGAAGACACAACATAACCCAAAATAATTCTAGAAGTAGTAATGAAATGACATTTTTCCCAATTTAAAACTAGTCATTTTTCTTTGCACCTTTCTAAAACTTTTTTCTAGATTATCAAGACATGTATCAAAAGAATTACCAAATACAGTTAAATCATTCATAAAAATCTCAAGACAATTTTCAACCATGTCACTAAAAATGCTTAGCGTGCACCTTTGAAATGTTGCATGAGCATTACAAAGTCCAAAAGACATTCTCCTAAATGCAAATGTTCCAAATAAGCTTGTGAATGTGGTCTTTTCCTGGTCTTCTAAGGCTATAGGGATTTGATAATAGCCAGAGTAGCCATCTAGAAAGCAATAGTAGGGATGTCCAGTTACTCTTTCGAGAATTTGGTCTAGAAAAGAAAGGAAAAAAATGATCTTTTCTAGTGCCATCATTTAATTTTTTGTAATCAATGCACATGTGCCAACTAGATGGAATTCGGGTTGGGATTGGTTTACCTTTTTCAATTTTTACAACGGTTATTCCAAATTTCTTTGGTACTACTTGTGTTGAACTTACTCATTTACTATCAGAGATAAGATAGATAATTCATACATCTAGTAGTTTAAGGACCTCATTCTTTACCACTTCTTTTATATGAGGGTTTAGTCTTCTTTCTTGTTGATGAGTTGTTTTGGTATTTTCCTCTAAGTGTATTCAATGTGTGCAAATTGAAGGATTAATACCTTTTATGTCTTGTAAGGTCTAACCAAATGCAGTTTTATGCATTTTTAGTACAGATAACAATTTATCTTCTTGATCATGTGTGAGCTGAGAAGAAATTACCACCGGATATGTCTATTGTTCTTCAAGATAGACATACTTCAATTCTTCTGATAAGGGCTTTAATTCGAGCTTTGGTGCTTCCTCTTTGTTTGGTTCTTCAGGTTTTACCGTATCTTCAAAGTTCGCTTGGTCATTGTCACATGTAGGTACCTGCATAGAATCAAGTGTAGGGGGTGTGTTAGAAGTATCACAATCTAATTTCTTACTTGATTCAAAAGAACCAACAAAAGAAATTTCTACAAAGTTTGTAAAATTCCCATCCTGAATATGTTCCTCAATGATTGGCTCGATGAGATCAATCTCCTCATTCTCATTATCATCATCTTCTTGGTTATGAGGTTGTTTACACATGTTAAACACATTGACCTCCAATGTCATGTTGCCGAAAGATAAATTCACTAATTCATTCCTGCAATTAATCAAAACATTAATAGTAGTTAAAAATTATCGACCTAATATAACAGGAATTTGTTTGCATTCATTAGCAATTGATTCCATTTCCAAAACAATAAAATCCACATGACATATGAATTTATCGACTCGGACTAATACATTTTCAATTATTCCTTTTGGAACCTTAATCGATCTATCAACAAATAAAAGAGTGGTAGAAGTTGGTTTTAACTCACCAAGATTAAGTTATTGGTACACTGAGTAAGGAAGTAAATTAACACTCGCACCAAGATCAAGTAAAACATGTCCAATTTTATAATCCCCAGTAGTGCAAGAAATAGTTGGACAACCAGGATCCTTGTATTTTAAAGTACTATTGGTTGAGAGAATGGAACTTACCTGTTCTGCTATAAAAGCTCTCTTTTGCACCGTATGTTTCTTTTTCACCGTGCACAAATCTTTCAGAAATTTAGCATAAAAAGGCACCTGTTTAATGACATCTAGCAGAGGAATGTTGACCTTTACTTGTTTAAAAACTTCATAAATTTCTAGACTGTGGTTTGATTTCTTTGGCTTGATTAATGCTTGAGGAAATTGGGGTACAGGAGAAGAGTTGGTTATTTCTTCATGGGTTAAAGGTTCGACAGATTCTTCCCTATTTTCTAAAATTGAATCTTTACTAGTTTCACGAGGGTCCACAATATGTTTTTCGACCACTAGTTGAGTAGGAAACTTTCCTTTTTCATGCATGGTTAGAGCATATGTAAGTTTGGAGATAGTTTCTATCAAGTTGGTTAAGGTTTGCATCGTTTGGTTATTGATCGACTTTTGTTTTTCAATAAATGAATGTAATGTGTCTTCCAACGTTTTTCTTGGTGGTGGGATATATGGTGGGTAACTCTGGGAGTTTTGAAAATTTTGACGTGGAGGAACTGGTTGTGAAGGTTGTGCATGATTGTCATTTCTCCAACTGAAATTGGGGTGGTTTCTCCAACTAGAGTTGCAAGTTTGGGAGTATGGATTTGGATTTGGCCTTTTGAAATTATTAACGACATTTACTTGTTCGTACAAACTTTCTCTCAAAGTTGGCAAGGTTAGACAGTCCTGCGTAGAATGGTCAGTAGAATTGCAAACAAAACATGAAATATTTTGAACAAACTTTACATGATCATTCTTTTTCAACTTTAATGCTTCGACTTTTCTAGCTAATGATGCAAATTTGGCTTGAAAATCATGGTCTTCCCTAAGGTTATCATGCCTCCACCAGATGAAGATGACTGTGATTTACTTGATGACTCATAAGAACCAATTGTATCTCAATGTTGTGCATTCTCTGCTATATAGTCAAGATAATCTAATGCATCTTCAGGACTTTTATCCCTAAACTCACCATTACACATCATTTCAACAACTTGTCTACCTTGGAATGTTAATCCCTCATAAAATAAGACATTAATCTCCATGTTTCAAAATCGTGATGTGGGCAAATGTTAAGTAGTTCTTTAAACCTATCCCAACATTGGTAGAGGGTTTCTTCTGGTTTTTGAGTGAAAGTGGTGATTTGTCTTTTGAAAGAATTTGTTCTGTGGGGTGAGAAGATTTTTTTCAAAAATTGTGCTTGCATTTCATCCCAAGTTCTGATGGATCATGATCTAAGATTTTGTAGCCAAATTTTATCTTTATCCTTTAGTGAGAAAGGAAAAAACTTAAGCCTGATTATATTCATGCTACAATTTTGATCAGTACATGTGTTACAAATTTCCTTAAATACAAATATGGATTTTCAGACTCAAAACCATGAAAAGTAGGAAGAAGTTGAATGATACCAAGTTTGAAATTAAAACATGATGCATCAAGAGGGAAAACTATACATGATGGTGACCCTATTCTGGTAGGATGCATGAAGTCTCTAAGGGTCCTAGGTTGTTCATGAAGATTTTGCAAGGCTTGGTCATTTTCGTGCTCCGAAAAATTTTCAGCTCCTATGTTAGCCATATCTAAGGGTGGTGAAGGTGATCTTCTAATTAATCTACCACTATTTGCACGAGACCAACGACGCATGCAATGCTAATAATGTGTGCTAAACCAATGATGCATAAAATGCTAAATGAAAATTGCATAAAATAAAAATAAACTGGAAATTAAATAAGCAAAAATACGAAATAAAAATAAACAAATTGAAAATAAATAAAATAAATAAATTAGGTGGTGAAACCAGCCATAAGCAAAGGAATTAAAAGAAACAGTTTAGGCAGTATTTTAAAACCAGCCATATAATAAAACATAAAATTAAATTAATTAATGTACAAGAGTAAATAAATTGAAATTAAAATGTTAGGCGATAGAACTAACCATATAAATAAATTAACAAACTGAAATTAAAATGCCAGGCTGTAGAACCGACCATATAAATAAATGCGGAAAGTAAATTACAGAAATTTAAAGAAATAAATTCGATTTGGGGACTAATTTGTAAAGGTTTCTGGGCTACAATGAAGTTTCTCACAAATTTTATAGGTAATGTTAAAGTTTGAAAAGAGGAAGGGTGCTAACTGAAGTTTTGCGAAAAGAGAATTAAATAAAATCACGGAAAGATAGTAACGATAAAAATAAAATAAAAAAATAAAGTAAAGATAAACTAACACTAAATTTAGAAAATTCCTCAGCAACGACGCTAAAAACTTGACACAACTCAAAAGTGTATTATTCTCAAGTATAAAAGTGTATAGTTATAATATAATCCGGTGAGACCGGGGTCGAACCACAAGGAGTTTTAAATCTAGTAATCAATTTAAAACTAAGAAAATTAATTGTGGGGGAAAATAAATTATTTGAAAATAATTTAAAAATATGCTAAGGTTACAGGATCCACTCTAAGTATTCAAATTATAATTTTAATACTCTCTCATTTATATTTTACCTCACTTTTATCAGTTAATTATTATATCATTTAATTATATGTGTTTGGATAAATATAAAATAAAGTACCTAATGTGCCACAATTATTTTAATGTGTCGATATTATGTCAAAATATCATACAGATCCAAGAAAATTTATAAATTAACATGAAATAAAAATAACTAGAAAAGAATAAAATTAAATTAAAAACTCATTTGAGAAAATAATAAATTTATTAGTTTAAAACATTGAGCTTCACCTTTCACCTCAGCTTAGTAAAATTAGTCACTCATATTAAAAGAAAACACAACACTCTTTTTATTTGATAAACTTTTGAAATATGTTACAAGGAAAATTGATACAAAAGGAAATAAGAAAAGAAAAGAAAGACAGAAATTCTTCAGTTCCCTCTTGGCTACAACAAAAACTCAGCTTAAAAATCTCAAATCCCCTCGGGTCTCCCCTCTAGCTTCTCAATTCGTCGGCTTTTATAGGTAACAATTGCCTCCTCTTCATTCATTTTATTCTTATTTAATTTATTATTTTATTATTATTTTATTTTTATAAATTAAATGAATGTTGAGAAGTGTGATGGCCAGGAGGAGTGATGGGCTCCCAACCATCAACCAAAGCACGGTTGCTCTTTTGCTCTTTTGTCCTTTTGTTCTTTTTTTCTTTTTATTTTTTTATTTTTTTATTATTACATCTCCTCAATTGTGCTCCAGTAGTTCTTCTTTGTTCCTACTTTCAATTCTAATTTCATCTTTATCCCTGAAAAATATTTACAAGATAAAAATTAACATTTTGTAAATTATTTTAACATAAAAATATATTTGGAGAGTATTAAGATAATTTAGAAATAATGAGCGCATTAATTGACACAATAAATGCAAAATTAAATATTTTATCCTTATTAAATGTACAATTTTTAGTGTCAATCACCAACTCATACCTTTGTAGATTGGATGCGAATTTAACTCAATTCATATCCAATACACCATTTTATTGATTGGTTTACGGATAAAATTTTTTTTAATTATGTTCAATCCATGAACTAATTAAATAAAAAAATCTAATATAGAAATAATGTTACTGCTAATCAAATTCAAAATTGAATAAGATTTAAATAATTTAATTTTTTAAATAAAGCGAGAAGAATACATTCAAAATTTTAAAATATAACACACCGAGAAGGAAAAAACCACATTTGGTTATATCAATCCATGAACATTAGCTAAAATTATCTATCTAAATCTATACAAAAGTTGAAACTTGAGAGATTGGATGATCTGTCAAAATATCCTCCTCTAATTTGTCAAAAATGCTTTAGAATTTGTACTATTTAGGAAGTTATATTTGTTTATTTAATTATTTTTTATTTTGTAATATTATTGGATAATATATAATATGGTATTAATGTATCTTAACTTATTCATCCATTAGTAAGTAGTAATGACACATTTGTAAATTTTATTTTTAATTAAATAAATAATTTTTTTACGGATTCATGGATTTTTGCATATATGCAGAAGCAAATCCATATCTAATTCATTGACTGCGGATTTTTAATTTTTTAATCTAATTTAATCCATCAATCTACAGATTGAATTTTTATTGATCAGATTTTTGTGGATCAAATAGATTGAGCAGATCGGACGGTATTCTGAACTCTCCTAGTATTTAGAATACAAATTATAAAAATAAGTTTACTTATATTAAATTAATTTACTAAATTAAGTAAATTAAAATGAAATGAATAATTTTTCATTTAGGCAGGCAAAACTGCCGCTAAATGAAATATTAACACTTTGCCTGCCTAAATGAAAAATTAACAAAATTTATTTTTCAAATGTATAAAATTGAAAATTTTTAAATTTTATTAAAAGTATAAATACTTCATATTTTGCTTCATGAGAAATCCTAGCCGCTTTAACTAAAATTCTACAATTGATATTTGTTAAAATAGTAAAGGGTGCAAACATAATTCATCTTATTAATATTATTGTTATTTAAAAAAATAATATTATTATTAGTAAAAAAGATCTGGAACATGCACCAATAGTGTCAGAATATAATGAAAATAATATGAATATAAAACCATGATAAGGTGTAAAAGAGTAGGAATAACTTAATCTAAAAATGGGAACAATTTAATAAAAAGCTGAACTATTATTAAAAAAAAAGGAATTTATAAGGTGAATTTAGAACATCATCCAAAATATTGGAATACACTTAAAAGAGTAGGAATATGTAATAAAAAAATCGTGAAAATAAAGTGGAAATTGATTAATAAAAAGTGGGGGCACCAAGAAATAAACTTGAAACATCCACTCAAAATATTAGAATTCAATGCAAAAGAGTGGGAATATAGAACCAGACAACGGTTGTAAAAAGAGTGGAAGAGTTCAACCCAAAAGTTAGAACACTTAGCAAGAATTTGATAAATTCTAATGAGAAGTAGGGATATAAAAAATGAACTTAAAATATTTATAAAATATTGCAATTCAATAAAAAGAGTAGGAATATAGAACAAAAATGTGGCAAAAAAAAGTTGAAGAGATTAACTTAAATGTTGGAATAACTTACAAAGAAAATAATAAATTCATATTAGAAGTAGGGATCTTAAAAATAAACTTGAAATAACTGCCCAACATATTAGAATTTAGTAAAAAGAGTAGAAATATAAAACCAAATAGTGATGAGAACCAAAGTTGAAGAGCTTAACCCAAAAGTTGTAACTAATTACTAATAATCTGATAAATTCCAACAGTAAGGAGGAATTTAGAAAAATGAACTTGACACATGCACGCAAAATGTTGGAATTCAATTAAAAGAGTAGGAATATAGAACCAAAAAGTAGTGGAAACAAGAGTTGAAGCCTTAACCTAAAAGTTGGAAAAGAGTTATCAAGAATCTAATAAATCCAACGATGAGTAGGGGTTTAAAAGATAAACTTAAAGTATCCACACAAAATGCTAGAATTCAATCAAAAGAGTAAAAATATAGAACTAAAAAGTGGTGGAAACAAGAGTTGAAGAATTTAAACCAAAAGTTAGAAAATAAATAAAATTATATTGACCGCTTAAAAACCGCTTGTACTTGTTGGCGCATGGAGCCGAATGAGATAGAGCATTGCATGGTAGGTTGACTTTATAGTATAGAGCATGCCTTTTAGTTATATAAAAAGATGTGAAGTGTAATCATGTGGAGTTGGCAGAATTAATCGATATATGCAAATCGGTATGGTCAACACATAACATTCAAATAACAAACAGAACATATCTCAGCCTCAGCCTCACAACCTTCAATCTTAATCCATTGTAACATCTGATTTCTTTCAAATTTTCAGCATTACTATATGAATAAATAAAGTGAATATGAATAATGATGTAAAGTGGAAAAAAGGAAATTAATCTAAGTTATTTTATGCAATGATAATGTGAAATCTCACTTGAATTTTATTTTGAAAATTTATGATTTTATATCCGGCATATGATGATTACCGCAAAAGTATTGTAATAACAGAATTCATGCCTGAGGGGAGAGTTTGATTTTATTAGTGATAGGCATGTGAAATTATATATATTTAAAAAAAAAACTCATCCCAAATGATGTTATATGTGATGTATCATTTGTGCTTAATTAATTTTCACAAGTTTCAACGAATTAATTATATTATCATGCTATCTATTTGATGTATGTCACATTATTTAAAAGAGTACTATTAGATGTCTAGAACGGCGAGAAATAGATGAGTGAATCTCTCGCTCTTTTATAATTTAAAAAAAAAATTAAAAAATTAATAAAAATAATAAAGAATTAAGATGAAATTGAAACAAAATCTCTTATTAGCTTATCTCCACTCCATCTTCGCAAAGCATCTTCTCTCTCTCGAACGGCTCTGTCAAACTGAACCGTCACTGATGACGACATGACTGTCAACAACGACATGACTGCTGCCACCATGCTGAAAACTGTTGGAAAATTATGCTCTTTAAAAGCATATGTGTTTATTTAATTGTAATAAACATTTTTCTGATTAATAAAATTAATGAGGTATTTTATTCAAATATCTTAATTGCATTTATATTTGTATTAAAGTCCATTTAATCATATTATATGTATTTATGTGATCACCATGTGGATTCACAGAAGACATAAATACAAGTTATCTTATGATTAAATAAATTTAAGTTCGCAGTTGATAAATAAAGTTGGGCACTTTATTTAGGTATAAACTGTAATAAATTCATTGAATGATTTGTCTTAATCATGTATGAATTTATTGATGTAGTACGACTACATTGAACTGGATCACATATGAGATTTAATTAACTTTGTAATAACTGTCAGACTTATTAAATCTCATAGGCGTTGATTTTACTGTAATCTTAATCTTGAGTTAATTATGATTTCATGATTGTGATTGTTATTCCATTTGAGTTACCAATGGGCACGACACATCCTTGTGGTCAAGATTACCCGGTATCTTGGTGGGAGCAATTATGAGTATTGAAGTTATAGATTAACAATATAGAATTTGTACAACACATCTCTTGATAGGTTTTCGGCACTTGATCATAGAATTCTCTGGCCAGAGTGTGTCAACATATTTAATATGTTGAAAATGATCATTAGAGAAAACCAGTAAGGATCAAGGAATAAGATGTTATTAAATTGATTGGACAGTTGAGATATCAATTTAATTAACGATGTGGTACAAAGGATTGTGCAGTAAAGAAATCAATGTGGCTTGGGACGAATTATTATTCGAGCATACAATTATGGAAGTCAGTTCCAATCTTTTAGTGGAGTAGATTTGGAATTAAATAATTTGGCTAGTTTAATTACATGCCTAATTATTGTAGCCACTATTGTATGTTCCCAAATGATCCCCGGGTTAGCTCATTTAATTGACTGCACCACTACTGGACTAATAAGCAAGATAAACTAGCAATTTGGGTCAAAAGCCTAAATATATCATTTAGTGGGAGGCTCCATTTAATTAGCTTTTGTATAAGGGGCCTTATGTTATTTTACAAGGTGGATCCCCTATTGGAAAAGTAAATAACGTGAGTTTAATTTGGAGCCTAGGGTTTCACTAAAAGGGAGATATAAAAGGCTTATTTTCTCAACGGAAAAAGGAGGCCACTTTATACAAATCTGAGAATAAGATTTTTCTCTCTATTGTTGAGAGAAAAATTTTCTCGTGCTAGTTGCTTTGGTAGTGATAAAGGCGCCCACACGTCAAGTGCAGATCGAACCTGAGTCATAACCTGGAAGATCATTGGTGACAGTTCGTGATCCAACAAGCGTGGTGGTGACGGATCGTGATCTAACAGGCGTGGTGGTGGCGGATCGTGATCTAACAGGAGTGGTGGTGGCAGATCGTGATCCAGGAGCCTAAATCACTTCAGCGGAAAAAGCCAACTCGGATTTTCAAGGTACGATTTCTAGATTACGTGTTCTTATATATTATATGAGAACGGTCATTAAAAAGGTTTTATAAAAAAATTAAAAACCTAATTTTTCCCCAACAATTGGTATCAGAGCCATCTCATATTAATATATAAGAATTTCGTATGAAATTAATCTTGAATTTTATGTATTAGAGTGGCACAATTTATTCAGAAATATATTATTTGTGTAATATATGAATAAAGCATGTTTTGGTTTGTCTTAATTCATGGTTAGATTTTCCGTTGTATTTTTTGTTTGGATCTGTAACAAGAGGGGTGGCTTTTTATCACCATAATTCCCTCTTGATTTATTTTTCAGTAATAGAAATTTTGTAAGCCAAAATTGGCATAAGAAATTTGTAAATCACTGAAGAATTATCACTGGAAAACGAGCTCAAAAATCGAGGCCGGAAATTGCAGCAACGAGCCAGCAGCACACGCAGCTACGCGAGCAGCGCGCGGCCAGCAGCATATGCTGCCAGCAGCGCGCGCTGCAGCAGCAGCAGCAGCAGCGCGCGCTGCAGCGCTGCAAGCCAGCAGGCCACGCAGCAGCAGCGCGGGCTGCAGCGCTGCGAGCCAGCAGCCCACGCGCAGCAGCAACGTGCGCACCAGCACGCAGCGCGCGAAGGGTTGGATTGTTTCCGGCGTGTTAGCGTCGGCGTCGGAGACCGGAGGCAACAGTGAACAGTGGCCGAGGTTTTGGAGTTGGCGGCTGGGGAAGAAGAAAGAAAGAAAAATATGATTTTAGGGTTTCATGGTTTTTATCATGAAGGGCCCTATGGTTTCATAAGTTTTTCTTTGGGCATATATGTTTTAATTTTTTGTATTTAAGTCCAAAATGATTTTGGGCTTAATGAATCCTAGTTTTAGGCCCAATTTCAATTGGGCTTAATGGATTAAAAATGCATAGATAAAATTAAAAACATTAAATTTATTTTTGGTCCAAAAGTTTTATTTTAATAAAAATATATATATATATATATATATATATATATATATAATAATTATTTATTTATTTCTTTTCAAAAATAAAATTGGACCAATTATAAATTTTAAAAGCTCAATTTCCCCTAGTCCATTAACAAAGACAAGCTTGTGGAAATGGACATTGACAAGAAGTCCAATGAAGATTAGGCTTAGGGTTAATGTATTTTTTAGGAAAGTCATGAATTAAGATTATTTAATTGTTTTTCTATATGTTATGTTTTGGATGATAACATGCCATGATAACATGTCATATAGAATAGGAAGTGCCACTCTATGCATAATGATACATGTCATTCATTAAATAATGAATTTCACTATATTGTTTGATATTTGCCTATGCTTAATAATATTGGATATCATCTAGATAATATTATAGGAAGCATGCAATTAACAATATGTATGTTTTAAAAATGAAAAATCAATTTTAAAATATTGAGTGGGAGAGGGAAAATTCAAGATAATTTTTCCTACGGGCTCCATTGTTAGTTCAATAATAAAATTATATATATACCTCGACTTCATGATACGGTGATGCTTGTGGAAATGGACATTGACAAGAAGTCCAATGAAGATTAGGCTTAGGGTTAATGTATTTTTTAGGAAAGTCATGAATTAAGATTATTTAATTGTTTTTCTATATGTTATGTTTTGGATGATAACATGCCATGATAACATGTCATATAGAATAGGAAGTGCCACTCTATGCATAATGATACATGTCATTCATTAAATAATGAATTTCACTATATTGTTTGATATTTGCCTATGCTTAATAATATTGGATATCATCTAGATAATATTATAGGAAGCATGCAATTAACAATATGTATGTTTTAAAAATGAAAAATCAATTTTAAAATATTGAGTGGGAGAGGGAAAATTCAAGATAATTTTTCCCACGGGCTCCATTGTTAGTTCAATAATAAAATTATATATATACCTCGACTTCATGATACGGTGATGCTCCCTACGGAGGGTATATATATTAGACATTTTATTTGATGAACTTCTTCAGAGATAAAATTGAAATATTTTTCAATCAATTGTTCGCCCCAACGGTGACTATTGATATGAAAAATACGTAGGTTGAAACAATGGTTATACACTCAACTAAAATTTGTTATTAACCTTCCCAACGAAGCTCTGTTAACAAATTAAGGCCCAAAAGGATAACGATAATTATTTATCATGTCTCTACATGAAAGTAAATAATCTAATGCATAATTGGGTCTAGTAAGTGTAGACATGACTTCCCCAACGGATAGCTTGTCAAAGCGGTACTAGATTATCGTTACAATAAATTAAAATGCATTTATGATTTTTTGCATTTTTGTCATTTATTGTGAATTTTGTTTCAAAATATTTATGCATGTTTATTTTGTTTTGTTTTTCAGAAAATGTATTCCATCAACCCATTATTAATTATCCTTGTTAAAAATGAACTCACTGGTGAAAATTATTTAGATTGGAAACGCAATCTATTTAATATTCTCACTGCTAAGGGAAGCAAATATGTGTTGACCCAGTCTTGCCCTTCTGAACCATCGTTATACGATTATAGAAATCAGAGGGAGCCTTATGAGAAATGGTGCGAAGCTAACAAAATGGCTAAGCGCTATATATTGGCTTCGATTTCTGTGGAACTGCATAAGAAACATCGGAGCATGGAAACAGCCACTGAAATAATGGCTAGTCTTCATCAGATGTTTGGGCAAAATACCCATTTTGCCAGAGAAGCAGCATTAAAACGTATTACGGATTCTAAGATGGAAGAGGGCACAAAAGTTCGTGATCATGTCCTCAATATGATGGACTATTTGAATGAGATAGAGATTCATGGTGTCCAAATCAATGATAAATCAAAGATTAACATAGTGATTGAATCTTTACCTGATACATTCAAAGAGTTTAAGGTCAGCTATATCTTAAACAATAAAGATATGACCTTAATTGAATTAATGCACGAACTACATGCTATAGAAGAATTTTATCATAGCAGAAAACTTCTTGAAAAAGGATTCTCTTCAATGCTTAAGTCAAAAGACAAGAATGAGCAAGCAAGAGTGGGGATTGACAAACTGTCCACTAAAAGAAGTGGCAAGCCAAAAGGCATGTGTTACAAATGTGGACAGAAGGGTCACTGGAAGGAAGATTGTCCTAAGATTATTAAAATCAGGAAACCAAGAGATTAAGTGAAGAAAGCTTCAAACAGCAGTTGAGAACATGCTAGTTTATATCAATTGAAAGGCTAGATCAATTTTACAAGACTTAAAGTTTTGATATTTGTCTTTATTTTTCCAAATATTAGAGGAATTTAATTTCGGTGACTTGTTTTAATAAACAGAAGTACACTGTTATTTTTTTATCCTCTATTTATAAAGACAATTTATATCATATAAGTCTATTGATCTATTCAAAGCAAGATATAATGATAAAGAGTATATAGATCTATCTAAGAAAAGAAATGTTTCTTCAAACCAAAATCACCTCTGATATTTATGCTTAAGTCATATAAACTATAATAAGATTTTAAGAGAATGATTAATGATAGACTTATTGGCCTATTAAGATTGATCATTGTAACTCTATAAATCTTATTTAGAAAAGTAATATGACAAGGATGCTCTTTTTGAGCTAAAAGCATAACATTGTATTTGATGATTTAGCGCATACAAATGTATACGGACTAATCAGTTTACATGTTATAAGAGGTTATGAGTATTCTATCAATCTTTTTGATGAATATTCATTTAATTTATGTTTGTCTAAATGCGTCATGATTCCATTGCTTTTGAAATTCAAAAGAGTACGTGGATATGACAGAAGCAATTAGACAGGAACATAAAAGAACTTCAATGTGATCGAAACAAAGAATATCTCTATGGAGAATTCTAACACTATTTGGTTGTCAATGAACACTATGATACAATAGTGTAATTAAATGGAGAAACAAGATTCTTTTGGATAAGACAAGATATATACTAAGTGGTTTATCATTTACCTTTTTTATTCCAGATACTAGTAATTGAAACTACAAAGTTTTGTTGAACTTAGTTTCATCTATCTCGGTGTCTACTACTCCAAGAAATAATGAAAAAGTCACAAACATGATTTGAGACACATTCGTATTTGGAGTCTACTAGTATTTCTACTAGAATCAGAGATAGAGAAGATAGATTCATATTCAAAAGCTTGAATGTTTTAGATATCTTAACGGAATAAGGGAAAGTCTGAATTATAGTCCTCAAGATAGGAATGTATTTATAGAAATATTCTTTACTTTCTTTGAGGAAGACTATATAATGACTTATAACCTAAGAGTAAGGTAAAACTAGAGAACTAAAAGAGATCAGGTTGTTGCTGAGCTTTCAGCACCTGTTATAGAACAGGAAGAACAGCAACAACCAGCTGATCAATACAGGATTATCCTTGAACAACCATCACTTTTAGAATCTCGTCGTAGTGGGAGGGTAACTAGGTTACCTGCGAGATACATGCTTTTGGGAGAAACCTATACGGCTATCTCAGATGAACATGTACAAGATCCCACTAGTTACAACGAAGCTCTAATAGATAGAGATGTTGAATTTTGAAAAAGGCCATGAATCAAGAAATGGGATCTATGTATTCCAATAAAGTGTGGGAACTTGTAGAGGCACCAAATGGGGTAAAACCTATAGCGTGCAAGTGGATCCACAAGAGAAAAAGAGGAGTAGACGGAAAGGTGGAGACATTTAAAGCTAGATTAGTAGCCGAAGGGTTTACTCAGAAAGAAGGAATCAATTATGAGGAAACCTTTTCTCCGGTTGCTATGCTTAAATCCATCAGGATTCTGCTCTCCATTGCTGCAGTGCTAGATTATGAAATTTGGCAAATGGATGTCAAGACTGCCTTTCTTAACGAGCATGTTGAAGAAAAACATCTACATGCAGCAACCAGATGGATTTATACAAAAAGGCCAAGAACACATGGTATGTAAGTTGCAGAGATCCATTTATGGATTGAAGCAAGCATCCCAGTCATGGAACATCAGATTTGATCAAGCGATTAAATCGCTTGGATTCATTCAGAACATTGATGAACCATGTGTGTACAAGAAAATTCAGGGAAAATTTATAGCCTTCCTAGTTCTTTGTGTAGACAATATTCTCCTAATTGGAAACGATATGGGAGTATTGACTACATTAAAGATTTGGTTAGCAAAACAATTTGATATGAAAGACCTAGGAGAGACAAGTTATATTCTTGGTATCAAGTTACTACGAGACCGGAAGAATAAAACTTCAGCCGTGTCTCAAGCGGTCTATATCGATAATATATTGGCTAGATTTAGCATGGAAAATTCCAAGACTGGTTTATTACCATTCAGACATGGAATTACATTATCTAAGGATCAATCACCTAAAACATCTGAAGAGATAGAGAGAATGAGACGAGTTCCCTATGCAGAAGCTGTGGGAAGTCTCATGTATGCCATGCTTTGCACTAGGACCAGACAAATGTTTTGCGGTAGGGATGGTTAGAAGATTTCAATTTAATTCTGGACCTCAATACTAGACTGCAGTCAAGCATATTATAAAGTATCTGAAAAGAACTGAAAATTATATGCTTGTGTATTCTGGTGATGAACTCATTCCAGTGGGTTATACTGATTCTGACTTTATGTCAGATAAGGATTTTAGAAAATCAACTTCCGGCTATGTGTTTATAATAGGAAGTGGAGCTATTAGTTGGATGAGTGTGAAACAATCTTGTATCACAGACTCAATAACTAACGCTAAATATGTGGCTACATCTGAAGCTGCAAAAGAAGCTATATGGCTCCGCAAGTTCCTACGAAATCTTGAGGTGGTACCTGTTGTAACTGCACCCCTGAAACTATTTTGTGATAATGGTAGTGCGGTAGCACAATCTAAGGAACCACAAGAAACAAAACATATTGACAAGAAGTATCATCTCATAAGGGAATAATGAAGAAAGGTTATATGACAGTACCCCAAATGGCATTAGATGCTAAATGGCAGATCTTATTACAATGGCCATTAGTGGGAAACCTTTATAACCTGCACTTAGAGCCCTAGAGCATGAGCAATATGCTAGATATGCTTTGAGAGCTAGTGGGAGATTGTTGGAAAATTATGCTCTTTAAAAGCATATGTGTTTATTTAATTGTAATAAACATTTTTCTGATTAATAAAATTAATGAGGTATTTTATTCAAATATCTTAATTGCATTTATATTTGTATTAAAGTCCATTTAATCATATTATATGTATTTATGTGATCACCATGTGGATTCACAGAAGACATAAATACAAGTTATCTTATGATTAAATAAATTTAAGTTCGCAGTTGATAAATAAAGTTGGGCACTTTATTTAGGTATAAACTGTAATAAATTCATTGAATGATTTGTCTTAATCATGTATGAATTTATTGATGTAGTACGACTACATTGAACTGGATCACATATGAGATTTAATTAACTTTGTAATAACTGTCAGACTTATTAAATCTCATAGGCGTTGATTTTACTGTAATCTTAATCTTGAGTTAATTATGATTTCATGATTGTGATTGTTATTCCATTTGAGTTACCAATGGGCACGACACATCCTTGTGGTCAAGATTACCCGGTATCTTGGTGGGAGCAATTATGAGTATTGAAGTTATAGATTAACAATATAGAATTTGTACAACACATCTCTTGATAGGTTTTCGGCACTTGATCATAGAATTCTCTGGCCAGAGTGTGTCAACATATTTAATATGTTGAAAATGATCATTAGAGAAAACCAGTAAGGATCAAGGAATAAGATGTTATTAAATTGATTGGACAGTTGAGATATCAATTTAATTAACGATGTGGTACAAAGGATTGTGCAGTAAAGAAATCAATGTGGCTTGGGACGAATTATTATTCGAGCATACAATTATGGAAGTCAGTTCCAATCTTTTAGTGGAGTAGATTTGGAATTAAATAATTTGGCTAGTTTAATTACATGCCTAATTATTGTAGCCACTATTGTATGTTCCCAAATGATCCCCGGGTTAGCTCATTTAATTGACTGCACCACTACTGGACTAATAAGCAAGATAAACTAGCAATTTGGGTCAAAAGCCTAAATATATCATTTAGTGGGAGGCTCCATTTAATTAGCTTTTGTATAAGGGGCCTTATGTTATTTTACAAGGTGGGTCCCCTATTGGAAAAGTAAATAACGTGAGTTTAATTTGGAGCCTAGGGTTTCACTAAAAGGGAGATATAAAAGGCTTATTTTCTCAACGGAAAAAGGAGGCCACTTTATACAAATCTGAGAATAAGATTTTTCTCTCTATTGTTGAGAGAAAAATTTTCTCGTGCTAGTTGCTTTGGTAGTGATAAAGGCGCCCACACGTCAAGTGCAGATCGAACCTGAGTCATAACCTGGAAGATCATTGGTGACAGTTCGTGATCCAACAAGCGTGGTGGTGACGGATCGTGATCTAACAGGCGTGGTGGTGGCGGATCGTGATCTAACAGGAGTGGTGGTGGCAGATCGTGATCCAGGAGCCTAAATCACTTCAGCGGAAAAAGCCAACTCGGATTTTCAAGGTACGATTTCTAGATTACGTGTTCTTATATATTATATGAGAACGGTCATTAAAAAGGTTTTATAAAAAAATTAAAAACCTAATTTTTCCCCAACAATTGGTATCAGAGCCATCTCATATTAATATATAAGAATTTCGTATGAAATTAATCTTGAATTTTATGTATTAGAGTGGCACAATTTATTCAGAAATATATTATTTGTGTAATATATGAATAAAGTATGTTTTGGTTTGTCTTAATTCATGGTTAGATTTTCCGTTGTATTTTTTGTTTGGATCTGTAACAAGAGGGGTGGCTTTTTATCACCATAATTCCCTCTTGATTTATTTTTCAGTAATAGAAATTTTGTAAGCCAAAATTGGCATAAGAAATTTGTAAATCACTGAAGAATTATCACTGGAAAACGAGCTCAAAAATCGAGGCCGGAAATTGCAGCAACGAGCCAGCAGCACACGCAGCTACGCGAGCAGCGCGCGGCCAGCAGCATATGCTGCCAGCAGCGCGCGCTGCAGCAGCAGCAGCAGCAGCGCGCGCTGCAGCGCTGCAAGCCAGCAGGCCACGCAGCAGCAGCGCGGGCTGCAGCGCTGCGAGCCAGCAGCCCACGCGCAGCAGCAACGTGCGCACTAGCACGCAGCGCGCGAAGGGTTGGATTGTTTCCGGCGTGTTAGCGTCGGCGTCGGAGACCGGAGGCAACAGTGAACAGTGGCCGAGGTTTTGGAGTTGGCGGCTGGGGAAGAAGAAAGAAAGAAAAATATGATTTTAGGGTTTCATGGTTTTTATCATGAAGGGCCCTATGGTTTCATAAGTTTTTCTTTGGGCATATATGTTTTAATTTTTTGTATTTAAGTCCAAAATGATTTTGGGCTTAATGAATCCTAGTTTTAGGCCCAATTTCAATTGGGCTTAATGGATTAAAAATGCATAGATAAAATTAAAAACATTAAATTTATTTTTGGTCCAAAAGTTTTATTTTAATAAAAATATATATATATATATATATATATATAATAATTATTTATTTATTTCTTTTCAAAAATAAAATTGGACCAATTATAAATTTTAAAAGCTCAATTTCCCCTAGTCCATTAACAAAGACAAGCTTGTGGAAATGGACATTGACAAGAAGTCCAATGAAGATTAGGCTTAGGGTTAATGTATTTTTTAGGAAAGTCATGAATTAAGATTATTTAATTGTTTTTCTATATGTTATGTTTTGGATGATAACATGCCATGATAACATGTCATATAGAATAGGAAGTGCCACTCTATGCATAATGATACATGTCATTCATTAAATAATGAATTTCACTATATTGTTTGATATTTGCCTATGCTTAATAATATTGGATATCATCTAGATAATATTATAGGAAGCATGCAATTAACAATATGTATGTTTTAAAAATGAAAAATCAATTTTAAAATATTGAGTGGGAGAGGGAAAATTCAAGATAATTTTTCCTACGGGCTCCATTGTTAGTTCAATAATAAAATTATATATATACCTCGACTTCATGATACGGTGATGCTTGTGGAAATGGACATTGACAAGAAGTCCAATGAAGATTAGGCTTAGGGTTAATGTATTTTTTAGGAAAGTCATGAATTAAGATTATTTAATTGTTTTTCTATATGTTATGTTTTGGATGATAACATGCCATGATAACATGTCATATAGAATAGGAAGTGCCACTCTATGCATAATGATACATGTCATTCATTAAATAATGAATTTCACTATATTGTTTGATATTTGCCTATGCTTAATAATATTGGATATCATCTAGATAATATTATAGGAAGCATGCAATTAACAATATGTATGTTTTAAAAATGAAAAATCAATTTTAAAATATTGAGTGGGAGAGGGAAAATTCAAGATAATTTTTCCCACGGGCTCCATTGTTAGTTCAATAATAAAATTATATATATACCTCGACTTCATGATACGGTGATGCTCCCTACGGAGGGTATATATATTAGACATTTTATTTGATGAACTTCTTCAGAGATAAAATTGAAATATTTTTCAATCAATTGTTCGCCCCAACGGTGACTATTGATATGAAAAATACGTAGGTTGAAACAATGGTTATACACTCAACTAAAATTTGTTATTAACCTTCCCAACGAAGCTCTGTTAACAAATTAAGGCCCAAAAGGATAACGATAATTATTTATCATGTCTCTACATGAAAGTAAATAATCTAATGCATAATTGGGTCTAGTAAGTGTAGACATGACTTCCCCAACGGATAGCTTGTCAAAGCGGTACTAGATTATCGTTACAATAAATTAAAATGCATTTATGATTTTTTGCATTTTTGTCATTTATTGTGAATTTTGTTTCAAAATATTTATGCATGTTTATTTTGTTTTGTTTTTCAGAAAATGTATTCCATCAACCCATTATTAATTATCCTTGTTAAAAATGAACTCACTGGTGAAAATTATTTAGATTGGAAACGCAATCTATTTAATATTCTCACTGCTAAGGGAAGCAAATATGTGTTGACCCAGTCTTGCCCTTCTGAACCATCGTTATACGATTATAGAAATCAGAGGGAGCCTTATGAGAAATGGTGCGAAGCTAACAAAATGGCTAAGCGCTATATATTGGCTTCGATTTCTGTGGAACTGCATAAGAAACATCGGAGCATGGAAACAGCCACTGAAATAATGGCTAGTCTTCATCAGATGTTTGGGCAAAATACCCATTTTGCCAGAGAAGCAGCATTAAAACGTATTACGGATTCTAAGATGGAAGAGGGCACAAAAGTTCGTGATCATGTCCTCAATATGATGGACTATTTGAATGAGATAGAGATTCATGGTGTCCAAATCAATGATAAATCAAAGATTAACATAGTGATTGAATCTTTACCTGATACATTCAAAGAGTTTAAGGTCAGCTATATCTTAAACAATAAAGATATGACCTTAATTGAATTAATGCACGAACTACATGCTATAGAAGAATTTTATCATAGCAGAAAACTTCTTGAAAAAGGATTCTCTTCAATGCTTAAGTCAAAAGACAAGAATGAGCAAGCAAGAGTGGGGATTGACAAACTGTCCACTAAAAGAAGTGGCAAGCCAAAAGGCATGTGTTACAAATGTGGACAGAAGGGTCACTGGAAGGAAGATTGTCCTAAGATTATTAAAATCAGGAAACCAAGAGATTAAGTGAAGAAAGCTTCAAACAGCAGTTGAGAACATGCTAGTTTATATCAATTGAAAGGCTAGATCAATTTTACAAGACTTAAAGTTTTGATATTTGTCTTTATTTTTCCAAATATTAGAGGAATTTAATTTCGGTGACTTGTTTTAATAAACAGAAGTACACTGTTATTTTTTTATCCTCTATTTATAAAGACAATTTATATCATATAAGTCTATTGATCTATTCAAAGCAAGATATAATGATAAAGAGTATATAGATCTATCTAAGAAAAGAAATGTTTCTTCAAACCAAAATCACCTCTGATATTTATGCTTAAGTCATATAAACTATAATAAGATTTTAAGAGAATGATTAATGATAGACTTATTGGCCTATTAAGATTGATCATTGTAACTCTATAAATCTTATTTAGAAAAGTAATATGACAAGGATGCTCTTTTTGAGCTAAAAGCATAACATTGTATTTGATGATTTAGCGCATACAAATGTATACGGACTAATCAGTTTACATGTTATAAGAGGTTATGAGTATTCTATCAATCTTTTTGATGAATATTCATTTAATTTATGTTTGTCTAAATGCGTCATGATTCCATTGCTTTTGAAATTCAAAAGAGTACGTGGATATGACAGAAGCAATTAGACAGGAACATAAAAGAACTTCAATGTGATCGAAACAAAGAATATCTCTATGGAGAATTCTAACACTATTTGGTTGTCAATGAACACTATGATACAATAGTGTAATTAAATGGAGAAACAAGATTCTTTTGGATAAGACAAGATATATACTAAGTGGTTTATCATTTACCTTTTTTATTCCAGATACTAGTAATTGAAACTACAAAGTTTTGTTGAACTTAGTTTCATCTATCTCGGTGTCTACTACTCCAAGAAATAATGAAAAAGTCACAAACATGATTTGAGACACATTCGTATTTGGAGTCTACTAGTATTTCTACTAGAATCAGAGATAGAGAAGATAGATTCATATTCAAAAGCTTGAATGTTTTAGATATCTTAACGGAATAAGGGAAAGTCTGAATTATAGTCCTCAAGATAGGAATGTATTTATAGAAATATTCTTTACTTTCTTTGAGGAAGACTATATAATGACTTATAACCTAAGAGTAAGGTAAAACTAGAGAACTAAAAGAGATCAGGTTGTTGCTGAGCTTTCAGCACCTGTTATAGAACAGGAAGAACAGCAACAACCAGCTGATCAATACAGGATTATCCTTGAACAACCATCACTTTTAGAATCTCGTCGTAGTGGGAGGGTAACTAGGTTACCTGCGAGATACATGCTTTTGGGAGAAACCTATACGGCTATCTCAGATGAACATGTACAAGATCCCACTAGTTACAACGAAGCTCTAATAGATAGAGATGTTGAATTTTGAAAAAGGCCATGAATCAAGAAATGGGATCTATGTATTCCAATAAAGTGTGGGAACTTGTAGAGGCACCAAATGGGGTAAAACCTATAGCGTGCAAGTGGATCCACAAGAGAAAAAGAGGAGTAGACGGAAAGGTGGAGACATTTAAAGCTAGATTAGTAGCCGAAGGGTTTACTCAGAAAGAAGGAATCAATTATGAGGAAACCTTTTCTCCGGTTGCTATGCTTAAATCCATCAGGATTCTGCTCTCCATTGCTGCAGTGCTAGATTATGAAATTTGGCAAATGGATGTCAAGACTGCCTTTCTTAACGAGCATGTTGAAGAAAAACATCTACATGCAGCAACCAGATGGATTTATACAAAAAGGCCAAGAACACATGGTATGTAAGTTGCAGAGATCCATTTATGGATTGAAGCAAGCATCCCAGTCATGGAACATCAGATTTGATCAAGCGATTAAATCGCTTGGATTCATTCAGAACATTGATGAACCATGTGTGTACAAGAAAATTCAGGGAAAATTTATAGCCTTCCTAGTTCTTTGTGTAGACAATATTCTCCTAATTGGAAACGATATGGGAGTATTGACTACATTAAAGATTTGGTTAGCAAAACAATTTGATATGAAAGACCTAGGAGAGACAAGTTATATTCTTGGTATCAAGTTACTACGAGACCGGAAGAATAAAACTTCAGCCGTGTCTCAAGCGGTCTATATCGATAATATATTGGCTAGATTTAGCATGGAAAATTCCAAGACTGGTTTATTACCATTCAGACATGGAATTACATTATCTAAGGATCAATCACCTAAAACATCTGAAGAGATAGAGAGAATGAGACGAGTTCCCTATGCAGAAGCTGTGGGAAGTCTCATGTATGCCATGCTTTGCACTAGGACCAGACAAATGTTTTGCGGTAGGGATGGTTAGAAGATTTCAATTTAATTCTGGACCTCAATACTAGACTGCAGTCAAGCATATTATAAAGTATCTGAAAAGAACTGAAAATTATATGCTTGTGTATTCTGGTGATGAACTCATTCCAGTGGGTTATACTGATTCTGACTTTATGTCAGATAAGGATTTTAGAAAATCAACTTCCGGCTATGTGTTTATAATAGGAAGTGGAGCTATTAGTTGGATGAGTGTGAAACAATCTTGTATCACAGACTCAATAACTAACGCTAAATATGTGGCTACATCTGAAGCTGCAAAAGAAGCTATATGGCTCCGCAAGTTCCTACGAAATCTTGAGGTGGTACCTGTTGTAACTGCACCCCTGAAACTATTTTGTGATAATGGTAGTGCGGTAGCACAATCTAAGGAACCACAAGAAACAAAACATATTGACAAGAAGTATCATCTCATAAGGGAATAATGAAGAAAGGTTATATGACAGTACCCCAAATGGCATTAGATGCTAAATGGCAGATCTTATTACAATGGCCATTAGTGGGAAACCTTTATAACCTGCACTTAGAGCCCTAGAGCATGAGCAATATGCTAGATATGCTTTGAGAGCTAGTGGGAGATTGTTGGAAAATTATGCTCTTTAAAAGCATATGTGTTTATTTAATTGTAATAAACATTTTTCTGATTAATAAAATTAATGAGGTATTTTATTCAAATATCTTAATTGCATTTATATTTGTATTAAAGTCCATTTAATCATATTATATGTATTTATGTGATCACCATGTGGATTCACAGAAGACATAAATACAAGTTATCTTATGATTAAATAAATTTAAGTTCGCAGTTGATAAATAAAGTTGGGCACTTTATTTAGGTATAAACTGTAATAAATTCATTGAATGATTTGTCTTAATCATGTATGAATTTATTGATGTAGTACGACTACATTGAACTGGATCACATATGAGATTTAATTAACTTTGTAATAACTGTCAGACTTATTAAATCTCATAGGCGTTGATTTTACTGTAATCTTAATCTTGAGTTAATTATGATTTCATGATTGTGATTGTTATTCCATTTGAGTTACCAATGGGCACGACACATCCTTGTGGTCAAGATTACCCGGTATCTTGGTGGGAGCAATTATGAGTATTGAAGTTATAGATTAACAATATAGAATTTGTACAACACATCTCTTGATAGGTTTTCGGCACTTGATCATAGAATTCTCTGGCCAGAGTGTGTCAACATATTTAATATGTTGAAAATGATCATTAGAGAAAACCAGTAAGGATCAAGGAATAAGATGTTATTAAATTGATTGGACAGTTGAGATATCAATTTAATTAACGATGTGGTACAAAGGATTGTGCAGTAAAGAAATCAATGTGGCTTGGGACGAATTATTATTCGAGCATACAATTATGGAAGTCAGTTCCAATCTTTTAGTGGAGTAGATTTGGAATTAAATAATTTGGCTAGTTTAATTACATGCCTAATTATTGTAGCCACTATTGTATGTTCCCAAATGATCCCCGGGTTAGCTCATTTAATTGACTGCACCACTACTGGACTAATAAGCAAGATAAACTAGCAATTTGGGTCAAAAGCCTAAATATATCATTTAGTGGGAGGCTCCATTTAATTAGCTTTTGTATAAGGGGCCTTATGTTATTTTACAAGGTGGGTCCCCTATTGGAAAAGTAAATAACGTGAGTTTAATTTGGAGCCTAGGGTTTCACTAAAAGGGAGATATAAAAGGCTTATTTTCTCAACGGAAAAAGGAGGCCACTTTATACAAATCTGAGAATAAGATTTTTCTCTCTATTGTTGAGAGAAAAATTTTCTCGTGCTAGTTGCTTTGGTAGTGATAAAGGCGCCCACACGTCAAGTGCAGATCGAACCTGAGTCATAACCTGGAAGATCATTGGTGACAGTTCGTGATCCAACAAGCGTGGTGGTGACGGATCGTGATCTAACAGGCGTGGTGGTGGCGGATCGTGATCTAACAGGAGTGGTGGTGGCAGATCGTGATCCAGGAGCCTAAATCACTTCAGCGGAAAAAGCCAACTCGGATTTTCAAGGTACGATTTCTAGATTACGTGTTCTTATATATTATATGAGAACGGTCATTAAAAAGGTTTTATAAAAAAATTAAAAACCTAATTTTTCCCCAACAAAAACGACATAGTTATCGCCAAAGGTATTATTCCACGATCTCTCTCTCTCACGCACTTGAACATAGGAAAGTGAATACTAAACTAATATTTGCTCCTTAAATATTGGCCGCAAATCAAGCTCCCTAAATATTTGCTTTGCCTAAATTTTAAGATCCTAAAACACGATGAAAAGTGAATAGTAATTAGTGAACAGCTCTAATTGTCTGAAGCCAACGAGTGAAGACTTATCTTTACTTACTATTTGTGTTTTCTATCATGTAAGTGCTTGTTTTTTGAGGCCTTGGCTAGAATTCTAGATTGATTTTCTGGGTTTGAGAGGGTTGTTGGGTCTAAAGATTTTTAGAGCTTTTACATGATGAATCCCGATTGCATTGGAGGTCCTGAACTTAGTGTATCTGCTTAGAGTTAAGCTTTCAAAGGTCGAGTTATAATGAAGAGAAAATGAAAAAAAGAAATGGATAATGGGTTAGTTGAGATCTGATCCCCATGTATTTTGCAGCTTTAGGTTTTGGGTAATGGAAACGCAAAAGCATGATAAGATTATAGGATAAATATGGGCTATGAGTATTTGAACGTATACGCATTAATTCTCTTTTTCGAAGTGGTAACAAGGGCAAATGTGTTTCTCTTTAAGAAACTTTTCTGATCTCTCTGTTCTTTTTCTTTTCTTGTGCTTGCTATTATTCATATAAACTCGCTGGTTAAATTGGTTTTATGGCTTCAAATTATTCGTGACGTGAGCTTATGTATTGTATTCAATATGATAGCACATAAACAGTCGTTGGTACATTTGCTTAAATGTATGTAATGGAGCTTGTCGAGGAAGGTAACTTGTTAGATGGAACATTAATTTTGTAACTACTTTTATCATCAGCAGTTATGTCTACAACGTCAGTGAAAGCAGTACACATTTTGTCATATCTCTCCTACTGAATGGATGAATTCTTCACATTATAATTGACTTCTACCATACTATAGCATCTCCTCATTCAACACTGTTACATATCAACATTGCAATGGCATGTTTACAAAGAATCCCATAAACTGAAACTTTAAACATATATAACTAACTTCACACTCTGCTTCTTCAAAAACAATCGGAAAGCTTCTTTTCTTACCTTATCCATTAATTCAATATATCATAAAACATCAGCACGGTTAATTCTTGCTAGAATTCTTTAAACTTAAAAATAGTATACACCTTTTTAACTTACTTCTCTATCACATATCTTGTCACACATGGAGTCTTTTTATTAAAACACTTGGCATCTGCTTGTCATTATAATTCAGCTTTTCTTCTCAATATATTTTCATATTGCTTCACAAACTACTCCAAATTTGTTTTTGAGTGAACAAACTCATCAAAAAATGCATTCATGCCTTCATTTCATTGAGTTGTTGACATTCCTACCCAAACATTGTCTTTCAAATAGCATGGGATCCCACGATGCCTCTCATCAAATAAAACATTTAACTAATCATTATCCCATAAATCATATACCATAATCATGCCATGCCAAGCTCCTTCGAACATAGCAAGGCTCAGTAAATCATTAACAACAGAAAGTAAGAAAGAAATAATATCTTCACATTCTTTAAAAGCCTCACATTCTTTAAAAGCCTCACATTCTTTAAAAGCCTCTAACTTCTAAAGGACATTCTTCATTATATGCCATAAACACCCTAGTCGTAGGAAAAACATTCTTAGTTGCCTTTTTCATTACTTTGTCTTGGTCCGTTAGGACACCAATAAGAGGAGAACCAGACATGCATCATAGCTACACCTCAAATAACCTTGTAAATATCTTTGTATCCTTGTGTGAAATCAATCTACATCCTAACAAAATAGACTGACTCTGATGGTTAACTCCGACAAAAGGAGCAAATGGCATATCATACTTGTTGGTAAAATATGTGATGTCAAATGTGATGACGTTTTTAAAATAATTATAAGCTGCCTACTCCTCAAATTTGCCCAAAATGCATTCTTTTATCGATTCTATTCATCCAAATCAATGCTTAAAAAAAATGTATTATGCTTGCTTTTCTAGAAGTACTTTAGAATTGATATAACATCTTCTTTTCCAAGTTGTAATCGCCTTACTTTGTCAACATAATTTCCACAATCTTTTTTTTTTCTAAAAATGAGACAATTTCTTGCTCGCCAGTTTCAACAACGATAGAATTAAATTTCTAGACAATGTTAATTCTCATAAAATGATTCATTTCAATATGTTTTCCTGCACTTGCACTAATTCTACGATTACAAGGGAAATACCTAACTTTATCTGGATTCAATCCATGATTATGTTAAAGGTTTAAAATTCGAAAAACTCATTTTCCATTTTCATTTAAACAACCTCCAATTTTAGTATCACAACCAACACAATAGGTTCAACTTCAACATATCAGTAGATTTACTTTTCGACTTGTCACTACAGCCCCTTGTAAATATCGCGTATTTTATAATCTCATCACTCACTTTCTTAATAGTTAGCTTCCTCACAGAAAATGTTTCTTATTAACCATAGGCTTTGTAAAACGTAAACATTTCCTCATGACTATCAAATACCTAAGAGTTAAGCTCATATTTTTTCAGTTACACATCTTTAATTGCATGTTCAATTTCCAAATTTTTAATTTCTACAAAATAATTAACATTTGTATTAAGAATAAGTTATTATAAATTTCTGCAAAAATTTTCTCCAACAAAAATTTAGTCCATTAAGTTTGTAGCAATTTAAATTTTAAAAAAATTCTAAATCAGGTGAAACATAAATCACCCAAAATCAAAGCATTACTCACTAAAAAGGCAACCTCAGGTGCAGAAATAATATGGGGAAATTTACAAAAATAACCATAAAAGTTTTACTGTTTTCACAATTAATCCTTTAAACTTTTTTCTATCAACATTAGCCAAACACACACTTTTCTCCCCAAATTACCCTTGTTTACAAATCAAAAGCAACTTTCTTTCTTCCCTTTCGTTAAACCAAATGCAGTTTTCCACTCTTGAATCATCACCGATGACGGAAAAAGACTACGATAAACGCCGACGGCGAACAATAAAAATGAAATCCGATCATAATATATCTGAATCCAAAACTAATCGACATTACTTAGTGGTATGAGTTATTTTCTGAAGTTGCTCGAGAGTTTCAAGGAACTGCAGTCGTGGGTGAATCTGGCTTTGCATGGAAGCGAGCTCGGCCTGTGCCTTGGCTAACTCAGCCTGAAGCTCACTGACTTGTTTCTGCAGATGGCAAACCGCGCCGGCGCAGCCGTAGACAGGATCCCTGATTCTGGAATTTGCTTCATAATCCATAATCAGTTTACAATCCCTCTTGGTGCGACAGGTGCCTGTCGCACCAAGTTTGGTGCGACCTGAGTGCCTGTCGCACCAAGAGGGATTGTAAACTGATTATGGATTATGAAGCAAATTCCAGAATCATGGATCCTGTCTACGGCTGCGCCGGTGCGGTTTGCCATCTGCAGAAACAAGTCAGTGAGCTTCAGGCTGAGTTATCCAAGGCACAGGCCGAGCTCGCTTCCAGGCAAAGCCAGCAACAAAATTTGATTGCTTTGATTTGCATGGAAATGGATCAATCTCAAGAACAAGTCCTATATCGTCATCAGCAGCAGCAGCCGCAACAGCAGTTCATTGATACAAGCTGTTTTTTGGACGAATACAGTCTTGGCTCTACCTGGGAACCTCTCTGGACATGAAGAGAAGTTAAAGCAATAGGAGTGGTTGAAACTTTTGACCTTTTAATTACAGATGATCAAGATTTAAAAAAAGCTAAACATACTTGATTAGAAAAGTTGCCGATTAATAATCAAAGTGATTTGTTACGGTAGGTGTGAGGAGGATTATTATTTTATGCTTTAGTTTTCATTCTCCTCATATGGGTTCTTGATTAAAAACACATGTTGTATTCTTGTTTTAATAAACATGTGGCTCACATACAGGTTATATACGTCATTCTATTTATGTAAAAATTTGCTCTACCATAATAAACACTCAGAGGGCTTAATATTCCATATATGTATTCTGGTTTTGACAAACACGTGGATCACAAACAAACTCATAAATGCAGCGGACAACGAAATTGAAATTCCAAGGACCCATTCAATTTATGCTCCATATCAATTCCAATACGATTCATACCAAAAATCCAATTGATAATGTGAAAGCATATTCTTTCACCTTCGTTCACTCTTTTTCTGGTTTTACCTTCAAACTCCTGTTCTGCAACTTTCTACACTAGCTCTCCTCAATAGCTTGTTCTTACGCAGGATTGATTTCAAAGGATGAAGAATCCTATTTATCTATCCAAATTCGTTTAAATTTCGCAGAATTCAACTCTTGGATATGCAAACTTCAGTTACGGGTAATTCAAGATGATAAATTATAATCAGCATATCATCAATAGACCAAAAGCACATTGAAATACTAGATATCTATAGAAATTGGAATTTTTAAAAAAAAATTATAATACTTTAATGTATTTACAAAAATAAATTTCTTATTTTAGTGGAATCGCTTGTGAATTAACATATCATTTGCTTGAGAAAAAGACCATTAGTGCCGCCAACGATGGGAGTTTCTTCGGTTTGGGAGAGATAGGTGAAAGAGAGATTGTTGGGGGAGAGAAGAGAGAGAGTGGTATTTTGATAAAAGATTTTTTTATGGCTAATTTTGATAAAAGTTTGTTTGGGGGGTTAAGATGAAAAAAGTCAAAACTTTTATGGTTATTGGTGTAAATTTCCCAATAATATGCTGGAAGAATCATATTATTGTTTCAGCATATAATATTAATTTTTCCAAATCAAGTTATCATACACAGACTTATCATAAATCACAAAATTTAAAATTTTGTACAGAATTATCATTAACATTTATAAAAAAAAACGACCGTTACAGAATTCAAATAAAAAAAATTATATTATTTTGCAAAATTTGATTATGTATCTACCGGTTTTCCCAGAAAATTAATCCAGAATTCCAGCAAAGAATCGAGCCTAAGGTTATTAGTTTAGTAGTCACTCAGCACAAATGGGAAAAATCAAGGCGGAAGCAAGAGTTGTAGAAGGCCAAAGAATTTCTGGAGACTTTCAAATCCTCAAAAACAAGCAAATTCCATGATGGGAAATACAAATAGTAAGTAATGATAATTCTTCACTCTTTGGCTTTAGACAATTAGAGCTCTTCACTAATTGCTATTCACTTTTCATCATGTTTTAGGATCTTAAAATTTAGGCAGAGCAAATATTTAAGGAGCTTGTTTTGTGGCCTATATTTAAAGAGCAAATATTAGTTTACTGTTCATTTTCTTATGTTCAAGTGTGTGAACAAGAAAGAGATCGTGAAATAATACCTTTAGCAACGACCATGTCATCGCCGACGATTGTGTTGTCGTCGACAGCTGTCCTGTACGAGAGAGCCGTTCGAGAGAGAGAAAATGTTTTGCAAAGATGGAGTGAAGATAAGTTGACAAGGGATTCTCCTTGTTTTCCTCTTAATTCATTATTTTTTATTAAGTTTTTAATTTTTAAATTATAAAAGGGCGCGAGATAGTGAGGAGAGAAATGACAGCATATACTGTCGTATCTGTTGTCTTTCTCTCGTCATTCTAGACATTTAGTATTTTTGTATTTAAAATAGGTCGTTTTATCTTATCAACTTTATGTTATCCTTAAAATAGCTACAATTTATTTTTTAAAATTAAAAAAAAAACATAAACATATATAATTTGGGAAAAAAATTAATAAAAAAATGTAAAAGATGACTTTCAGTCCGAAATATTGTTGCAGAGCAGAGGCTCACTGCTGCATTGAAAGAAAACCTTAAAAGAATAGACTAGAAAATTTATGTTCAGATCACATTGAAATAAGATCATCAAGCATGTAGAAACCATCTAATTGATGAGATCTGTAATTATAACTAGCCTTTGCATCATTTGTATTAGCAGTACGCCTTTATAAATTCTAATTGACGAGTAGATACAAGGAATATCCGTGTATATATCGCATTAACGAACACAAAACCAACAAAGTCTACATATCCATTACATTTTATTTATACTTGGTTTGGTCAACCAAGTAGATATAATAGGTACTGCAATTTCGAGAATGAAAATAAGGTGTAACATGATCCCACAGTATCTCATCCAACAAACAAAATATACACAAGATAAAATCTCTCTTCAGGTTCAGGCATAATTCCAAGGAAGCATATGGCCTTAGGCTCCACGGCCCATTGTCTGCTCACCAGGGGGGAGCATGACCAAGACAGGTTGAGCATTGAACCCAGGGTGGGGCATCCTTCTTCGGAGCTCACGACCTTCTTGGCAAAGAGCACAAAGGTGACAGAACACATGAGTGGCAAAATCGCATGACGACTCACACTGCTCACGTTGCAACTCATCTTCCACGCAACTTCCACAACATCCACATGACCTATTAAGTGCCTCAAAGCTTCCCTGTTTGGAACAGAAAATTGGAAACAATCAACACTTCCTTCCACCTGTTTCTTTGGTTACACACACCCTTATAATTTTCCATCATAAGAAACAACACATTGAAGGGAGGAAGTCCCTTTTACACCAATATGCAAAATAAAGACATTTCAGAACAAAAAGCGATTTTGGAATGTCAAAATCAACCAAACAACTGCAAAAATGATCTAGAATACAGTTATAGCTTACTGATGGAAAAACAGTATCATAAGCTTAAGTTTTCCCAAAAACAAGCCTATAACGAGCTAGAAATACAGAATGCTTCAGCATACCAAGTTCATAAAAACAAGAGCAAGTTAACAAATCATCTACAAGAGTCCAAAAAATTGGTGTATTGACGGAAGATAACCTTAGCAAAGCTCTACCACAATAATTAAGGCCAAATCTTTTAATGAACATAAAATGATCCCATTACCATCAATTAGCAAGTTTAGAAGAAATATACAGTCTGAAGACCTTTGAAGACAAGAAAAATGATCCTTAATCAGAGATAAGGTACCAAAAGAAAATTAAATATTAGCATAGTTATTATTAATGCAGATATTTGGACAAGTATTGTAGACAAAACGACAATGAAATATTAGACAAACTCAAGAATACATTTGAGTTGATAAAAACTTAAGATGACAGGGAAGCAAAGTGCAAGAATAACTTGCCTCCAGATTAAACTTTCGGCGGATGGCAGTACGGCTAGGATATGAAAACCATGGTGCAAGGCAATTCCAACCAAAAAAGGCATTACCAATCAGGTACAGACCAGAGTAAGGCAGGCAGTGATTTGCAAAGGTTCCTGGAGCAGATGCAAGCCTCTCAACATTGCTTCCATACAGAACACATGGTGCCATGCCTCCAAGAAGACCTAACCAGTTGGCATGATTAATGGTTAGTATAAAACGAAAAGGATAAGGACAAGGAATTCAAATTTGAAAAACTAAAAGAAGAAAGTATAAATTCTACTCTAAACATCATATAGCAAACACAAACCAAAAGACAACATGCAATAAGATTTCATCAAAACAGAAAAAGAAGAAAGTGTAAATTCTACTCCTATTGATTCACCAGAAACAAACATTGCATAATGTACGAAGAAACAAAGCCACCTCGAGACTAAAGCTACAAAAGTTATAGCTTAAACTTATTTAAGTGAGACGCAAATACATTGGGATCACAATTCATCACCATTTTAATATATACCGTGACGGATACAAAAGAATGCAAAAACCCAATAACGACCTATTGGAATCAACAAAAATGAAATTACAAAATGCCTATTTCCTGGCTTAGCTCCCTGTATGATCAACAAGCTACATACATTTTAAAGCTACAAAAGAATACAAAAACCCAGGAACGTCCAATTGGAATCAACAAAAATCAATTTACATAGAAAAATGACCAATTTTCTGGCTTAGCCCCTGTATGATCAACAAGCTATATACATTTTAAAGCTATTTATTGTTCTTTCATTTTCCCTTTTACGAGAAATGATAATCTTTAAATTCATATTGATGATAATTGAATCTACAAAAACAACAATAATTAGATCTAAATCTACGCATAAATTTTCCCGAAAATGATAAATCAAAACCCTAAGATCTCACATTTCAAAATAAAAAGAAAAAATTCAAATTCTCAATATCATAAAATGGATCTAGATGAAATTAAAAAATAATAATAAATGACTCACAAACTTCAAGATCGCTGCTGCAAAACTCATCATTGCGACCGAGGCAAGCGAAGAGACTCGAGTCCCACAGGCTCCGCCCCATCGGCTCGCCCATCACACTCCCGTGACCCAACGGCAGCCCATTCGCCGTCCAATCGTACCCAGCCGACGCCGGCGCCTCGGATTTCCCACCTGGCGGAACCTTAACGCCGTTGGTCTTGCCGTCAACATTTGACTTCTTCTCGTCCTCGGCCTCTGCTGCCACGTGGTGATTGGTCAACAGAGGGCTCGATTCAGAATCGTTGCCGCTGCCGGTATCATTGTTGTGATTGTTCGCCATTTTTGGGTTTGTTGGATTGATTTTTGAAGAATCAATTCTTTTTCTTTTTTCTTTTTTTCAGAATCCGAAGAGATGCAAAATTGGTGAGAGGAAGATTATAATATAAAATTCAAGCCGCGTTCACCGCGTTTTGTTTGTTAAGCGTTCTGCTGCGTAGACACCTGGTCTTCGGTCAAGGGGGATTTATACGCTGTGAATGTGAGTATGTTACCACAGGTCCTGATGGAGTGATTTCCTCAATTGTGGACACGTGGAAGTTTCAACTCTGATATCATTGTATGTGCTTCTTTTTTTTATTGAAATTACTAAAATAAACTTTGTAATTTCCATAAGAATTGATATCTATTTGGAAGGTGAGACGGACTTTTCACTCGTACTACATGCCGTGCCGAAAAGATTTTTGTCGGCACTAACGAGCCCTCGTGATTTCAGTATGGGTATATATTTGGGGTAATCTTTAATTGAGTCCTTATCATTTGTAGAAAAAAATTTAAAGACCAGAAGTTTATCAAATAAATCAATTAAATCCTTTTAAAATTTAAAATTCAAATACAAATTTATGTCACTCAAGTTCTTAACCTAATTCTTTCATTAAAAAAGTTAGTGAAAATGTTAATTTAAAAATTAAAAGACAACTATACCCCTTTATATTATATTAGTGATTTAAAGTATAATTTTACCCCTGGGCATTAATTTTTTTTTATTTGACTACCTATTTACCAGTTTAAATAAAAGGAAACAAAAACTCTGCACCAAATTAAACAAAAACTTTAGTCAATTTTTATAAATTAATTCAAATATAGAGAGCACCACTTAAAAAAAGAAAAAAAACTATCATAACTCTTGGAACTAGAAATGTAATTTGTTATCCATATAATTCCATCACATCTATAAAAATATGGTGATTGTTAAACTAAATAATATATGTGTTGAATATAATATTAGAAAAACCACACTAACATCAGGTCTAATAATGAAATTAAAAGTATGAAAGTTAATTAAATTCAAACTAACAAACACCTTAACAATATTGAGGTAAACTAAAATTCAAACACAAGAAATAGCTAATTGTCAACATTCTATAATGAAGAATTAAATGCCGGCCTAAGGTGAAGTTGTATTATTCTACTCCTTGTTGACAAAGATAGGCTCTTCATTTTAAGGTTAAGGTATAGTCCACAAAACTTGTGTATGTAGTCCCACTAGTTGAGCGACATTGATTAAAGCCTGATTGGCTTGTTCATAACTATTGCCAATTGTTTGTTCATTGATATCTATCTTTTGCAATTGTAGGCTAGTTCCATACTATCCAAAAAAGAAAAAAAAAAGACCTTAATTTCATTTAAATGAAAAAAATGAATCAATATATCTGATATAATTCCATAATCAGATCAAACATATACAATTAGTGATATCATATTGATTAGCCACACATCACCAAGACATTAATCCATTTGATAACATAACAAAAAAAAAGATATATAAAAAAAAATCTACTTTCATCAGTAACAAACCTCTCACATGGAGAATGCTATAGTTTTTGTAACATTAACTTAGTTTTTTTTTTTAAAGAACATTAACTTAGGTTACTTGAGTTTACTTTAAACTGTAGTCACCTATCAAAAATAAAGAATAAGGAGGTGTTCAATTGATTTTTACTAAAATGTCCTCAATACTATTAACAATTTTAAGGATGGCAAAATCTGGATCCGAATTCGGATCCAGATCTGCATTTATATTTTTATATTCAGATCCACATTTGGATTCGTAAAAAAATATGTGGATCTAGACACGGTTAATATCCTTAATGGATGCAGGCGGATATTCCGAATATCAATAAAAATCAATTGTAATCAACAAAAATCAATGTTGTTAACTTAACATTTTTAATGGAGGAATTAAGTTAAGGACTTGAATGCCATAAATTTGTACTTGAAAGTATTTAATTGATTCATTTTATAAACTTATGGTCTAAAATTTTTTTTAACAAATAATGAGGACTCAATTAAAAATTATCCGCATATTTATTGAAGGGTGCATTTCTTTGGACTCCTTGACTTTTATTGAAATATCAGACATGTAATGAAAATTAAAAACAATTTAATTACCTTCCTTTACCATTCTCAATTGTTGCAAAAACTCGAGATTTAATTATTTTGAAGGTAAAATAGTTACACTTTTTTAAAAAATTATTTTTATATTATTAAATTAATATAAATTAACCCATATAAATTGCAATAGATATTAGTTGCAATAAGCAAAGGATTTTACACAATTACAAACTTATGTTTTTAACTTAATATATTTATGTCACATTTGTAACTTGTAAGTGACTACTAATAATTATAAAATAATTTTCAATTATAGAAATTTTACATATATTACTAGTAACACCAAATGCAACATAGGTACACCCAAAAAGAGATTAGTTATGAGTACTGCTACCCTGATAATCTCTCACCGGCTAAATACTTTATTAAATATTGCTTTAATTTTCTTGACTCAATACTAATAACTTTAGAGAGTGATTGACAATTGAAATAATTCTATTATTAATTATTTATTTTTTAAGAAATATTTTTGAGATACATTATTATGAACTTTTCTCCAATATAAATCTGTCGGAGAAACCATATTTATATCATGTTAAAAAAATTTACTATTATTATTAACAAATCTACAACTATACATATCATAATCAAATTTAAACCAAACAAAAAAATGTAACAAATTTTATTATTACCAAAATATATGATTACTCATATAGTGGTGATTAACGTTATTAATAAAATTTCTCGAAGTAATTCAAAAGATTTGAGATTTGAACTCGTCTCATAATCAATTTTAAACCTTACCCAGTATTTATTATTATTATTTTTTTTACAAATTTTATGTTTAACAAAATATACAATTATTGATGGTGGTAACCACTTTAGAGACTCAAACTAAACTCACAGTTTTAATTTTAATGTAGAAGCCGCAAGCATTTACCTTGTTCGATTAGTTCATTCCTAATTGGAAAAAAATTCACTGGATGGACAATTCATCTTAAGATTGTAAGTGAGAATCTCACGAAAATTTTTGCCAAGCTATTTTCTCTGGCAACCACACAAATCTTTTTCATTTTTCTAATTTTGTGACAAATTCAGAGGCACATATCTGTAAGGACGAGGACCATCCCGGTCGGGCCAAGGCCTTTGGATCTCGCGTTGTGGTTTCTCTTTGAAAAATATATATTCAATTTTAGTTTGGATACATGTTACTTTCGTGCATAAATTTGACCTAAACCCTAATGCCACATTACATGTGAGACATCACATGCACAGGAACATGCCTGAAATCCTTATTGATGTCAGAAAGATACAAAATACAAAATAAATAACGTATATGTTCTAATACAAATTAGATGTGTACACTATCTCTCGTGTTGTGTCGATTTAATAAAAAAAATTAAGTTTAGGGTGCATTTGAGATTGAGGTTGGACAGTTGTAGATTAAAAGATACAGCACTAAAATATTTGATAAACACTAGCTGTTGTAATTTGAAAACTATATTAATATGATTTTTCACTTGTATGATGAAAAATATATTATATCTTTAATAATTTTATCAAAAATTTTATTTAAAATTTTTATTTATTACATATTATTAATTTTTATTTCATAATTATAATTTTTTTTTCTACAGCAGTTGTAACTTAAAGGGCATGTTTGTTTACAGTATTAAGGTGGTATTATAACACTGTTCACATTAAAATAATACAAAACCTGTGTTTGGAACCAAATTGTTGGGATTGAAGTGGGGGAGCTAATGCGTCCACGGACGCATTAGCTTTGTCTTTTTTTTTTTTTTTTTGCTTTTAGCTTTTACTTTTTGTTTTATTATTATTATAATATTAAAATAATAAATAAATAAAGTTTTTAATTTAATATAATATTTTTATTTTATTTATTTTTACATTATAATTATTAATATAAATTAATAAATAAATAATTTATCATTCAATAATAGTATATTTTTTATTTTTACATTATAATTTATTAACAAATTTATAATTTATTATAATTAATAAATAAATATTTAAATATAAATAAATATAAATATTATTAATTTAAAATTAATAATAATATAAATAATAACATAAAATATTAATGCAATTTAAATATATTAATATAATATAAAACATTAATATAATATAAAATTTAATTTAAATTAATTAAAAAATTAATACAATACAGTGTAGCACCAAACATTGTACAAACATTATTATAATACAGTGTTAATGCAATACAGCATAATACAATACACCAGCATTAAAATAATGCAATACAGCATAATACAATACAGTGTGCCAAACGCACCCAAAATGTACAGCACCTCAATTCCAAATACACTCTTAATCATATTTCGTTTCAGAGTCGTATTATATTCTCTTAAGAAATGGATCTAACATGAGATTATTAACTTAATATTAAAGTATCTCTCTTTTTATTAAGTGAAAAAAAAAAAAAAAACAAGAGTACCATAACAGCATAGCATTTTTATAAGATCCATTAACCAACAACATTAAATTGAGCATTGTATTTAAAACATTAAGACAGCTCAAAATAAACAGTCCTTAATTCTAAATTAGATGCAGGTGATAAACATCCAACTCTTACCATAATTCTAATTTGTTATATTGAGATCGGATGAGCAAGGTCTCATTCATTCTGCAATTGATTCGGGCTTCAAGTAGTGTTTCCAATGGAAACCATTCATACAAAGCACAAATTATTATCAAGTTTCATTCAAAGGATCAGCCCCTGCAACTACAATTTTTGCTCTCTTGCACAAATTAAAATTTTAGATAGAATTCCCATTTCAGATAAATGTTAATGTTGCAATTAATTAAAAATAAGCACAATTTCTATTAAAAACTCCATTGTTATCACAGAAGAGCTATATCACCACGGTTCACAAGAGACCAGCACTAAAGGCTTAAGCTATTTAATCATACGATCACACAACTCACATTTACATATCCATATTTTTGTAGATAAAAGTGACTCAAGACTGACAAATTTTCTACACGTATTCTTAATATATCTATTGCAAAAAGGAACTTTACTAGTATATAATAATAACTTGAATCAAAATTAATTACTTCAAATTGGCTTCCAAATTTAAAACTTCTCTATCCATGAACTTTCTTTCCCTGCAAAACAAGAATCACCCACATAGAAAAGTTTAAACACAAAAAACACTACAAAACAAAGTAACACTAGCTAGCAATCACCAAAGATTAAGTGAATATCAGTACCCCAAAAAAAAAAAAAAAGCATAACGGAGGCTTACATTTTTTCTTCCGGTGGCCTTTGATTCTGGAGGCACCACGGCACTTTCATGGTGGATCACAGGCTTCCCACGGCCATGAGAATGATCCGGCGGAGGAATTGAAGAGTGTGTCTCCGGACCTCTGTAATCAATCTCGTAAACCTCTGAATCCAGCTCCGGCAACCCACCTTCATCATAAGACAAGGCAATCGATTAAGGCCTTTAATATTACATTACTTGTCACACAAGGTAAACAATTTTTAAATCTTTTATTTTTCAAGAATCTTGAAAAGGAGCAACGTACCTAATGAACAAAATGGTGTGGCGAAGAGAAGGAACAGAAGAAAGAAAGTGGTGATGCTGGACTTGAGCTCCATGAGCTTGCTGCTGAGGCCAAAAGCACAAAAGCACAAAAGCACAAAAGCCAAAAGCCAAAAGCCGTAATCCAGAAGTAGTTGAGTGTGAGAATCAAAGCTTAAAGCTTGAGAATGTGGTGCTGGTGGATTTATAATGAAAAGGTGGAAGTACACACGGGAGAAGCACGGTAGAAGAAGAGCAGTTGGTTGAGCTTATTGGGGCAATTGAATTTTTTGAAACCGTCACCATCGACACAGCAATAAGTTGCGAGGAAACGATGTAGATGTGTTGCGTTGGAAACATTTATGAAGCGTGACCATGCCCTGCACCTAAAACCCTTAAAGTTATGTTTAATTTCATTCAATATGTTAACTTTTAATTATTTATTTTTCTTTTTATTATATTGTTTTTTGGTGACAAGTCCATGTGTGTATTATTGAGGTGAGCTATTGAGGGACACCGGACACCCCATTTAGCTCTTCTGTCATCTACTCTCTTTTCTATATTCTCTATGTTTCGTTTTCTGTTATTAAACACAAAATGCCCAGAATCATTAATTGAAATCTTTTAATTTTTGGATGAAATTATAGAAACTTAGAGAAACTGATGGAGATGTGAACCATATATATATATATATATATAAAACACAAACTAGGTTGATGAAATTTTGTTACGTACACATATTTTGGTATTGACTAATTATGACAGTAAACACGATGAATTTTGAAAAAGAAAATTAAGGACATAACATGGTTTTATTAGCACCGGATCTGCATCCATATTTAATTAGCGGCTTGTGCTGGTAAGCAGCTGAATTACACAAATAATGACTTTATTAATTTTTTTTTTTTGGAATTAATAGGCAACAATATTACTAAATAAACTAGATTTATCCTGTGTAACGTTGAATAAGTCAATTTCAAAGGAATTATTGGTGGGCCTAACATGTTGATATGTTTATTGAATGGATATCCTCAAAGGATACAGTTCTTAAGCATACAAGGAAAGTATATGTATGTCTCACCATTGGTGAAGTTGTGTGGTGCCTTCAGAATCGTTAATTTTTTTGTGGCCATCTTAATCCTAGCTTGACCAAACTCCAAACCAACACAGTTCTTTCTCACTCAAGATGCTCAACTCAATTGTTAAAGATAATTATAAGATTATTCATTCCCCAAAATTATCTAATTTCAAAATTTGGATTTAGACTAGATGACAACAATTAAGAGTGTGATAATTAGCTATAAGTAATTGTCACGGTCCGGTCAGCTCAAATCTACATTTTAAAATGTATGGATTTTTGCGTGAATTTTCATTTATTATAACCCGAAAAGTAGATTCTAAATAATGATAATCTAGTATGATTGTCAATTTTGTGGTGGCAAATTCCTCAATTTGAAACAATTCAATAAGAAGGAGCTGAAAAATGCATGGGTTTTGCCTAATCATTGAGAAAGTGTAATAGCACATCAAGACAAATACTAAATGATCATTGAGGTCTATTTTAAACATGATTTTATTTGATTGATTGTATACCCCATTTGTTGACTAAAAGACTGTAATGTATAGATATAAAATTCCTATTGGAAAAATGGAATCAAATAAAAATCTAAAACTTGAACTGCCATTGTACTCATTATTTATGTCATATTTACGTCTTGGATTTGAATTCTGGAGTGGGGCGTCCTTGAAATCAATTGTTTACTTTCTTTTAAAGTGGATAAAGTGGGAGTCTCACACCGTGTTTCCCACTCATTTTTACACTGTGGACTGTGGAGTGGGCTCTAGGCTCCCATTCTCTTCAATTTTGAAAATACCGTTAACAAATATTAAAAAAATACAATTTTACCATATATAAAATGGGACAAAAATATTTAGTCTAGATTATAAAAATAAAATTTTTTAATTTACATCATTAAAAATATTATTTATTATTATTAATTTATATAATTAAAATCACAAATAAATAGGTTATTGTACAAATATATTTTCTTATTCATTTTATAATTAAAAGTACGTATTCTTTACATGAGAGTAAAACCGTAATTTTTAATAATTCACTTTCAATTCAAAATAAAATAAACACGTAATTGAGATTCTCACTGGCAATCCATACTCTCGTTCTACCGTAAGTAAACACGTCAACCCCACTCTCACTTTCAATCATAAGATTCCACTTCAATCTAAAAAGTAAACACAATATTAGTGCATATAAGAAGAAGTGTAATGTCACATACTTCAAGTTTTATGGATTTGAATATAAGAAGTGTAATGTCATATACTTCAAGTTTTATGGATTTGAAGCTATAATATGAAGAGTTATTGGGAACCCAACTTGTGATAGTTACATAATTTGCCCAGCAATTGTCCCCATTTTTTGAGCTTATGAATGTTAAATGCCCATATTGTGCTCTGAATTTGTGTCAAGTTAGGTCCAAGTCCAACATCAGTAGCCTGGATCAAGGCTGGATGGGAATGGGTATTTTGCCTGGCGCATTTTCATTAGCTGTTTCCTGTTTGCTTCAAAGCTGTTGACTCATATCGAAATTGGTGAAACAAACTTTCAACTTCTCATTTCAATTCGGTCGCAGGAAGTATACTGAGTCCCAATTAATGAGACAACTTATCTTCGCATTTGAGTACCAACTAATAAGAAAAATTATCTACAACTGTCGTATTAGAATGCGACGGTTAATTAGAAGATAAATTGCCACGTCTATTGCAACTCAGATGTCGTCTCTAGTATAATATAATAAATTAAAGCTAGTTTTTCATCCAAATCCAGGGAATTTGCAAAGTAAAATAGTAATGCACAGCTATCTGAAAGATCAGTAAGTGGCCTTGATATGTAACTATGATTCTAGTTTTCTATACCCCTCTAATTATCTTATTATTGCTCTATGACCATCATCTGTCATGGCGGGCCACTGGTTTATTGTTGGTTGCGTGTCACTCTGAATGACAACATAGGATTGCAGCAGCACGAAGCTTCCCTTTTTTTTTTTTGAGCCCTGCAAAAAGCTGTTCAGTGATTATTTAAAAAAAAAAAATCCCCCTATTTGGCCCTTGTGCCTGTTTATTTTGATGCCTCAACAGCCAAGCCAAACCACAATCAAACATTCAAATCTAAATGGTTGCATTTTTCTGATTCTGAGAACTCTGCTCTGCAGAGACATGTAATCAATCACTCAGCTTTGAGCTTTTCCAATTTAGTGGCAGACAACAGGTACACCATTAGTCAATTACCAAAAGCAATCTCTGCTCAGGATATAGCTACAGAATTGGTAACTGGATTATTACCTCTGTGTGTTGTGTAAGACCGCAGCTGCTCTCCTTTCCCTTCCGAGAAATAAGAACATAAATAATTGCAAAGGGAAAAACGAATAAGACAAACTTCAATAATTTATTTTCCTACCCATCACAGATATTTATTCTTTTCACTATGATCTAATAGTTCCTTCATAATGAACTCTTCATAACAATAGAATGAAAGCGCAAGTGCATAACCACAAAGTATCGGCAGGCATAGGTCCCAAAAGGTGATGACCATAATTGATACCCCACAATCCCCATTTAAAAAACTTTATCACATCTAAAAGACAATTATTCAACTAAACAGGAGCCGAAAATCATGGCCTGAGCTCAATGAAGGGGGGCTAGTGATACAGCCAACAATAGTAGAAATCTATTTCGTAATAGATGTATAAATGGTGAACACATTTCAATTTTTGAAGATTCCGTTACTGTACTAGAAATAGGTCCAAACTCAATAAGATATCTTAAACCAGTACCTTTTTAAATAAAAACAACCAATATTGTCCAAAACTAAAATCTTGGTCATCCCATGTTCCCTTATCCAGAATGAATGAAATGCGTATGACAGATTATGTTTCTTAATTGGTATGATCCTTTTTTTTCTTTTTTCTTTTTTTCCAAAGTTTAGCTACATTAAAATACATGATATGCACACGATTGTAGATCCCTTTGACTATCTTTAACAATAGATCTTGATAGCTTAACTAATGTAAGGTAAGCTACCAATTGCAACTAAAAACAAAGTTCAGTGTCTAGTAGTATTATTTTTTCTGTTACTTCAAAATGTGGGTCACCTGAAGAAGATTTCTATAAACTTTCTACCTTAGTATAAAAGTTAGTCAGAGTATCCAAAGATGCTTAAATAAGTAAAAAGTTTCTTAAGCCCCCAAAAGCCCCACAAAGCCCAAAAAAAAGAGGGGTATGAAACAATGAAAATGATAAAGAAAATGAAAATAAAAGCAGAACTTTATATATATGTAATAATAAATACAAGTGCCCATGAGCTGCAGTTGACTGCCGAGCAGTGGCGCTGGCAGGAGCAGAGAAGCTTAACATCAACAACAACAACAAAACACAAATACACAATTTTCCCTGTTGTTTATATTTCAGTGTACGAATCAACTTTACTTTACTTTATAGCCCTTCTTTAATCTTTAGATTATAGCATAGAGAGCCATAGAGATTCTCTCGTACAGCTCCACATGTGAAAATAAAAATAATACAAAGAGAAATTCAAAATAAAAACAAAGATTATATTCAGTTAAGTTGCCAAAAGAAACCCAAAAAAGAACAAACTAAAAAATATATGTCTATAATTGATTTAATTAATTAAATTGATTAATTCATGTGAAACCCAACCTTCTCTGCTTCCAGAAACTCAACTGAGGATCAAGCTTCTCTCCGGTTCTCGCCGGTTCAGATTTACACCTAGTGAGTATCAAAGGCCGCATAGTTGTTACCAGCTCCTCCTCCTCCTCCTCCTCCTCTGATTCAAAATTTGCAGATTTCACAAATTTTTCTCTAATTTTATCAATTGGGCCCTCAAATTCTTTGAAAAAACTCAAATTTTCCTCAGTTTCTGGATCCTTTCTCGGTTGTTGATCCGAATCTCTGCAAATGGACTCTCTTCCCGATGTGGGATTCTCTTCTCCTGCGCTTTCTGGCTCTGTCTTTGCCTCTGCTTGCTCTTTTTCTTCTTCTTCTTCTTCACCCCAAAACATACTTGCTAATGAAGATGATCTGTATGGTGCAGATCTACACCTTGTTAATAAAAAAGCATTTTTTGGTGGTGTTGATGCAGGAGAAACAAAAACTTTAGCAGCTTCCTCTCCTTTTTCTTCTTCTTCATTTTCATTTTCTCGAACAAAAGATTCACTTTTGTCGCCAAATTTTGAATCTTTCTCTAATGAATCTCCTCTAATTTTGCTTTTTCTTCGAAAGCTACCACGAAAGAACAACACCCATTTGCACCAAACGGGTTTTAAAGACCTGGGCTTGAGTCCTTTCCCCTTAAAACGGCGGCAAAAGCAGCCGTTTTTATCATTTTTACCCATCCACTTGCACCGCCGTTTATTCGGGGCTCCGGTTCTTTTTCCGGGTTGTTGTTGTTGTTGTTGTTTCGACGACCGTTTGACCCGTACTTGGCCCATGCATGTAACTTTCGGCGAAGTGGGTTCCTGTGTTTCAATGGCGGCACTCTTCTTTCTTATCACAAACATTGGACTTGAACGTGACCTGCCTCTGCTTCTGCTCCCAACATTGCTCCTCAAGAACCGCATCAGTGGCGGCGGATACTTCTCCGCCCGACCCGGACTCGACATGGGCTTAGTAGTAACCTTCATCTTCATCGGAGAAGATTTGCTTTATTGATTTATTTTTTCTTTTATTGTGAGAAGTGAAGACTGAAGAAGAAGAAGAAGCAGAAGATATGATATGGTGGTGACTACAGTTGTAGTTCGTTGCTTCTTGCTTTATGTGTTTTTGTTTTTGTGTTGCCTTTTGATTTTTATTTTATCTTCGCACGGATGGGTGAATAGATTGTATAGATTTTTCTATCTGGGAGATTGTAAGGTTCTGTTTGGCTTCGCTTGGACGATTCGCCCAGAACAGATTTTTTTTTTTTAATATAAATTAAAGTAAAGTCTAACAAATAATAATTGATAGGATTTCTGTAGATGTAGGATATGTTTTTATAGTATTATTGATAAGGGGATATTGTAAACCTTTAGATTTAAGTAACTTCATTATCTTTTTAATCTTTAAAAGAAAATTATTCCTTAAATTATTTGTATTTTTTTAAAGTTCATTGAAAAAAAATATTAATATGGTGAACATAATTTTTATAAGTTTAAAAATAATATGGCTTTGACTTTTTTTTTTCAAATTTTACTTGTATGTTTATTTTTAAACTTCAACTATATATACAATTAATAGATTTTATTTATAGATATTGTAATTTAAAAACCAAATACTAAATGAATCATGAGTGATGTATCAAGAAATTTAAAATAATCTTTTAATGCATTTAGAACAACCTTATGAATGAATTGACATATGGGAATGAATTGATGGCTCTAATTTTTGCTGCAAATATAATATTACAGTATTTTAGTATAACTTATTTTGTTTATATTTGAATAGAGAAAATTAAAGGAGTTGTGATTTGTTAGAATACCATCACATAAAAGGTACGTTTTTTTTTTTGGGGGGCTCTCTAGCTTATTTAATAAGTAAAATATCTCAATTTAATTTTCATTAACTGGTGAAATTATTTTTAATATTTTATTTAATTTTAATTAATTATTATGAATCGTTGGATCTTATCCAATGACTTATTTTTATCCTATTATTGATCCTGAAATTTTATAACACTATAGAGGGACCCTAATTAATATTTGTTTTGATGTATTAAAATTGAAGTATAATATTTGTTTTAATTAGTACCTATCGAAGTCTATCTTGACATTTTAGAACTTATATGTAACAAAATTAAAATCTAGTTAGTACCCACCAAAATTTTCCTTGTTGAATCAAAATTAAAATCCAATCAACACATGTCGGGCTCAGCCTCAATGTATTAAATTTGAAATCTAAAGAATGGGTTATGTAAGCTGGCACAAGTAACAAAGTTTCAAGTCCTGAGAATTTGAAAAAATAAATAAATAATAATAAAAATAACTAATCCCCCCCCCCCCCCCACCCCAGCTCAAGGAAACTCAACTGAGTTATTGGCATTTATAGACGTTCTTTTGCAATAATATATAAATAATAAGATTATGATTATATTAGAGTAGATTTATAATAAAGTAAGAATTTTAACTACACAAATAAAATAAATAATAATATATAAATAATAAGATTATGATTATATTAGAGTAGATTTATAATAAAATAAGAATTTTAACTACACAAATAAAATAATAAATAATAAAAACTTTATTATAATTTTGATTGGTTTAGTGATTGATTGATCTTTTTTAACTGAGTCAGTCATCATTTGCAGAAGGAGCTGTAATGAATTAACTTTCATTTCATTTATTTAGTCAAGGTTCATTATTAGAAATGAGCCCACCTTTGTGTCAATGTCAAACAGATTTGATCAAAGGCCAGATTGTAAAATTTTATCCCCATTAAAAGTATTAAATATCATTCAACCTTTATTATTTTTATAATAATTAATAATTTCCAACAACGTAATTTATTATAAATTAAATAAATAAAAAATTTAAATATTAAAAATAAATAAATATATATTTTGATATGAAAAAATTAATAATAAAATATTTTTTATACTTTTTATTATTTTATATATTTAGATTAAAATGTTTATAAAATAACAAAAAAATAAGGAAAATATGTTATTGTTAATTTTTTATTCCTATCAAAATATATTTTTTTTATTTTTTAATGATTAAAAATTTTAATTTTAATTTTTTTATATAATTTATTTTATTTATAATAAATATAAATATAAATATATTTAAAAATAAAGATAATATACTATAAAATTATACCGTTAGAGATACTTTGGCTATTATAAAAAGGGAGATTGGCACTTTTCCCCCTACAGTAATCAACATATACCATTTCTCCCTTAACTATTTTTATAATGGCCAAAAACCCCCTGATAGCATAAATTTACAATATTATCCTTATTTTCAACTAATCTTTTATTTATATTTATTATAAATAAAATAAATTACATGAATAGAAACTAAATAAAAAATTAAGCATTAAAAACAAGAAATATATATTTTGATATGAGCAAAAAAATTAATAATAAAATTTTTTTTCTTATACTTATTTATTTTGTGAAAATTTTCTTATAATAAATATATAAGAAAATTATTATAAAATGATAAAAAATTATTATAAGAAAACTTGAATGAAAAATAAAAATTTATTATAAGATAAATAATAAAATATTTTGCCTATACTTTTTACATTTAATTTTAAAATATTACAAAATGTTTATTATAAGAAAATATTCACAAAATAAATAATTACAAAAAAATTTATTATTAATTTTTTTGCTCACATCAAAACATATATTTCTTTTTTTAATACTTAATTTTTTTATTTAGTTTCTATTCATGTGATTTATTTAATTTATAATAAATGTAAATAAAAGAGTAGTTGAAAATAAGGGTAACACTGTAAACTTATATTGTCATGGGAGTTTTTGGCCATTATAAAAATAGTATGGAGGTAAATAGTATTTGTTGATTACTGTAGCGGGAAAAGTGACAATCCCCCATTATAAAAATAATAGAAAGATAAAAACAATCTGAGTTTAGTGGTGGACATCTATTGGCTTCATTATTTAAATTGACAGTTCAAATTTCTCCTTAAGATCGAAACAATCTGAGTTTAATTTTTCTCTTCATTTTAAAGCAACATAAGTTGGTTACCACCATTAGCCAACATATAATTGCTTCTCCGAAGAAATCACCCATATGTAACATTGCAACTACATTAGTTTGTTAACAATCTTGGTTTGAATTTGTTTATCGAATTAAATAATTTCCTGCAAAGCATGGTTCGGTTAACTGGCTATTTTTATGATGAGACGGTAATCCTCTCTTCATTTATTTGAGCAAAAATATAATAATGTGAATTATTTGTAATTTAAAAAATATTTTGAACATTCTTTTACTCTTCGCACTCATTTAATAAATTTTAAAAATTAAATTTTCATTATGTACCGTTATTCACCTTTTAAATGTTCTCATAAACTCTCTATTTATTATATTTTTGTTTCCTCTAGACACTTAAAAAAGTTATTGCTCATACCTTTTTATAATATTACAATAGAAATATAGTCTATGATCATTGAAATATTAAAATCAAACAAAATGGGGTCAACGGAATAAAATTATTTCAAAAATTATAGTAAAAAATTAATCTTGTTAAATAATTGTTGAATTAGATTTGATGTCGAGGGGAATGTTTAGCGTTTAAATTGTTCGTGAAGTAGTAAAAAATTAGTCTTGCCAACTAATTGTTGAATTAGATTTGATGTCTAAGGGGAATGTTTAGGGTTTAAATTGTTAGTGAAGTATTGTACCTTTTAAATTGGAGTTGTTATGGAGTAAATGTCATAATAGTTATGAAATAGAAATTGATTGTGTTTAGTAAACTTTCATAGCTATTGAGTGAATATTAGTAATAATTAATACACAATGGGGAGAAAAAAGCTACTAAGCTGTTAAAATTCAGATAGAAGGTGTAATAAAAAAACTTATTGGCTTGACTTTAGTAACTCAATTGCCCCACATCAGTCCCCAACACACACTAAGTACTAGATGGGTGTCTAAATTTTTTTAAAAGAAAAGTTATATGTTAGACTATATTAATGTGTCTACTTTCCGAATTAGGAAATCAGAATTATTGATCGGGTTTACTCTGCAAAATAAAAGTAGGAATCAGAATCATAATAAGATTGTGGGCCCACCATAATTTAGGAATGAATAATGAGAGATTGGTTCCCAGCGAGGTTTTGGGAATGAGTCTCCCATTCCCTAACTTCCAATTTTACTCCCATTTACATTTCAATAATTCAAAATTGCCATTTTAGTAGTAGTAATGATAATATTGTTTTAATATATAATAATTATTATAGTAATAATAGTAGTAGTAATTATTATTATTATTATTACTATTATTATTATTATTATTAAGGATTTTTTTTAGTAATTTGTAACAATCTAATTCATTCTGACTTTAATTTTAAGACAAATAAACATATTAATGACAATCCAAGTAATTCTAATTTCAATTCTTACAGTTTAAGTAAATAATTTATTTTGATTTCAATTCTCTATTCCCATTCTAACCTTTTTTTTTTATTCTTACCCATTCTGATTCAAATTCATTTTAATTTTAATTTAGTAAACGTTACATGAAATTGTCTAACGTTACTGTCTAACGTTACGCCATAAAATTGTCTAATGTTCCTCCTTAGGGACTCAATCAAAGTCATTCGTTCATCATGAGATCACATGGACATATTGCGCAGTGTAGACCATAGGCCTAAATGTTATATAGGCTTATTCCGTGACAAAAGAAAAGGAAAAAAAAAATTAAAAGCATTTTTTTTTACTTCCTTTGCCACATCAAATCATGGGGCAAAATTTTTACAGCAAATAGTATATAAAAGGGCCATCCACAAGTTTAATGACATTTTTCCACAACCCATCATGGCTCCACCAACGAAACATCTTTCAATGCAACAAGCAAAGCAAGGCAACCACCGCACTGAACCGTCTTGAGCTTTTGCCACTTTCCAACATTATCCTCTGCATTCAATCAGCATCCCTCGCGAGTTCCCTGTCTATTTGGTAATTTCCCTGGATATAAAGGGGCAAACTAGTAAACATGATTTTCCCAACAAAGGAACAGAAAAGTCAACAAAGGTATCAGTCTCCCCGTTTCTTTGCCTGCCGGCAATCCAAAGAAAAAGTGCTTCACCACGGAGCAAAGCTGGCTAGATGGCTAAGAAGTCAATTAGAAATCAGAATCACTTTGTGTAGAGTGTTCAGCTGCAGACACTAGGAATAAAAATAAAAAGATGTCCTAAATTAAAAAAATGTACAGAGACAGTGTTCACTTAAGGTCAGCTATAATATTTACTGTTACATTCTATGATTGCACACTAAATTGCTTTATCATCCTAAAGAAATAATGTCAATTTACATAATAATTGCAATACTCTGTGCCAACAGGTCTTTTCATCCCAACCAGGGGCCTTGATTGCAACTCTACTTCATTACTGCAATCCCATTTGCTGGCACAATCTTGCTCCTCCCGTGCCTGGATTTCATCACCTGAGAAACAGAATCAGCACTCAGCATTAGAAACTATACCAGCTTTTGAACAGAAGCGAATTTTGTGGTAAGTCAGACTACAACAGGTGCAGAAGCAGGAAAAATAATTAAAATGAATGGCGTTAGAAGGTTGAAACTCCTGCCTGGGATACTTGACAGAGAGAATTCAGTCAGGCGTTTAACGCAGTCCTTCAGGGCTTGGAGTTCGTTTTCCTTCTCGCCAAGTTTGGATTGAGCCGAATGCAATTCAGATTCCAGGTCCATGATTTGGTTTTCCTGCTGTTTAATTAGCAGATGGGACAATTTCTGATCCAATTCAGATGGTGACACTCCATGACTTTGGTAAAAATCAGAACTCTGCCCTTCCGCTTCATGGAACCCCATTGTTGAAACCTTGGTCCGCACAAAATTTCTCCAATCAATGACAATTGGTAATAATAAAAATACATAATTGTTAGAATTGAATAGAGCAAACCCAATACAGGGCAACCCAAGGTTACGGTGTGCTGATGTATATAAGACATACTTAGCATGCCAAGCTAATTTATGATGTATGTGACCAGAAGCATTGTGTAGCTTATAATGAAGTCACTATTATTCAATTTGTTCATGTTTAAAATTAACATGATGTTATACATGCCTTCTTTACCTATGGCAAGGACAGTATCTGCAACCTTACTGTTTTACTGAAAATCAATGAAACCAATCATTCTCTTGATAATAGGTAACAACCAGTAAGCATTAGCATAAAGCCTGGAAGCTTGAAGATAATTAAAGCCTCTTCATAAAAATTGAGTAATAAGACCACAATATTTCAATTAAAACCTCCATGTGTACATTTATGTTCCCAAATGCAATATAAAGGCTGAAGTCTAAGCAAAAGTAAAATTTAAAAACTATTCTTTTCTAGCCAAAAATAAATTTATTCAACTTCCTACCATAGATGAAAAAGGAAAAAAAAAAAAAAAAGAACTTACGGATTTTCATTCTTTGATGATTATAAAAAAAAATACCTTATGTGTTAAGATGTAACACATGCAACCTAATTAAGGAGAAGCATGTTCATTTGTTTGAAAAAGTTCTATAATTGTATCTGCACATAACTCAAATCTTTGTGATATAGGTACAGATGATGCATCAGTATGTGGGACAAACATTTAAGTGTTAGGTAAATCAACAGTAAGCCTACTGGGACTTACCTCATGCAAATTTAATTTCATATCTTCATGGTAAGAAGATTCTGTAGTGTACCAAGGCAGTTTTTGCAGTTCAGACTCCAGTTCTGCTTCCAGTTTATCCATTTCCAGGACCTCTGTGTCTCGCTCTTCAGTAAGAACACTACTTGTACATTCACCATCATCAATTAGAGGCAAACCTAACACTTTTTGATCATTAAGGTCTCGGTTCCCACTTCTTGACTTGAAAAGCACCGGCTGAGTTTTGTTGCTGCTAATTATCTCCAAGTTTTCAGTTTCTTCATTAGCAGAAGTATGAACTAGCACACTGCGTGATGATTTTCTTCTATGTAGCTCAGATTTTAGTTCCTGAACAACTCTGGCAGTTTCATCCATGGTTGTGTTTAGCTTACTGATCTCAACTTTACTGGCTGACATCATGTACATGATTCCAACGCCAAGTCCCCAGTTGAACAAAGAGCTATCTAAAGAGTATAATACAACATCTAAGATGTTAGACTCAAAACATCGCGAAAACATTAAAGCATATTGAACTGCATTCCGGACAATAAAAGCCACCACACCTGTTAACGTAAACTAACAAAACTAACATGGGTACAAGTCCGCTGTAAACATAGTCAAGTATTTCTTATGAAAACAGAACGTGGTAACAGCTATTAGTTTTTTTAATGTATTTTAGAACTCATAGGACTTGCAAGCAAACATAAGTTCATGAAAACTTGCTCTATGTAGAGTTTTGAGTGTTTTGTTTTCATTGGTACTTCTTGTCCTTGTAGATCTCTCTTATAGTTTAATATATCATCTTTGTTTCTTAGCAAAAAATAAAATAAAATAAAATACTTTCTGGCTTCCCTGAACCATGTGGAAACGACTGAAAATTATGGTTTTTCAACTCCAATGAACTTCAAGACCAATGATTACAAACAACAACAGTAGAAATTTTATCATTAATGAAAGTGTGTGTCCTTTTCACAAGTAGCATTTTTATTATGGAAGGTTCTTTGTACAGAATTTAACATGTAGCACTGATAGGATTTATGGCATGAATAAGATCAATGAAAGCATTAAGGTAGAAACTGTTAGAATCTTCTTGATAAGATTTGATACTTCCTGGCAATCAAACAAAATGATTGACAAGAACAAACATGAGCTTGAGCACATTGTCACGGCAAAAAAAAAAAAGGTATTTTTCCCCTTAGTTAACAGATCAATTGAGCATAATGTAAGGATGATGGAAATAACAAACATGTGCATGATTTGAGATTAAATTATTTCAGCTTTTTATTATCCTAAATGAGTCAATGCATTTAACAAAGTTAAGGACTAAGACACCAACCTATTGACTTTTGCCAGAGGATAAACTTCCATGTATTATCTAAGACACATATAGAACTACTAGCTTAGGTGCCAAATCTGTTGGTTGATTCTCCTGCTGCTTAACATCAACTTTGGCAGCACTTTGTCAACTGCGTTAGCCTATTCTTTTATTAGTGAAGAACACTCCTCTTTTAGTAAAACTCCAGCTGTTTGCTTAGCTAGAGTTTTTTCAGTGCCCAAAATATTCTCTTATTCAATTAGTCTTAGTTCCGTAAGACCATTTTAGAGAACTTTTAAGAAAAAAGATTGTCATATAAAAAATTGCTCTATTCAGAAAGTTTTCTTACTAGCAGCAAATTTCCATCTACTAAAGTATCCTAAAAGCTTGAGATTTCATCCATAATCTAATAATAAAAGAATATTCGTGACCCAGTAAACGCAGTTATGAAATCAACATAAGCAAGTATGAATGGAGCCTATAGCTCCACTTGTGAGTGGAAGTCATGTGAGTGAGTGAAGTAGAGAAGAATGTGAGAATCAATGCAAATTAGCAATAAGCATGCAAATGAAAAACATTAATGCGAATGACATTGTGTCACACGAAGCATAAGTGAATAAATCCACTAAATTGGGAAAGAATTGAGTGTTATAAGAGCCAAAGTGCTAAATAAATAAACATTGTAAATGCTTTTTCTTGTGTGCTAGTGTTAATGCTATTGTGTCTGTGATTAATGAAAGTGTTTACTTAATGAAACTAACATACTAATATTGATTCAAGGCATTGAACAATATAAATGTACAAGTGCACCCAAAGAAAACCATACCAATCGTAAAAACTAATACAATACCTAATTCACAATAAATGTTTTCTCTTTACACATCCACAGCTAATTTGCACACAATCTCACCTTTTTTTTTTTCACTCACTCACATTACATACCAACAAGCAAATCACTAGTTATTCAGACTTCTCTTACCTCAGACTTGCATAAAATGGAGTCATAAGCTCCTATTTATACTTGTTTATGTTGATTTCATAACCAACATTATTGTCTCATGAATATTCTTTAATGTTCAAATGATCGAGTAAAACCTAAAGCTTCTACAATAATTCAAATGGCAGTGACTGATAATTGTGGCCGATTAGAGAAATTTTTAACAAAGATAGCAGTCTGTACATATATATGTTTTGTGAAAGTAAGTCACTTTTACTGCATGGCCACCAAATTATGGCCAAAGTACATGCTTAAGCAAGCATGCAACTTCGACAATAGTGAAGGCATCGGTTTAAATGCATGGTAAGCAAAAGTTCACAAACAAAATGCACCATATAAGGTCTGAATGTAGTAAATTTGCAAGTCAAATTTGTAGACTACAGAGACCTTGGATAACAATAAAAGCAGAGTGCCATTTGTTTTTCGAACACATTAAGCTTTGGCCATTCATAAGAAAACCTTCTAATTTTATAATTTATTGGGTATTTCTCCCATTTGTGTCTTTCCTCAAACTGAGAGAGAGGCCACTATTTAATCTTTCCCGTAGACATTTCCCTCACATGGAGGGTTTTAATGCATAAATCTTTTGTCCATTATATTTCTCCATTTATTTTCTTTGAGTTACATATTTATTTTCTCAATTTTCAATTTACCCTACATGATATGTCCTCAGCTTCCTAGCAGTCGTATCAGGGCTAGGCATTGTGATGTCAGCAGGGTACTCATGATTTTGTACATGTATAAGAAAGTTTTGACACAAAAGCTTTAAAAATTTGCCTAAAGAGTCTTAGTTTTAAGTGGGACCATTCCTCCACCTTTTCTAGGGAAACTTGAGAAACAGAAATTTCAAGCTTTTACATATTCAGCATGGCATTCGACCCAAATGGTAAAAAAAAAATGTAATTTTTTCAATCCCTATCTAGCAAACGAAATGGAAGATGATAAAAAACTAAATTAATCTCAAGACATCATTACATCATCACATTTTCACAGCAACAAAACAGAACATGAAAAGATTATTAAAAATAATAATAATAGTAATAACCTTTAGAAGAAGACGCTCGACGCTCAGCAGAACCGTTCTTGCTTGTCCTCCTCTTCTTCAAGCAAACAGCGACAGCTCTCCTTTTACTCAATTCAACACCACCACCAGCAGATCTTTTCTCACTCTTCACCTTCTTCTTCTCCTTCCTCAAAATTTTGGACCCACTTTTGCCACCAGACGACTCGGGGCTCGAAAACCTAAAGATCCCTTCTTGTTTCTCGCAATTACTAACACACCCAGATGCATTCAAACCCTTTTGAACAACATGAGAGTGATATTTCACATCAACATCAAATGGGTTCCTTTCTTTCTCATTTTGATCACCTTGGATGCCGAAGAGGTACTTGGCCACCAGGCCCGTGGATCCCGCTGCCGCTGCAGCAGCCAATAGAAGTTGCCACATTTTGGTTTTAATTTTCAGATCAAAACAGAGCAAAGATCAGGAGAAATAGAGCAGAGTCCAGAGAGTGAATGTGATGGAGGGATAGGACATTTAATAAAAGAGTTAGGTGCGGTGGAAGACTATCTCTGTCACCTTTGCAATTTTTTCAAAATGATTAATTTGATTACGTTTTTGAGTTTTGTCAAGATTCACATATAAGGTAAGTACAGTCAGACACTCAGATGTTTCCCGCTTTGGCTTCAAGCTTTCTAATTTACAAAAATTTACTATTTATTTATTGAATTGCTCTCTCTCTCTCTCGACTTTTGGCATCACGTCACGTGTGCTTGCTTGTCAATCCAACGGCTCGATATTTCCATTTTTTTTGTTTTTCTAGTTTCTTCAATTACAGCCATCAGGGCGGACGGCACGCGGCATGATATAAGAAAGTACAGACGGCATGGCACCAATATTTTGGTGGAGCGCGCAGCACACGGCACAGCACATAATATTTTAATTACTTGAACTTTTAAGAGTATAGTACGGTTACAGATAAATTAAAGCATGACATGTAAAAAAACTAATAAACATATTTCATATGAAAATAATTAAAAATTTTATGATTTTATAAATAATTTAAAATTAAATATTTTAATATATTTTATTAACACAAATTTTTTAAATTTATTTAATTCTTAGTTTAAAAAAAATTATAATTGATTTATGTTTATAATTTATTAAATAAATAATTAATATAATGATTTTAATAAATAAAATTATAAATATCATCATTTTATAATATATGTATTAATATTATATGGACTATGATCAATGACTCTTTTTAAGTTCAAATTAACAATAAGTTAACGGTTAAGAAAAAATTGTTATTGTTGTTGAAAATATTAAAAAAAGAATTATATTACCATAGGGTTAAACTCAATAATTAATATTATGTTTTCTTACTATTATTAGTTTATTATTATTGAATATAAACTTGAATTTTGAATTTTTTATTCTATTAAATTTCAATAAAGGCACATGCACCGCAAAAAAGTACATAAACTTGAAAAAAAAATGCCAACAACTTAACATGCATTCTTAAAAAAAAAACTTAGCGAGCTTTTTTTTATTAGGCATGGCACGTGTGGGCACAGCATGACTAGTGTCAGGCCGGGCCTAAGTGCCCCCCCCCCCCTCTCAAAAAAAGGCACGACACGAAGCACTTTGTGAGCACAACATGACACGAACACGAGCAAACATGGTATTCCTTTGATGGTCGTTGGCCATCTATATTTAATTATTGCAAGTTCATTATTTATTTGTACCAATCCTACAAATGATTTAGATCTTTTTTGGTATTAAAGTATTATGAATAACTTAAGTCATATATGGTATTACAATGTTGTACCTTTTAAATAACAATTGTTGTAAAAAAAATTATAATTATGTAATAAATATAGATAATGTTTGATTAATATGAATTTTTAATAATAATTTTGATAAAAATAATAAATATATTATAATTTTTCATCATAAAAATGTGAAATTAAATCAACTTAATTTTTAAGTCACAATAAGTAGTATTTACTAGAAAATTTGATACTTTAACGTAAAAATTATTGATATCCACTCTCAATATCATAGAGACCGTTACGATGAGAATTTTGATGAGCTTTCTTAGAATGAATTATGAACCATTTATTATTATTTATTTTTGCTTTTTTTTTGGAAACAAATTAGACAAATGGCGAGTAAATCTTCCCGTTCGTCATTGTTGATAAACAAAATATGGTAACAAGGAAATTTAAAGAATTTGTATAATGTAATGATGGTGAAATGAATATATAAATAAAGATATAAAATTAGCTTCGGATGCAAGTCAATAATCTTGGCTAATAGAGTTGATTCTCTTTTCATGTGAAACGTGGACTCATTTGATTCAAGTGAAAATAAAACACTAATACTACGGATATTTAAACCTAAATTAATTTTGTCAACCTCCCAAAATTCAAACTAATACTTGGAAAGCAATTAATTAATCCCTTGAGAGCCTCCTAATCTATACATTTATTGAGCTAAAAACATGTGAAAGATACAGGTGACACATCTTTAGAACTCATAAGAGATCATAATCATGCCAGAAGAAAATCTTTATTTGTACATAAATAGATTTTCATTAATATTCTTTAAAAAAATCGAATTTGGGAGACCTTTTTCTATAATTTATCAATTTTTAATATGGTTCGGACTTCAGGTTGGCCTATAACCGACCCAACATTCACATTCCCAGTGAAGACATGAAAAGGACTCGCAACTAGAATAGCACATGATATCAAACAGCATTAACGATGCCATTAATTCATGAAAGCAATTTCGAGTAAAAAGTTAAGCAATGAAAGTTATGTGAAACTAGAACATTTTAGATTGGAAATGAATATTATTCATAAGTAAGAAAAATTGACTCTCGCAAGCATCAGATGTTTAAATTAAGATGAATTCTGAACAAGTTCAGCATCTTTCAAAAAATAAGAAACTTAGAATAATCTATAAACCCCCCAGGTGATGCCTAAATATTGCACTATATTATAGTTTGTAAATGTGATAAATCTAGAGAGTGTGGTTTTCTTGTAAAGTGATAAATCTAGAGAGAATGGTTTTGCTGTATCAGTTGTTTCATCTCGCAGAAACTGCTGCAAAAATTATTATATGCCTGTTTAGATGGTCTAAACCCCAGAGCTAGTCCCTCCAGCTAGGTTTTCGTGTGTTTTTCAAAATGAAGTGATAAAAAAGAAAGAAAGAAAGGCACGTATGCTTAATCAGCTTGTTCGGCTTGTCCATGCAAGCTATACCAGAATCCACAACACAAATTTGGATCTACTAACCTGCCAACAAAAACAAGAGCGATTATCAATATCAAAGGGTCTCCCCAAAACAAACAATTTTACAATGGCACATGCATAGTAGGAAGAAATGAAGTGTGACAAGAAAGGTTCTGAGCAACATTTGTAAAAAACAGCAATGCAAATATGCTTATACAACTTCCACAATGATGAACAACGATGAAAACTAAGTGACATTCTGTAAAGTAGTAATAGCAACATCAGCACACATCAAATTATAACCTTGACTTTCACTAAATAAAGAAATTGATGCTTACTGAAACCTACATTCAATATATATGTTATAAGCGCCATTCCTAGTACAAAAAAGGAACAACTCCAACCTCACCCATGAAATTCTATGCGATACTTGTCAACTAAAGGAAACATCACAGAAACATGCAAGTCATCCTCACCATTTGGACCCACCTACATAAATGATTTCTGCACGGAATTACCCTTCCCTGTGTTCATTAAAAGACTCAAACACAGAAATGCTAGTTTCTGATTATAGTCACCTTGCTCTCACAACATATTTTCAAAGATGCATACTGACTTATGGAAAATTCTCTCTATAAAAGTAAGGCACAGTTTATTATCATATAAGTCCCACAAAACATTTCTACCACACGTCCATCCTATTATAGTTCTATCACATTGACTTAAGGAAATTTCTCATTATAAATTTTAAGGCACATTTAATTATCATTTAAGACCGTAAAAAGCATTTCTTCCACACATCACCACTATAGTTCTATCATGTTGTTAGGTAACATTTAAATTGAGGAGAAGACAAAGGGATGACAGGAAGAAGGAAAGGGACAAAGTTCCTTCAACTCATTTGGTTTAAATTAAACCACAAAAGGGAAAGCTTTTCAAGGGATTAACTTCCTTCCAAGTCCACCAAATCATGCAATGAAAATGAAAATGGTAACAAATCTTGTTCTCCCAACAAATTCTCCTATCATTCCTCTAAACCAAACAGATAGATGGAAATAAGTTTTCCATTCTCTTTTACCACATTTTCCTTCCTCCCACTCTTCCTTTCTTGCATTCCTTTCCCCTGCAAATCTACCTGACAAAATCTATAATAGTATAATTCCATGTTCTTGGATGATAAATCCAAGGCATTGAAATTGCACACAAATAAGAATAAGAATCCTCTCTGATCGACATTGAGTCACATGTGCATTTGTACATGGATTAGTTTTTTATTGTTTTACCTTTCATTAGCAATCAATCAATAACATGTATTTTATAGAAGTAAGAACTTAGGTCAGGAGAGAATGTTGATCCCACATTTAAAACTTGTCCATCAATCCTCTCATCATGTGACTTTCCAAAAAAGAATTCTCCATAAAAATATTTCAAGTACTTATAAAATTCAACAGAGTCAATCGGAGGGCCATGCTAAAAAAATAAAAAGACTCAATTTCCATAGAAGACCCACACTATTGCCTTAACATAAATTTCAGATTAGAATTCCACAGGAAGATTAAATTGTCTTTCCAATACTTCATCATTTTTCATTTTGGTTAAAGCATAACTCAAAAGCAGCAGTAAGATATGACAATGATTGCTAAGTAAAATGAAAAAGTAAGCTTTCACTACATGAACCATATCAAACGGCGTTGTAACCTTATAATCAAGCAAATTCATCTTCCATATTGAGAAACAAAAGCAATGAAAAATTGATGTAATAAACGAGATCTTTGCATAAAACCCTGTAACAAATAAAATGGATAAAGGATTTGACACCCTGCCAGATGATGAGGAGAAATACAATTTGATGATCAAAGCAACTTAAGCTCAACATCTCAACATTTTAGGTTGCAGCATCAAGTCATTTCTGTGACTGATACTCAATCCGAAACCTCATGCATTCTTCAACTCATATAAGAGATCCAGAAAAAACCAAGATCTTTTGCTAAAACTCCTGCCTATACAACCAGACAGCACAAAGCATAACCACCGCGATGTTTTACAAACTTGAAAACAAACTTACAGCCACAAACACTCAAACTAGTTTCATCTTACACAATCTATAAATAATTTCCTTCTAGAAACAGCATATAATGCAGAAATAAGGTTGCAGAAATTTTGACAAGGGCCTTCAGGTATAATTAAGCTATTCATTGCTTTATTTATTTATTTATTTTTAAGTTCAACTACTGCTGATACCAATGTGATAATCAGAAACCAAGTTTATTAACCATGACAACATTGAGGCATAAGCAGGTTGAGTCAAACATTATGCATCTCTCCCACATCTTACACGATAGAAGATGCAATCAACCTTGGACAAGGAGGCCAGCAGTGTTATATTTCACCAGCATAGGCAGGTTTGGCCTGATCCTACTGAACTTTATTACCACTTACTTGGGCCTCCCATAATTTCATATTTAAGTGAAATTCACTGTAGCTAACAATGCTTTCCTCAAGAGTCATCAGTAATACAATGGTTTCCATAGGCTTGGTTATCCCAAAAGTAACCACCAAATGCATAAAACTCACAGAAAAGACCCACCGTTGCCATAATTTTCTAACATGAATCTCCCTTAAGCACAGGTTTCATAGCTACATATAAACAATCATACATCAAACACCGTCCACTTTCTATTCTGACTACAAAGCTTACTTTGAAAGAGGCATTAAAAGAAGTTTTAACACAAGCCATGCAACAACGAAATTCCAGAGACCCTAATCCTTCTTTCCGGCCTGTCATTAGAAACTTAACAATCTATGATGTTCACAACTCACACAACGCCTCTCATGATAGTAAACAGTATATGCAAAAATGATATAATTCTGGAACAGTGGTTCAATTAACATCACATTAACATAAAAATCACATCCATTCATTACTATCCTAACCTTCTAGATCAAATTTAACCGCTACTGTAGTGCTATGCATACACGATCATTTAAACAATTCACAACCGAATTCAAATCAGAGCATAACATTCAATCAACGAACTCAAAAGAAAACACAACAGCGACAAAGAAACATAAAAAGTAATCACATACCCAGATGAGATTTCATCAATCAATTGCTTTTAGAAACCTTGTTAGCACTACTTCTAGCAGCCCTGGCATTGTCGTACTCGAACTTCAACGGATCAGGAATATGAGAAGTATCCTTGACATAAAAATATCTCCCAAAAGCACTCTCCTCCATAGCCGGAAAATACGGAAACAACACCGAATTGACAAACCAAAACCATCCAGCTCCGATCAAAATCCCCAAAATAGCCCCAGCAAAGACCTGAGCGACTGTATGGTAACCCAAATAAACCCTCGAATACATGGTCAACACAGCCAAAGTCCAATGCAAAACGTTTGAGAACCACCTGTTTTTAATCCCCCAAAGCCCGATCCCTTTGCAAGTTAAGAGCGTAAAGTAAACGGCGAAAAAGAACATGTACTGGGAGTGACTGGAGGGCCAGCCGTGGGAATCGCACGTTTCCAAGAGCACGCACATCTCGGGCCGGGCCTGCTGGACCGTCGTTTTGATGAACTCGTTGATGAATTGGGAGACTAAGAGGCCGAGAGCGAAGAACATGCCTTGAATCTCGCGGCGAAAGATGAAATGGGAAACGAACCCGCCGAGGCTTATGAAGACGGGGACGAGCGAGACCCAGGCTAAGAAGTGGCCCAGCTGATCGCCCTTTCGGTACCGCACGTGGGTCAGTGTCACGGCCTTCAGTGGCGGCGTGGCCATGGCGGAGTGGGATGGAAGATCTGAGTAAACGTGAACGAACGAATGAATAGTTTGGTAGTAAGGAAATTCGAAACTGAGTGAGAGACGGTGTTTTTTTTTTTTAACCTCTTTGGAGAAACCGTTACGTAGAAATTAAAGCGTGCTATGAAAAGGAAGAAGAAGGCGACGCGTGGATGTCAATTCAGAGAAGGTTTGCTGGTACTGGTTGTCAGTTTCACATGTTCCCCATTTATGTTATTTTTTGTCTTTGAATTATTGGATAAATTGAATTGATATTTATAACTTCCTCTGGTTATATTTGCAGAAAAAGAGACAAAGCGGTTTTTCTCAAGTCCAATGGCTGGTTAAAGTTTATATGCCAGATGACTTATTTTGCACAAGTGCAATGGATTCTGGAAGATTCAGCAAACACAGCCCCAACTAGAGGATATTCGGTTGAATTAATCTTACCACACGAATCATATCTTGATTTGAATATTATCGCTTAATTATCACTTTTGGGAACTTGAACTTTTTAATTTATATTGGATCAGTGTTTCTTCATAAAAATTTGTTTACTATCAAATAGGAAATTAAAAAAAAAATCCACCGTTTTTATTTTTTTAAAAACACATAATTCTTTTTTTGTGTTAAAATTCACTTAAAGTTATATTTTGTTTTACTTTTCCACTTTCGTTTGGAATCCGTTAACAAAACTAACAGAAACTTAAAAAAATAATAATTTTACCCCCAAAATAAAAATTACAATTTCACCCTAAAAATACAAAAAATACTAAGATTTAATGATGAATATCATTATTGGTATATTAATGAAGTACAAAAAAATCTTAACTACTAGAGATTATAATTCAATGAATAATAAAACTCTACTTATCTTAAATTTAATTGATGGTTTGCGAGATTGGGCTATTTTTAATATTACTGTTATAATTTAGCATTCTAATTATAGATTTATTAAAAAAAAAACTTGCATTTGATGGTTGTGGAATTAATTTCTTTATTGACCGATGGGGAAAATAATTAGATTTAATCTGATTATTTTTTGTAATTTTTAAGATAAAATTGTAATTTTCATTTTGGGGGGTAAAATAGTCATTTTTAAAAATTTCCATTAGTTTTCTTAACTGATTCCAAACGGAAGTGAAAAAGTGAAACAAAATATAACTTTAGGTGAATTCTAGCAAAAAATAAAAAGAATTATGTATTTTTAAAAAAGTTGAAAAAAACGGATGAACGGTGGATATTTTCCCTTAAAAAAAAAGAATTGGGCTTAATTTTGTGGGTTTGAAGAGAAACAAGATGGATTATGATTATATGAAGTTGTAATTTAGGGTTGATTTGGGATATTGAGTGGTTTAGGGAGCAAAACTTTAAAATTTAAATTATAGTAGGGAGGGGGTGTATCAAGAAAACGGGTGTCAAAATGAATCATGTTGAGTTCAAAAGTCCAATAACCAAATCTATAATAATAACACAGTTTAAAATACATCCACTTCGTGCCACATTTATCCCTGGAATAACAATTTTCTTAATTGTTTGCATCTTCTTTCTTTATAGAATATGAATAAGTATTGTGGTATTTTCTTTTTACATGCGCGGTTAAAATTCAAATTAACAGCTTACACTCTTTTTTTTATTTACAATTCTTTTATAAGTATTAAAGTATTTTTTGTTTAAATCAATTACACATGAATATGTACGAGGAACTCTATTACAAGAAGCATCTTAATATTTTGTCCTTTTATACTCTTATTTTATCTTTTTATTTAGTTTAATATAGGGATGGCAATGGATTGGATCTGATCCAAGATCCATGTGATCCAAATCCAATCAAAAAGATATTTGGATCGGATTTGGATATCGATATGCGGATCTAAGACAGATTGGAGCAGATCTGAATTTATCTTAATATCTAAATCCATATCCACTCATCTTTTAATTTAATTTTATTTTAAAAATTTCTTAACAATTGTGAAATTATAATGATAATAAATTTTATTCATAGCATATTAGTAGTATTTACCATACATTTAAACTCTTAAAACTTAAAGGTTAGTTTTGTAAATTTAAAGGTTAGCCAGCCCCAAAGCATGTATATGCAATATTCAAATTGGAAGCCAAGTAATATAACCTGGCAATTTATTTTATTATATTGGTCAAATAATTTTTAAGGAATATAGTTATTCATATATTTAGTCAAATCTGGTCATAATAAAAATAATAAAGGACTTAATATAAATCATATTTAATTTATATGTCATTATCTAATATAGTAGAAATGAGGGTAGGTGTATCGTGGATATTAGAATGATGAAGAAAACAATAGAATATTAGATTGATCTTACTCCTGCAATTACTTCTGAATGATATTTTATTATCTTTCTTATTTGTCGTTTTGGTGTAAAAGTATAAGTTACAATTTTTATTATATTTTTGAGAAAAAATATATAATTTATTTGTTGTCAATGCATTTTATCCTTCAATTTTCAATCTAAAAAATTATTACTTTTTTATTACTAAATTTAAGAATTCATGATGGATCTAGAGCAGATTTGGATTTTAATTTTTTTTCGGATTTGGAGCATATATAGATATTTCTTTCTTTCTTGGATCTGAATATAAAGCGAAAAATATGAATTCATGACGGATCTGGAGCAGATACAGATATTAATTTTCATTATGGATTTGGATCTGGAGCTGGAGCAGAGTAGATCCAATCCATATCTGCCCCATTACTATCTCTAGTTTAACATCTCTTACAAGTATACTATGTGGTTGCTATTGAATTATATGTTCCACGTAAAGAAATAATATTAGTCTTGATAGTTGATATTCTTTATTTTATATATTTAATTATTTTTTAATTTTTTAATGCTAAGCTTCAAGAAATAGTAAAGAAATACATAGAAATTAAAGATTACATCTTCAATATTAGCAACATAAAAATTATAAATTTATCCGTAACATTAACCCAAAAAAAAAAGATATACTAAAATTTTGTTTTTGTTTTCAAATTTTTTCCTTCTTGTTCACGTCTCTCCTCTTTAACATTTATTCCATTTCTCTTTTAACAATTTTTATTGTTTAAGTGAATCAAAGTTTTTAGGATTAAGCATTGCAAATTATTAACAAAGTAGTGAAAAAGTGAGAAAATTTATGTGAATCGGACACCCTATCCAGCATAGCCTGACATTTGGATTCATGAAATGGCACATAAGTTTTTCACAAAAACATGGTAAACACTAAACATTTGTTTTTTTTATGGACAATTACCAATAGCTTTAAGAAGGTTGAGCTTTGCACTATGATGAATCGTCAATTGAATTTGATTCTATTGAAATTAAACACATTTTTTTTTAATTTAAAGATCACATATTTTATTCCTTAAAAAACAAATTTTATTTGTACTTAATATTAAAAAATTGAAAATCAAATCACTCAACTGCTCTATGCAAAATTTTGATTCCAACTTTAACATCACATAGATTACAGGGTTGATTGGCAAATTTTATTTTCAATTTGAATTCATTCTTCTTCTATATTGTATTTAAAAATTTTAGCGCTTCATTCTTCTTCTATATTGTATTTAAAAAATTTAGTGCAAAAATTATCTTTGTTAAAAAAGCGTATTTTAAAAAAAATTGTTAAAGAAGTATGAATAAAATAAGCTCTTGCTCAAAAATTCTCTTTTGGTGCATGTGGATATGATAGTGTTGATAATTGCATAAGAAGAAGAAAAGAAAATAAAAATAGGAAAAGAACAAGTGCCAGATGAAATTTAATAAAGTTTTGGACAGAAGATTATTTAATATTTATAAAAAAATTGTAAATAAAAGTGAGTATAAAGTTTTCAATGACGATTAATATTTGTCAAGCATAAAAGGCAAAAGTGGGGGTCTGGTCTTGAAAATTGTAGAAACTATTACGAAATGCACTAAAAAAATCAAACAAAATAACATTGTTTGTATTTTCAGCTCTCTAAATTTCTAGGCTCGATTAACCTATTTTCAAATTTACAATTTTTATTATAACAATCTTTATCAAGTATTTTTACCACATAAATTGCTACGAAACATTAGTTCATACCTAATCTCAAGATTCAAATGAAAATGAAAATGAAGTATTCACATCAAACATAATAAAAATTATTTTATAACTTTAATTCTTTTATTAATTTGTGTGTCTTTCAATCAATTGTGACAAAATTCATTAATATACACAAATAAGTTAACGAAGAAGAAAGAGCAATAATATATGAAGGAAATTAAACCTTCACAATGCATTATAAGAGCTTGAAGTCTTGAACACATGACTTCACAATTGTAAGATTTGGGTTCTAATCACTTATTGCGACTTTCACTTAACGGTGATATAATTTGATTAATTGACTATTATTGTTAAGGATACTTTGGTAACTTCATCGTATCCCACGCATATTCATGAAATTACTTTTTGGGCGAGCAAGGCGCGGGGGGTACCATCGTAAAACTAGAAAACGCCAGGGGCTTTCTCAAAAAATATCAAGAATCAAAGGCGGAAGAATTTTGGCGCTTGGGCGCGTGAAAAAGCGATCGATCGTTGCATTCTGGGGGCGCTTTCGAGTTTACATTCAAAAAATTTTCACTTCAACTTTCTTCGCGTGAAGATACAGCCTCGTAGGTTCCTCTTTTAATGGCTGACGATAGCTTGAATCATCACAAAAGGGACCCTATCAAGTCTTCAGGTAAGTGCCCTGGCCCAAAACCTTGGTACTAGGTTTTCTTATTTGTCGATTTCTTTTTTATTTTTTCTGTTTGTTGCCGCGAAAATTACAAAAAAGAAGAATTAGAGCCTGGCTTTTGACATTGTCTGAGGTTTGATAGATTATGGAGAACTCACTACGAGTTGCGCAAGTAGTTAAATTCGGTAATGACAGTAATCAATGTGATTACAGTAATTGATGGGGCTATCAAACGACATGTCGTTCAATAACGGAAAAAGAAAAAATGAAAATTATTATGAAGCTGTGTTCTTTGCTTGTGAAATGCTAATTCTGTTATTGGGTTTCTAGTTGGGAATGTTGCGGCACAACGGCGGAGGCAAAATGCTGTTACTGTGGGGAAGGAAAGAAGGGAATCGTTGGTTCGTGCGAAGCGCTTGTGTCGAGTTGGGACTAGTGCTGATGGTGAAGTTTCCTCTGACAGTGATATGATGGTTGATGAGGAGCAATCAATTTTGGAGATGCAGACCTCATCAGCTGTGGAGGAGTTGAAGTCCGCTGTTGCATATCAGTATGTCAACAATATATTTACAAATTATAAGCTGAGACATATAGTTGATTTTAAAGGATAATGTAGTGCTTAATCTTGGTTTCCCATATCTAGCGTTACTGTAGTTGACTGAGGCTGAGTATGGTGGTGTGGATTTAATATATATTGAAGGATATGGTTGGGCAAATAGTTCTTCCTGCTTATTTTTTTTTCCTAACTGTATGCCTATCGTTTTACCTGTTGCTTGTTTGTGTATTAATGAAACAAGTTCTTGTTTGTGTATTGTTTGGGAAGTTCAAGCTTTGTGCTGGATCCAAACTTATATGCTTTATGATCTGTCTTTATATGTCATATTTAGTTCTATTGCTCAAAAAAAAAAAAATAAATTGTTTAGCTTGGTCAGAGGACATAGTGGAAGTTACGACCTTAGGAGTTCAGAGGGAATCTCCTGAAACATTTTAGTGGAACATGAATAAAACTATGGGAAACATAATAGGAGGTAACTGTTTGGACATTGTTGGGAAGCCGCAAGTGCATGAATGATACTATATATTAAGGACTGGTATAGCATATGATAAACCTCATGGGAAATAACTTTTCCGCTGATATTATTGAATGATTTAGAAGAATTTTATGAGCAAATATTTTGCAGTCATGTACTTCTGGGAAACGAGCTCCTTTAAAAGTGCAATGTGTTTTCTCAAATTATTGCAAGCAATTATTCTAGAAAGTAGTTTGCCTGTTGAAGGAAAGCTGATTGTGGCTATGAGAAATTTTATCTGCATATATAATCAGTTGTCACATAGCTTACTTTTGTAGTGTATCATCATGATGATCTTTCATCCATACGGCTTGGTTCTTAATTCTGTTGTTGAAAGTTTTACCAACTCGATCTTCACTCTCCAACTCTAGAGGGAAAGGGGCAATGCAGAAAAGGGTGAATGCCCTTCGTGAACTGAGGCGTTTATTGTCAAGATTTGAATTCCCGCCCATAGAAACTGCTCTTAAAGCAGGAGCTATACCCGTCCTTGTGCAGTGTCTTGCATTTGGCTCTCCAGATGAACAGGTCTGAACACTTTGTCCTGTTTGGTGGTTTCTTTGCCGTATTTTATGAATACATTTAATTCTTGTCATTCTGAGCACCAAATAATGGCAGATTTTTATGCTTATTATATCTCTTTTTTATTATTTTCTTTGGGTATTGTAAAATGGGGAAAATGGGGACAACCGTGAACATGTATGTATCATTACCTGATAGGTTCCAAGTATCATTTAGTTGGCTCTTCCAAATACCGAGCTATCCTAAAGCAGTACTGAGTGATTATTTATTATTGTATCATACTCAGCCATAGACCTCATAGTTAAACATTATGCGTCTAATTCTCCTTTTGTTTCACCAATTGTGGTTATCGCTGGAAAAAGATTTAAGTGAAATGTACAACTTTTGCACAATTTTTTACTGTTGTGTATGAGAAACTGGCAACTAGTAACCGGGGATTAAGTGAAGAAAAGATAGTTGTTTGGCAATAAAGATAAGCATCAGTGATACATGGTGATGGTCACTGTCAGCAATGAATTATGACCTATATAGCATCAATAGTTGTCGGTGATAGATTGATAAAATTGACAGTTTTCAAAGACTGATGATGATCGCCAAATACAGTCTTTAACACACAATGGTCATTGTTGATGATAGTCAGCATTGCTGCCATTGAAGTTTTTGTCTTAACAATCTTGGTTGGTATACAATGGTCATTGACGAGGCACTCATTTGGTAACAGTGGAAGTTTTCCACAAATTTTAGGAAATGAATTACAGCATCTTCTATTAACTTTTTCTTTTTCCCAATGCTGTACCAAACTTCAATTTACTTTTTCATGAAACTAAAGAATCTAACATATGCATGTTTATTCTGATTATGCTGTTTTTGTTTTCTATGCAGCTCCTTGAGGCAGCTTGGTGCCTTACAAACATTGCAGCTGGAAAACAAGAAGAAACAAAAGCTTTGTTGCCTGCACTACCATTGCTTATTGCTCACCTGGGAGGTACAAGTTGACTGGTGCATTTTTCTCCTTTTGATATTGAGGAAGAATTTTACGTCTACTTCTTCCAATTTTATACTGCTTCAATGTTTTGCTGCTTTAGCTCATATTTAGGGAGGATGTGATGAAATCAAATTAATTCTGACCACTTTTTTCATTGTAAAACCTGCATATCTTTCCTATATACTTGTTATTGTTACTTAATTGTTCTCTTATAATCTTTTAGGTACCAGACTTATTTAGTTTCTCAGTTTCTTTAAATTGTATGGCAAAAGATCACTTGCATTGCTTTTGTGCAGAAAAGAGTTCCTCGCCTGTTGCTGAGCAGTGTGCATGGGCATTAGGAAATGTTGCTGGTGAGGGAGAGGAGTTCAGAAATGTTTTGCTATCCCAAGGGGCCTTACCACCTTTGGCAAGAATGATGTTGCCAAATAAGGGTTCAACTGTGCGTACAGCTGCTTGGGCATTGTCAAATCTGATCAAGGTTTTCATCTCTTTCTTAATAAAAATAATTGTACATATGAATGTGTATTGTTGTAGTTTGAATGATGGGTAAACACCCATGGTTGTGTTTCTATGTACATTACCAGTCTTTTTCAACTTCCATTTACAATATATTGGTGGATTAGGTTCTTTTTGTGTATGTGCATCCCTGGTAGAGTATTTGGCTTTCGCAAACTCAATATACAACCTAACTGCAGCATGTCTGGATGTAGGGACCAGATCCTAAAGCTGCAACAGAACTCATCAAAGTTGATGGACTTCTGGATGCAATTCTCCGTCACTTGAAAAGAGCGTAAGTGGGAAATTATCTCTTTGGATTCATAAAAGTAATTACATTGAGTTCTGGCTTCAGATCAGTGCTGTATACATAATTTAGACACACATCCCCAATTCCTTTTTGGCAGTTCTGATTTTTATCCATACATCCACATTGTCCATCTGAGATATACTTTGCTTATGCCATTAGTGTCAACCCTATCCTAGTTTATGATATCCATACAGTATTCCAATCTTATGAACAAAATAATTTGATGGTTGAATTTTTTGTATCCCAGACTAAATTGCTGAGGAAGCTAAAACTTATTATCTTTTTGGGAGAGGGCTAGTGAATTGAAAATAGTGGGTTGATGAAGTTGTCCTCTTTATATTGTGGATGTCTGGCCAACAAGTTTGTCTACACTATGTATTCTCTCAGTGTCTTAGATGATGTAATTGTAGTTTAATGCTGTTGCAAGGGGTTATTTTCACTTGAAATGGAAATATAATTTCTAACCAAAAAACATGATGCTGAAACATGAAACTTAAATACAATCCAGAGTATTGATGCAAAACTTATTAATCTTTCCTACTAATTTCAAATATTAACTTTAATGTTGATAAATGTTAATATAGATGTTCTAAATTTACTTGTATCTCCTATTTCCCTTATCATTTGAGTACAAGTATGTCTGACATTTTGGTTGTGAAGTCCCTTTTCTTAATGTGTGATGTGTCAGTCGTGTACTTTTATACTAAGTCCAAAAAAATTAATCAATTTGAGATCAAATTTATTGAAACAAGTTGCAGATCAGTAAAGCAATATCTGAGAACAAGATTAGAGCAAGAACTAATTAGTTGAATGCATACACAATCAAAGAAAAGAGACAGTTTACGTGGTTCAGTGTACAAAGCACCTACATCTGCGGCCAGAAAAAAGCAGCATTTGCCTCAGTTTTATTAGTTATGAAAGTTAAAGAGTCTTCTACTATTACAAGGGAACAAATCTTTTCTGTAGAACTTTCGTTGAAACCCCCTAGATTCCCCAGAAAACTCACGTCTTGTACTCCTGTTGATCAGCCCCTTCAATATGCCCAGAAAACTACAATCCTAAGGCAAATCCAAAGTTGGTCCTAACTAACTTTACATAACTGTTTCTAGGCTTATAACATCCGACCTAATATGCCACAAAGGCATAACAATTAACATCCTAACAGAATTCAACTATCCTAGGTTTAGATGTACCATGTCAGGTTAGTTTCAGAGATCTGTTCTCCATGGTTGCCATCTTGCCTGTGGGTATTTTGTGCTTCTTGGTGCATTTTATTGGATGATTGCTCACCTTTTTGACTGTCTTTGTTCTGTGTGCACAATGTCTAGTTTGTGATGCTTTGACCTTCAAATGCCTAGGCCTCCGGGCTGGTGCTATTTTATGCTCTTTAAACAATCCATAAGGATATTATATTTTAAGGGTTTTTGCAGTTCTTACAGAATTTATGCGTGGGAAGACTTCTATGAGAAAATAATTAGCTTAGAGCTCCTTTCGTCTTGCCAGAATCATCTGCACTTGACTTTAATTAAGAAATATCCATCATATTTCTTCCATTTTCTGATAGAAAGAGTCAGTTTGTTGCTCCAATTACTTGTTTCTTATGAAAAAATTTTAGTCTTTTAACTTTTATGTTGAAGTAGACTGAAGTTTGTGTTTAATCAAATGAACTGTTAATTTCAGGGATGAGGAATTAACAACGGAGGTAGCATGGGTAGCTGTGTATCTCTCTGCCCTTTCAAATGTAGCTACCAGCTTGCTGGTGAAGAGTGGTGTCCTACAATTACTTGTAGAAAGATTGGCAACATCAAATAGTTTGCAGTTGCTGATTCCGGTAATATGCAAAATGAGTAATCACCTCCTTTTTGAATAATGAAACTATATATTTTTCCTGATTAATAAGTGCATTTCTTTTATTTATTATTATTTTTTTCTTTCATGTTTAGCATATAAAGTTTAAGATGACAAATCTTCTGCTTCTTCACTTAACATGCAATGGTTGCCTAAAATATTTTTGAGGCTGTCGTTTACTTCTATGCATGGCATTACAAATATACTAATTCATAATGACCTTTTATGTTGTGTGGTGGCTGCTGATAATGTTTGCTTTAGATGCCATTTGCTTACAAACTTCTTGTGTTCTAATTGTGGTGCTTGATTTTTCAATTTAGTTGTTGAAAATCAAACTGAGGTTCTGAAAACTACATCCCACATCACTAGCGACAGAGTTCTTGGACTAGTTTATAAGCCTTGGGCTCTCCTAACTAAGTAGATGCATTTTGGGTTGCAAAGCGCAACAACAAAACCATGATGGGATGTGTGCCCAAAGCAAATAATATCTACTTGGTTGTTGGGCTTGGGCTATTATAATTAGTATCAGATTGACTCGTGACCTGATGTGTGGATAGATATGTTAATGATATGATGTCATTCTGTTTTGTTCATCCCACATCGCCAGTGAGAGAGTTTTTGCACTAGTATATAAGCCTTGGGCTCTTCTAACTAAGTTGACGCGTTTTGGGTTTTAAAGCCCAATATCAAAACTGTGATGGGCTGTGTGCCCAAAGCAAACAATATCTACTTAGTTGTTGGGCTTGGGTATTACGAACAGTATCAGAGAATTCCCATCTAGAAATGTGCGGACCTCGCATCGCTTGGGAAGAATGTAAGGAAGATTAGAATTAGGTCTATGCCAAACTTTTAGGCTTTGTGATTTTGTTGCTAAGAAATATATAATTGAAGTATTCGAGTAACGCACAAGTCACAAGTAATTTTGAGGTTTAGATTCTTTTGAACATAACTAAAAGTGAATTTTGGGGATGAAATTCTTTTAAGGGGGTAAGATTGTAATACTTTAATTCTCTTAAGAGTATTTTGGTATTTTTATTTCTTGGTGATCTTTATAACCAAGTATAAAAAGAATAAAATGTCTTGCCTTTTCCAATAAAGAGAGAGAGAGAGTAATCAGCTAAGAGAAAGAAAGAAAGAAGAAAAGAGAAAAGAGAAAAGAGAATAAACATAATTCTTTTTATAAAAAGACTTATAAGAACATCGCATGTTCATGCTTATGCCAATGAACTTTCATACACAATTATGCCCATGTACATAATCACGTTTAACACATAACAACACATCACATAACCACATGGGCAAAATCTTATGAATTCATATTCGTACATATCAAAAATATGCTTTTCAAACATGTTAAGCATATACATATTGTTTATTATGATTCATTTAGAAGTCTAGTTTACTTACTTCTTGGCATCCACATGTAATAAATGCGTACAGATATCATCGGACTAAAAATCATTAATAAAACTCTCAAAAGATATAACCAAGTCCTAATCATAAATTCCAATGTCCTCAAATTTTTCATTTTAAACATCTCCTAAACTCAATATTAAATACTTTGAATATTTGATCTCCAAAATAAAACAGCCCATGTTCTCTGATTTTTAATAAATTGTTACCTTATTGGGAAAATCTCGAATTTTACAGAGCATATGTTGACATATTGGAAATTCATTGGTAGAAAGTTCATAGCTAAATTCCTTCAAAAACTATTGAAAATAATTTATGTTTCAGACATCATCAATTCTGTCAAACAGTTTTCTGTTTTGAACATACTTGTTTTAAAGATATAAAACAATTTATTGTTTTATCATAAGATCATGAAAATTTCCAGAATCTCACTAGACATATATAAAATTTATTGGTCCAAATTTTATAATTTTTGAAGAAGTCTAACAATGGTAAAATAATTTCATAATTCATTTTCTTCACTGAAATCAGAAATTTTCAGGTTTTTATACTTCAGTGCAAAAAAAAAAAAAGAACATAATAAATTTTGAATTCTTAACCACTAAGCTTGAAACAAGTTTTAAAACATTCTTGAACATGTCAAGTTTAACATATTCAAAATCGAGAATCAAATTAATTTGTACAAATTATTATGATTTTCTAAATAGCTCACTGTCAGCATATTTTCTGCAGATTCTTAAGTTCTACTTCTACTACAATTATCCAATCATGCTTCTCTATAACAATTAACATAGATCAAGAATTGAAATTTACCTCCAATCTTCTCTCAGCGCAATATCCATTTCAAATAACACAACTTGATCTCATGTGTTGCTCATGGTCGAGTCAAGAAGAAGACTTTCTTTTTCTTCTCTTTTTCTTTTATTTTCTCTCTTTTCTTTGTCTGTTTTCCTTTTCTTTCTTCTTTTTTTCTTTTTCTCAACTGATCGCACTCTCTCTCTCTTTCGTTAAGGTTAAAGGCAAGGTATCGTATTCTTTTTATACTAGGGTACAAAGATCACTAACAAATAAAAAAGACCAAAATGCCCTTAGGAGAATTGGAGTATTACAATCTTACTCCTTAAAAGAATTTCGTCCTTGAAATTTACTCATTCTCCAAATACCATGTCTCTGTAGAGAATAACATCTTCTGGTTACCATTTATTACGTCATCTTTCCCGCAGTATGTTGATGTTATGTAATTGAACAGTACTGCAGCTAATTTCATTATGAGCTGTTGTAACGCTAATATTTTGATAACTTTTGATTTTCCATAATGTGGATTGACGAGCCTAGGAGAAGAGGATAATATAGTTTCATGATTGAACTCACTGTAAATGCATTTTGTAATTTACTATTTCCAAGGATCATTATCACCATCTTCAAGTCATGGTTGCATTTGTTATGTGTTATCTCTTTGAGCAGTATTTTAATCTGTTTGTATCATTGCATAGTTTTGCAGCTCATATTGGTAGGAGCTGTTTTAAAGATAAGTTATTGATTGATCTGTGGTTTACCGACAAATAATTTTCTTCCTAGGTGCTGCGAAGCTTAGGAAATCTTGTGGCTGGCGATTCAAGCACAATTTCTGATGTTCTTGTTCCAGGACATGGAATAACAGGCTAGTTAACTACGTGATGGTTGCTAATGAGAATTTTGTATTGTTCAGTACATGTTACATGTGAAACTTTAACGTAGATGGAACATTTACAGATCAAGTTATCGCAGTTCTAGTGAAATGTTTGAAGAGTGAGCACAGAGTCTTGAAGAAGGTAAATTATTACTATTATTTTGGGTAACTAAATTAGCTTTCATCTCCAGATCTCTCAGCAGCTTTATTATCTCGGCAGGAAGCAGCTTGGGTGCTATCTAATATTGCTGCTGGTTCTGTAGAACACAAGCAATTGATACATTCTAGTGAGGCTCTGGCATTGCTACTGCATCTTCTTTCAACATCACCATTTGACATAAAGAAGGAAGTAGCGTACGTTTTGGGCAACCTCTGTGTCTCACCAACAGAGGGTGAAGGAAAGCCGAAATTGATTCAAGAACACTTGGTTTCCCTTGTTGGTAGAGGGTGCCTTTCTGGTTTCATTGATTTGGTTAGGTCTGCCGACATAGAAGCTGCCAGACTAGGCTTACAATTCATGGAGCTGGTAAGGGAATATACTAGTTTGTTTAACAATTTATGGACTCTCACTTTTGTTCCCATTGCCTTTGGCTTGTTTATTTTGTCACTGCTATATGGTCTAGGCATATTTTAAATGGCATACTAACATTTTACTGAGAGTGAGGCAAGTTTACTCATGCATCATGCTGCATTATCCAAGTCAATTAGGGAAAAATTGTAAAATTCTGGTGATGGATATCATTATGCTAATGCCATGTAATGGTGAAAAATGCTTCGACAGGGATGGTAGGTTGGTTCATGTCACTCTCAACATTTTTATTTAATTACTGAAAGTCCTTCGGCATTGAACATTCAGCTCTGGTCCTTCGTATTATTTTGGCCTGTAGGTTTTGAGAGGGATGCCAAATGATGAAGGCCCAAAGCTTGTTGAGCGGGAGGATGGAATTGATGCCATGGAAAGATTTCAGTTTCATGAAAATGAAGACCTGAGAAACATGGCAAATGGTCTGATTGATAAATACTTTGGAGAAGACTATGGGCTAGATGAATAGGTTGAACGACACAAGGATTAGCTATGCTCCCCAGTACACTGCTTCTTCTCTTACTAATGTTTACGTAACTTTTTTTCATGCATTGTAAATCAATGGATGGATGTTGAGGATTCATTCATAACGACATCTTTTTAACCAGATGTGATAATTGATGTTTGTAATGTTCATGCTCTAGTCTTTAGACGCTATTGTGTAATATGTTCTGACAGGACAAGTAAAATTTTTAACTCTCCTTTAGATGTGTGAGATGTATTGGAATAGCTTTTGACCTTTCAATGTTTACTAAATTACATCTCTAAGTTTATGCGTTCTCCATGCTTTGCTTCATGGTTTTTATGCTCTAATAAAGAATCAAACATATTTTTGTTATATGAATTATAATGTCAACTGCTTCTCTGTTTGTGGGCATGTGTTCTCATAGTTGCCCAATTTTGTTATGGAAGAAACTCTTCCACTGCTTAATAGCTGTTGCTGGATCAAAAGCTAAATGGCAGCCAATTGCTTGTAAATGAAATGATAATATTGAGACAGATAATTGAGTACAAAGAGTTTTATAGTTATTCCCTTGTTGGCTTGATTATTATCATTCTACTCCTTTAACTTTCAATTCTTTATATTATTTGCATGTATAATGTTGATACTTCCCAATTAAATTTACAATACATTTTCAGCATCACTGCGCTCAAGTGCAAGAAGTATACTATTCCTTATACTCTTCATTTTATCTATTTATATAATCGAATTATTATTATAAGTATGCCCTGTGGTTACTATTAAATTAGATCTTATACATCAGAAAATAAGGACGATAATAACATTTCCATGTTTATTTTCTCATAACATTACTGGCAAAGTTTGAAGATGAAGGATTAGAGGATCAATCACTGAATCCAAAATGAAAGTATCCTTATCAATTAACAATCGCCTATTCACTTTTTATTTGTTTTATTTGTATCCTTTTTATCATGAAATTTAAAAAATGTTTGCTTGATTATAGATATACTAGCTATGGCAAGGGGAGTAGGGGTGGGCGTGGCTCGGTTCGGTTCGATTTTTTACTAAATTTTTCATAATCGTTCGATTACGATTATTTTAAAATCATAATCGCGATTAATCAAATTACCGAAATAATTAAATACTCGATTAATTGAAATAATTCGATTCGATTTGATTATTTCGATTATGGTCCTATTTTAGATTTTTTTAAATTGAAGTAATTTGATCTCAAAGGTATTTTTCTTTTTTTCCCATCATCAACCTCCACCTCTTACACTTCCTCCTCATCATAATTTTCTATTCTACACAAACACATGCAATAACATTAATCAACCTTTTTTTTTCCCAATCCAACAATCCCAACTCGCTTACCTCCCAGCTGAAATTGGCAATCACCAAACATAAACTTCAGTTTCAAAAGCAGTAATACACATCGGCACCTCATTCATAATATTAATCATAACCTTTACATCTTGTTTTCTCATAGTCAAGAGAAGAGGAAAAATAGAAAAACGAAAAGAAATATAGCAAAAATTTAAAAGCAAAAGTTAGCATCCATGAGATCCCAATCATAACTAGTACATTATGAATTCCAAAAGAGGATAATTGATTGTGCATATATTTTCTCATCACAGTCCTCTTCGGCAAACAAAAATAGATAGATTGGATTCCCTTCCAATTTGATATATTGATGCTTTGATATGATACCATTTAACTCAGTTTTCAATTTTCGAATTACATAAGATTTAATAATAGTCGTAGTTATTCACTTATTCTTTTCAAAAAAACCAAAATTTACAAGTTTTTGCGAAAGGGAAAAAAAATTAGATCTCCTGCTAAAAGATACTAATATTCAATTGACGCTATTGAAGCTTGTACCAATGTCCTGAAGCTTGTACCAAGTGTATACCAGGAAGCATACCCAATTTAGTTGTTTTTAATGCATGAGAAGCAGTATTAATAACTTTCTAGTCAAACCCAGTACGAATTCAAAACCACATTCGTTTTCCAACACTTGCTCCCACCAAGTCAAACCCAATACGAATTCATGTATAATTACCTTTTCACGCCAGCAGCAGCTCAAGTTCTCTGCAAAAACAGCTCAAGCTCAAGCAGCTCAAGTTACCAGCAGCAGCTCACAACAGCAGCCAGATGGCAGCAAGGGAGCACCGTGACAGTAGCAACAGTTGATAGTAGGTGATAGTGGCAGGTGACAGTGGCAGCGGGGACGAGAGTCGGCGATGAGCAGCGGTAGTAAATCATATTCGTGAAGGATGAGTAGCAGCAGCAGCGGGGACGAGATTCCAGCGGTTAAAGGGCTGCGGCTTCGGTTTTCGGCTGAAGAGTGAAGTCTGTGAAGATCAGAAGATGAGAAGAATCAAGAATGTGTTAAATTAGGGATTGTGTAAAATTCAATTTGCGTTCGGTACTTCAGTTTTTTCCTGTGGTCGGTTCAGTTTTTCGGTTTTTTTTAAACCTAAAATTAAACCGACTGATTTTACTACTTATGTTAAATTACTATTTCAGTTTTTTGGATGTAAAAAAACCACAAAAAAACCGAACCTAACCGAACGGTTCGGTTCGATTTTTGATTAATCAGCTTTTTTTGCCCACCCCTAAAGGGGAGGGACCGCTATTCCTATACCTATTTCTGATGTTGTACATATATTCCCGCCCTCTCTTCATCCTTATCGGAATTGCTTGAAGGGAAGGGATGGGGATCCTTGAGGGTTTCTGCTATTTGAATAACTAATGCGTTTTTAGTTTTTGAATTTAATTTAATGATATTAAAATAAAAATAAAATTTGACAATATATCTTAAATTAATATTAATCGATTACAAAAGTTATACTACAAAATATAAATCATCATAATAACTTTATAATCTTATAATAAAAAGAAAAAGAAATTATTTTTATGTCAATAATGAAATAAATAAAATGTAATATTTTCAATTAAAACATTTATCTCTTGCGTCTCTTACTTCTCATATGTGTGGATCGTGGGCTTGTGGGGTTGTAGGCTTTGAGCTATGTTAAGTATAAATTGCATTAAAGTTTTTAAATTAACTAATATTTGTATTATTTGAATAAATGTTTGATATTTGTTACTTACACCAATATTTAATATTTTACAATTTAAATTTATTATTTATTCACTAATAATTCTAGAAATATAAAATTAAAATTAAAAACTAAAATAAGGAAATGGAGAGGGGATGAAGATTTCATTTCATCCATGTCTCTTACTTGAATAAGAAATTAGGTAAAAAATCATTTTCATCCCTTTTCCAAATAAAAAATATAAAATCATCTTCGTATTCTTCTTGAATGTAGAAAATCCTTAAGGACCCCTGTCCTCCTGGAAATTTCTGCCACCCCTAAGATATATGGACTTTAAGCATATATTATACATGATATGAACAGAAACAGTAAGGATTGATGAGAGCTTTAACTCATAATATATTTTGAACCTAAGATGGATTTTTTATTTACTGCATTTATTGTTGGATTGATTTTCCTTTGTTAGGAGTGAGAAACCCTTGATAAGTGATTTGTTTACTGTATTTTATTTCGAGATTGATTTTCCTTAATTTAAAGGGAGAAATCCTTGACAATGATTTGTTTACTATAATTCTTGCAGGATTGTGATTTTCTTCCATCAAGGATGAGAAAAGCTTGACAAGTGATTTGTTTATTGCAATTCTTTTGGGATTGATATTAGCCACGAGCTTTCACGGCGATTTTATGATCCCATAAGTGTATTATACTCTCAGTTTTGTTGTTTATAACTTCTCTTGCAAAACGGCAGCGTTTCAAACTTCAAAATAGATTAATGAATGGGTGTGAGGCAAAAGATCACTTAAGCACTAAACGACATTAATTGGAGTCATTTCAAGCTTGAATTAATTGAAGCTGTCATGCGAGTAAGCACTCATTATTTAAGTGAAGCCCAGTTCGTTATAACTGCCTTGTGTATTCGTGTCAAACACTTGTACATTCTGGGTTGTTGAAGCTATTGTGAATCTAGTTTGTAAGTTGAGTTTTCAAGGTAATTTTGAGATCGCTAATGAGCCGAGTCGGCACCAAAAGAAGGTTCATGCGTATTCGTGTCAGTGTTGTATCACGTTCATTATGTGTTTCATATCGTGCCGTACTTAAAAAAAAAAACCTAATAAGAAAAAAAGCCTAATAATTTTTTTTTTTAATTTTTTAAAAGCGCATGTTAAATTGTTAGCGTACTTTTTTCAAGTTTATGTACTTTTCTTAGGTTTATACCTTTATTCAAATTTAATAAAATCAAAAATTTAAAAATCAAGTTCATATTCAATAATAATGAACTAATAATAGTAAGAAAATATAATATTAATTACTAAGTTTGACCTTATAATATTAAAATTTTAATAATAATAATAATAATAATAAAATTTTTTTCTTAAGAGTTAACTTAATTGTTAACTTGGACTCACATAGAGTCATAAATCATAGTTCACAATAATATTAATGCATATTTATAAAATCATGATATTTATAATTTTATTCATTAAAATTATGATATCAATTATTTATTTAATAAATTATAAATATAAATCAATTATCGTATTTTTTAAACTAAGAATTAAATGAATTTAAAAAATTCAACTTCAAGTTATTTGTAAAATCATAAAATTTTAAGTTTACTTTCATTAAAAAATAAAACGTGCTTATTGCGGGCTCTTTTATCATGTCGTGCTTAGCCCATCTATAATCGTGCCGTGCTTTAAAGGCCCGCGTGCCTAAAATTTTAAGCCCGGCCAGGCCTGCGTGCATGTCGTGCCGCGTTGCGTGGCCCACTGAAACGTGCTTGTGTTGTACCGTGCCATGTGCCGTCCGGCCCATTGGCCATCTCTATTCGAGACGTTTCGAGAGTAATTCGGAGAGAGATTAGAGAAAGAGAAAGTGTAATCTTATTCTCAAGAGTCTTGTTCATATAGCTTTGCATCTCATTCCTTGAATCATCAATGAAAACTGGCCTGATGGATTCACAAGTAGATTTAGGTCTTGCAAAAGACTGAACCACGTATCTTTATTTGTGCTTTGTGCTTTGATTGCTTTCAGCTCCAAGTTTTGTTTAATCTATCTATGATATTGGATTAATTTGATTAGCTTACTTGAGTGTATGTGTTAAGCAAATTTTATTGTACTCGCAAGGAATGAATCCATTGTAATATAGATTTATGGTAATAAGTGTCGATCCCATGAGGATGTGGATTTAACTATGCGTAAGGTTAATTTCCTTAAGTGTGTATGTGAATTGGTTAGAGATGATTTTTGAGCAGTGCTAAGATTTAAAACAAAAAAAGTGAGAATAAATTAAGAATGAAAATAATTCAAATAAAACACTTAAACTTTTGTATTCACACTCAACACTTCACCATGGGCTCAATATCCTTTTTAGTTCCAATTGATTTATGAGGAGGTATTTTCATTCCTCATAAGCCTTACACTAGTAAATATGATGTCAAGTGCTCAGTGTGCCAAATGATCTTCTCTAAGTGTGGTGTCAGGTATATATTGTGTCAGACGATAATAATCATTTTGTTGAAAATGTGGTAAGACTTTCCGCTAAATAACTTTGATGCACTCTCTGTCAACACTAAGTCAAGATGATCTATAAATACTAGAGGAGAGTTTTTTTTTTCTAATAAATATGGTGCTCATTGTGCTAGACAATAATAATATTTCACTAGGGATTCGGTATACCCTGCAAAATCTAAATAAGATAAATTGTCTATCAACAATGAGTCAAAAAAACCACAGAAATCAGAGAAGAAAAGAAAATAAACTTATCAAATTAAGCCTATAGATCATATTGAGGCTTTACCTTCAACCTAAACTTGAAATTAGATTAGTCACTCATAATTGAACTATGGGTAAAATGATAATTTTATTAAAATACATAGAAAATACAAGATAAAGTGAGAATTATATAAAATGGATCTCAAATTTGGATTCAGAGCTGTCAAATTGGGAGGGGGAAGCCTCTTATTTATAGATATAATGAGTAAATCATGGCTATTGAATGAAAACAATGCGGAAGCTCAAGATTATGCCATGTGGCAAGATCTAATTGGTTGGAAGACATCATCAAGTCCAATAATATGTTGCCATATCATCGGTCAATACCACATTAATATTTTTCGGTCTAATAGGATACTACCACATCATTGATTAATGTCACGTCATCGGTTAATGCCATATCAATATTTTTTTGGTCAATAAGATGCTGCCACGTTATCAGTTATTACCAAATCATTGGTCAATGCCACGTCAACTGTTTAATGCCACGTTAGTTGGTCAACGCCACATCAGTTGGGCCCACTAAAATCTTAAAATTATAATTTTACCTTTTATGCTCTTCCTAGGGTTTTCAGCTATTTTGAGCTAAAAAATGCTACCTCTTTTGCTGTCTGATTTCTCGTTAATTGTGAAATGGTCACAATATCCCTAACATACATAAAATACTCAAATTATAACAAAATAAACACAATTAAAGTTTAAAAGATTTAAACACATAAAAGTAGAAATGTTATTGAAACTTAGAGTGTAAAATTATAATTTCACCCTTTATAAATATGCATTATCTAGTACTCAACTGTCTGCAACTTGAAATTGATTTTATAGAAATCCTTAGGTAGAGTATTGATCTTTTTGTGTTATAAGAACTGATAACTCTATGAAATGAGAATTATTACGGTAATTTTAGACTTAAATTAAGATCACTTAGAGAGTAAATGAGGCGTTTTTATTATATTTTGCATAAACATCTATTTTAGTTGAGTCTTAATAAGTTTTGCTTGAATTAAAGTAATTTGTGCTCAAAACATGTGCATAATTGTAGGTTTTTAGAAGTTTATAATTCATGAAGGGATGTTGAGATATTAGACTAGCAAGAGAAGGAAAGAATATGACCGCAAAAGAAGTAAAGCACAACCAGGAACAATGCAATGTTATAGCTGTTGCTAGAGCAACCATTGTTGTAGCAATCTTGGAGCACTGAGGGAGAAAACTTAGCGCGGGTCAACTGCAGAATTGCGATATGAAGTTTCCTAATTTAACTCATGCACGCCTGAGGCTTTTTTTTACCATAGTTTTAGTTATAAAAAGAGACGCGCACTACATAAAATGGCGGCAAGGAATTATCATTGGAGAAATTAGAGAGAAAAAGAATAAGAAGATCAGAATTCAAGGGAACGGTTGCAGCAACAGTAAAAAATCCAGCAGAGTTATTTGGATTCACTTTTTACCGTTCTCAACTTATACCTTTCTTCTTTCTTTGACTGATCTAATGTATCTCGTGAATAATATGTTGATGTTTGTTTTTCTCTTTCAGAATATGAACTAAATTTTCAAGTTAAGATAGAGCCGCAAAAGGGCATGCCTTAGTGGATATTATTAGAGTAATATTTTATCTTAATTTAAGTTTCCTAGATTAAGTTTATCTTGAATCCCATAAGGGCTATACGTGAAGTTAAGATTTGTGACAAACTAGACATAGGTACTCACCTTGTAGGGTAAAGAGGATAAAGGTTCATAAGGTCATGTCGTAGGTAGAACAGCAACTGGTCATTGATAATATACTTAAGGGGGTGAGAGTTCCAACAAGCAACAACTGAGAATGCAAAATAATTCTACCCAGTGCTGTAGCAATTGTTGTAACAACTGGTGTTAACTTGGTGATAAGCAGTCAGCCCATAAAGAGAGTTTGATCATCCAACTACCTTATTCTTAATTGATTCTTCGACGCATTTTATTTAATTTATTTCATTACTGCATTGTTTCATTTTATCTCTTTCACAATTATCAATTTCAATAGAACCAACTTTACATTTGTTAATTTCGGAATTAAGGTAGATTGCACTATTGTGATTGCTTTAGCATTTCTAGTAACATCAATCCCTGTGGAGACGATCTTAAATATTTATCATTTTATTACTTGTTGTGTATACTTGCACATTGACATCAATAGCATTTGATTATAATAATAACCAACAAGAACATACCAATCTTTATAATTAGTATCAAAGCTAAGGGTTTTTTATTTTATTTTATCAAGATCCATGTATGGCTACACAAAAAGTCGATCTAGAGAAATTTAATAGGAGAAATGATTTTAAGATGTGAAAAAAGAAAATTAAAGCTCATTTAGTCCCTTAAGGTTTAGGGAATGCACTTAAAACTTTAGCCAAGAAGGAAGGTAAGTAAGTGTCATCATTTAAGACTTTAGAACAGATGGCTGACATAGACAAGAAGAATCATAATTCTTGGCCTTATAGATTTTGTGATTAGAGAGATGGTTAATGAGACATCAATTACAGTTTTAATGGAGAAACTGGAAAAATGTGTACGTGAAGAAATCATTAGTTACTTGATTTTATATCAAGAAAAAATATTTACCCTGGAGATGACTGAAGGCTCTTTATTAAAAATGCATATTGATGAATTTAATCAAGTGTGTGACACGCTACAATTGATGAAACATTGGCTAATAAGTGAAAAGTTTTGTTGTTGGTTAGTTCTTTACCTGAATCATACAAGAAATTTGTAAACGCACTCATGTATGGTAGACAAACACTCTCTTTAGATGAAGTCAAATTAGCTCTTAACATAAGGGAGCTACAAGAAAAGCAAAGGAATCTTGATAATGAAACTAGTGAAAGTTTGACTTTAAAGGTAAATATGAGAAAAAAAGAGAAGAAATGAAGTAAGAAAAATTCAAAGACAAAAACAAGACTCTTAAATGGTTTCAATGTCATAAAAAAAGGCATGTTAAGAAGGATTGTCCAAAAAGAAAGCAAAAATATAAGAACCAAAAAGATCAAAATGGTGACGTAGCTATAGTTAAAAAAAAAAGGGCTATAACTCAGCAGGGGTATTGATAGCTTTTGAGATCAATAAAAAAGGTAAATGGGTAATAGATTTTGGATGCTCTTTTTGCATGTGTCCCTTTAAGAATCATTTGTTTGTAGAGTAATGATAGGAAATGATGCAATCTGTAGAGTAGTCAGAATAGGAAATGTTAAATTTAAAATGTATTATGGTTTAATCTATGAGCTTAAACAAGTGAGACATATTCCTAAGCACCAAAGAAATTTGATTTCACTTTATATGATGGATAAGATAAGATGCATTATTAAAATTCAGCGAGGTGTTTTGAGTATAATTAAAGGGTCATTAGTTCTGTTAAAGGGAACTAAGAAGAGTAGGCTCTATATCTTGGAAGATATAGCTATTATAAGGGAGGTATCAGTGTCATCCAGCTCTAATGTTGATAAAACTATATTATGGCATTTGAGACTTGGTCATATGAGTTTTAAGGACTTTAAAGAGTTATCTAAATAAGGGTTGTAAGGAAATTACAGAATTGAAGATATGATATTCTATGAAGATTGTGTATTAGGAAAATCTACAAGAACCATCTTCAAGTCATTAGTTCACACATTAAAAGGCATCCTGGATTATAAACACTTATAGAAGATGCAAGGTATTGTTTGTCTATATATATATATATTTTTAAGAAGAGTATAAGCTTTTTTACTTAAAAAAAAAGACTGGTGCTTGAAAAATTCAAGAATTGAAAGGTTTTGGTTGAAAACCAGACAAGCAAGAAATGAAGAAGCTTAGAACTGATAATAGGCTGGAAGTATTTGATGGTTTTTGTGTTGATGAGGTGTAACTAGACACAAGACCGTGTGAATGACTCCTCAGCAGAATAGATTTGCTGAGAGGATGAATAGAACACTCATGGATAAAGTGAGGGGTATGTTGATTGAAGCTGAAATACTTAAAAACTTGTAGGCTGAAACACTAAACATAGCTTGTTATCTAGCGTACTTGAGTCCTTCTAACTGCTATTGAATTTAAAATTCCATTTGAACTTTGGTTTAAAAAACCAGCCAGTTTTGAGAATCTTGAAGTGTTTGGATATTTGGTTTATACTCATATAAGCTAAGGGATATTGGCTCAAAGGGCTTTGAAATGTATCTTCATTGGATGTTCTGATAGAACCAAGGGATATAAACTTTGGTCAGCAGAGATGTTGTATTCAATGAAGAAGAAAAAATTGATAAGTTTCATAAAGACAGATACAAACAAGTTAGTCAAACTCCTGAGGTATAATTTAAAGTGGAGTCATTTGTAAAGGGCAAGTCTTCTGATACTGCAGAATCAAATGAGATTGATGACTATGCAAGCGAACATAAGACATTTCAAGATGACACTTCAACTTAAGTTCAAGCTCAGGACTATAAATTAACTAGAGACAGACAGAAAAATTAGATTAGACCACCTAAGAGGTACTATTATACTGATTTGATTACATTTGCTTTTTATTCTGTATATGAAATAGTTGCTGAAGAACCAAAAAGCTTTAGAGATACTGTCAACTGTCAGTATGTAAATGAATAGAAGAAGGCAATTGATGAGGAGATGAATTCTTTATATAAGAACTATATTTATAATATGGTTAAAAGGCCTGAAAATAAAAGGATTGTTGTTTGCAAATAGATTTATAGAATCAAAGAGCACATTACTGCAACTAAACCAAGAAGATTCAAGGTTAAACTAGTTGCTAAAGGATACACTTAGAAAGAAGGGGTTGATTTCAAAGAAGTTTTCTCATCTGTTGTAAGACATATATCAATAAGAGTATTGTAGGATTTGACAATATTATAAAACTTACAATTGGAGCAACTTGACATCAAGAATGCTTTTCTACATGGAGAACTTCATGAAGAAATCTTCATAATTCAACCTAAAGGGTATGAAACTTCAAGCAGGAAGAGCATGTATGTTTGCTCAAAAAGTCCCTCTATAGCCTGGAGCAGTCTTCTAGACAATGATATCTCAAATTCGATGAATTCATGGTCACACATATATTCAAAAGGTGTAGCTATGATTATTGTGTATACTTCGAATAGCTAGACCTAAATAAGCACATATATATACTCTTATATGTAGGTGACATATTTATTACTTGCAAAGAAAGGTCTGAAATTGATGCTTTAAAGACACTTATTAGTACTGCTTTTGATACGAAGAATTTGGAGGTGCAAAGAAGATATTGGGAATGGATATCATCAGGAATATAAGTGATTGCTCGATTTTTTTGTCTCAAGATAAATACATACAATGGGTATTAGAGACCTTTGATATGGAAGATAAAACATTTTCAAGTTCCATTAGTAGCTCATTTCAGACTTTGTAAACTTTATTGTCCTAAGACAGGAGATGAGAGGCTTGAGATGTTGTATACTCAATATGCAAATGCTATAGGTTGTTTAATGTATGTCATGGTACTAATAAAGTTTGATATCTTACATATTGTAAGTGTTATTAGTAGATACATGGCATCACTAGGCAAAAACAATGGAATGGAGTTAAGTGGATACTTAGGTATCTCAGGGGGCCTCTGAAACTTGGATTGCTATATGGAAGGAAATACAGAGCTGAAAATGACTAATAAGGTTATGTAGATTCTATTATGCAGAGGATTTGGACATAAATGAGTCTTTTATAGGCTATATATTCATGTTTAATGACTGCCTAATCAACTGGAAAGCTAGTTTACAACATGTTATTGCACTCTCTACAACTAAAGCAGAGTTTACAAGAGCCACTAAATCAACTAAGGAAGTTATTTAGCCTAAAGTTTTAACAGCTGAGCTTGGTTACAAGCACGAGAGTGTATCAATATTCTGTGACAGTTCCAAGGCATTGCATTTTTGCATGCATCTTGCTCATTATGAGAAGACAAACTATATTGATATTAGGTTTCACTTTATTAGAAATGAGGTTTGAAAAGGGATGATCAGGATGGTTAAGATATGTATTGATGATAGTCCCGCTGACATGCTCATACAAGTTGTTCATATAGGTAAGTTCAAGAAATGTTTGGACTTAGCTGGTGTATGCGGTTCCTCATATGCTTGATTTGGTGAATGAATTAGTTGCAAGATGTTTGATTCAAAGTGGAGAATTGTTATTTATAAGATTAATTCAAACACCTTTCTTGCCAAACAACATCGTTTCAACCTTCCTAATAGATTAATGAAGACATGTGAGAGTCATAAGATCACTTAAGTACTAAACAACATTAATTGGAGTTGTGTTAAGCTTGACCAAATTGAAGCTATCATGCAGGCAAGCACGTAATTACTTAAGCAAAACTGAGTTTGTTATAATGCCCTACTGTATATGCGTCAAACACCTGTACATTTTGGATTGTTAAAGCTGTTATGAAGTTAGTTTATAAGTTGAGTTTTTCAAGGTAATTTTGAGATAAGTTGAGAGTATTACAGAGAGAGAGAGAGAGAGAGAGAATGTTATTTTGTTCTTCGGAGTCTTATTCGCAAAGCTCTTTATCTCATTCCTTGAATCATTACTGAAAGCTTGCCTGATATATTCACTTGTGGATGTAGTTCTTGCAAAAGACTGAACCATATATTTTTGTGTGTGCTTTTATTTTAATTGCTTTCAGCTTTTAGTTTTGTTCTTGATTCATTTATAAGTGCTTTATTTAATCTATCTGTGATATTGGATTAATTTGAATAGCTTATTCAAGTGTGTACAACTTAAAATTGATCTTGCAAAGATCTTTACACAAAGTATTAATCTTATTGTGTTACAAGAACATATCAATCTCTATAAGTTTTAGAGGAATATTTGTTAGAGCTTCCTCTACATCAACATAGGAGGAAATTATATATGACTTTGACTTTCATTGACTTGAAAAACTATCAAGTTGATACATCTTATCATTAAAGGGGCACTAATTAAAAAGAGCGCTTATCAGAGGGACCACCTATTAGAGGGATCATAATATTTCTCGTGAAGAACTTCTATGAATAATTTGGACACATGTGCACTGTATTCTTTTTTCTTTGATCAGGTTTTATCCACTGTATTATACTAATAACAGTTTTTAATGATGTAGTTTTAAAGCATGTCTAATGGCTGAATGCCACTTTATAATTCATTAAATTATGTCTCTTTTGCTTAGGGTTTTACCCTATAAAAATTTTTTAGAGTGAAGGTTAAATACAAGTATCATCAAGTTGTTGATATTTAAGGAGTGAGAGATTGTAGGGATAGAATCATAGAAAAAAGACCCGACTTGGACCTTCGCTCGATTGACCCAATCTTAATTTTTAGGGTTTTGTCTGTAATTTAAAGAGTTAATGGTCGGAGTAAAGCTCAAGGAATCAGGGTTGGGTTATTTTCTTGTTAGGGTTAAGGCATTATCAAAAAGCCTAGACCCAATCGTTGACCCTTAAATTAGTTTTTAAAATAGAAAAATGTAACACTTAGAATTTATTAAAACACTCACACCACGTACGTGCTTACAACTACACCTTAAATATATTTGTTCCTATTTCTCATTAATTTAGTTATTTTGATTTGAATTATTTACTTATTGTTAGTTTGGTTAATCTGTTAATTTGGTTAGACTATTATATGTTGTGTTATTGTTAAAGCTAAATGAAAAAAATAATTTTATTAAATTCCTTACAGAAAAATTCAACATAAAAATAGAAAAATAATAATACAATACTATTAATAAAGAATGAACAATAGATGTCCTATTCTAAAAAATACAAAAAAAAAAGTTGTGCTTCGAGCCGGACCCTTCGTTTGAAGGGTTGGGCATTTTAAGGATTATGACCTTTCACTTTAGTCATAAGGCCAGGTTAGGGCATGGCATAACCTGAGTATGACCCAACCTATTACCAGTTTATGGGATTATGTTTATCCACCACTTGATTTTTGTGTAGTGTGGCAAATATACATCAAATTAGAAGGTTTATTATAGACAACACCATGAGTTTCAAAATAAGCCTTTGTTATTGTGTTGTGTGTTTCATACAATTGAATTTTGAAAGTGTGGTGCATGTGACAAAATCTTCCACATGCAGCTATTGCAAACCATCAAGGGCAAGCAACCATTGGAGTTCTTGAACATGCTCAAGTAGCTGAAGGAACCCACCTAATAGCAGCTATCGAGGCTATAAGCAAGAAAGAAAAGTGAGCAGGAAATGTAGCATTATATCGGTTAGTTGAGCTTATCTAATAGCTGCTTGAATGAAATCTATAAATAGCAGCCAATTGTTTGCAAAAGAAATGAGAATACTGAGACAAATATTTTTTTTTGATACATTAATATATTACAATTAGAATTTTACTAATATTTATAATCAGAAATCTATCAAAATTTTATTAATATTTACAATTAGAAATTTATCAAGATAATTTTTTATACTTTTAATACGGTACAACCTAAATTTCTATTCTTATATAATACCAAAGGGATATTTATGTTCTCCTATTATTATGAAGATAATTTTACCCTTATTCAATTTAATTAAGAGGAGAATTGAATCTCACCAATGCCGAACCAGTCACTTAAGTTAGATTAAGTGGTTGAGTGGATTGATTGTGTTAATAGGCCAAGAGCCCATTGGCCACTGACACAAATAATTGAATACGAAGAGCTTTGCTAAGTGTTCTCTTATTTTCCTCACAACCACTCTGGGCTCTGCCTCATTACACAAAATTTGCAAATAAAATTGCAAAAGGGGCTAATTTTAGAAACCTCCTCTGAGGTTTTATATAATTTCACTTAGATGGTGAGATTGATTGTATTCTCACTTACCTCCCTTGCCATTAGTATACATACTGGTTGGCCGTTAGTTGACAAGAGCAAAAATGTAAAAGACAAGCTGAAATTCTTAAAAAATCAAATAACAATAAAAAAATAGTTTAAAATCTATTGGATAATTGTATTAACCGATTACGCACAATATCCATTGTGTAAAATAGTGCATTTCTCTTTCCTTTCTCCTTCCCCAGCACAAAAAAGCAATGGATGACATTCTCTCATAATTTGCTCTCCACTCCCCTACTCTCATTTGTTGGAATAAAAAGAAATAAACACCAAGAGTATATATAACCCATGAAGAAGATATACATGGGTGGTCGGAGAAGGCCACCGACCAGTGACGATTGACGGCGATCGGAATATGCCACTGTTATTAGAGTTTGTAAGAGGTTAGTTACTTTATTAAAGTCTAAAATTTTTAAATACTTTTGATTTTATTGTTTTTGGAGATTTTATAAGTGGTTGTTGGTTGTGTTTGATTTGTCTTGTTCATGGGTTGGTGATGGAAAAATTGATTAAAAGGAGAATGGGTTCAGCCATATGTGGCCATGAGTTGAAAAAAATTTAATTATTGGTTATTTTATGTTTGTGATTTACATCATACATGGTGTAATAAGGCATATAAAGCCAATAATTTGTTATTGTTATTCAATGGGTGTGTAAAATAGAAGTAGTTTTAGCTATAATTTTTATTTTTCCTACCAAAGTTTGATTAAATTGATCTGTTTATTAATTTGCAGTGTTTGTGTGCGCCTGTTGCCCAAACACAGTTCCTGCACTTTTAGGCGACAAGGATGTCTCCCGTGCGACAAGTCCTTGTCGCACTAATACATATTGTGTTTTTACATGACATTGTTGTCGCACATGCGATGAACTTATGTCGCCCGTATTCAGTTTTTGTGTTTTTAGGTGACAAATTTTGTCGCACGGGGACGACACTTGTCGCACAAAAATAATGTTTTTGTGTTTTGTGCAGCGATATGATCTTGTAACATATACATACATTATGTGTTTTTGGGCAACAAGTTATGTCTCCCGTACAACAGTTTTTGTTGCACGAACGCAGTTTTTATTTTTTAGGTGACAGGCATGTCACGTGAAAAACATTAAAATGTATTACTATTATTATTATTTTTCTTTATTATTGTAATTGTTGTTGTTGTTGTTGTTGTTTAGTAATGTCATTATTATTATTATTATTATTATTCATAATTATTACTTTATTTTCACTTATTAATGTGTGCTTATTCACATATGATAGAGACGAAAGGCCAGTTGAATCGTCTGCTGTTCCACTGAAACCTGTAGCAGAAATGGACTGGTTTGACTTAGCGGATGAGAATGAGTTTGCTCTCCCTGATTTGAATGATAAGGTTCACATTGAGAAAGTAACGGCAATAGAAGATTCTCTTGAAATGATGGCAGCAAATAACGATAGGGATGTCTTTGTAAATGAATATACGGAAAATAATATTGAAAATGATTTGTCTCACGCTGATAGCGAATGAGAGGTTAATGAAATTATTGGCGCTGCGCTTGATGATGGATTGGATGACCACCAATCTGGTGATGATAGTGGTTGTGATTCAGATGAGACCGATGATGAGGTTGCGAACGAAGTTTGTTGTCGATATGAGCAAAACTCAGGTGGTTTTCAGTTTGCTGCTGATGGTGAAAATATTGCACTTAAACCGAGTCAATTGTTCAAGGATGTAGATGAATTCATGAAGGTTGTGAAGGTGTTTGCAATGAAGAATGCATTTATATTAGAAAGAGTGAATAATGAAAAGTTAAGAATTACACTTAGGTGTGCTGCTACAGGATGTACTTGGAGGCTACATGCTAGTCCTAACTGGAATAAAGGTCATTTTCAGATCAAGACATACTATTCTTTTTGTGTATATGGGCGATTGCTGAATGTATAGGCTGATGAAATTCAGTCAAATTGTGATTGTGACCAACTATAAGCTGCAGATATGCACATGCGACTGTTATTTAAAGTATAGTTTCATTATAGTTAGTGTTATTTTCCAATTCAATTAACTCATACTAATATTTTTTCCTCTCGGCACAAATTAAAATGTTTGTTATTTGTGTTACCGGTTTGGTGACAAACAACTTGATGAATTTAAATTTACTTTTTTCATTAGACAAGTAAAATATTAGTAGTTTGGTGGAGACTGCTATAGTCTGTTGCTGAGAGAACTAAATTATGTTTTTGCAGTTTTTGATTTCACCTCGAGGCAAGCATCTTGTAATTTGGGGAGACGAGCAATTGTCGCTCGAAATTACAGAAACAAACATCTTATAATTTAGGAGACAAAAAGTTGTTTCCTGGGAGACGATAGATTGTCGCTCGAAATAACAGAGACAAGCATTCTGTAATTTGGGGAGACAAGCACTTGTCGCACGGGAGACAACTACTTGTCTCCCTAAATTATAGAATGCTTGTCTCTGTATTCAAATTATAGAATGCTTGTCTTTGTAATTTGGAGCGACGATTGCTCGTCTCCCGGGAGACAACTTCTTGTCTCCCCAAATTACAGAATGTTTGCCTAGAGGTGAAATAAAAAACTACAAAAATATAATTTAGTTATCTCAGCAACAGACTATACTAGTCTCCAAAATACATTAAGGGATTCAAATTTGCTACAAAACCAAACCACCAATATTTGACACAAGCTACTATCAACCTATAACACAATACAGATTCTCACCAACCAACATCTCAATGAAATTAGAAAAAGAAAGCAACTCTTGATTTTCACCAAGCCACAATCAACCTATTAACATAAGGCATCAAAACAAACATAATAACAATCTTAAATATGTGAACAGAAATTCGGCCGACACAAGATTCATTAATTAATATAAAAGATTAATATATCATTTACAACAGAATATCCCCATTAAATATGTCAACAACAGTATTCCTCTTAAAATATTTCCATGGCAACTGTCAAAATTAAATTGTAGGTTGAATATTATGTTCCGATGGCAGAATCTTCATCGCGCCTAGTTCCTTTCTTGGACCGGTGGATTACACTTAGATCGCGGCTTCTTGGGCATTGTATCTGCAAATCTAATTTTTTATTCATTAATCAGAATCATAGTTCATAATATTACAAATAAACACATATATGTCTTTCTACAATTTTGTATGACAAGTTTGTCGCACGGGAGACAAGAACATGTCGCACAAAATTACAGACACTAATTTCATGCGACAAATAAAAATACTACCATTAAAATCCATCACTGCTTGTTCGTTTAGAAGAAACTTAAACAAAAAAAAAAGAAAAAAAAAGAAATGTAAACAAAATCACTAGCGCAGGATCGCCAATGCGGCAAGCACATAAACGAGCGCCGTAATGAGCCCTGTCGCGCGTACGATTCTGCAGAACTTTTAAATGCCCTTTTAAGCCCCTTCTCGCACACTTGTCGTGCTATATGATGAGCTTACAAAATATGTCTTCGCATGAATGCGCCATTCTACTTAATCTACTTAAAATGAGACAAACAAACCCTAAGAGGCATTTTATCGAGCACCTCATGTGCCGTTTATTACCAACCAATTTTATTAAACTAGTTTTAATATTTACAAAACAATCAATCCTAATATTCATCTAGAATCATTTATACACTCATCTATCATCAATCAATCTTACACAAACGAAAACAAGGAGTTTACAATATAAGCCTAACCAAGATTACCGGTTACTATGGTGAAATATTGCAGCCAAAATGGCAGAGGTAGAACCACGTGCTGCCGGAGATCAACTTGCTGTCAAAAGCTCGTCCACTCGATATCGCTTGTTGCCGAAAAAGTGAAGACCTAAGTTGAATTTGGAGAGGAGAGAAGAGGAGGTAAATGCATGGCGTCTTATTTTCGTCCATAAACACACTTATTGGTAAAAGCACCTGTAACTTTTATTGGTGCTAAAAATTGGGCTTTGTTTAAGTGGTTTGGATAGTTTAGTAATTTCGCAAGCAACTAACTGTCAACCCGTATGTATACTAACGGTAGGGGAGGTAAGTGAAAATACAATGAATCTCGCTATCTAAGTCAAATTATATCAAACCTCATGGGAGGTTTCTAAAAATAGCCCAATTGCAAAACCCTAACAAGTGCTAAACATAATTTCGAATAAGATGGAGGGGCTACATACAATATAGTTTCTTAAACCTTAGTGAGGGTTTTAAATTTTCAAAAACAAATGCAAAATCGAACGAGTTCATTACAAAGACTCCTGCAACTGCAATCTCATAATCCTGGCAGCAGCAATTAATGAATATTTAACTTCATCTTTTAAACAATTTTGCAACTTTTTTACGTTTAGAGGTAAGCTCGTTGTGATATTTTACTAGACATGATTTTGTCGATTGATTTTACAATTTTTTTTTGGTAGTTTATATCTCATTTTCCATTACTTTTCGTTTGATTTATTAAACTGTCGCAATAGGTACAATAGAACAATAAAATTATTTGAATTTTTAGTTATTGATTTTGATTTTCCCATTTTCGTGCTTTGTTTTAAATTGTTTTCCAAAGATTACGATGGAGAAAGGTGCCTCTTTCTTGTTTGCTGGAATCAGTTTCGATAAGAAAAAATTTGTTACTGATTTCGCCAGGTTTAAGGTAATAATTTCTTCCATATGCTGTACATTGGTTTTCGAGAAAAATAATTAGAATTGTGATTTAATTGTTCTTGTTGATATTATGATTATATACAACTTAGGAAAAGAAAGAAAGTGAAAATTTAGCGGATGGTTTTAGCTTGGTCGAGGGTGGAAAAACTGATCCAGAAGAAGCAATGGTGTCATCTGTCAAGGAGAGGAAGCGGAAGTCAATTGCTGGTGGTATATTTTCTTATAGTGTATATATATATATATAGTACCTCTGTTATTTCTTTGACATTGTTCTTACGAGAGAGAGAGAAGCTTTGACATTGTTCTTAAGTTTTTTTAATGTTAAATTTTTCCATATGCTGATTTTTTTTTTGTTTTACTCCGTTTGTGTTGGAAAAAGAAACAGTGGAAGGATTCAATGTCTTTAAGAGTTCAAAGCAATTAGCGCCTGCAGTAGATAAAGAGAAAGAGAAAGTGGAAGATGGGCCTTCAAAAGCAAAAAAAGAATTAAATAAACAAATAGAGGTTCTATTTCTTCCTTCGCTTTGCTTTGCTTTTCACATAGTCGTTGCCATTCTTATGCTTGTCTTTACTTGTTAGACTTATTATTGTAATTAAATATTTTATGAGGTCAGAGGGATGCAGTTTTTAGGAAGAAGTATAGCATTCATGTGTCTGGGGCCAATGTCCCTTCCCCGCTTAGGACTTTCGCCGAGCTCAGCTCAAGGTATGTACCTCTGTTATTTCTTTCCCCTTTATATATCTCTAACTGACTCTAAGTTACTTGTAGTATGGCTTTCTGTAACATGTTTTGTTTAGTTTGAAAGGATATTTGACAACTAAAGTCTTCATGGTTCCTTCAATTTTCATATAAACTAACTGAAACAAAGCTTCAATTTTATTTGACAGTGCTGTTGTCTTCACCCTTCTTCTTCCTTTAGAAATGATTGTGAATAAATCAATGTGGCTACTATTCTTGTAATTGTTAATATATATTTATATTTGTAACAATAACTATTTTTAAGTTTTGTTTCTAACATGTTGGTTCAGATTTTGTAAGATTTATCTGTGTTTGTACAATTGATTTATCTGCGTTTGTATAATTACTTTAGCTAAAGAATTTGCAGTGTGGCTTACTATTGAAATCTTATGATCATAGATGCTTTTATTTGTGGGATACTAATTCTGGTACTCCTTTTATTCTATGTCGTAGCAGTGCCATCATCTACTTATTTGTAGGTGTATTATTCTTTGTTGTGGATGGCAATTTCTTTCCATGTTTTGATCTTTACAAATTTCATAACTGCTGCAGCCTTGTCTGTCCATCTTGCTTCTTACTATATGCTTCCTTGCAATAGAATGGATATTTACTTGGTTTTCCTGCAGATTTGGATGTGAGTCGTATTTGTTACGCAATTTGGCTGAACATGGCTATAAAGAGCCAACCCCAATCCAAAGGCAGGCTATTCCAGTGCTTCTATCTGTATGATCTTCTAATTTAGTCTATCTTCACCTGTCAACGATTTTTATTTAATGTTTCCTTCTTTTTCAACTTCTCTTTCCCTTCTATCTTTCCTAGTTTGTTTGCTAAACAATGAAGATCAGAAGTTGCTTTATTTGCTTTTTAACTTCATTGATCTTCGAAAAGTGATGAGGGATTAAATGCTCTTATAATTTTGCTAGCTTTTGATGATAGCTGATTGGTCATCATTTGTTTCAGGATCGAGAATGCTTTGCTTGTGCACCAACTGGTTCTGGCAAAACCTTGGCCTTTTTGTGTCCGATGCTTATGAAACTTAAGGTATTGTTCATTCCTTTTGACTACTTTTATTTTTAGAGTTTGTCTGACAATGTTTCTCTTAATGATCAGTGTACATCCAAAGATGGCATTAGAGCTGTTATCTTGTGTCCTACACGAGAATTAGCAACTCAGACAACAAGGGAATGCAAAAAACTGGCTAAAGGAAATAAATTTCAAATCAAGTTAATGAAGAAAGAACTTGTAAGAAGTACTGATTTGTCAAAATTTTCCTGCGATATACTTATATCTACACCATTGCGATTACGATTGGCTATCCGAAGAAAGAAGATTGATTTAAGCAGGTTCGTGCTTGTGGAATACATTTTACTAATAGCTATTAAATTAAATGTATTTGAGAAATCTTATAGTACTAGACTATTGTCGGCACTTGTCTAACAAATTATTTACGATTGATTTGCCCCTGCTCCTTGATAATAGATTTTTGGTTTTGAATCTAGAGCATGCGTTCATTTTTTTCCGACCCACTTTGAAAAATTATTTTCAGTAATTGATAACAAAGTTTTGTGGAACAGTATTTATCACCAATCAGTTGAATGCCACGGTACCTGCATGCGTGCATATATATATCAAAATAATGAGTGTTTGTTACTTGCATTTTCCCCCCCTCTTTGGTATGGCTGCATTCCATACTATTGTTTTAATCCTCGTCTTGGTAACTTAATGATTTACTTCAGATGGTGTTAAATATTCCTGTGAAATTGAAACTCAGAGGGGAGTAAGTCAAACTTGATTGGGTATACGATGAATACTATAATGATTACTAAGATTACTATAATGAGTGGCTGAATATTTGTATCAGCTGAACATCGCAGAGTTATGTTGTTAAGTTTTATTTGTTCGATACTTCCCATTATTGAAGTTGAAATGCTTCTCACATGTGCTTTCTGTGTAGGGTTGAATATCTTGTCCTTGATGAAGCTGATAAACTATTTGAGGTGGGCAATTTGTTAAAGCATATCGATCCTGTGGTGAAAGCATGCTCTAATCCTTCGATAGTACGCTCATTGTTCAGTGCTACTTTACCTGATTTTGTTGAGGAGCTTGCAAGATCAATAATGCATGATGCTGTTAGAGTTATAGTTGGCAGGAAGTAAGAACGAGGATTTATTTTATTAAAATAGCAGTGTGTACATGGCGTCCATTATATTTCTGCAATTTTGAACAGGAATACAGCTTCTGAATCAATCAAGCAGAAATTGATTTTTGCTGGAAGTGAAGAAGGGAAACTTCTTGCACTACGTCAAAGCTTTGCAGAGGTATGCTACAATTAAGCATGCGACAGAAAGCATATTTGTTGTGTTTCTAGAATTAGCTTTTAGCTAACGTGGTGACCCTACTTCATCCGGAATTAGGAGGATTAGATTTGTTATTCTTGCTTGGGATTTTTCATGACTGAATTTGTTTGCATCAGTTTGTGCTAACTATGGGTTTCCTTTACTTTTGATACTGTGGTCTAAGGAACTTCCAATTTGAAATTTGAAAATTTCTGCCTGAGCCATTTATAAAATCTTACATCATATTGTAATGGTTTATAGTTAGCTGGAATGCATTGGCGCTCTTTCAAATTAAATGACGTGGATTAGTAAACAGTGGTAACTTCCTGCCATAAGACATAATAACAGATGTAAATCATTTGTCTGGCATGATTCTAACTGGTTTGATATGGTTATCTATTTCATAACTCTCTGTGCGCGCTAATTATGAGTCACTACATGTCAGATAGCTAATTATGTCTGGTTATTTGTTGCATGGAATAAAACTCCTATAGAAATGATTTACATCTGTTATTATGTCTTATGGCAGGAAATGTTCAAAATATAATTCAACGTGCATATTCTTTTTAGCAATTTTTTGTTGGAAAGTTGTTGAGTGATTTCGCAACCTATCTCTCTGGTTTGGTTGTCTCACTGTTTTCAACCGCAGTACTTTTTCCATCTTTTTAGAAATTTTTTGCTAGAAAATTGTTGAGTAATGTTTCAACCTATCTCTCTAGTTTTGTTGTCTCAGTATCTTCAACCGTTGTACTTTTTACCTATTCTTGATAGATTGTTCTTGCTCTAATATCATACTTGGCAGTAGAGCTTGAATCCACCAGTACTCATTTTTGTGCAAAGCAAAGAGCGAGCAAAGGAACTTTATGGGGAGCTAGCATTTGATGACATTAAGGCTGGTGTTATTCATTCTGATCTCTCCCAAACTAAGGTATTTCTATTTTGGCTGTCAAAAGAACTAGATCACATTATCTTTTGCATGAATTTTCTAGTTGAGAAAATCATATGTACATTAAGGAAATGATGGTGGTCATATTTGAATGTGTTTACTTGATTATATGACCTGTGAGAAAAAATCTGGGCCTGAAATCTAAGCCTGTAAAGTTTATGTTGAAAGACTGAAGCTCCTGGAATTTTTTCTGATGTTTTCTCATCTTTGCCTAAACCTTATTGGTTTTACAATATCATTATCAGTAATAGAAACGCCCAAGTTTAGATGGTTCGAATTGACTAATGCGGACAAACTTCTGAGTGGTGATATTGTAATTCCATATATGCTATTACCGTGATATTTTCATATCACACATCACTTGCATATCATATGACTTTCTTGTTACTTATGCTGATTTATTGCTGTTAAATACAGCGAGAAAATGCTGTTGATGACTTCAGAGCTGGCAAAACATGGGTTTTAATTGCCACTGATGTTATTGCCCGAGGCATGGATTTCAAGGGTGTAAACTGTGTGATTAATTTTGACTTTCCTGATTCTGGTGCTGCATACATTCACAGAATAGGTATGTTGCTCAATCTCCTTTAATCCTGATACGTTAAGCGTGGTCTAATGATCCAATCCTGAAATTTGAGATGGTCTGGACTTAACAGAATTTCTTCAAGGATTTTTATCACTTTTGCCATCAGTAATATATTCTTTGCAATTTTTGGAGCTTCAATGTTCTATTAGTTCCTAGATTTATAGTTGATTATTGATGAGCAGTCTGAAACTTTTGTTGCATGAATTTTTTTTTTTGGGCTTCCTTTTCCCAAGTATTTTGATGCTCTAGATTAAACATTGAACAATCTGTTTTGCGCCTCTGCCAAATACGTTCTCAGCTCTGTATCAATTCTTTATACATAGCTGTTTATCTGATCATGCTTGTTCTGTATGTACATAAAGCAAAATGGCAATTTCTGTTATTTTAAGATTTTTTGAATTGGCTTTTATCGGTCAATTGAAGCCAAGTTTTGTTGATATAGGTCGCACTGGCAGGGCAGGTAGGAGTGGAGAAGCGATAACACTTTACACTGAAGACGATATTCCATTTTTGCGTAACATAGCTAATTTAATGAAAGCCTCTGGTTGCGAGGTTCCATCCTGGATCTTGACCTTGCCAAAACTGAAGGGTAAGAAGCATCGGCCACGAAGAGAATCAATTTCAACCAAACCAAAAGATGATGAAGAGTAAAGCTGCAAATCACCTTCATTTTTCATGAAAGAGTTTTTTGTTGTTGGCTTATTTGTTTCCTTTATCAAGTCCATAGAAACTAGTACTGTTCCAGTTCCAGACACTGTCTGGGTTCTCATTGGTTCAATATATTTTTGACATCGAGCCAGCTACAAGGCCAATACCATCCATAAAAGAAGCATAAATTTCCACGGTTTTACATACACTAGTGATGCAACCACAGAACAAAAAAATCCCTTATATTCTTATAGGACCAGAAAAATTCTGGAATCATTTACTTGTTTGAGGATGATTTATTTATTTATTGTTTCTATTGGATTTATGCTTTTGGAACTGCAAAATCCTGTAGATGAGGAAGAACGTGTATTTCCTGAAGCAATTTACATATATCTTAGCACATTGATCGAGGACAATAAAGATCACTAGAAGACAGCGAGTCAAATAAACATGCACAAACACATGAAGGTGCTTTTACCTGAGTAGCTGTAGGCAGTGGCAAACTTGTGACAAGCAAGCTGCAGCAGCAATAATTGAACAGAAGATCTAAGCCATTACACGAAGAGGATGCTTGATTCATAGTTGGGTTTATGGGACCTTGGAAGATTTCCTCAAGTGTGGTGTTCAAGAGTGCATGCCTGGAATGAAATGCTGCCTCTCAGTCTACATTCTTGACTGCTGTGCGCTTACCTGATAATATAATCAGAAAACGGCTATCATGCTGTACCAGCATCCTCATGAACTTCGCAACATGTCAATGAGTCGCAACTATGTTAATATCTTAAAACATAAAGCCATGGGCTGCTATGAATTTATCAGCATATGTTTCACTGTCACTAGTTGTGGAAAGTTACTGCAAATTACTGGTATGCCTTACAGGTCAAGGTCAGCTGCTGCCAGCACGGCATTGTAGTCGAACACATATACCAATTGCAATTGAGAATCATCTATAAACCTGTCATGTTTAGAGCTCTATCTCCCTAATCCAAATTCCATGTTCGAGTCTTAGAGAAAGCACAAATTCCCCTGCAATGAATAAAATGATTCTTAAACTCATCAAGACAATAAGAAACTTAAAGCCACAAGGCTTTGATAAAGTACCAGGAAGATCGGGCCTAGTAATCTTGTCAATCACACAAGAATATTCCCCCGTCAAAAAAATTAAACAAAAGGGGAAGAAAAACAATCAATCAGCAATTAATATTTCAGACCAAAAATTGATTATTAAAATAAAATAGCAAATTGTTAGAGCTCAGGAAATTGTTATTCAAACTATCATGAGAGAACATGTCCATTAGTATTGGAAATCCTTCACTGTAGTCACTTTTCGATAATTATGTCACTAACAAATCTTCAGTTTAAATGCAATAAAAAAGATTTTAAAAAAAGTTTAAAAGGCATGATGAAGCACCAAAGCATACCCTTAAGTTCTTCCGAACGAGAATCCAAAGACACTAGTTTAATATGGAACCTCCTGGTCGGCCGGCCACATTCTATTTTGTTGAATAGTGAGGAGGAAGCTTGTTTGACCACTGTAATTGTTCAGTTGAAGCCAACATCTGGAATGAAACATAACCCTCATCCAGCATCTGCAACCAGAGCTCTTCCAGGATTGTATATATTTTGTCGCTTTCTGGATGCATACCATCTTCTGCAAAGAACACATTGATCTTACTCTGAATTTCAATCCAGCTCCGACCAGGAACTTTCCTCACACCCATTTCTTTCATTGAGCCTCTTAATCTAGCGACTTCCCCCCACTTTCCGGAAGAAGCATATATGTTGCAAAGCAATACAACAGCGGCAGAATTTGTAGGATCGATTTTCAAAATATTCTCCGCAGCTCGTTTTCCAACATCAACATTCCCATGGGTTTTACAGGAAGCTAAAAGAGACTTCCATACCACGATATCAGCGTCAAAAGCCATTTGGTTTATAAAATCCTCAGCTTCATGTATGCATCCAGCACGAGCAAGCAAGTCAACCACACAAGAACAGTGCTCTCTTGTTGGTATAATTCCATATTCATTTTTCATGATTCTATACAACTGCAACCCTTCTTCTACCAGTCCAACATGAGTGCAGGCTGTAAGGACACCAACAAGCGTCACATGGTTTGGCCTAACTCCTAGACTTCTCATCCTTCTGAACAGTTTAAGAGCTTCCTCTCCACATCCAAACTGAGCATATCCCAGAATTAAACAACTCCACGAGACAATATCGGGATTCTCCATAAAGTTAAAGAGCTCCCAAGCACTTCCAAGGGAGCCACATTTTATATACATGTCCATCAATCCGTTCGTGACAAAAACATCAAGTGCAAGCCCAGTTTTCGTTACGTAGCAATGAAGTTGAGTTCCCATTTCTAAAGAAGCCATTTTTGCACAAGCCCCCATTACATCATTGAAAATAATATGATCCGGCTTTATTTGAGAAGCAAGCATTCGGTTAAATAATCTGAATAACTCTCCAGCCTGGTTGTGCTGCAGACAAGCTGCAATAATTGATTTCCAAGAAACTGAATCTGCATTCTTGCCCAACTCTTTAAATACCAATAAGGCATTGCACAGAGCAGAGCACTTAGCATACATGGTCAGAATAGCATTACAGACAGGAACATTAGAATCAAACCCCATCTTAATAATATAGGAGTGAACTTGCATACCGTGATAAAGTGTCAAAGGGCCGGTGCAAGCACAAAGTAGGGAACGAACAGTGAGCCCATCAGGTATCAACTCACGGTCCCTCATTTCTGAAAAGAGTGACATGGCTTCATTGGCAATGCTATGACTAGCAACCCCAGCGATAAGTGCATTCCATGATGCTAAATCAGGGCTTTCTATCTCATTAAATACGATTCTTGCAAAATCTAACAAACCACATCGGGCATACATGTAACAAAGGGAACATCCGGCATATGTATCTCTACCCAACCCGAATTTTATGCATATACCATGTATCTGCCTCCCACATTCATAATGTACGAGACTGCTACAAGCACTAAAAACACTGCCAAATATAAATTCATTTGGCTGGTAAACACCATGATGGAGCATTTCATTAAAATGGCACAAAGCTTCTAACTCATAACCAAGTTTGGAAAATGCAGCAATCATTGCACCCCATGAAGTTATATCCTTTCTAGCGATACCAGAAAACACATTCCATGCATCCAAAATTTGATCAAACTTTGTGTACATTGCGATTAGAGCATTCTGTGCAATAAGATGAGAACCATGTTCTGATTTTATGACATGGGCATGAAGTTGCCTTCCTAAGCCAACACTGCCTAGACCAGAGCAAGCTTTTATTATGCTTCCAAAGGTAAACTGATCTGGCATAACTCCTGACCGTAGCATTTGTATGTACAGTTTAATCGCATCATTTTCTTGGCCATTCTGAGAGCATCCAGCAATCATAGCAGTCCAAGAGACCACATTCCTTTGCGGCATTTCATCAAAAACCATTCTAGCATCGTCCAATGAACCACATTTGCCGTACATATTAAGAATATGGTTATGTAGAACAACATCTGGCTGACAGTTGGACGATAAAATATGATCATGGACTTTTCTTCCAAGTTGTAGAGATCTCAGAGAAGAGCATGCAGAGATTAAACCAGCATAAGTGCTTGGTCTTATCCTGAAGTTTGTATTGTTTTGCAAGAAGTCAAATGCTACAAGAGCTTCATTGTACAGGTTTTGCTTGCAGAGAGAGCTAATGTAATCATTGCTGAACTGTTCGTTCCTGAAGTATGTTTGAGCATTTGATGGTACAAAAGGCTGACTGTGGTAGAAGGTGAACCGTAGTTGGGTTTTTAAGTTTCTAATCATGGTCACAGCATTTCAGAAAGAAAATAGTCTAGAACTAAAGGACAAGAAATGTTGAGATTCTATTTGTTTATGCATTTTAAAAGTGACAGTAGGAAGCATCAAATGTAAGTGGTAAATTGCATGAACGGAGGCAAAATCTGTGTCTCATGTTACTCCAAGAACCTGAATAAATCAAAGTTCCCAAATATCATCGAAGCTTCTCAAAAAAGAATCCACCACCTCCCCTGCTTGATCCAGCAACATATACATAGTTCGAATGCATCCCAATACCCACAACACCACGAATGCAAATGACAGAGGCCAAAAGGTGAAAAAGCATAATCAAAATATGGCAGTGAAAAGCAGGTGAAGTGAAGAGAGAACATCGACATTGAAAACATAAATAAGTGCCCGATAGTAAATATACAAACTCTTAAAGATTATTGGACCCCAGCATGCTAAAACAACTTCCTTCACAGTTAAAATTTTACTGAAAAAGCTATTAAATACTTCCGAGAGACAATAAACAATTTATGAATTATGATACAATAAGTTCAAATCAAACAATAATAATAGAGATAAAAACTCTAGTACAAATTTTTTTATATACAAACTGATGTGTCATCAAATCATTGCTTGGATGATGTACATGGGCGTACTTCCAAATCGAATCAAGCTTATGCTAAAAACTCTCACAAAGTTTTTGACAGGAACAAAATTTGAAAGCTTGTAAGAGGCAATTCTTCAAACAAGAAGACTGCAGAATGATTTAAAATTTATAATACATTAAAACAACGAATACAAAATGATATGATGTTTTGCAATGACAACGAAGTACCAATTGACAGGAACAAACTTTTGCCATAAAAGCATGGAAGCAATGAAACTAGACATGGAATAGGGAAGCAGAACTGAACTGTAAAGCCATCATAGCGAAAAATTGAAACTGCAGGCAATTAAATTAAATTACCTTAAGATTGTTGGATTCTTTGAGCAACAAAAATTACAAAATGGCGCGCCTCAAGAGTTAAGCGGTAGTAAGGGTAAAATTGGTAGTTCAGTTACAGATACGACGTGCTTTCGACATTAGTTCGTTTTCTTAAGTATCTTACGTTTTATCCCCTAGTGTAAACTTTAAAGATTGTTTACTTTCTTTTTTCGTGAGGTTAAACAAACAAGCATTGAATGTATAATGTGTAGTTAAATTTAATATAACTGCTATTTATATAGAAAATTTTGAAAATAAATATATATATGTCATGAGTAGTGCTATACATCTTAAATTATTTATTTCAAATTATGTGGTATTTATTATTTAGTTAATGAGAATAATACAATTAACACACTTGAATCATATAAAAAATTATCAACCAATCAATCAATGACACACCATTTGGGATGGAATTTGGGATAAAATATTTGTAATATCTATCATTATTGATATGTCATAATATTATTTACTTGTTTTATAACATATTAAAGAATATTCTTGAAATTTTATGTTATACAATTGATAGTTATTAAAGTAGTTATTAAATTTCGTAAAATTAAAATCTCAATTTTTCCCATATGAAAAAAGGACAACTACACCTCAAGGGTTGTGAAAATTGTCACAACTACACCTCAAAGATTTTTAATAAGGGACACCAAGATTTCTTTTGACTATAATACCTTTTGACTCTATAAACTCAAAAAAAAAAAATTAACCTTAAAATTTTATAACAAATAGAAATATGGCATTACAATAAATGTAATAATATATAAATTTTAAAATAATTTTTATATTTTACAATATATTAGACCTATTTTATTATATTAAAGTAATTTTTAATAATAAATAAAAACATAATATTAAAATAAATAAATTAATTAAAATTATTTTGAATATAATGTAAAAATAGTTTTAACTTCAGTAATAGGTAGATATTCTATTAATTGTAAAATATATTTAACCCAAAGATTTATTTAAAATCTTTATAATGGATAAAAATATATTATTAAAATAAATATAATAATTTAAAATTTTAATATTATTTTAAATGTTAAAAATAGTTTAATATTATTAATCTACCAAATATATTATATTATTTATATTAAATTTGTGTTAATTAAAAAATTTTAAAATTAATTTTCTAATTCTTATATTCAAAGAATATTATGGTAAAAAGAATATTTTAAAGTCCCTTTTTAAAAACTTACGTGTCATTGTGACCGTTTCTTTATCATAGTTAATTATGGACACATGTAATAACATGAGAATTTTTCGTAATTTCATATTAAACGACAAGTGAGATCTTTATTTCCGTAAAATTCTAGATTGAATACCTTAAAACACCTGCTAGAATCATTGACTCATTGTTGGCAATTCTTTGGACCTTTCATGTTAGCTTTTGACGTGTAGTGAATCTTATATGTTTATTGGTTTTCCATGCTTTGCTTAAGGATTGTTGGTCATGCTCTCCAAGTTGTCGAACTTGCTTTTTTTCAATTTTTTATTTTCTCACAAGTCTTTACAGACAATCCAGAAGTTTAGTCCAATAATTGGTAATATCAGCCACTATTGACCCCGAGTAATTAGATTAACAAATAATTAAATATTAGGTTATTATTATTTTACTACTTTAAAAATTATCAAATATCAAATGATTACAACAAGTACTGTCTCTTATTATTTTTTTACTATATCTTTATAAAAATATCATTTTACTACTTTTCCGTTACAATAAATATCATTTTACTACTTTTCTATTACAACACGTTAGTTGACTAGTTAGTTAACTAACAAAATACTAATTTTACCCTTTATGATTAAAAAAAACTTCATTACAAAAATAATAAGACAAATTTATTTTGTAAATAAGCTTCATTTTCATAATTCCAACAAAAAGAATTATGTCGGTATTTTATATCCATTTTAATAAATATATTACAAATTTATTTTGTAATTAAGTTTCAAGTAATTTTATTTAATCATAAAGGGTGAAATTGATATTTTGTTAGTCAATTAACTAATCAACTAACGGTTATAACGGAAAAGTAGTAAAATAATATTTTTATAAAAATATAGTAAGAAAATTATAGGAAATAATACTTGTTGTAGTCATTTGATCTTTGATAATTTATGAAGTAGTAAAATGATAATAACTCTTGAATATTTTTTGGCGACATCAAACCCAATCAATAATTATACAGTTTCTTGGAAAATCATATTGAAATCATTCAAGTTGGGTGATTGGATGAGTTCTTTAATGCAATTCTCATATTGATATACTAAATCGAATAGAATAATTTGCTGTGGGATTTAATACATCTTGAGGCTGGATTGCGTGGGTAGTAGTTCACTGATCACTTTGAAAAGTTTGATGAGTACTTTCATGCAGCAAAGTTCAGAGTTTTGCAATTTTGAGGGCCAAATTTGCTTGGATTATTTATAATCCTTCTATTAATGAACAAATATTCTTCTCTAATTTTCAATATGTTTTATGTCTCATTTGATGAGGGGATAGCCCCTTTATAGATGCCCTTTTCGTCTTTTTAAACTTATTTTTCAGTCAAGTGAAAGAAAAAAAAAAAAAGAGTTTTGCCAAAGACAAAGTCAAGCTTCCACCAAACTACAAACAGCTAAAACAAACATAACTCAAACTTAGATAGAAAAATACATTTAAGAATGCAGCCATCCAGGTCTAGGTTCTGCCATCATTATTTGGGTCTAAAGAGACCAGCAGAACACAAGGATGCTCACCTTCAAATTTTGAAATCCTTTCACGGGATATTGTCATATTCATGAAACCAAAACATTTCTTGATTTCTCAGCTCTGAAATGGAAAATTCTTTGAGAGCTTTTTGCATTGTTGTCTTTCCCGCAAGAAATTCCTGAGAAATTTGTTGCATTGTGGGTCGAGATTTCTGTTGAGAACACAAGCAAGCAAATGCTATTGTTGAAACAAGAATAATATCTTGAACAATCTTTTGATTCACTGGAGGAGAGAGACGTTGGTCTAAAACATCGATCAACATGATTTTTGGACCCGATGATGATGATAATGACGAGAGGAGTTCTCCTGGATGTGTTCCCATCAATATTTCGAGTGCCACTACCCCAAAACTATAAACATCACATTTCTCTGTCACAACCATAGTGTAGGCAAGTTCTACATGAAAAAAAGGGTGTAAGATTATGTCTTTAAAAAGAAAACCATAGAGCGTAATAAGAAATACAACCAATTATTTAATTCACCTGGGGCAATATATCCGTAAGTGCCCGCTTGTAGGGTTCTATTGGATGAATCAACATGTAGAAGTCTAGCAGTGCCAAAATCAGCAACATATGCCTCCAAATTTGAGTCAAGTAGAATGTTGTTGCTTGATATGTCGCGGTGAACGATTGATGGAGTGCAATCGTGATGCAGGTACGACAAAGCGTGAGCCACACTCTTCACGATGTTCAATCTTTTAGTCCAATTCAACTCAATGGCTTCATCATCATCGCGTAAAACACAGAACAAGCTTCCACTTTCCATGTACTCATAAATCAAAAACATGCATCTTTTGTGCAAACAAAAACCATAAAGTTTCACAATGTTCCGATGTCGAACTGTGGAGAGTACACGAGCCTCGTTTTGGAAACTCTTGACAAAAGCTGAATCCTCTGTTTCAGAATGGTGAAGCTTCTTCAAAGCAACAACTTTCCCATCTGGTAGCTCGGCCTTGTATACACTACCGTAACCTCCAGTTCCGATGCAATATCCGATATGAAAATCTTCCGTTGCATTAATCAAATCTTCATATAAAATTTTACCATCGTAATTCCACACTGAAAACACATCTCCATTCTTGGCAGCTCTTGTGTTGAGTTTCGGGTTTTTATTCTGACGTTTAAGGAGTAATATGAATCCAAATATAATCAAGGCGAGAACTAGACTAAGAGGAAGAAAAATTTTAACAAACAGAATGATTGAAAGTGTAAGTTTTTGACAGTGAGAGCAAGAAGGAAAACCTTCAACCTGGCCGCATAAACCCTTGTTGCCTACAAAACTCTTTGGTGGATTATCATGCAAACAAGTGGGAATTTCACCTTCCAAATTGTTGAAAGACAGGTCTAAATACATTGGACAGAGAGTCTTAGGTATGGTGCCTGAAAGGTTATTGTGAGAAAGGTCAAACTTTTCTAGGAATAAAATTTTCCCCATCTCTAGTGGAATAGTTCCATCCAAACTATTTTGGTTCAATGTTAAGTTCTTTAACTTTGAGCAGTTGTCAATCCCAGTCGGAATCGAACCGCTAAGTTTATTTTTAGAGAGGTCTAGAGACACGAGGTTAAAGAGTTTTCGAATTGCAAAAGGTATTTGGCCTGAAAGTAGGTTTGAGGAAAGATTGAGATATTGAAGGTTGGATAACTTGGTGAGCTCGTCTGGAATGATACCACGTATTTTGTTATCAGATAAGTCTAATTGCTCTAGAGCACTAAAATTCCCTATTTCTAGTGGAAGGGAGTTGTGGAGTAGGTTAGAACTGAGATTCAAATACAGTAGGCTGGTTAAACGACTGAGAGTTGAAGGAATAGCTCCGGTTAGCTTGTTAGCCATGATAGCCAAATTAGTCAAATTCTTTAGATTTCCTATTTCTCGTGGAATTGATCCATTGAACCGGTTGAAACCAAGACCTAAATACTTAATGTTTGTTAAACGAAACAGGGTTGAAGGAATAGGTCCACCTAATGTGTTACTCGTTACAGACAACCAGATTAGACTTTTTAGGTTCCCGATTTCTTGGGGTAATGCACCACTGAGTTTGTTATTTCTCAAATAAAGGACCTCTAGATTTCTTAAGCTCCAAATTTCTGTAGGGATAGTACCTGCAGTGAGATTGATTAAAGGAAAAATGAATGTCAGTGATTGTTTTTTAATGAATATAAATTAAATACATATCTAGGGTAGGTAGCTACCAAAATTAATTGGCAACTCACCATTGATGTTGTTACTACTCCAATAAAGCACCTCCAGATTTCTTAGGCTCCCAATTTCTTTTGGTATAGTACCTGCAGTGATATTGATTAAAGGAAGAATGAACGTCATCGATTGTTTTTTAATGAATATAAATTAAATACATAGCTAGGGTAGCTAGCTACCAAAATTAATTGGTAACTCACCATTGAGGTTGTTATTACTCAAATAAAGCACCTCCAGATTTCTTAAGCTCCCAATTTTTTTTGGGATAGTACCTGCAATGTGATTGATTAAAGGATGAATGAATGTTAATGATTATTTTTCAACGAATATAAATTAAATATACAGCTAGGCTAGCTACCATAATTATTTGGTAACTCACTCGCCTGTAAGATTATTCCAACGCAGATTAAGGTACTTGAGATTTGAAAGAGAACCAATTTGGGGTGGAATGCTTCCCGATAGATTATTGTTTCCAAGATCTAGATATTGCAGGTTTGGAAAGCAAGAAAAGTTGAGACGGCCAAGTTCCCCTTTGATCTTGCTATCTTCTAAGTCTATGTGGGTGATACTTCCTTCATAATTGCAAGTGATATCAACCCAATTGCAATGATCTGAAGTATTGTGAGGAATCCTGTCCTTCCACCAGCCGCTGTTGAGTAAAGCTTGTCTTTCTATTTCAGATGCTGAAACATGAATACTAATATTGGTAGCAGATGCAACATGGACTATCAAAAGAGTAAGGGCAGCCCATATGAGTACGATGACTGCTCTGCAAGTATTGGAGAAACCACACCCCATGTTTAAGATAGTTTCAACAAAGCTAGGTCCAAGCTAAAATGACTTTTGCAATTTGTTCATGAACAAACCTGCGGGTGACTAAACTCTACCCACTTAAATAATTTTGAGATGATGGACTGTATATAGTCAACAAGTATTTTTATTTCATATATACATAATTCATGTTTCATAAACGTGGTTTCAATAACATTACAGTAAAAGAAGAGAAGAAAGTAAAACATGCGACAACGTTTTAAGTTTGAAATGAAGAAATCAATCGTCACGTGTCTTTAGACCGAGTCCGAATGATATTATTACAGTTTTGTTTTTTGTTTTTTGGTCACATGCACGTTTTCCCTTCATTTGACAAGTGTGGAGACTTCTATAAAACAATTGTCTTTTTATTTAAACCGCTCGCAAATTGAATAGTGAATCACTTTTCCTATTATGCAGGAAGTGGTTCGACTTTTTGAGAAGGCATGCACCATCTTTAAGATTATTTCAGTCAAGGTTGAAGGCAAATGACTGCTCTGGCCAATGATTTTTTATTTTATTTTATTTTTAATTTTAATTTTTTTTTTGTAAAAGGTATGGGTGCTAGGTAACCAAAATCGATTTTAAAGCCTTTTTTTTTTTTTTGAGGATTCGAATTTCGGTGGCCAACGTTCAATTGATGATCATACAATAAGAATAATTGAATTTAAGAAGCTTTTTAACGCACTTTTGCCGCACGTCTTATCATGTTCATAATTTCATGTGTGTAATTTTTATTTGTTTATTTTATTTTTAAATCCAGCTCACTGCAGTTAATTGGATGTACTCATCTCTGCTATTTGTTAATATACAGATTGGTAATAAAAGCTAGGAAGCCTTCTTTACAATTTAAATGTTAATGTATGAATTAAACTAATTATCGTACAGACTTCAGAGTAAATAAATTGTACCGATCGGGCATGGACTGCGATGAAGAAAAGGAATTTGTTTCTGGGGATCTAATCAGCAGGAGGAGTTATGGCTTGACATTTTTTTTGTCTAAAATCTGAACGAGTATGAATTTTGTTGAAGTCTGAATAAGTTTGAATACATATATCTAAATAACATATTTGTTATTCTTTTTTTAATATCTGAATATAAGTATTACGTAGTTGTTTTTTTAAAGAAAACATCTGAGATATAATGTTTTGACATATATAACCCTATAAATATTAACAATATTTATATTTATAGGTTAAACACATTACAAGTTATAAATAAATTATTTGATTAGTAAAAAAAAACTTGATAATGTTTACCTTAACTAGGCATGAAAAGTAAAATATATATCTAACACATGCATTTTTTTGCATTAATAAATGATGCTTATAATATTATTTTTAGTGTATTATATTGATTTTTTTTATTAATTACATAAGTCAATCAAGAATTGTTTAATCATTTGAATTAAAATTAATGTATTAAACAAATTCAAAATCTATTGTAAAATAGTAAATATAAATACAAAGACATGGACCTATTATAAAATGTACTCACCAAAAGTTTTATTATGTTTAAAATTCTTATTCAAAAAAAAATTAATAGTTGAATACAAGTATATAACAAAAAAACTTCATAAATAAAAAATAGTAAAAGGATAATTTATATCATAAGAAATAAATTTAATTAATAGGAGAAAATTAAAATTTTATTCAGATGTTTTGCCATTCAGATAAGAGACATAATATTTAATTTGTTTCATTCAGATATAAAGATCTTATAATCAGATATAAGTGATAGGAAACAAACAAAATAAAAACTACAAATGTCTGAAAATGATTAAGATTCAAACTTCAAACAAAAAACAAACAACCCCTTAGTGAGCCTTGAATCCTTTAATTCAATGAAGATAATCAAAAGGATAAACATAAAAATTCAAACTTTCATGGAAAAATAAAAGTGAGGTTATTTGTACTCTAAAGTTTATTTTGAATAATTTTAATTTAAAAAATATATATTTTATTACAAAAATATCTATTATTTGAATTACTGTTAAGGACTTTCTGTTATAAACTAACATAATATAATTACTCTGAACTCTCATTTAGCGCATTCACTATTCAATATATAACTTTCTTGCCATAAACAATAAAAATTTTATTTCCTACCTCTCAAATTAACACGACTCAAAAATGTTATTATTTCCAAGTATAAGAGTGTTTAGTTATAATATAATTCAGTGAGTCCGGGATCGAACCATAGTAAATTTAAAATATAGTATTTAATTTATTAAACAAAAAAAATTAATGCCGAAAAAAGAAATTAATAGGAATTAATCTAAAAATATGCTAACGTTATGAGATCCACTTTTGGATTTCAAATTATGGTTATAACACTCTCTCAAATTTTATATTTTGCATTTCTTTTTCCAGTTACTTATTATGCCATTTAATTTTTAACTAACCATTTGTGTGGATAAATATGGGACCAAGTACCTAATGTGCTATAATTATATTAGAGTGTCAACATTATGTAAAAATATCATATAAATCTGAAAAGATCTATATTTAGAAATTAACATGACATAAAAGAAACCAGTAAGGGAGAAAAATACAAACAAATAAAATAAATTTAAGACTCACTTGAGAAAATAATTAATTTAATAATTTGAATCCTTGAACTTCACCTTTCACCTCAGCTTAGAAAATTTAGTCACTCTTATTGGAAAACAAAAATACTCATTTTATTTAGCAAACTTCTGAAATATATTACAAGAAAATTGATTATACAAGAAGACAAGAAAATAACAGAAAAAAAAGAAAGAATTCCTCAGCTTTCTTCCTGTTCTCTCCCCTCTTACTTGCACGTTGTTGCCTTTTATAGGTGAGGAATGCATCCTGCTTTTTTATTTTATTTTTATAATATATATAAACAGAGAAGTGTGATGGTCAAGTGGCAAAATAGCCACCTGACCATCATGAGCATGTTTGCTCACTTTTTTTTTAAATTTTTTTATTTATTACATCTCCTCAATAATGCATTTCAAATAGCTCTAGCAATTCTTATTTGTTTCCTACTTCCAGTCCAACTCCTCTTTATTCTTGAAACATATTTACAATATAAAAATAAAATAAAATAAACATATTATAAATTAATTTAACATAAAAATATATTTGGGGAGTATTAAGATAATTTAGGAATAATGAGTGCATTAATCGATACAGTAAGTGAAAAACTGATAATTTGATCCTTATTAAATGAACATTTTTTAGTATCAATCACAAATAATATTTAGTTAAATACTAGGAGCAAATCAATACTTAAAATTTCAACATATTTTTGGTTTTTGATTTTCAAAAAATAAAATAAAATTAAAAATATCTTTTGTAGTCTTCTCCTTCCCCTTCCTCCTTTTATGTAGTCTTTTTCTTTTCTTCATCTACTTCTTCTTTTTGTCACACTAATTCTTCATCAACATATTCTTCTTTTTCTTTGTACACAGTTACAAAGACAAAGTCAAGCTTCCACCAAACTACAAACAACTAAAACAAACATAACTCAAACTTAGATTGAAAAATACATTTAAGAATGCGGCCATCCAGGTCTAGGTTTTGCCATCATTATTTGGGTCTAAAGAGACCAGCAGAACACAAGGATGCTCACCTTCAAATTTTGAAATCCTTTCATGGGATATTGTCATATTCATGAAGCCAAAACATTTCTTAGTTTCTCAGCTCTGAAATGGAAATTTCTTTGAGAGCTTTTTGCATAAGTGTCTTTGCCACAAGAAGTTCTTGAGAAATGCCTTGCATTGTGGGTCGAGATTTCGGTTTAGAATGCAAGCAAGCAAATGCTATTGTTGAAACAAGAATAATATTTTGAACGATCTTTTGATTCACTGGCGGCAAGAGACGTTGGTCTAAAATATCGATCAACATGATTTTTGGATCCAATGATAATGATGATAATGACGAGAGGAGTTCTCCTGGATGTGTTCCCATCAATATTTCGAGTGCCACTACCCCAAAACTATAAACATCACATTTCTCTGTCACAACCATAGTGTAGGCAAGTTCTACATGAAAAGAAAACGTGTAAGATTATGTCTTTCAAAGTAAAACCATAGAGCGTAAAAAGAAATACAACCAATTACTTTATTCACCTGGGGCAATATATCCGTAAGTGCCCGCTCGTAGGGTTCTATTTGATGAATCAACATGTAGAAGATCTAGCAGTGCCAAAATCTGCAACAGATGCCTCCAAATTTGAGTCAAGTAGAATGTTGTTGCTTGATATGCCGCGGTGAACAATTGACAGAGTGCAGTCGTGACGCAGGTACGACAAAGCGTGAGCCGCACTCTTCACGATGTTCACTCTTTTAGTCCAATTCAACTCAATGGCTTCGTCATCATCGCGTAAAACACAGAACAAGCTTCCTCTTTCCATGTACTCATAAATAAAAAACATATATCTTTTGTGCAAACAAAAACCATAAAGTTTCACAATGTTCCGATGTCGAACTGTGGAGAGTACACGAGCCTCGTTTTGGAAACTCTTGACAAAAGCTGAATCCTCTGTTTCAGAATGGTGAAGCTTCTTCAAAGCAACAACTTTTCCGTCTGGTAGCTCTACCTTGTAAACACTGCCGTAACCTCCAGTTCCGATGCAATATTTGATATGAAAATCTTCCGTTGCATTAATCAAATCTTCATATAAAATTTGACCATCATAATTCCACACCGAAAACACATCTCCATTCTTGGCAGCTCTTGAGTTAAGTTTCAGAGTTTTATTCTGACGTTTAAGGAGTAATATGAATTGTAATATAATGAAGGCGAGAACTAGACTGAGAGAAGAAAAATTTTAACAAACAGGATAATTGAAGGTGGATGCTTCTGACTTTGAGAACAAGAAGGAAAACATTCAACATGGCCGCATAAACCATTGTTGCCGGCAAAACTCTTTGGTGGATTATCCCGCAAATTAGAAGGAATTTCACCTTTCAAACTTTTGAATGACATGTCTGAATGCATTGGACAGAGAGTCTTAGGTATGGTGTCTGAAAGGTTATTGTGGGAAAGGTCCAAGTTTTGAAGCAATAAAATTTCTCCCATTTCTGGGGGAATAGTTTCATCCAAACTGTTGTGGTTCAATGTTAAATTCTTTAACTCTAAGCAGTTGCCAATCTCAGTTCGAATAGAACCACCAAGTTTATTTTTAGAGAGGTTGAGATACTTAAGGTTAAAGAGTTTTCCAATTGCAGAAAGTATCTTCCCTGAAAGTAGTTTTAAGGAAAGGCTGAGATTTTTGAGTTGGGATAACTTGGTGAGCTCATCTGGAATGATACCATGTATTTTATTATCAGATAAGTCTAACTCCTCTAGAGCACTAAGATTCCCTGTTTCTAATGGAATGGAGCTGTGGAGTTGGTTAGAACTGAGATCCAATTGCAGCAAGCTGGTTAACTGACTTAGAGTTGAAGGAATGGCTCCGGTTAGCTTGTTAACTTTGATAAACAAATAAGTCAAATTCTTTAGATGTCCTATTTCTCGTGGAATTATGCCATTGAACTGGTTGAAACCAAGATATAAAACCTCAAGGTTTGTTAAACGAAATAGGGTTGAAGGAATAGGCCCACCTAATGTGTTATTCCTCACAAACAGTCCGATTAGACTTTTAGATTCCCGATTTCTTAAGGTAATACACCGCCGAGTTTGTTACTACTTAAATCAAGCTCCTTTAGATTTCTTAAGCTCTCAATTTCTTTTGGTATAGTACCTGCAATGTGATTGATTAAAGGACAAATGAATTTCAATGATTATTTTTCAATGAATATAAATTAAATAAACAACTAAGTTAGCTAGCCACCATAATTATTTGGTAACTCACTCACCTGTAAGACTAGTCTCATACAAATAAATGTATGTAAGGTTTGAAAGAGAACCAATTTGGGATGGAATGCTTCCCGATAGATTATTGCTCCCAAGATCGAGATGTTGCAGGTTTGGAAAGCAAGAAAAGTTGAGACGGCCAAGTTCCCCTTTGATATTGCTTTTCGGTAAGCCTATGTCAGTGATCCTTCCTTCATAATCGCAAGTGATACCAACCCAACCGCAATGATCTGAAGTATTGTGAGGAATCTTGTCCTTCCACCAGCCGCTGTTGAGTAAAGCTTGTCTTTCTATTTCAGATGTTGTAACATGAATACTAATGTTGGCAGCAGATGCAACATGCACTATCAAAAGAGTAAGGGCAGCCCATATGAATACGGTGACTGCTCTGCAAGTATTGGAGAAAGCACACGCCATGTTTAAGATAGTTTTCAACAAAGCCAGGTGCAAGCTAAAATAACTTGGAAACTGAAGCCGACGATGCAAATAAGGGGGCTGTTGCCAGCTCCATTTCTGTGTCTCTGCTTGCAGGTTGACTTTCAGATATTTTTCGTTTCCTTTTATTTGTTATTATTTTTATGTTCTTCTCAAAAATAATAATTTGCGTATTTTATCATCGTAAATCTTATTAGTAAAAAATGATAAGCTTTTCTAATATGATAATTAAAAAAAAGTTAACCATAATTTTTTTTATTGCATCCAATTTTTTTTCCATTAAGAGGTTAGTTATTAAAAAAAAGAATCAGTTATAAATTAAAAAAATCTTAAAATAAGTATTAAGCCAAGAGAATAAGAAATAAAAACATATGAACGACCAAAGTCAAGTCATGCTTAAACTTCAAATGGAATATTAAAACAACTCCTTACCTCACCTTGTTGTGTATAAACCCTGGTCTCTTTCTCTTAACTAACATTTCATTCCTCAACTTATCAAAAAAAATTTTCATTCCACATATTTTACAAGAAGTGAAACATTCTTTCAAAGATTTAAAGAAAGCAAATATAGAACAAGAAGAAATCAAAGAATCACTTTTCTTCACTATGCCATAGTACACAGTTACATATGAATACGATGATGAATACGATGACTGCTCTGCAAGTATTGGAGAACCTGTTGGGGAAAAATTAGGTTTTTAAATTTTTTATAAAACCTTTTGAAGATCACTCTCATATAATATATAAGAATTTGTAATCTAGAAATTGTACATTGAAAATCTGATTTGGCTTTTTCCGTTGAAGTAATTTAGGCTCCTAGATCACGATCCGCCACCGCCACTCCTGTTAGATCACGATCCGCCACCGCCACTCCTGTTAGATCACGATCCGTCACCACCACGCTTGTTAGGTCACGAACTGTCACCAATAATTTTCCAGATTATGACTCAAGTTCGATCTGCACTTGACGTGTTGGTGCCTTTATCACTACCAAAGCAACTAGCACGAGAAAATTTTTCTCTCAACAATAGAGAGAAAAAATCTTTTTTTTTTATCTGTATAAAGTGGCTGCTCTCCTTTTCTTTAGAGAAAATAAGCCTTTTATATCACCCTTTAGTGAAAACCCTAGACTCCAAATAATCAAAAAACAAAACCCACGTTATTTTCTTTTTCAATAGGGACCCACCTTGTAAAATAACATAAGGCCCCTTACACAAAAGCTAATTAAATAGAGCCTCCCACTAAATGATATATTTAGGCTTTTGACCTAAATAGCTAGTTATCTTACTTATTAGTCCAGGAGTGGTGCAATCAATTAAATGAGCTAACCCGGGGATCATTTGGGAACATACAATAGTGGCTACAATAATTAGGCCTGTAATTAAACTAGCCCAATTATTTAATTCCAAATCTACTCCACTAAAAGATTGGAACCGACTTCCATAATTGTATGCTCGAATAATAATTCGTCCCAAGCCACATTGATTTCTTTACTGCACAATCTTTTGTACCACATCATTAATTAAATTGATATCTCAACTGTCGAATCAATTTAATAAAATCTTATTCCTTGATCTTTACTGGTTTTCTCTAATGATCGTTTTCAACATACTAAATATGTTGACACACTCTGGCTAGAGAATTCTATGATCAAGTGCCGAAAACCTATCAAGAGATGTGTCGTACAAATTTTATATTGTTAATCCATAACTTCAATACTCATAATTGCTCCCACCAAGATACCGGGTAATCTTGACCATAAGGATATGTCGTGCCAATTGGTAACTCAAATGGAATAACAATTACAATCATGAAATCATAATTAACTCAAGATTAAGATTACAGTAAAATCAACGCCTATGAGATTTAATAAGTCTGACAGTTATTACAAAGTTAATTAAATCTCATATGTGATCATATTCAATATAGTCATACTACATCAATAAATTCATACATGATTAAGACAAATCATTCAATGAATTATTACAGTCTATACCTAAATAAAGTGCCTAACTTTATTTATCAACTGCGAACTAAGATAACTTGTATTTATGTCTTCTGTGAATCCACATGATGATCACATAAGTACATATAATATGATTAAATGGACTTTAATACAAATATTAATGCAATTAAGATGTTTGAATAAAATACCTCATTAATTTTATTAATCAGAAAAAATGTTTATTACAATTAAATAAACACATATGCTTTTAAAGAGCATATTTTCCCACTAGCTCTCAAAGCATATCTAGCATATTGCTCATGCTCTAAGGCTCTAAGTGCAGGTTATAAAGGTTTCCCACTAATGGCCATTGTAATAAGATCTGCCATTTAGCATCTAATGCCATTTGGGGTACTGTCATATAACCTTTCTACATTATTCCCTTATAAGATGATACATATGTTTTGTTTCTTGTGGTTCCTTAGTTCCTTAGATTGAGCTACCACACTACCATTATCACAAAATAGTTTAAGGGGTGTAGTTACAACAGGTACCACCTCAAGATTTTGTAGGAACTTGCAGAGCCTATATAGCTTCTTTTGCAGCTTCAGATGTAGCCACCTATTCAGCTTCAGTTGTAGAGTCTGTGATACAAGATTGTTTCACACTCATCCAACTAATAGCTCCACTTCTTAATGTAAACACATAGCCGGAAGTTGATTTTCTAAAATCATTATCTGTCAAAAAATCAGAATTAGTATAACCCATTAGAATAAGTTCATCACCAGAATACTCAAGCATATAATTTTTAGTTCTTTTCAGATACTTTATAATATGCTTGACTGCAGTCCAGTATTGAGGTCCAGGATTAAATTGATATCTGCTAACCATCCCTACCGCAAAACATATGTCTGGCCTAGTGCAAAGCATGGCATACATGAGACTTCCCACAGCTTCTGCATAGGGAACTCGTCTCATTCTCTTTTTCTCTTCAGATGTTTTAGGTGATTGATCCTTAGAGAATGTAATTCCATGTCTGAATGGTAATAAACCAGTCTTGGAATTTTTCATGCTAAATCTAGCCAATATCTTATCGATATAGACCGCTTGAGACAAGGCTAAAGTTTTATTCTTCTGGTCTCTTAGTAACTTGATACCAAGAATATAACTTGTCTCTCCCAGGTCTTTCATATCAAATTGTTTTGCTAACCAAATCTTTATTGTAGTCAATACTCCTATATCGTTTCCAATCAGGAGATCATTGTCTACACAAAGAACTAGGAAGGCTACAAATTTTCTCTGAATTTTCTTGTAGACACATGGTTCATTAATGTTCTGAATAAATCCAAGCGATTTAATCGCTTGATCAAATCTGATGTTCCATGATCGGGATGCTTGCTTCAATCCATAAATAGATCTTTGCAACTTACATATCATGCGTTCTTGGACTTTTTGTATAAATCCATCTGGTTGCTGCATGTAGATGTTTTCTTCAAGATGCCCGTTAAAAAAGGCAGTCTTGACATCCATTTGCCAAATTTCATAATCTAGCACTGCAGCAATGGAGAGCAGAATCTTGATGGATTTAAGCATAGCAACCGGAGAAAAGGTTTCCTCATAATTGATTCATTCTTTCTGAGTAAACCCTTCGGCTGCTAATCTTGCTTTAAATGTTTCCACCCTTCCGTTTACTCCTCTTTTTCTTTTGTAGATCCACTTGTACCCTATAAGTTTTACCCCATTTGGTGCCGCTACAAGTTCCCAGACTTTATTGGAATACATAGATTTCATTTCTTGATTCATGGCCTTTTTCCAAAATTCAACATCTCTATCTATTAGAGTTTCGTTGTAACTAGTGGGATCTTGTACATGTTCATCTGAGATAGCCATATAGGTTTCTCCCAAAAGCATGTATCTCGCAGGTAACCTAGTTACCCTCCCACTACGACAAGGTTCTAAAAGTGATGGTTGTTCAAGGATAATCATGTGCTGATCAGCTGGTTGTTGCTTTTCTTTCTCTTCTATAACAAGTGTTGAAAGTTGGGCATCAACCTGATCTCTTTTATTTCTCTAGTTTTACCTTACTCTTAGGGTATAAGTCATTATATAGTCTTCCTCAAAGAAAGTAAAGAATATTTCTATAAATACATTCCTATCTTGAGGACTATAATTCAGACTTTTCCTTATTCCTTTAAGATACCTAAAACATGCAAGCTTCTGAACACGAACCCATCTTTTCTATCTCTGATTCTAGTAGAAATACTAGTAAACTCCAAATAAGAATGTGTCTCAAATCATGTTTGTGACTTTTTCATAATTTCTTAGAGTATTAGACACCGAGATAAATAAAACTAGGTTCAATAACTTTGTAGTTTTAAATACTAGTATCTGGAATAAAAAAGGTAAATGATAAACACCTTAGTATATATCTTGTCTTATCCAAAAGAATCTTGTTTCTCCATTTAATTACACTATTGTATCATAGTGTTCATTGACAACCAAATAGTGCTTGAATTCTCCATAGAGATATTCTTTGTTTCGATCATGTCGAAGTTATTTTATGTTCCTGTCTACTTGCTTCTGTCTTATCCACGTACTCTTTTGAATTTTAAAAGCAATGGAATCATGGCGCATTCAGACAAACATAAATTAAAATGAATATTCATCAACAAGATTGATAGAATACTCATAACCTCTTATAACATGTAAACTGATTAGTCCGTATACATTTGTATCATCAAATACAATGTTATGCTTTTAGCTCTAAACGAGCATCCTCGTCATATTACTTTTCTAAATAAGATTTATATAGTTACAATGATCAATCTTAATAGGCCAACAAGTCTATCATTAATCATTCACTTAAAATCTTATTATAGTTTATATGACTTAAGCATAAATATCAGAGGTGATTTTGGTTTGAAGAAACATTTCTTTTCTTAGATAAATGCATATACTCTTTATCATTATATCTTGCTTTGAATAGATCAATAGACTTATATGATATAAATTGTCTTTATAAATAACCAAAATAAATAATAAATAGAGGATAAAAAAAATAACAATGTACTTCTATTTATTAAAACAAGTCACCGAAATTAAATTCCTCTAATATTTGGAAAAATAAAGACAAATATCAAAACTTTAAGTCTTGTAAAATTGATCTAGCCTTTCAATTGATATAAACTAGCATGTCCTCAACTGCTGTTTGAAGCTTTTTTCACTTAATCTCTTGGTTTCCTGAAAACTAAATAAATGAATTACAAATAAAATTAGTTATCTCAGAATTCATTATTGTATGAATTAATAGAAATTTGAACTAATTAGGAAGGTTAAAGATTTCCTATACCTGATTTTAATAATCTTAGGACAATCTTTCTTCCAGTGACCCTTCTGTCCACATTTGTAACACTTGCCTTTTAGCTTGCCACTTCTTTTAGTGGACAGTTTGTCGATCCCAACTCTTGCTTGCTCATTCTTATCTTTCGACTTAAGTCTTGAAGAGAATCATTTTTCAGGAAGTTTTCTGCTATGATAAAACTCTTCTATAGCATGTAGTTCGTGCATTAATTCAATTAAGGTCATATCTTTATTGTTTAAGACATAGCTGACCTTAAACTCTTTGAATGTATCAGGTAAAGATTCAATTACAATGTTAATATTTGATTTATCATTGATTTGAACACCATGAATCTCTACCTCATTTAAAAAGTCCATCATTTTGAGGAAATGATCACGAACTTTTGTGCCCTCTTCCATCTTAGTATCCGTAATATATTTTAATGCTGCTTCTCTGGCAAAATGGATATTTTGCCCAAACATCTGGTGAAGACTAGCCATTTATTTCAGTGGTTGTTTCCATACTCTGATATTTCTTATGCAGTTCCACAGAAATCGAAGCCAATATATAGCGCTTAGCCATTTTGTTAGCTTCGCATCATTTCTCATAAGGCTCCCTCAGATTTCTATAATCGTATAACGATGGTTCAAGATGGCAAGGTTGGGTCAACACATATTTGCTTCCCTTAGCAGTGAGAATATTAAATAGATTGCGTTTCCAATCTAAATAATTTTTGTTAGTGAGTTCATTTTAACAAGGATAATTAATAATGGGTTGATGGAAGACATTTTCTGTAAAAACAAAATAGACATGCATAAATACTTTGAAATAATATTTACAATAAATGGCAAAAATACAAAAAATCATAAATGCATTTTAATTTATTGTAACGATAATCTAGTACCGCTTTGACAAGCTATCCGTTGGGAAAGTCATGTCTACACTTACTAGACCCGATTATCCATTAGATTATTTACTTTTATGTAGAGATATGATAAATAATTATCGTTATCCTTTTGGGCCTAAATTTGTTAACAGAGCTTCGTTGGGAAGGTTAATAACAAATTTTAGTTGAGTGTATAATCATTATTTCAATTTACGTATTTTTCATATCAATAGTCACTGTTGGGGCGAACAATCGATTGAAAAAATATTTCAATTTTAGCTTTGAAGAAGTTCAGCAAATAAAATATCTAATATATATACCCTCCGTAGGGAGCATTACCGTATCATGAAATCGAAGTATATATATAATTTTATTATTGAACTAACAATGGAGCCCATGGGAAAAATTATCTTGAATTTTCCCTCTCCCACTCAATATTTTAAAATTGATTTTTCTTTTTTAAAACATACATATTGTTAATTGCATGCTTCCTATAATATTTTCTAGATGATATCCAATATTATTGAGCATAGGCAAATTTCAAACAATATAATGAAATTCATAATTAATGAATGACATGTATCATTATCCATAGAGTGGCACTACCTATCCTATTTGACATGTTATCATATCAAGTTATCATCCAAAACATAACATATAGAAAAACAATTAAATAATCTTAATTCATGGCTTTCCTAATAATGAAAAATACATTAACCTTAAGCCTAATCTTCATTGGGCTTCTTGTCAATGTCCATCTTCCATAACTTTGTTTTTGTTAATGGACTAGGGGAAATTGAGCTTCTAAATTTATAAGTGGTCCAATTTTATTTTTTGGAAGGAAATAAACAAATAATTAAAATTTTTTATTCAAATAAAATTTTTGGACCAAAAATAAATTTAATGTGTTCAATTTTATCTATGCATTTTAATCTATTAAGCCCAAATTTCAATTGGGCCTAAAACTAGGATTCTTTAAGCCCAAAACTATTTTTGAACTTAAATGCAAAAAATAAAATGTATCTGCCGAAAAACAAATTATGAAACCATAGGACCTTTCATGATAAAAACCATAAAACCCTAAAATCATATTTTTCTTTCTTTCTTCTTCCCCAGCCGCCATCTTCACAAACGGCCACCACTGTTCAGACGCCAGCCGACTGTCACCACATCACCAAAAACTGACCAAACCGGCACACGCTTCTGCTGCACGTGCAGCGCGCGCCACTGGCCACGTTGGCCGAGCGCGTTGCAGCTGCACGATCTGCGTTCGCCAGTGCTTGCTCGCTGCTTGCTGTGCTCACAGCGCACACTGCTGGCCACACTGGCCGCGCATGCTTGTTGCTGTGCACTGTTTGTTGGTGACTGCCGCTGAAAAATCCAGCGTTCGTTCCTTTGTCGTCGCGTGATTAATCTCCAGCGATTTACAAATTTCCTACGCCAATTTTGGCTTACAAAAAATTCTATTACCGTAAAGTAAATTAAGAGGGAAACATGGTGATAAAAAAACCACCCCTCTTGTTACAGATCCAAACAAAAATACAATTTAAAATCTAACCATGAATTAAGACAAACCATAACATGCTTTATTCATATATTAAACAAATAGTATATATCTGAATAAATTATGCCACTCTAATACATAAATTTCAAGATTAATTTCATACGAAATTCTTATATATTAATATGACATGGCTCTGATACCAATTGTTGGGGAAAAATTAAGTTTTTAAATTTTTTATAAAATCTTTCGAAAATCGCTCTCATATAATATATAAGAATTTGTAATCTAGAAATTGTACCTTGAAAATCCGATTTGCCTTTTTCCGTTGAAGTGATTTAGGCTCTTAGATCACGATCCGCCACCGCCACTCCTGTTAGATCACGATCCGTCACCACCACTCTTGTTAGGTCACGAACTGTCACCAATGATCTTCCAGATTATGACTCAAGTTCGATCTGCACTTGACGTGTGGGCGCCTTTATCACTACCAAAGCAACTAGCGTGAGAAAATTTTTCTCTCAACAATAAAGAGAAAAAATCTTTTTCTCTGATATGTATAAAGTGGCTGTTCTCTTTTCTTTAGAGAAAATAAGCCTTTTACATCACCCTTTAGTGAAAACCCTAGGCTCCAAATAATCAAAAAATAAAACCCACGTTATTTTCTTTTTCAATAGGGGACCCACCTTGTAAAATAACATAAGACCCCTTACACAAAAACTAATTAAATGGAGCCTCCCACTAAATGATATATTTAGGCTTTTGACCCAAATAGCTAGTTATCTTACTTATTAGTCCAGTAGTGGTGCAGTCAATTAAATGAGCTAACCCAAGGATCATTTGGGAACATACAATAGTGGCTACAATAATTAGGCCTGTAATTAAACTAGCCCGATTATTTAATTCCAAATCTACTCCACTAACAGATTGGAACCGACTTCCATAATTGTATGCTCGAATAATAATTCGTCCCAAGCCACATTGATTTCTTTACTGTACAATCCTTTGTACCACATCGTTAATTAAATTGATATCTCAACTGTCCAATCAATTTAATAATATCTTATTCCTTGATCCTTACTGGTTTTCTCTAATGATCGTTTTCAACATATTTAAGTTTTCAACATACTAAATATGTTGACACACTCTGGCCAGAGAATTCTATGATCAAGTGCCGAAAACCTATCAAGAGATGTGTCGTACAAATTCTATATTGTTAATCCATAACTCCAATACTCATAATTGCTCCCACCAAGATACCGGGTAATCTTGACCATAAGGATGTGTCGTGCCCATTGGTAACTCAAATGGAATAACAATTACAATCATGAAATCATAATTAACTCAAGATTAAGATTACAGTAAAATCAACGCCTATGAGATTTAATAAGTCTGACAGTTATTACAAAGTTAATTAAATCTCATATGTGATCATGTTCAATGTAGTCGTACTACATCAATAAATTCATACATGATTAAGACAAATCATTCAATGAATTTATTACAGTCTATACCTAAATAAAGTGCCCAACTTTATTTATCAACTGCAAACTAAATTTATTTAATTATAAAATAACTTGTATTTATGTTTTCTGTGAATCCACATAGTGATCACATAAGTACATATAATATGATTAAATGGACTTTAATACAAATATTAATGCAATTAAGATATTTGAATAAAATACATGATTAATTTTATTAATCAGAAAAAATATTTATTACAATTAAATAAACACATATGTTTTTAAAGAACATATTTTTCCAACAGAAACCACACGCCATGTTTAACAAAGCTAGGTTCAAGCTAAAATGACTTTTGCAATTTGTTCGTGAATAAACCTGGGCGTGACTAAACTCTACCCACTTAAATAATTTTGAGATGATGGACTGTATATAGTCAACAATTATGGTTATTTCATATATATAATTCATGTTTCATTAACGTGGTTTCAATAACATTACAGTAAACGAAGAGAAGAAAGTAAAACATGCGACAACGTTTTAAGTTTGAAATGAATAAATCACGTTTTTATTTTTTTTCGATCACATGCACGTTTTTCCTTCATTTGACAAGTGTGGAGACTTCTATAAAACAATTGTCTTTTTATTTAAACCGCTCGCAAATTGAATAGTGAATCACTTTTCCTATTTTGCAGAAAGTGGTTCGACTTTTTGAGAAAGCAGGCACCATCTTTAAGATTATTTCAGCCAAGGTTGAAGGCAAATGACTCTTCTCTGGCCAAGAATTTTTTATTTTTTATTTTTTTGTAAAAGTTACGGGTACTAGGTAACCAAAATCAATTTTTTAGCCCTCATTTTTTTTTGAGGATTCGAATTTCGGTGGCCATGAGGACAGTGGTACACGTAGTCAACGTTCAATTGATGATCATACAATAAGAATAATTGAATTTAAGAAGCTTTTTAACGCACTTTTGCCGCACGTCTTATCATGTTCATAATTTCATGTGTGTAATTTTTATTTGTTTGATTTTTTTAAAATCCAGCTCGCTGCAGTTAATTGGATGTACTCATCTCTGCTATTTGTTAATATATAGATTGATAATAAAAGCTACGAAGCCTGCTTTAAAATTTAAATGTTAATGTATGAATTAAACTAATTATGGTACAGACTGCAGAGTAAATAAATTGTACCGACCGGGCATGGATGGCGGTGAAGAAAAGGAATTTGTTTCTGGAGTGGAGATCTAATCAGCAGAAGGAGTTGGCGAGGGAATTAAGAATTATGGCTTGACTAGATTGGCCAATCAGACTCGTTTTAGAAATTATTCGGGTTGTGCCATTTTTGACCGTTTGACGATCCGGCTTTTCTCCCTCGTCTGATACGACAAATTTTGCCAAAACAATCAAAGCAGTAGGTTGTTAATTTTGAAAATGCGCCATTGATGGGAAGTGGAGGATGGAGAGTAAAAATCTAATTAAATTTGCTAGATACCTCTCGGCTAAGGTCATGAGGACAACTAAGAATAAAATTAAGTAGTCAATTACTTAACTCGTGTTTCATGTGACTTCATGTACCCAACCATTTTTTTTTAGCTTTCCGAAACGTGGTTTTGAAAAAGTTGTAGAAGAAAAAGAGAAGAAAGTAAATTAAAGCATCAGACCTAGTTTTGATTTTCAAATGAATAAATCAATCTTCATACCTTTAGACTCTTTACATTTGTAAAGCAAAGTTTTCGTCTCATTTTTTGGGGCGGGGCCTTCAGGATTTTAGAGGTGTAGATCATAGATTGAGACAATAACACACTGGCTTTAATTGAGATGTTTGTCCGTGGGTAACTTAAGCCGTGTCAGCTCACCCAATAAACGGTCCATAAAGTTTCATACATTTTCAAAAGCAACTAATATGTAATTGAGATGTTTGTCCAAAATTTTAAGACGTATTTGTTCTGTCATTCTAATAGACAATTGCCAACTTTATGTAGAAATTCGACACTCATCATCAGTTGCCTCAATGTCACATCCATCTGATCATAAAATTTTATTATCATAAGAAATGTGAAAAGTCAAAGAAGAAATGCTGACATCATGAATCCTGCAGCATGATCATGAAAATTCAAAGAAAAAATGTCCATGTCATGAATCTTGAGGGAAGATATGCTAGTGTCGTGAATCTTGCAGTAGGAATCATTAGTCCTGCAACGGAGTCCACAAAGCCCATGAAGCTTGTGAGACCATGATTCAACAGAGCCTATTAGTTCTGCAACAAAATCATAAGTCCATGGACTAGATGCAAGATCATGGACTATGTAGAAGATGGTGTGAAAAAGTTCACATCACCATAAGTTTGTGAGACCATGATTCAACCCCCAGCTCTAAACGTGGAAGGATTTAGAAGCTTGATTCAAAGAGACAGGGATATAAATCAGTTGTGATATCATCCATAGAAGATAATATTATGGATTATCTCAATTTTAAGTAATATAAATGAGATAAAAGAGTTTGGATTAGAATTCTTTGTTATCAGTAGAACGCTATATATATAACGCCTCTCTTAGTACACAAAAGGTGAGGTGACTATAACAACAAAAGTAGGATTCATTTTTTTAGAGCGAAAGCTTTAAATTCCTACTCCTGGACATAGGCCAAACGTTGAATGACATTAAATTCTATGTTATATTTAGTATATCATCCCCATTAATTAGTTTTACTAGTTGACAAGATTTTTACGCCAGCATATTTAAATTTTCCAAGAGACAGCTTAATGACACTTAAATGAAGCATATTGGTATGCCAAGTTTTTTAATGACACTCAAATCAAGCTGCCTTGTTAGCTCCACGTCTACATGTGTGTTTCTGACTTGCTTTCTTCCTCTTTGGTTTTTGTATCAGATGTAGATGTCTTTGAACCATCCTTGATTCATTACAGACCACATCTTTGCTTATGATTCACCTACGTTTCAAGTCTGTACATCGAAGGTTGTATACTTTGATCCCATATGGATATCTCAGAAATGCATATTTATTTATTTAATTTTATTTTGGAAGAGAAATAAAAACTTTCATTTATTCAACGATGTGAATACATTCATGATTTTCGTTGGGAAAGACTCCAACCAAACAACAGTATCAAACTAAACAAAAGCTGATTTAGCTATAGTGTGGCAATCACATTATAAGATCTCGGAGTGTGTTGAATTTTGACATTTTTTAGGTCCTTAATCTTATCTCTGTTGGGGAAAAAATAGGTTTTTAAAATTTTTGTAAAACCTTTTAAAGGACCGCTCTCATATAATATATAAGAATACGTAATCTAGAAATCGTACCTTGAAAATCCGAGTTGGCTTTTTCCGCTGAAGTGATTTAGGCTCCTAGATCACGATCCGCCACCATCACTCCTGTTATATCACGATCCGTCACCACCACGCTTGTTGGATCACGAACTGTCACCAATGATCTTCCAGGTTATGACTCAGGTTCGATCTGCACTTGACGTGTGGGCGCCTTTATCACTACCAAAGCAACTAGCACGAGAAAATTTTTCTCTCAACAATGGAGAGAAAAATCTTATTCTTAGATCTGTATAAAGTGGCTTCTCTCTTTTTTTTGTTGAGAAAATAAGCCTTTTATATCTCCCTTTAGTGAAAACCCTAGGCTCCAAATAATCCCCTTTTTTAAAACTCACGTTTCTTTTTCTTTTAATAAGGGACCCACCATGTAAAATAACATAAGGCCCCTTACACATAAGCTAATTAAATAGAGCCTCCCACTAAATGATATAATTAGGCTTTTGACCCAAATAGCTAGTTATCTTGCTTATTAGTCCAGTAGTGGTGCAGTCAATTAAATGAGCTAACCCGAGGATCATTTGGGAACATACAATAGTGGCTACAATAATTAGGCCTGTAATTAAACTAGCCCAATTATTTAATTTCAAATCTACTCCACTAAAAGATTGGAGCTGACTTCCATAATTGTATGCTCGAATAATAATTCGTCCCAAGCCACATTGATTTCTTTACTGCACAATCCTTTGTACAACATCATTAATTAAATCAATATCTCAACTGTCCAATCAATTTAATAATATCTTATTCTTTGATACTTACTGGTTTTCTCTAATGATCATTTTCAACATACTAAATATGCTGACACACTCTGGCCAGAGAATTCTATGATCAAGTGCCGAAAATCTATCAAGAGATGTGTTGTACAAATTCTATATTGTTAATCTATAACTCCAATACTCATAATTGCTCCCACCAAGATACCGGGTAATCTTGACCACAAAGATGTGTCGTGCCCATTGGTAACTCAAATGGAATAACAATCACAATCATGAAATCATAATTAACTCAAGATTAAGATTACAGTAAAATCAACGCCTATGAGATTTAATAAGTCTGACAGTTATTACAAAGTTAATTAAATCTCATATGTGATCCAGTTCAATGTAGTCGTACTACATCAATAAATTCATACATGATTAAGACAAATCATTCAATGAATTTATTACAGTTTATACCTAAATAAAGTGCCCAACTTTATTTATCAACTGCGAACTAAATTTATTTAATCATAAGATAACTTGTATTTATGTCTTCTGTGAATCCACATGGTGATCACATAAATACATATAATATGATTAAATGGACTTTAACACAAATATAAATGCAACTAAGACATTTGAATAAAATACCTCATTAATTTCATTAATCAGAAAAATTGTTTATTACAATTAAATAAACACATATGCTTTTAAAGAGCATAATTTCCCAACAATCTCGTGTCTCCGAAATAAACCAAAAAATCTCGTTCTTGTTGCCCTCCTGTTGTTAATCAAATCTGCCACCATTTGAGAATCAGTTTCAATAATTAGAGAGACTAGCCCTGCATTCTTGGCCACTTGTAATCCCCAGCTTGTAGCTTCTGCCTCTGCATATGCTACATCCCCGTAGAATTTTGTGGTTTTGACAACATTAATCATGGCATTCCCAACTGAATCTCGAATCACTATTCCCAAACATGACAATTTCTTGTCATTGCTTATGGATGCATCAACATTCACCTTAAAACAATTTTTGCGGTGCGGGTTGCCATCCTCTGGTTTTGTTTTCCTCCTTAGTAGCTCTACACATCCCCTCTGAACCTTTAACTTTTTGATAGACTTCCATTAAGGCTGTTGTTGTTACTACTAACATCTGAGGATCTGGCTTCTTTGCTTCAAATTGTTAGCCTAAAGGGCTACACATAATGATTTTGAGAATTTTAAAAAATATGGGTATTATGCTAAATTTTGAAAATGACTTCTTCAAAAAAATATTATTATAGTTGGGGCCATATCATAATTGCAAAAAGTCTTGAGAATGACAAGTATTATTTAGAAGTTCTGAAATTGGACCACTTTGCAAAGTTTTATGACGTTTTGGGTCATATTATAATTATAGAACGTGTTGGGCCAAAGTATAATTTTGATGAACAATATTACTGTAGTAAAATTCAAATTAACGGTAATATCACTGTTATGAACAGCTAGCCGGATAAATTAAGCGGCTAATCGCTTGGTTGCGGGAATTTGCCTATAACAGCTAATTTTTAGTTTTAACTATAAAAATCCAATTCTAACTTCATTTTAAAGACTCTAGCAAGCATAAACAAGTGCAAATAACATATATTGAACTTCCATTTCGTAAATCATCATTTATGGAATCATCATTGAGCTATAATTTTTTTATCCACTCTTAAAGAGAGTTTCATTGTTGTAATTTTCATTTCTTATCAAATTGTGAGTGTACAAGTGTGAGAAACAATTGGGGTGAAGAGATTGAGAGATAATCTCTTGATTGTAAAGGTCCATTGACACCTTAGAAGTCAATTATAAACATTTGAAGCATTGAAATAATTGGATAGTGAAATCCTCAAGCTGGGTGTGCTTAGAGGCGTGGACGTAGGCAGGATTGCCGAACCACGTAAAAATTCTTATGTTTGTTTTCTCTTCCTTTACTCTTTTAATATTGTGCTTGATTGAATTTATTATTTTTTATTTGATTAAGGCAATAGATTAAATTGTTGCGCGAATTGTATTGCATAAATTTAAAATCTCAATTCACCCCCCTCTTGGGTTGCATAACTTGCATTTCACAAATAAGTATTTGTTCCCTACATTCCAAATAGTCCAGCAAATTATGGTCATCAATTCAAAATCTATTCTGCTTATCTTCTTTGCTAAGTCATGAAAGACAGTAAGCAAATCTGGACCTGCCAAGCTTTTAAAACTCTCTGCAAAGTTTGTGAGCCTCCAAGCTTTTTGAGCTACCTTACATTCCATCAAAGCATGAAAAATGTTCTCGAACCTGTGACCACAAATTTGGCAAAAAGGCTCCTATAACACATGTTTTTTTCCATAAATTCACAGCTGTTGGCAGCAGATTTTGAGTGGCTCTCCATAAAAAGATCTTGATTTTTTTCTAGAATATTGAGAGTCCAAATGCCCTTCCATTGATTGCCTTGGTTTTCTAAGCTGCTCGGAGAATCTGAAAAATTTAATTTGAGAGCTATTTGATAACCACTTTTGACAGAGTAATATCCATTCTTGTCATAATGCCAAAGCACTTGATCTTCGTTAGGATTATTTGGCAAATTGATATTCATAATGGCATCTGCATCTTCTTTCATAATTTTTGTTCATAAAGCAAAGCTTCTTTCCACTTATAATCATGATCTATCGGCTTGGAAACTGTGGTATCGATAGGTGGTGTTGGACAAGAAATTAGTTTAAAAGTAACTGGCCTAGAAATCCAATTATCTTTATAAACCTTTACCTGATCACCATCACCAATTCGCCATCTGTAGCCTTTGAGGATTACCTCTCTACCCCACAAAATACTCCTCCAAGTAAAGGAAGGGTTTGAGCCTAAAGTTGCTTCCATGAATTTTCCATGCTTGAAATATTTGGCTTACAAAACTTTGCTACTAGTGACTTGGGATTCTGAATTATCCTCCACCTTTGTTTTGCCACCAGTGCTTGGTTAAAACTAAATAAGTCCTTGAAACCCAATCTAGCTCGGCTTTTGGCTTGACTCAGGTTATACCAGCTAGTCCAATGTATACTTCACTTGTCTTTGTTGCTTCTCCACCAAAATCTTGCAACAATCTTTAGATGTCATTACAAATGCCTATTAGTATTTTGAAAACCACTCATAGCATAAGTCGGCACAACTTGATCTATTGCTTTGATAATTACTTTTTTAGCCCCACAAGAAAATAGTTTATGCTCCCGCCTTGAGATCTTTCTCAAAATCTTGAGCTTAATTTCATTAAAAAAGGATTTATTTTCTCCCGATCATAGAGGGCAACCCTAAATACTTCTTATGCTTGGAGACTACATTAAGTTTGAATAAGTTTTTTATGGCTAAAATTTTATCATCTCTCACACTGCTGTTGACAAACATCGACAATTTGTCAAAATTGAAGATATGTCCCAAGGCCACTGCATAGCAATAAAAAATGGCTTTAAGGTGTGTACAATCCTTCATCGAAGCTCTTGTAAATATGAGGCTATCATCAGCGAACAACAGATGAGAAATGGTGATATTGTTGCCAAATTTCAGCTCATGGATCAGTCTTTGATTTTCGGCTTGTATCAGAAGATTGGAGAACGCTTCTACACACATGATGAATAAATATGGAGACAGTGGACACCCTTGTCTTAGTCCTCTTTAAGGCTAAATCAAACCTTTTGGTACACCATTGATAAGAACAAAAAAGATGTTGTGGTTATATAGTCCATTATCAAAGCCACTCATCTATTTGAAAAACCTAGCTTCAACATTGTTTTTTCTAGAAATTGCCACTCCACCTTATCATAAGTTTTGCTTGTATCAAGCATTAAAGCCACTAACCCATTTCGTTTCCCCTTACTATGTCTAATTTTATGCAAACATTCATACCCAATAATAATATTATTAGTTATTAACCTATTGGGAATAAATACACTTTGTGTTGGGGATATGACATTATGAAGGATATGTTTGAGACGATTTGCTATAGTCTTTGTAACAATCCTATAAATTACACTACATAAACTAATGGGTCTAAAATCTATGACTTTTCTAGGTTTTCCAATCTTTGGAATTAAAGTAATGAAGCTGTGATTTAGGGGTGCAATAGTACTTCTCTCATTAAAAATCTATAGACAGGTGCTGATAACTTCCCTTTTGACTGATTGCCAATGCTTTTGGAAGAAGACTCCATGCAATCCATCAAGTCCCGGAGCTTTGGTAAGGCACATTGGAGTTAGGGCTTCTGTTATTTCCTCCTCTACAAAGGGTTGTTCAAGCTCATCATTCATTGCAGTGGTGACTTTTGAACTCAGACCCTGTAAGGCAGCTTCTAGTTGATCTGGACTTGGGTTTGAGGAAGAGAATAAGTTTGCAAAATATCCGCAAAACTGCTTTTCAACACCTTCATCATCTTCAATCCATTTTCCTTGATCATTCTCTATACCCCATATCTTGTTATTTCTTTTCCTGGATGTGGCTTTAGCATGAAAGATTTTGGTGTTTTTTTCTCCTTCTTTAAGCTAGTATAGCTAAGCACAAGATATTATAGTACTATTAAAATGCATTTGAGAAATATTATAGCACTAGACTATTGTCGGCACTTGTCTAAAAGATTATTTACGATTGATTTGCCCTTGTACCTTGATAATAGAATTTTGGTTTTGAATCTAGAGCATGTGTTAATTATTTTCCAACCTACTTTGAAAAATTATTTTTAATAATTCAAAACAAAGTTTTATCGAACAATATTTATCACCAATCAGTTGAGTGCCACTATCCCTGTTCATATATCTATCAAAATAATGAGCATTTGTTACTTGCATTTTTTCCCCTTTGGTATGGCTGCATGCATCAAAGGGGTTTAGATTCGAATAGGATACAAACTATTGTTTTAACCCTATTCTTGGTAAATTAATTGTTAATTAACGTGATGTTCAAGTTTACTTAATTTTAGTCATATTAGGAATCCTAGTTTAATATTAAGTAAGATTAGATTAATTCTTTATTGTCAAAGGATTGAAGCTAGTATATATATTTCTCAACTATAATACTAAGAGTGCACACAAATAAAATAAAATAAAAAATCTTTCTTCTCTCCTCTGTCATACGTGCTCTATTTTCTTTTATTTTTTTGGTTTTGTTTGTTCCTTGACACAAGTTATTGAAGCAAATAACCAATATAAAGTGGTATCAGAGCTTGAAGATGAAACGGACTGTACCAAAAAAAATTAAAAAGGAAAATCTACTGCTGGAATAATATTCAGCAAAGCGAAATATGAAGTACACCAATTCAACAACAATCATACTTGCCACTCTTTGAGGGTGAGAACTATGATTTTTGGTGTGTAAGGATGAGAACTCTTTTCATCTCTCTTGATTTATGGGACCTAGTAGAGGAAGGATTTGAAGAACCCAAATCAATAAAAGATTTCTCACAGGCACAAAAATAATATTAAAAGAAAAGCAACAAAGAGATGTCAGTGCTCTTAGAAAAATTCAATAAGAAGTGTCCAACTCAATTTTTCCAAGAATTATTGGTGTAACAAAATCAAAGGAGGCATGGGATATTCTTCAAAACGAATTGAAAGGGAGTTCAAAAGTAAGAATCTCCAAACTGCAAGATATCAGAAGAGATTTTGAAAATACAATTTGGAAGAGAATGAAACCATTTCAGGTAGATTTACAAAACTTGTAAATCAAATGAAAATATATGGTGATCAAATTGAAGATAAGAAAATAGTTGAAAATGTGCTGATTAGTTTGCCTGAAAAATTTGATCCCATTGTTTCTGTTATAGAGGAGACAAAAGACCTTCCTACAATGACGATTCAAGATTTGATGGGTTCTTTAAAATCTTTTGAACGAAGATGTTACGATGCTCCAGAAAATCTGTTGAGAGTGCGTTTCAGTCTAAGCTTAATTTTAATCAAAGCAATTCTTCAAGAAGTGGAAGACAAGGAAGAAGAAGAAGAGGAAGAGAATAAAGTGCAGGAAGAGGACAATCTAATTATGATAAAAAATCACAAGATGAAGAAGGGTCACAAACACAGCAAAGATGCAATATTTGCAAAAGGACCAGTCATGTGGAAAAAGATTATTGGTTCAAAGGCAAACCTCAATGTCATAATTGCAAAAAATTTGGACACTTGAAAAAAGACTGTAGAAACAAGAACAACCAGCAAGCAAGTATTGCGGAAGAAAGAAAAGGAGATCAAAGTTTATTTTTTGCTTATCAAAGTGTCTCTGAACATAAAAACAATGTTTGGTTTCTTGATAGTGGCTGTAGTAATCATATGACCAATGATGAATTTTTTTTTTTGGATATGGATGTTTCAGTTAACTCACAAGTAAAGATGGGGAATGGTGCTTTGGTACAAGTAAAAGGAAAAGGGATAATTGGGGCTCAAACTAATGTTGGAACTAAATATATACAAGGTGTGTTACTTGTTCCAGACTTAAAGCAAAATTTGCTCAGTGTTGGACAACTTTTAGAACGTGGATACGTGGTTAATTTTGAAGATAATGGCTGCTGCATTTATGATAAAAAAGACAACATGCATCTGGTGAAAAGGATAAACATGGAGAAAAATAAAAGCTTTCTGATTGTTTTCAAATATGGGGGAGATATAGCATTGAAAGTAAACAATCTTGAAGAATCGTGGCTGTGGCATAGAAGATTTGGGCAATTAAATTTCCATGGACTGAAATTACTTTCTCAAAATAATATAGTTGTGGGGCTACCAAGTTGCATTGAAGACAAGGAAGGAGTTTGTAAAGGCTGGGCACTTGGAAAGCATCATCGACAGCATTTTCTAAAAGGAGTTGGATGGAGAGCAAAAAAAGCACTTAAATTAGTTCACACGGATGTTTGTAGACCTATGTCTATACTTTATCATGATAAAAAAAGGTACTTCATTCTCTTTATCGATGATTTTGTAGTGGAGATGGCCAAGTCAATGCTTCATGAAAAGGGACTGCCTAAAACCTTTTGAGGTGAAGCGGTTCATAAATAGGTGCCCAACAAAATCACTTCAAAATCAAATACCAATTGAAGCTTGGAGCGGAAGAAAGCCGTCGGTGAGACATCTCAAAGTATTTGGCTGTATTTGCTACTCACAAGTTCCAAAAGAAAAGAGACATAAACTTGATGAGACAAGTGAAAAATGCATTTTTACATGTTATATCTCACAATCTAAAGGCTATAGGGTATATAGTTTAAAAAGTAACAAGATTGTCATAAGTCATGATGTGTTATTTGATGAAAAAGCAACATGGAATAAGGAACAAAGCAAAGGTGAACAAAAGGTTATTAATGTGGAAGAAATAAAAAACAATCGAACCTTGATATTGACAACAATGAAAATTTACCTCAAATATCTCCACCATCAAGTCCATTGTCGGCATCAAGTGACTCATCAAGTTTATCTACAAGTCCAAGAAAAATGAAGAGTTTGGCTGACATTTATGCGAGATGCTACTTTTGTGTCTTTGAACCGGAAAATTTTGACCAAGCCACAGAAGATAAAGCTTAGAGAAAAGCCATGCAAGAAGAAATTGATGTCATTGAGAAAAATAAAACATGCCAACTTGTTGAGAGACCAATTAACAAAGAAATAATTGGAGTAAAATTGGTTTATAGAGTGAATCATAATTCTGATGGAAGCGTATAGAGAAACAAAGTAAGATTGGTGGCCAAGGGTTGTTCACAACAACAGGGTATTGATTACAATGAAACTTTTGCTCCGGTTGCTCGACTTGACACCATATGAACTCTTATTGCAGTGGCTGCACAAAGAGGCTGGTTACTACATCAACTTGATGTTAAATCAGCATTCTTGAATGGAGAATTAGAAGAAGATATTTATGTTGAACAACTTCAAGGATTTATTGTCAATGGAGAAGAACGTAAGGTATATAAGCTAAATAAAGCTTTGTATGGCATCAAACAAGCTCCAAGAGCTTGATATACTCAGATTGATGGCTATTTCTTAGAAAAAAGGATTCAATAAAAGAAAAAGTGAACCGACCTTATATGTGAAATGCCAAGGTATGTCTGACATTCTTATTGTTGCTCTCTATGTTGATAACTTGATTTTTACTGGCAACAATGGGAATATAATTGAAGAATTCAAAATGGAGATGATGAAAAAATATGAAATGAGTGACATGGGGATGCTGCATTAGTTTCTTGGCATTGAAAATTTTCAAGAAGATTAGGGAGTATTTGTTTGCCAAAAGAACTATGTTGAACGTATTCTTAATAAATTTGGGATGTATGGCTGCAATCCAGTTTCAACACTTCTTCTAGTAACTGTAAAGTTAACAAAGGAAGATAAAGGGAAGAAGATTGATGAAACTCGTTATAGGAGCTTAATTGGAAACTTATTTATCTCACAGCCACAAGACCCGACATCACTTTTTCTGCAAGTTTGCTGTCGAACATTTATGCAAGCACCAAGCCATATTCATCCTGGGCAGCAAAAAGAGTGCTAAGACACTTACAAGGCACAATAAATTATGGCTTGAAATTTAAGAGAGATATAGATGTGAAGTTAATTGGTTTTTGTGATAGTGATTGGGGTGGCTATCTTGATGATATGAAAAGCACTCCGGGTTACGTTTTTTCACTTGGTTCACATAATTTCTTGGGCATCAAAGAAGCAACAAACAGTGGCATTATCCACAGCTGAAGCTGAATATATTTCAGCATCGTTGGCAACTTCTCAAGTTATTTGGCTGCGAAGAATTTTAGAAGATAATCGGGAAAAGCAAAATAAGGTACAAAATTGTTTTGTGACAACAAACCAGCTATATACATGGCAAAGAATTCAGTTTATCATAGCAGAACAAGGCACATAAGCATCAAGTATCATTTTATACTAGAAACGATTGGCAATGGAGACATTCAGCTCAAGCATCGCAAGTCTGAAGAGCAGGTTGCTGATATATTCACAAAGGCTTTGCTAAAAGTGAAATTCCATCAACTCTTTTGGGAGTTTAAGAACATCTCATTAAGGGGGAGAATGTTAATTAACGTGATGTTCAAATTTATTTAATTTTAGACATATTCGGAATCCTAATTTAATATTTAGTAAGATTAGATTAATTCCTTATTGTCAAAGGATTGAAGCTAGTATATATATGTCTCAACTGTAAGACTAAGAGTGCACACAAATAAAAAAAAAAAAAATCTTTCTTCTCTCCTCTGTCATACGTGCTCTTTTTTCTTTTATTTTTCTGGTTTTGTTTGTTCCTTGACACAAGAACCAACGTTAATGATTTACTTCAGATGGTGTTAAATATTCCTGTGAAATTGATACTCAGATGGGAGTAAGTCAAACTTGGTTGGGTATAAGATAAATTCTGTAATGATTACTAAGATTACTGTAACGAGTAGCTGAATATTTGGATCAGCTGAATATCACAGAGTTATGTTGTTAACTTTTATTTGTTCCATACTTCCCATTATTGAAGTTGAAATGCTTCTCACGAGTTTTCTGTGCAGGGTTGAATATCTTGTCCTTGATGAAGCAGATAAACTATTCGAGGTGGGCAACTTGTTAAAGCATATCGATCTTTTGGTGAAAGCATGCTCTAATCCTTCAATAATACGCTCATTGTTCAGTGCTACTAATGCATGATGTTGTTAGAGTTATAGTTGGCAGAAATAAGTATGAGGATTTACTTTATTAAAATAGTAGTGTGTGTACATGGTGTCCATTATACTTCAGTAATTTTGAACAGGAAAACAGCTTCTGAATCAATCAAGCAGAAATTGATTTTTGCTGGAAGTGAAGAAGGGAAACTTCTTGCACTACGTCAAAGCTTTGCAGAGGTATGATACAATTAAGCATGTGACAGAAAGCATATTTTCATCTGGAATTAGGAGTGTTAGATTTATTATTCTTGTTTAGGATTTTTCATGACTGAATTTGCTTGCATCAGTTCGTGCTAACTATGGGTTTCCTTTACTTTGATATTTGAAAATTTCTGCTCAAGCCATTTATAAAATCTAACATCATATTGTAATGGTTTATAGTTAGCTGGAATGCATTGGCGCTCTTTCAAATTAAATGACATGCATTAGTAAACAGTGGCAACTTCCTGCCATAAGACATAATAACAAATGTAAATCGTTTGTCTGGCATGTTTCTAACTGGTTTGATCCGGTTATCTATTTCATAACTCTCTGTGCGCGCTAACTATGGCATGCCAGCAGATACTACTGTTATGTCTGGTTATTTGTTGCATGGAATAAAACTCCTACAGAAATGTTCCAAATATAATTCAACATGCTTATTCTTTTTAGCAATTTTTTGTTGGAAAGTTGTTGAGTGATATTGCAACCTATCTCTCTGGTTTGGTTGTCTCACTGTTTCCAACCGCAGTACTTTTTCCATCTTTTTAGAAAATTTTCACTAGAAAATTGTTGAGTAATATTTCAACCTATCTCTCTAGTTTCGTAGTATCAGTATCTTCAACCGCTGTACTTTTTCCCTATTCTTGATAGATTGTTCTTGTTCTAATATCATACTTGGCAGTAGAGCTTGAATCCACCAGTACTCATTTTTGTGCAAAGCAAAGAGCGAGCAAAGGAACTTCATGGGGAGCTTGTTCTAATAGCATTTGATGACATTAGTGTTGGGAAAATATGCTCTTTAAAAGCATATATGTTTATTTAATTGTAATAAATAATTTTCTGATTAATAAAATAAATGAGGTATTTTATTTAAATATCTTAATTGCATTAATATTTTGATTAAAGTCCATTTAATCATATTATATGTATTTATGTGATCACCATATGGATTCATAGAAGACATAAATATAAGTTATCTTATGATTAAATAAATTTAGTTCGCATTTGATAAATAAAGTTGGACATTTTATTTAAGTATAGACTGTAATGAATTCATTGAATGATTTGTCTTAATCATGTATGAATTTATTGATGTAGTACGACTACATTGAATAGGATCACATATGAGATTTAATTAACCTTGAAATGACTGTCAGACTTATTAAATCTCATAGGCATTGATTTTATTGTAATCTTAATCTTGAGTTAGTTATGATTTCATTATTGTAATTGTTATTCCATTTGAGTTACCAATGGGTACGACACACACTTGTGGTCAAGATTACCCGGTATCTTGATGGAAGCAATTATGAGTATTAGAGTTATAGATTAACAATATAGAATTTATACAACACATCTCTTGATGGGTTTTCGACACTTGATCATAGAATTATCTGGCCAGAGTGTGTCAACATATTTAGTATGTTGAAAATGATCATTAGAGAAAACCAGTAAGTATCAAAGAATAAGATGTAATTAAATTGATTGGACAATTGAGATATTGATTTAATTAATGATGTTGTACAAAGGATTATGCAGTAAAGAAATCAATGTGGCTTGGGACGAATTATTATTTAAGCATACAATTATGGAGGTCAGTTCCAATCTTTTAGTGGAGTTGATTTAAAATTAAATAATTGGGCTAGTTTAATTACAGACCTGATTATTATAGCCACTATTGTATGTTCCCAAATGATCCCCGGGTTAGCTCATTTAATTGACTGCAGCACTACTAGATTAACAAGTAAGATAACTAGTTATTTGGCTTAAAAGCCTAAATATATTATTTAGTGGGAGGCTCCATGCAATGTACTTGTGTCTAAGGGGCCTTGTGTTACTTTACAAGGTGGGCCCCTATGACAAGTAAGAAGTAACGTTACTTTTGTTTTATTATTTTTAATTTAAATCAAACTTGATTTAAATGAATTAAATAATATAAAAAATAGAGCCTAGGGTTTCCACTAAAGAGAGATATAAAAAAGCTTATTTTCTCTAAAGAAAAACGAGGCAGCCACTTTATATAGATCAGAGAAGAGAGAAAAAGATTTTTCTCTCTATTGTTGAGAGAACATTTTTCTTGTGCTAGTTGCTTTGGTAGTGATAAAGGCACCTACACGTCAAGTGCAGATCAAACTTGAGTCATAACCTGGAAGATCATTGGTGACAGTTTGTGATCTAACAAGCGTGATGGTGACGGATCGTGATCTAATAGGCGTGGTGATGACGGATCGTGATCTGGGAGCCTAAATCACTTCAGCGGAAAAAGTCAAATTGAATTTTCAAGGTACGATTTCTAAATTATGCATTCTTATATATTGTATGAGATCGGTCCAAAAAATTTTTATAAAAATTTAAAAAATTGATTTTTCTCTAACAATTAGAGCTGGTGTTATTCGTTCCGATCTCTCCCAAACTCAGGTATTTTTTATTTTGGTTGTCAAAAGAACTAAATCACATTATCTGTCGCATGAATTTTCTAGTTGAGAAAATCTTATGTACGTTAAGGAGATGATGGTATGAGATCGGTCCTAAAAAGTTTTATAGAAATTTAAAAAACTGATTTTTCTCTAACAATTAGGGCTGGTGTTATTCATTCTGATCTCCCCCAAACTCAGGTATTTTTTATTTTGGCTGTCAAAAGAACTAAATCACATTATCTGTCGCATGAATTTTCTAGTTGAGAATATCTTATGTACGTTAAGGAGATGTGGTGGTCATATTTGAATGTGTTTACTTGATTATATGACCTGCGAAAAAATATCTGGGCCTGAAATCTAAGACGGTAAAGTTTACATGGAAAAACTGAAGGTCCTGGAATTTTTTTAATGTTTTCTCATTTTTGCCTAAACCCTATTGGTTTTACAATATCATTATCAGTAATAGAAACGCCCAAGTTTAGATGTTATCAGTAATAGAAACGCCCAAGTTTAGATGTTATCAGTAATAGAAACGCCCAAGTTTATATGGTTCGAATTGACTAATGTGGACAAACTTCTGAGTGGTGCTATTGTAATTCCATATATGCTATTACCGTGGTCTAATGATCCAATCCTGCAATTTGAGATGGTCTGGACTTACAAAATTTCTTCAAGGATTTTTATCACTTTTGCCATCAGTAAGATATCATTGCAATTTTTGGAGCTTCAATGTTCTATTAGTTCCTAGATTTACAGTTGATTATTGATGAGCAGTCTCTGAAACTTTTGTTCCATGAATTATTATTATTATTATTATTGCTTCCTTTTCCGAAGTATTTTGATGCTCTAGATTAAACATTGAACAATCTGTTTTGCGCCTCTGCCAAATACGTTCTCAGCTCTGTATCAATTCTTTATACATAGCCGTTTATCTGATCATGCTTGTTCTGTACGTACATAAAGCAAAATGGTAATTTCCATTATTTTAAGATTTTTTGAATTAACTTTTGTTGGTCAATTGAAGCCAAGTTTTGTCGATGTAGGTCGCACTGGCAGGGCTGGTAGGAGTGGAGAAGCTATAACGCTTTACACAGAAGACGATATTCCATTTTTGCGTAACATAGCTAATTTCATGAAAGCCTCTGGTTGTGAGGTTCCATACCGGATCTTAACCTTGCCAAAACTGAAGGGTACGAAGCATCGGCCACGAAGAGAATCAATTTCAACCAAACCAAAAGATGATGAAGAGTAAAGCTGCAAGTCACTATCATTTTCCTTTAAAAGAGGATTTTGTTGTTGGCTTTATTTGTTTATTTGTATCAAGTCCGTAGAAACTAGTACTGTATTTACCATTTGTGCTCTTCTGATAACAAAAATATAATTGCTATAATTTATTTAATTCCAGTTCCGGACATTGTTTGGGTTCACAATGGCTCAACATATTTTTGACATCTAGCCAGCTGCAAGGCCAACACCATGCATAAAAGAAGCATAAATTTCAACAGTTTTACATACACTAGCGATACAACCATGGAACAAATAGATACCTTGTATTCTCATAGGACCAGAAAAATTCTGGAATCATTCACTTATATGAGGATGATTTATTTATTTATTGTTTCTATTGGATTTATGCTTTTGGAACTGCAAAATCCTGTAGATGAGGAAGAACGTACATTTCCTGAAGCAATTTACACTACTAGAAAAATGGGCTACCATGACAGAATTTTTGTGATAGATATTAGAAAATTAGTCATTTATCATAAACATATGATAGACATATGATAGAATTTTCGTACATCATAAATTCATGACAGCTTTCTGATAGATTTTTTATATATCAGATAAACATGATAGCGTTTTAATATTTAATCAAACCGTGGGTTTCGAGTGGAATTAATTTGGACATAAAACGACACCGTTTAACAGATTTAAAACATTTTTAAAATAAAAATAATTATTTAACATTTAAACGCTACCGTTTAAGTATATTGTAAACCACAAACACAAAAAAAATTCTAAGTGTTGGCACCTTTGACCCATCACTCCATCAGCAAGGGCTGAGAAACCAAAGCAGTGAAGGAGCCTTCCCGTCCTTATTTTGAACCCCCATTATTTCGAACCCATTGTTTTTAGGAATAAAATCACCACATATGCTCATTGTTGCGCCTTCGCATCCATTATTGAAGCCATCGGTGTCACTACTTCTTTGTATTGTTCAATCAGCGTTGGAGAAGCCATCCTGTAATCGCTGAATCCCTAGGTTTGTCGTCAATTAACTTTTTTAATTTTTATTCAGAATAAATCAATTGGTCATTATAAAATTAATTGTTAGTTTTGTTGTTATTTCCCTTATTTGTTCATAATTTATGCCCTAGGTTTATCTTTATTATTACTTTTTAATTCTCGTTTGTTTCTGTTGTTATATTTTTTGTTTATTTTTTAATTCAAGAAGCTTATACTTTGTCCTTCTGTTAAATCTAGAAATTGCTCAATCATTTAATTTAGCATGTCCTCATCTTTTTTTTTTAAAAAAAATTTGTTCTGAATCGCAGGATTTCACTGCCCTGTTCCCTTTCAAACCCGATTTCTAACGTTAGGTTTGTTCAATTTTTTACTTGCCTTTCCGTTCAATGTTTGAAAAATGTTTGCTGCCAATGGTTTGTATGAATATTGTTATATTATGTAAATTTTCAGTCAAAGCTTGCATGTGTGTGAAGTGATTTTGGTTGATGATATAGTACTTTTCATTTACTAGTGTCTTTTGTTGGGATGAATCCGAAATTGTGGTCCAATGGTGTTGATATTTTCTTTAATGATTGTGAGCTAGATTTTGTGTAATGTATTGAGTTAAAAAGTGAGGCCCCCTTTTCAATTGTCTTTTTTATTTTGAAGGAAATGGTACCATGTGGGGGCAAGTTTGGTCATGTGGACCAAGTAATGTTTAGTTGCTTATATATATATAGTCTTGTGGTCCATGAAATGCTGGATTGCTAGAATTTTTTTTAAATAAATGTTAAATGTATGTGGGCCAAGTTATTTAGGATATTATTAGTTGGGTATGGTTAGTCGATGGTTTTGGTCAATAATGATAGCATGTTGGTAAAGTTATATTTGTTGCACATGATGACAAGTTTTTTTTAAACTTATTTATTTCTTTGAATTTATAAATTGAATATTAATAATGTTTTGTTGCTTAATTTATTGATAATGGAAACCGTTTATCATTGCTGCCCATTAGTACATTATGTTGAAATTTATCTCAATTATATGTCAGGTACCAGACAAAAAATGGATAAATCTTGGCTTAAATATGATAGATTGTCCGATGAGTATGAGGCTGGTGTGGAAAAATTTATTAAGATTGCAGTTGAAAGTAATCAAGAAATTAGTGTTGTTAGGTGTCCATGTAATAAATGTCGGAATTTAGCATTTCATAGGCCTAAAGAAGTGAAAGATCATTTAATTATATGGGGTCTTAATATGTCATACAAAGTATGGGTTTGGCATGGGGAAGATATTCGCAACAAATCTCCTGACAATATAGGTTGCCAAAATGACAGTGGATATATGGATTATGATGGTGGTAATACTGTTGAAATGGTTGAAGATGCTTTTAAGGATTGTGATAGTGATCCTAAAGCATTCAAAAAACTATTAGAAGATTCTGAGAAGCCTTTGTACCCTGGATCAAACAAATTTACCAAGTTATCAGCTTTAGTTAAATTGTACAATATAAAAGGGCAGATATGGGTGGTCTGATAGTAGCCTTTCAGATTTGATGAGTGCTCTTTCTGACATGTTACCGGAAGGAAATGACTTGCCTGTATCAATGTATGAAGCCAAAAAGACAATGAGTGCTTTAGGCTTAGAGTATATCAAAATTCATGCTTGTCCAAATGATTGTATACTCTATAGAAAGGAGTATGAAAGCCTTTCTAATTGTCCTACATGCGGTGAATCTAGGTGGAAGAAAAGAGATGGTAGTGTTGCTGCTTCTAGGAAGGGGGTTCCTGCAAAAGTGTTATGGTATTTCCCTCCTATACCTAGATTTAGGCGTTTGTTTCAGTCCTCACAAACTGCCAAAGACTTGACTTGGCATATAAATGAGAGGGAAATAGATGGTAAGCTTCAACATCCAACTGACTCACCGGCATGGAAGTTAGTTAATGAAAAATGGCCTACCTTTGCTTCAGAGCCTAGAAATTTGCGTCTTGCCCTATCAGCTGATGGCATTAATCCTCATAGCTCTCTTAGTAGTACGTATAGTTGCTGACCCATTCTTCTTGTAGCATACAATCTTCCACCTTGGTTGTGTATGAAACGAAAATTTATGATGTTATCCTAATTAATTTCTGGTCCACAACAGCCCGGTAATGATATTGATGTGTACTTGGCACCACTAATAGAGGACTTGCAAACTCTATGGGATGTTGGTGTGGAAGCTTATGATGCCTACAAAAAAGAGTTCTTCAATTTACGGGCTGTACTATTGTGGACTATAAATGACTTTCCGCTTATGGGAATTTGACGGGTTGTACAGTTAAGGGTTATTATGCTTGTCTTTATTGCGGTGAAGATATGCTAAAATGTAGACTTAAACACAGTAAAAAAAATGCTTATATTGGCCATCACCGTTGGCTTCCTCATGATCATCCCTTTCGAACTCAAAAGCAACCTTTTAATAATAAACATGAAAGAGAGCCTCCTCCGAAACCATTGAATAGTGAGGCCATTTTTCGAAAGGTGGAGAGTATTGAAAACAAATGGGGTAAAGTGAAAGATAAAAAGCGCAAAAAAAGAGGCGAGAAAAAGGTTGATGATGACGATCGTGTTTGGTGGAAGAAAAAATCAATATTATTTAAGTTAGAGTATTGGAAGTACTTGCTTATTCGTCACCAGTTAGATGTTATGCACATTGAAAAAAATGTTTGTGAAAGCATCTACGGAACATTACTAAATATCCCGGGAAAGACCAAAAATGGCATTAAGTTGAGGTGGGATCTAAAAGTTTTAAAGATTAGGCAGAAATTGGCACCTGATGTTAAAGAAAATAATTGTATTTTTTTGCCTCCAGCTTGTTACACCTTGACCAAAGAAGAAAAGAAAAGGTTTTGTGAAGCATTAAAAAGCATAAAGGTTCTTGTAGGTTATTCTTCAAACATTCAAAACCTAGTGTCAATGAAATACTTAAAACTGCAAGGTTTAAAGTCTCATGACTGTCATGTTCTCATGCAACAACTTTTACCTATTGCTTTAAGGTCTATCTTACCAGATCATGTTAAATATGCCATTATTAGATTGTGCTTCTTCTTTAATTCCTTATGCGCAACGGTTGTTGATGTAACCAAACTTGACCAAATGGAAGAAGACATTGCGCTGACCTTATGCTTGCTGGAAAAATGCTTTCCACCATCCTTTTTTGACATAATGATCCATTTAACCATCCATTTAGTTAATGAAGTTAGACTATGTGGGCCAGTATACTTAAGATGGATGTACCCATTTGAGAGGAACATGAAAGGCCTAAAGGCTTATGTTCGAAACCGTAATAACCCTGAGGGATGCATAGCTGAGAGTTAAATTGCCGAAAAGGCTCTAGAATTTTGTGCAGAATATGTTTCAAACATGCGTACAATTGGGCTTCCTCCTGGACATGTTGAAACCTCTTCAATTGATAAGCCTTTGCCTGGTGGAAAATTTGAGCAAGTTGATCATTCCTTAATTCATCAAGCGCACCTATATGTATTGCAAAAAACAGAAGAAGTTCGGCCATTTATTAGGTTTGTTAATGTTTAACATTTAATTTGTTCATTTACTGAATTATTTTAAAGAATTTGAACAGTAGCTTAATATGTAAATGTCAAATATGTAGTGAGCACATTCAATGGCTAAAGGGTCATCATTCACAAAAAGCCAAGAATAAGAGATGGTTGAGCAATGAGCACAACCACACCTTTTCAACTTGGCTTAATAAGAAGGTTAATAATATAGGTTCCATTATATATTCTTTTTAGTAAAGTTATTGTCATGTTTATACAATAATTCATTCATTACGATTATTATTATGTAGGTATATGAGATGATAGATGATGATGAAGATGTCTCGAACATCTTGAGGTGGTTATCTCAAGGACCCCGTCCTTTTGTAGTTAAGCACCCATGATATGACATCAATGGGTATCGTTTCCATACTCGGGAACGAGACGAACAACGAGTTCATCAAAATAGTGGAGTTAGTCTTATTGCAGCAACTTTACAAGTAGCAAGTGCCAAGGACAAAAACCCTATTCTTGGTGACATGTCTTACTATGGAGTTATTAACGAAATATGGGACCTTGACTACCATATGTTTAGAATCCCTTTGTTCAAGATTGGGTTCAAAATAATGGGGGTATTAAAATCGATGAATTTGGCTTCACTTTAGTGGACTTAAATCGCTTGGGTCATAAATCAGACCCATTTATATTGGCTTCACAAGCAACACAAGTCTTTTATGTCACTGATTAACTTGATAAAAGATGGTCAGTTGTAAGTCATATGCATCGTAGATGTGTTCCAAAGAAGACAAGTGCTGAGGATATAGATATCATGATGGAACACAACCCTCTGACCAATGGGTTACCAAATATTGAAAATTTAAATGATGTGGACAGATATGCTAGAGATGGCAAGCATGGCATCTGGATTGATGCTTGAAAAAACTGATGCCATTTACTGCTTGTATGTCTTATAATAGTTTTGTGTTACGTTATCTTTTATTATTATATTTTCCTTATATTGACTTTAGATTACCTTTTTTGACATTATTTATATGTTATATAATGTTCTAATACTAAATGTTCATTTATTGCAGGAGCAACCTTATGGATAAAGGAAAAGGACTTGCTGCTGAACTCTCTAACGAGGAAAGTATTGATTATTCGGGTAATGAAGACGTTCATGATGAAGATAATTCAAGGGATGAGGAGGTTCCTGATGAGTTTCCTAATTCAGAGGATGAAAATGATGTTCCGAAGAGCAGTTCCACTATGAGAGGACCAACTAAAAACTCTGGCAGGATGAGGATGAGTGGCGGGAAGCTTGCAGTCAAGTACAATGGGCTCGGTGTACCTGTTGGCCCTGAAGCTACTGAATTAGCAAGCTTTATTGGGCTGTTGGGCCGTACTTCTATTCCGGATATTAACCAAGAATGGAGAAAGGTTACTCTAGATTTAAAAAGGCGTTTGTGGGAGTTTATTAAGGTAAAATGATTATTTATATTTATTTCTCAGAATTGAATAATGTATATGTTAAACTATTTGATCATTATGCTATGTATTTTTCTTAGGAACGTTTTATTGTTCACCCAAATAATAAGAAGCAAGTTTTGCAAGCACTTGGTAGTGCATTCAGAAACTTCAAGTACTTGCTCACCACAAAGTATACCTTGCCACACAAGCACAATCGTAAAAGGTTGAAGCGGCCACCTTTTCAGTACTGTCATATTCCTCAAAATGTTTGGGATAAATTTGTGAATTCTAGATTGTCCACTAAGTTTGAGGTGAATACTTTTAAATATTAAACATTTAGAAATTTCATAAAACCATCTTTAAATCTAATTAAGGATTGTTTTATGTAGAGAATTAGGCGTCAACAGCAAAATAAGAGGGCTAACAACAAGTGGAACCATCGTTTAAGTAGAAAAGGATATGCTGGATTACTTGATGAAATTGTAAGTACTATGATACTAACTTGACCATTCTTGTATAGCTATTGGTATAAAGATGGTGGGTTTGATGATGATAAATTGGCAAACCTTTTGTTTCAATTTACTGCTTGCAATTCATGGTTAGTTAAGGATGCATACCAGCTGTGATATTATTATTTTTTTAAACTACAGTGCTCGGAAACTGGACTTGTCGAAACTGAAGTTGACAGGAGTGTAGCATGGAAGCGTGCTAGGAAGATGAAAAACGGTGAATATGATCCTGATGTTGATTCAGTTGTGAAGAAGATTGTAAGTAATAGCAAGGTTTTTTTAAATTAGGTTTTGTTGGAAAAAAATTGATATTCATCAATATGATTATTATGCAATTAGGATGCACTGGAAGAAAAAGCTAAAAAAGGAGAATTTAACGCTGATGCAAGAAATGATATTCTTGCATGTTCAATTGGAAGGCCTGCCACTTCTGGACATATGCAGGGTGTTGGGAAATTTATATGGCCTAAGATGTACTTTGACACCCCAAACAATTCATTTCAGATGCGACAAGAGCGACTAAACATACTAGAGAGGTTAGATAAGCAAGAAGCAGAGTTGAGTTATCTGAAAAAGAAGATTAAAAAGCAACCTCGACATTTAGATGTTGGAAGCTCAAACTTTCCATTAGATGAGCAAACAATTGAAGATGAAGCTGAAGAAATGACTACTCGTAATGAGTAAAAGGTATGATACAGATTGTTGTGCACAGTCAAGTTAAAAAATGACTTAAACATTGGATTTTAGACAATTTTAGCCGTAGTCAAAACTGTAATAACAAACTTTTTTTTGGCTTGTCAGTCAATCGGCATGACAAGGAATGGATCACCTGCAAAGAAGAAGCATGAAACGTTGACAAAGAAAAGGCAATCACCAAGGAAGAGGAATGAGTCACCAAAGAAGCAAGTGACTGTTGATTGTCCTAGAGACAAACCAGAAACTCCAACGAAAAGGCAATCACCAAGGAAGAAAAAGGAATCACCAAAGCAGCAAGTGATTGTTGATTGTCCTAAAGACAAACCAGAAACTCTGCTTAAAAGGCAATCACCAAGAAAGAAGAAGGAATCTCCAATGAAGCCTCACAAGAAACCAAGAATGACTCTTGATTGTCCAAGAGACAAACCATGCAGTCCAAAGAAGAAGACATCACCAAAAAAGCCTCAAGAGAAGCCACTGTCAAGAAGAAGAACAAGGAATTATCGTATTGTGCATATGAACCGGGTGCCTAGGCTTGTAATATTTGCAAATCTTTATGAAAAGAAGTTGGCTCAAATGGGTTATTACGTACCTTATCAGTTGGATGAAGAGGTATACAAGCATCCAACTAAAGCACATATTGGTCTCGATGAATCTCAATCATTGATTTCGATGAAAGAGCTAGGAGCAAATCATATGCATCTATACATCGCGTAAGTTTACAAAATCATAATTACTAGTTTATTTTCAATTTTTAGTTTATTGCTTCCTTTCTCTGTTTTCTTTTTTTTTAGTGATATTTTTTATTGGCAACATTCTCATTATTTCATCATCTTAATTGCATTAGGATGTTGCATGCACACATGGCGAATGATATAGTGGGCAGACCATTTGGGTTCATACACACAGGACTCGTATCATCAGCCCATGATAAGGATGCCTTTGCTACAAGGGTAAAAAGGGCACCATTTATTGCCGAACGGTTGAACAAAGCAAACAAAGGGCAAATGATTTTCATGCCATATAACCCTGGGTACAGTTCTCTTTTCTTTATATTGATGATCATTTACTAAAATTGATTCATAATTTCAATTTCTTTGTGTAATAGTTTCCATTGGGTGTTGATTGTAATTGATATGACGACAAAGCAAGCGTTTTATCTGGATTCTACGAACAACGATTTGGGTGACGACAGTGACTTGAAGGACATAGTTACCAAGTATGGTCATATTGTATTTCTAATATAATTTTTTGTATCATGTTTATTTACTTACTGCATGTATTATAATGTAGTGGGATATCAATGCATGTTGCGGTGACTGGTAAAAAAAGGGTGAAACCACAGATCACAAAAGTTTTGGTAAGCAATCGTGACTTTTTATTTTATTTTTTTGGCAGCGCATGACTTGTTAATATTTAATCACTTGAAAGAATTCATATGCATATGTATTAATGATTATTCTGTTGATGATATAGTCCCCAAATCAACCAGGGAGTACTGAGTGTGGATACTATGTGCTGAGGTTTATGAAAGACATAATTGCAGACCCGAGTTTACTTCTCCATGATGTAAGTACACATTCTTTCAGATGCATTGTCGGATTACTTCACTTAATACTTTTAACTATATATAGTTTACTTTAGTCTGACATGTGATCATCATTTCACAGCTTAAAGGGAAATGTGAATACACTCAAAGTGAGCTTGATGAAGTGTGTCTCGAGTATGCTTCCTTTCTGTCTGAGCTGATAGTATGAGCAGAGGAGTTGATGATGATATTGTTTGATAAAGTCTAAGTGGCAGTGAATTTTGTATGCTGGTATTGTTCCAGATGATAGTGAATCTTGATAAAGTCTTAAGTGGTAGTGAAATTTGTATGTTGATATTGTTTGATAAAGTCTTAAGTAGTAGTGAATCTTGATCAGCCTGGTAGTGTTTCAGATGATATATAGTGTTGTAATGTTTTTGTATGCTGGTAATGATCCAGATGGTAGTGTTGGGATGTAGATTTGTGATGATTGAATAGATGATGTTTTGACAATGTTATGGTTATTTCAAGTGATGATTTAGTGATGTTTTGATAATATTGTTGAGATAATTTGGATGTATTGATTTTACACATATTGTGATTTTTAAATTTCAATGGAATTTATAAAATTTTAAAATAATAATATTAATAATATTATTATTAAAAATATTAAAAATTATTTTCTAATTTAAAAATATTAAAAATGATTTACAATATTAATATTATTTAAAATATTAAAAATTTATGATTTTAAAAAAATTAAAAATTCTTTTAATAATATTATTATTTAAAAAAAATCACATCGTGACACCATATTAGCATCATAAAGTTGACACATAATTATGGGCCATAATTTAAAATTGAATTAATAATACCCGCTAAAAGTATTTTCACAATAAAACATATTTACCACTAAAATATTAAAACGACGTTGCTTTTGTTGTGACACATTTGTGATAGCTATAAGCTGTCACATACACCTATGATAGATAAATTACTGTCACAGATTTGTGAGAGGGGCTACAATGACATATAGAAATTCTGTCATAAACAGGGTCGGATGACAGATATTCTCTGTCATGGTAGCCCATTTTTCTAGTAGTATTACATGTATCTTAGCACATTGATCGAGGGCTACAAAGATCACTAGAAGACAGCTAGTCAAATAAACATGCACAAGCACATGAAGATGCTTTTACCTTAGCAGCCGTAGCCAGTGGCAACTTATGACAAGCAAGCTGCAGCCGCAATAATTGAACAGAAGATCTAAGCTGTTACACGAAGAGGATGGACGATTCATAGTTGGGTTTCTTGGACCTTGGAAGATTTCCTCAAGTGGGTCTTAAAGAGTGCATGCCTGTAATGAATGCTGCTTCCTCAATGTACATGTTGTGGCAGCATCCTCATGAACTTTGTAACACATGCCAATTTATTTTCAGCATATGTTTCAGTCACAAGTTTTGGAAAGTTACTGCAAACTACTGGCGTGCCTTACAGGTCAAGGTCAATCGACGCCAACATGGCATTGTAGTCGAACACATTACACACATACCAATCGCAATTTAGAATCATCTATAAACCTGACAAGTTATAGAGCTCTATCTCCCTACTCCAAATTCCATGTTCGAGTCTTAGAGAAAGTATAAACCCCTTTGCAATGTATAAAATGATTCTTGAGCTTATCAAGACAATAAGAAACTTAAGCGACGAGGCTTTGATAAAATACCAGCAAGAGTGGGTAAGCCATGAGGCTTTGATGAAGTACCAGGAAGAGCTGACTCAGTAATCTTGTCAATCACACAAGAATATTCCCCTGCAAAAAATATAAACAAAAAGGGGGGAAAAAAATCAATCGGCAGTTAATATTTCAGACCAAAAATTGATTATTAAAATAAAATAGCAAATTATTAGAGCCCAAGAAATTGTTATTCAAACTATGATGGCCAATGGGCCGAACAACACGTGGCACGACACGTGTCCGTACAGCACGGCTCGACACGAGCACATTTCGATGGGGCACGCGGTACGGCACGACACGCACATGGGCTGTGTCGGGCTTAGAATTTTAGGCACGAGAGCCTTAAAAGCACGGCACGATTAGAGATGGGCTAAGCACGGCATGATAAAAAAGTCCGCAATAAGCACGTTTTATTATTTAATGGAAGTAAACTTTAAATTTTTATGATTTTACAAATAATTTGAAATTGAATTTTTTAAATTCATTTAATTCTTAGTTTAAAAAAAATACTATAATTGATTTATATTTGTAATTTATTAAATAAATAATTGATATCGTGATTTTAATAAATAAAATTATAAATATCATGATTTTATAAATATGCATTAATATTATTGTGAACTATGATTTATGACTCTATGTAAGTCCAAGTTAACAATTAAATTAACTTTTAAGAAAAATTTATTATTATTATTATTGTTGTTAAGTATTAAAAAAATTCTACTACTATAAGGTCAAACTTAGTAATTAATATTACATTTTTCAACTATTATTAAATATGGACGAGTTTTGAATTTTAGATTCTATTAAATTTGAATAACGGTATAGACCTAAAAAAAGTATATAAACTTGAAAAAATATGCCAATAACTTAGTATGAGCTCTTAAAAAATTAAAAAAAAAATGTTTATTGAGCTTTTTTTAAGTAAAAAAATTTAAGCACGGCACGGCACGTCACGAAACACATAATGGGCACGACACGGTACAGGCACGAGCACGCATGGGCCTTTGCTTTTACCGACCTGGCCCATTGACCATCTCTAATCATGAGAGATCATGTCCATTAGTATTGGAAAATCCTTCATTGTAGTCACTTTTCAATAATTATGTCACCAACAAATCTTTAGTTTAAATGCAATAAAAAAGATTTAAAAAATTTTAAAGGCATGATAAAGCACCAAAGCATACCGGTAAGTTTTTCTGAAAAAGACTCCAAGGACAATGGTTAATATGGGACCTCCTGGATGGCCAGCCACATTCTATTTTGTTGAATAGTGAGGGTGAAGCTCATTCGACCACTGTAATTGTTCAGTTGAAGCCAACATCTGGATTAAAACATAACCCTCAGTCCCTCACCCAGTTTCTGCAGCCACAGCTCTTCCAGGATTGTGTATATTTTGTCCCTTTCTGGATGCATGCTATCTTCTGCAAAGAACACATTGATCTTACTCTGAATTTCATCCAGCTCTGACCAGGAACTTTCCTCACACATCTTTCTTTCATTGAGCCCCTTAATCTAGCGACTTCCTCCCACTTTCCGGAAGAAGCATATATGTTGCAAAGCAATACCAGAGCGGCAGAATTTGTAGGATCGATTTTCAAAATATTCTCTGCAGCTCGTTTTCCAACATCAATATTCCCATGGGTTTTAAAGGAAGCTAACAGAGACTTCCATACCACTATATCAGCGTCAAAAGCCATTTGGTTGATAAAATCCTCAGCTTCATGTACACGTCCAGCACGAGCAAGCAAGTCAACCACACAAGAACGGTGCTCTCTTGTTGGTATAATCCCATACTCATTTTCCATGATCCTATGCAACTACAACCCTTCTTCTACCAGTCCAACATGACTGCAGGCTTTACGAAAAACCGACAAGTGTCACATGGTTTGGCCTAACTCCTATGACTTCTCATCCTTTTGAACAGTTTAAGAGCTTCCTCTCCACGTCCAAACTGAGCATATCCCACAATCAAACTACTCCACGAGACAACATCTGGATCCTCCATAAAGTCCCGAGCACTTCCAAGGGAGCCACATTTTATATACATGTCCATCAATCTATTCATGACAAAAACATCAAGTGCAAGCCCAGTTTTCATTATGTAGCAATGAAGTTGAGTTCCCATTTCTAAAGAAGCCATTTCTGCACAAGCCCCCATTAAATCATTGAAAGTAATGTGATCCGGCTTAGTTTGAGAAGCAAGCATTATGCTAAATAATCTGAATAACTCTCCAGCCTCGTTGTGCTGCAGACAAGCTGCAAGAATTGAGTTCCAAGAAACTAAATCTGCATTCATGCCCAACTCTTTCAATACCAATAAGGCATTGCAGAGAACAGAGCACTTAGCATACATGGTCAGTATAACATTACAGACAGGAACATTAGAATCAAACCCCATCTTAATAATCAAACTCATTTCTGAAAAGAGTGACATGGCTTCGTTGGCATTGCTATGACTAGCAACCCCAGTAATAATTGCATTCCATGATGCTAAATCAGGGCTTTCTATCTCATTAAATACAATTCTTGCAAAATCTAACGAACCACATCGGGCATACATGTCACAAAGGGAACATCTGACAAAAATATCTCTACCCAACCCGAACTTTATGCATATACCATGTATTTGCCTCCCACATTCATGATGTAGGAGACTGCTACAAGCACTAAAAACACTGCCAAATATAAATTCAATTGGCTGGTGACCACCATGATGGAGCATTTAATTAAAATGGCTCAAAGCTTCCAACTCATAACCAAGTTTGGAAAACCCAGCAATCATTCAACCCCATGAAGTTATATCCTTTCTAGCGATAGTGGAAAACACATTCCATGCATCCAAAATTCGATCAAACTTTGTGTACATTGCAATTAGAGCATTCTGTGAAACAAGATGAGAACCATGTCCTGATTTTATGACATGGGCATGAAGTTGTCTTCTTAAGCCAATACAGCATAGACCAGAGCAAGCTTTTATTATGCTGCCAAAGGTAAACTGATCTACCATAACTCCTGACTGTAGCATTTGTATGTACAGTTCAATCGCATCATTTTCTTGGCCATTCTGAGAGCATCCACCATGATGTGTAAGCTGTACTGAACTTAATAATGAGAATATTCGATAAAGTTTCTAAAATGGAAAACTCTTTCACTTTCTTTCGTTTTCTTTAGCTTTCTCGACTGCCAAACACATTTACTTAAGTTTCTATCAGGAGGGTTCAAACTCCTGATAATTCGTTCTTCGGCGGAAAGGGTGTATACCGGTGATGGCCGTTTAAGGCTATTTGGGGGGGGGGGGAGACATGTGGAGAGGTTTTTTTAATTTAGCCCCAATATATTTGTTTTCCTTTGAATGTTGGTTTTTAGTGAATGTATTCAAGCAACCTCGTTCTTAAAATCTGATTTTTTTTAAAAAAAAAGGGCTAGCAACAAAAAGGGCGCTTCAAGAGTTCAACGGTAGTAGGGCTAAAATTGGCAATTTAATTGCCGAATACGACGTCATAGTACCGAAATTAAGCAGACCTCGTTTTAATTTTGAATTTAGTTCATTTTCTTACAAATTTTACGTCTTGTCCCTAATTTAAATGGGTAAAGATTGTTTATTTCTTATTTTAATGAGATAATACAATGATCAATTGAAAGTATGAAGTATTGTTGAATTTAATCTAAGTACTATCAATATAATATTTTTTAAAATAAATATACATATGTTTTAATATTATTTATTTATTGTATGACTAACTTAATAATATCTCTCAAACTATATTCCCAATGAATTTTAATGTTATATAATTGGTAATTATTAATTTTTATAAAATAAAAATCTCATCGTATCTTTTAATCTTGATCATAGTTAAATATGTGACCATGGTATGTTATGAAAACTTCCGTAATTTGATATTAAAACGACAAATGAGGATCTTATCCATGTAAAATTTTAGATTGATAACACCTACTAACATGAGCATGTGTGTAATTGATTGGAATTGATTCTCTCATGATTTTATTTTATATTGAGTAAAATTTAAAATAGTTTTTGATAATTAAAAAATTAAAAATTAAAATCTTCTAATAAATTACTACTAAAAGATACATGATAGAAAATTTTTAAAAATTCGAAAGAGTTTAAATGAAGAGATAGTTATATATATTAAATGGAAAACATATTTGTCTGTATATGCACTGGATTCATGGGTTCAATAAGCAGTATGAGAACAAAGAAAGAAAGAATCTTCATCATCACCACTCTCACAGGGCTGGAGAAGAAAATGAGAGGAAATGAATCTTGATATTGTTGAGAGGGGTGTGCCATTTTATGACTTGGGTCTGGATTATCTCGTTGGTGTGCTGTTGGTGGCAATTATTGCTGTTGGCTGCGACCACGGATCATAAACATATGTTGGCAATCCTTTTGATCTTTCATGTTAGCTTTTGGCTTTTGACGTGTAGTTGAATCTTATAGTTTTATGCGTTTTCCAAGCTTTGCTTAATGATTATTACTTGTATTGCAAGTCAAGTCCTTATAACATTTGTGGTCGTGTTTTCATAGTTGTCGAATTTGTGGGCTTTTTTATTTTATTATCTTTTTTAAGTCTTTGACACAGAAAATCGATGAAGTTTAAATCTAATTATTGGTATTAATACTCAGCTATATTGACTACAAGTAAATCAACGAATAATTGAATAATTTTTATTGACATCACACCCAACCAATAACCACGCCGTTTCTTGGAAAATCATAATGAAACCATTGAGGTTGAGTGATTGTATTAGTTCTTTTATGCATTTCTTAGTAATGGAGTGAATCATATACTATGGGATTTTATGTCTTGATGGTTTTCTTTCTCTTTAGGTGGATGCTGGATTGCTTTCGCAAAAGTTTATTGATCACTTTGAAAAGTTTGGTGAGTACTCTCATGTATCAAGGTTTTGTAATTTTGAGGGCCAAATTTGCTTGGATTATTTATAACCCTTATATTACTGAACAAATATTCTTCTCCAACTTCTAATATGTTTTATATCTCATGTTCTATTAATGAGCAAACATTCTTCTCTAATATCTAGTATGTTTTATCTCTCATTTGATTAGGGGTAGCCCCTTTATATATGCCTTTTTTGTCATTTAAATTTATTTTGTAGTCAACGGTTGTGAAAAAAAAAAAAAGAGTTTTGCCAAAGAGAAGTCAAGCTTCCACCAAGCTACAAATAGCTAAAACAAACATAACCCAACTTAGATTGAAAAATACATTTAAAAATGCAGCCATCAAGGTCTAGGTTTTTCCATCATTATTTGGGTCTAAAGAGACCAGCAAAACACAAGGATGCTGTAACACCCCAAATCTAACACGTGCGGAGCACGTGAAGAAGGAGGTTACTTACAAATCGTAATCCTTACTCATAAATTCCAAACTGAAATACCTCAAATTCATATTCAAATAAATCCACAAATTCATATGTCTAACACTAAATAATCTCTCCCAAAACATAACAATAACAAAAGTCTCAAACTCCAAATTACAAGTTCATAACAGAAATAAACTGAAAAGAAACATGAATCTATTCCTCTTCTTATTCAAGTAACAAACGGAAACGAAATTTCTAACTCCAAAACTAAGCACACCTCTCAAAAGGAACTTAATATGCAAAAAGTAATGAAGAAGGTTGAGCCGTCAACTTGATAAGTAAAACCATTCCTAACACACTAGCCCTACCAATACCAAAAATATTGCAAGCCTTCTTTTATTTAATACATAGATCATAATCCATAAATTTCATAAAACAATATATCACGATAAAATAACATAAATTCATTGTAACTCAGAATATCAAAAGTATGGTTACTTACGAAAGCAGATCAAATATCACATTCATAGAAAACAAAAGCTTAGGTTAGCTCATGTCACATAATGTCACCTATAGTTCCGGTGACCCGGCCAGAAACAGAATCAGAATCAAAATGTCGTGTGCACACTCAGAACAGAAACCCAATACTGGTCCAGACAGATATATTGTATATTACGATCGGAATCAAAATCAAAATCAGAATAACTATGGACAATGAGCCAAAGCATAATGACTTATACGTGGCACTTTGCACTATATGTGGCACTTTGCGACGTTTTGGCCATCAAGAGATGGCCCCCATATAGTCCCAAGAGGTGGCCCTCGTACAATCATAAATAATTGAAATCACACATAAGCACAAAACATTCGTATCAGTTTCATGATGAAGATATTAAGGATGAAGTCAAGGCTATGATTCTGTTACACTCACTACCAGAGGAATATAGCCATTTTGTGACTACTTTGATATATGGGAAGAGTGTGATCGTCTTCAAAGATGTTTGCACAGCATTGACAAGCTTGGAGATTCGGAATAATGATAAAAATTCTGAACGAGCATCGTTTGAAGCTTTGGTGAGTAGAGATTTGGCGATGGAGAAACAAAAGAAGCGTGGTGGAAAGAATTCTCGATCCAAATCGAGAAGCAGAAATATAGCTCGAGACGAGTGTGCCTGTTGTCATGAAAAGGGCCATTGGAGGAAAGATTGTCCAAAGGCTCAAAAGAGAGATGTCAAGAAACCAGCAGCAGCAAACATGGCACGGAAAGATGAAGACTCTGATTATTCACTAAGTATTACTCCTGCAGCATACGTGGCTAGTTCGAGCGAGTGGATACTTGATACTGGAGCAACCTATCATTTGTGTCCTATTAAGGAATGGTTTACGAATTTTCGTAATCTGGAAGTCGGTGCAGTTGTGATGGGGAATGATCAACCTTGTCGCACAGTGGGGATATGAACAATTCGGCTAAAAATGTTTGATGGAATGGTCAGAGAACTCAAAGAGGTTAGATTTGTTCTAACTTTAAAGAAAAATCTAATTTCTATGGGTGCTTTAGAAGCTAAAGGCTACAAGGTTACCATTAAAGATGGTATAATGAAGTTTACACATGGAGCTATGGTGATTCTGCAACGGGTTCGGCGTCACAATCTGTACTATTTGAAGGGAGGTACAACTGATGAAGCAAATGTTGTTGAGGCGCACAGTGACACCACCAAGCTACGGCATGTACGACTGGAACATGTTGGAGAAAAGTCTTTGCAAACTCTGATGAGACATGGACTCTTAAAAGGTACCAAAACTTGTAAATTAAATTTCTGTGAGCATTGTGTAGTAGGCAAGAAAACAAGGGTCAAGTTTGGTACAGCTAATCACGATACTCGTGCGATCCTTGAATATGTTCACAGTGATGTATGGGGACCAACCAAGACTGCATCAATTGGTGGAAGCCATTATTTTGTTACATTTGTTGATGATTTCTCTAGACGTGTGTGGGTGTATACCATGCGAGCAAAGGATGAGGTTCTAGAGATTTTTGTGAAATGGAAGAAATTGGTGGAGACTCAAACTGGCAGAAAGATCAAAGTATTACGATATGATAATGGGGGTGAATATACTTCTGATCCATTCTTGCAAGTATGCTAGAACGAAGGTATTAAAAGACATTTCACGGTGAGACATACTCCGCAACAGAACGGTGTGGCTGAGCGTATGAATCGTACTTTACTGGAGAAGGTACGGTGTATGTTATCTAATGCTGGTTTAGATAAAAAGTTTTGGCCTGAAACTGTGAATTATGCAAGTCACTTGATAAACCGGTTGCCTTCTGCTGCAATTGGAGGTAAAACTCCTATGGAAATGTGGTTTGGAAAGCATGCACAAGACTATGATTCCCTTCGTGTATTCGAGTGTCCAGCTTATTATCATGTCAAAGATGGTAAACTGGATCCTCGTGCTAGAAAAGCTATCTTTGTGGGATTCAAAGGTGAAGTAAAGGGCTTCAAGCTTTGGGATCTCGAAGATAAAAAGTTTGTGTGTAGTAGAGATGTCACATTTGATGAAGCTTCAATGATGACAACTCCAAGTTCTCAGCAGGTGGAGAATAAGACCAAAGAGGTATTGCAGCGGGTGGAGTTTGATGCAACTCCATATGTACCAGTTAGTTCTACATCGAAGAAGGGTTCAACTATGGAGGTGACACCTAGAGTTGAAGAAGAGGTTGTTTCTTCTGATGTCCCACAAAATGAAGAAACAATTGATGATGTAGATAATGATGATTTTATAGCAACAAGGAGGCCAAGAAGAGAAATAAAGAAACCCGGATGGCTTACTAAAGATATGGTGGTAGATTATGCACTTCCAGTTATTGATGATGACATCCCCAACACTTTCGGTGAAGCATTACGCAGCAGTGAAAGTAATCAGTGGAAGTTAGCCATGGAGGAAGAGATGAAATCTCTCCATCAAAACCAGACTTGGGAACTTGTAAAGTTACCAAAGGGGAAAAGGGCTATTGGCAATAAATGGGTCTACACCAAAAAGCAAGGATCTCCGAATCAAACAACTCCTTGATATAAGGCAAGGCTCGTGGCAAAAGGTTTTGCTCAAAAGGAAGGTATTGACTACAATGAAGTTTTCTCTCCAGTTGTAAAACATACTTTCATTCGTATCCTACTTGCCTTAGTTGCAGAATATGAGTTAGAGTTGGCTCAATTGGATGTTAAGACAGCGTTCTTACATGGAGATTTAGAGGAGGAAATCTATATGATTCAGCCTTGTGGTTTCAGAGTTGCTGAAGAGGAGAATCATTATGTGAGGGAGATTATCGAGAGCGGTGTTGTGTTGTTGAGAAAGATCGATACCAAAGATAATCCATCAGATATGTTGACGAAAGTAGTTTTTGGAGTTAAGTTTCAACATTGCTTGAAACTAATTCAAATCCTTCGATTGTGTTAAGATATGTCCTTCGGGAATTTTGAACTACGGTTGGCTTGATCCCAAATTTTGGGTACGTAGGCAGTCACAGAGATGCAGCCACTTTGGGGATGATGGCTCGTTGGTAGTCGGCTCAAATTTGAAAAATTTTCGTCGAGGTGGAGAATTGTTGAAAAGTCAAAGAATGGCATGAAAAATGTGATATTTTTCTAGAAGCCAATTGCTTTTTCAAGGTTTGTTGAGCCGAAAAGAAAGAATGAGGAATGGGGGATGAATTTGAAAATTAATAATAATTAAAAATTATATTTTTAATTATTTTATTCTTAGCATAGTAATTCATTTCTCCTATAAATAGCTAAGGATTTCATTCATTTGAAATCATCCCAAATTTGTGAAGCTTATAAGTTTCTAAGCTTTTGAGAGTGAGCAATTGGAGAGTGTGTGTGAGAGTACTGGGTGTATTTGGGTTTTGGGAAAGTGATATTTCTTTACTCAAATTTGTACTCAAATAATTGTTAATAATACAATTATTTTTCTCTTGCTCCCGTGGACGTAGGCATATTGCCGAACCACGTAAATTTTGTGTCCTTTATTTTTCTGTGATTATTCGGTGCGCTTGATTCCGCATTCCGCGCACAACAAAAGTGTGAGCCACACTCTTCACGATGTTAACCCTTTTTTGTTGAATTCAACTCAATAGCTTCGTCATCATGGCGTAAAACACAGAACAAGCTTCCTCTTTCCATGTACTCATAAATCAAAAACATGCATTTCTTGTGCAAACAAAAACCATAAAGTTTCACAATGTTCCGATGTCGTACAGTGGAGAGTACATGAGCCTCGTTTTGGAAACTCTTGACAAAAGTTGAATCCTCTGTTTCAGAATGGTGAAGCTTCTTCAAAGCAACAACTTTTCCGTCTGGTAGCTCTGCCTTGTAAATACTGCCATAACCTCCAGTTCCGATGCAATATTTGATGTGAAAATCTTCCGTTGCATTATTCAAATCTTCATATAAAATTTTACCATCATAATTCCACACCGAAAACACATCTCCATTCTTGGCAGCTCTTGAGTTGAGTTTCAGAGTTTTATTCTGACGTTTAAGGAGTAATATGAATCCTAATATAATGAAGGCAAGAACTAGACTGAGAGGAAGAAAAATTATAACAAACAGAATGATTGAAGGTGGATGCTTCTAACTTTGAGAGCAAGAAGGAAAACCTTTAACATGGCCGCATAAACCCTTGTTGCCTACAAAACTCTTTGGTGGATGACCCTGCAAATAAGTGGGAATTTCACCTTCCAAACTGTTGAATGACATGTCTAAATATATTGGAGGGAGAGTCTTAGGTATGGTGCCTGAAAGGTTATTGTGAGAAAGGTCCAAGTTTTGAAGCCATAAGATTTTTCCCATCTCTAGCGGAATAGTTCCATCCAAACTGATGTGGTTCAATGTTAAATTCCTTAACTCTGAGCAGTTGCCAATCTCAGTTAGAATAGAACCACTCAGTTTATTTTTAGAGAGGTCTAGAGACACAAGGTTGAAGAATTTTCCAATTGCAAAAGGTATTTGGCCTGAAAGTAGGTTTGAGGAAAGGCTGAGATATTGAAGTTGGGATAACTTGGTCAGCTCGTCTGGAATGATACCACGTATTTTGTTATCAGATAAGTTTCAATTCCCTAGAGCACTAAAATTCCCTATTTATAGTGGAATGGAGCTGTGGAGTTGGTTAGAACTGAGATCCAAAATCTGCAGGCTAGTTAAACGACCTATAGTTGAAGGAATAGCTCCGATTAGCTTGTTAGTTGTGATAGACAAATAAGTCAACTTCTTTAGATTTCCTATTTCTCGTGGAATTGATCCATTGAACTGGTTGAAACCAAGACTTAAATACTCAATGATTGTTAAACGAAACAAGATTGAAGGAATAGGTCCGCCTATATTGTTAGCGTCCATAGACAATGCAGTTAGACTTTTTAGATTCCCGATTTCTTGAGGTAATACACCACTGAGTTTGTTACTACTCAAATCAAGCTCCTTTAGATTTCTTAAGCTCCCAATTTCTTTTGGTATAGTACCTGCAATGTGATTGATTAAAGGACGAATGAATTTTAATTATTATTTTTCGAAGAATATAAATTAAATATATAGGTAGGCTAGCTACCGAACAAAATTAATTGATAACTCACCACTGAGTTTGTTACTACTCAAATCAAGCCACTATAGATTTCTTAAGCTCCCAATTTCTATAGGGATAGTACCTGCAATGTGATTGATCAAAGAAATAATGAACGTCAAAGATTGTTTTTATTGAATGAATATAAATTAAATATATAGCTAGGCAAGCTATCTACCAAAATAAATTGGTAACACACCACTGAGTTTATTGCCATCCAAAGAAAGAGCCTCCAGATTTCTTACACTCCCAATTTCTATAGGGATAGTACCTGCAATATGATTGATGAAAGGATGAATCAATGTCAATGATTGTTTTTTAATGAATATAAATTAAATATATATAGCTAGGCAATCTGGTTACCAAAATTAATTGGCAACTCACCATTCAGGTTGTTACTACCCAAATCAAGCACCTCTAGATTTCTTAAGCTCCCAATTTCTTTTGGTATGGTACCTGCAATGTGATCGATTAAAGGACGAATGAATTTCAATGATTATTTTTCAATGAATATAAATTAAATAAACAGCTAGGCTAGCTAGCCACCATAATTATTTGGTAACTCACTCACCTGTAAGATTAGTCTCATACAAATAAATGTATGTAAGGTTTGAAAGAGAACCAATTTGGGATGGAATGCTTCCTGATATATTATTCCTCCCAAGATCGAGATGTTGCAGGTTTGGAAAGCAAGAAAAGTTGAGACGGCCAAGTTCCCCTTTGATATTGCTTTTCGGTAAGCCTATGTCAGTGATCTTTCCTTCATAATCGCAAGTGATACCAACCCAACCGCAATGATCTGAAGTATTGTGAGGAATCCTGTCCTTCCACCAGCCGCTGTTGAGTAAAACTTGTCTTTCTATTTCAGATGCTGCAACATGAATACTAATGTTGGCAGCAGATGCAACATGCACTATCAAAAGAGTAAGGGCAGCCCATATGAATACGGTGACTGCTCTGTAAGTATTGGAGAAAGCACACGCCATGTTTAAGATTGTTTTCAACAAAGCCAGGTGCAAGCTAAAATGACTTGAAAATTGAAGCCGACGATGCAAATAAAGGGGCTGGTACCAGCTCCATTTCTGTGTCTCTGCTTGCAGGTTGACTTTCAGATATTTTTATTGACTTCACTTTCCACCTCAAATCAATGTTTTCGTTTCCTTTTATTTGTTCTTATTTTTATCATCGTAAATCTTATTCGTATAAAATGATAAGCTTTTCTAATAAGATAATTTTTTAAAAAAGTTAACCATAATTTATTTTTTATCGCATCCAATTTTTTTTTCCATTAAGAGGTAAGTTATTAAAAAAAAAGAATCAGTTATAAATTAAAAAACAAATCTGAAAATAAGTATTAAGCCAAGAGAATAAGAAATAAAAACATATGAACGACTGAAGTCAAGTTGCGCTTAAACTTCAAATGGAATATTAAAACAACTCCTTACCTCACCTTGTTGTGTATAAACCCTGGTCTCTTTCTCTTAACTAACATTTCATTCCTCAGCTTATCAAAAAAAAAATCATTCCTCATATTTTACAAGAAGTGAAACATTCTTTCAAGGATTTAAAGAGAACAAATATAGAACAAGAAGAAATCAAAAGTGTAACTCATGCACATGAAAAATTGAAGTCAAATTTCTACAGGTATTTCTAAAAATGTTGTTTGATGAGGAAACATTGACCATTTGCAAAACAACTTCAATGAAATGTACATTAATAGCGTTAATGAAACACATACAAGGATTAACAAACCACAGCAATCGATCAACCAAAATCTTTCCTTGTTTTCGAAGTTTTTAGATCGAAATTTCTTGAAAAAGCAAGTTTTGCTAATGGAGTATTGTGAGTGATTGTATATAACCATGTCAGCTCACCTAATAAACCATCCATATAATTTCTTACATTTGAATAACTCCTAATATGTAATTGTGATATTTGTCCAAAATTTTAAGATGTGGTGGAATCCGAAATTTTAAGATGTGGTGGAATGATAAAGATTATGTCGTTCTAATAGACAGTTGCCAGCTTTGCAAGCAAATTCGATACTCATCATTAGTTGTCTTAGTGTCACATCCATCTGATCATGAGACTTTGTTATTATTAAGAAACGTGAAAAGCCAAAGAAGAAATTCTTCCCTATTTCTCCTGGAATTGAGCCATTGAACCGGTTTAAATCCAGACTCAAACTCTAAGGTTTGTTAACCGAAACAGGGTTGAAGAATAGGCCGACTAGGTTGTTATAGTAAACAGTCAACCAGGTTAGATTTTTTTTAGATTCTCGATTTCTTTGAGGTAGCAAACCACTAGGTTTGTTACTACTCAAATGAAGCACTTCCAGATTTTCTTAAGCTCCAATTTTTTTAGGTGGATGGAAAGGAATTAAAGAGAAAAGAAGCTGTTGTGCTTTTTTTTCTATTGAATTATTGTAACGAAAATGTAGAATCAATTGGCTTGATAAATAATACTACTTCTGAAACTTCTAATATAAGACCTAGTCCCTAGAGAAATTAAAAGAAAATCATGTGAATCCATTTAATTTGAATTGATATTTGCTCCAGCCTAATTATTGTGAGGAAATGACCCTAATTATTGTATTGAAATGTATCAAGCGCTAATTGAGTAAAATTTTAGCAGGCTTTGGTTGAAATTTTACTAGAAAATTTATTATTTTCAATTAGAAACAGTATCGTTTCACTTAGAAAAGATAAATATAAGTTAAACGCACTGGTAAAAATTAGCAAGGACTACAACGATGAGTACGGGGTGATCTAATTAGAGACTTAGGGGTTGCTTGTTTTCTTTCTGAAGTTTGAATTATTTTAAGATATTTATATTTTTTTTTGTTTTCTATCTTTATGTCTGATTATAAAATATTAAAACTTGAATAGAAAAAGTTAAATATCCTGACTTTTATCTAAATGGCAAAACATCAAAATGGAATTTTAATATTCTCTCTCATTAATACCCCTATTATATAAATTTAATTCCTATTATATAAATTATCCTTTTATCATTTTTCATTTATCCTTTTTTTTGTTATATACATGTGTTCAACTTTTTTTTTTGGGGTTAACAAGAACTTTAAACATAATTAAATTTTAGATGAGTGTGTTTTATAATAAGTCCATCTCTTTACATTTATGTTTACTATTTTTATAATATATTTTGTGTTAAGACCATTATTTATAGAGTTGGCATCTTATGGTAAGTCTAGTTAAATTGGAAGTTTATTTATTGCATATCTTGTAATAGGGATTAATTTATTAATTCCCTAATTTAGTGATATTCCAATTTATTAGGAATATTTGTTTCCTAATTTAATTAGATGTATAATTTAGAAAGTCAATTAATGATGAGATTCTATAATTGGCGCATGAGATCTATTTAAAGTAAGAAGTTGGTTCAAATAGGAAGTTTATTAAATGCTCTAAATATTTTTTAGGAGATAAATAAGGCAAGAAGGTCATATTTATTCCTATTCAAATTCATAGGAATTATAAGATGAAAGAAACTCTTATTTGGAAAGTATCTAAGTCTTTTAAGACTTGCTATTTTGGTGAAACTCTAGTGTCTATATAAAGAGAGGTATTTCACAATTGAAGGGACACACAACACAAAGCATAAATCAGGAAAAGCAAAATTCGGCCTCCTCCCTAGAGAATTCGGATTTACTGCATAATATTGTATTGATTTGTTTTTTTATCTTCTTTTCATCTTTGTGGAGAGTTTATGTGGATCTTGGATCACTAGACGTTGAAGAATTCTATTGATCACTTTGCGAAGTGCCTTGAGGATCGTGGATCAAGAGGTGTAGAAATTATTCAAGAGAAAGCAGATTTAGTTTAAGGTTAAGTAAACTGTATGATGATAAACTGTAAGTGAGAGTCTTAAGTTTAGTAAATCCATACGTTGTAACATCTCAACTTAGTGAATTGCTTTTCATCTAGGCGTGGCCACATGGATGTAGGATTGATTAATCCCAACCATGTAAAAATCTCTATGTCATTTATTTTCTATATTTTATTGTGTTTTTGAAAAATTAATATTTTTTATGCGGATGAACAGTAATCATGAATAGTAACTACGAACAGTTGCGGTGAACAGTAATGGTGAACAATAACAATGAACAATATTTCCGGAAAATTAATTAAGTTGTTAATTTTTGGTTTTTAATTGCCTACATCTATTTGTGATAGATCTAAATTCCTTTCATTTTGAATTTTATTTAATACATCAATTTTAATTCAAATGATTAAACAATTCTTGATTGATTTATATAATTAACAAGAAAAAATATCAATATAATATACTAAAAATAACATTATAAGTATCATATGTTAATGTATAAAAAAAAATTCATGTGTTATATATATATATCAAAATTTCAGATGTTTTCTTTTTGAAAAACAAATAACTTAACAATTATATCTAGATATTAAACAAAGAAAAACAAACATGTCATTTAGATATATGCTTTCAAATCTATTTAAACATCAGCCGAATTCAGTCTCATTCAGATTTTAGACCAAAAAAAAAATGCTACCGTACCAATCATCTATTAGAGCTATAATTATTCCACCACACATTAAAATATCAGATATACATCTCCTTTACATCTCAAAAAGGTGGGCAAACAATCCTAAATTACTACGGAAAATATTAACATTACAAATCTAAATCTTAATAGAGCCTTAATACTATCTAAATCTGGGTGACATACATTGCATAACATATATAATTATATTTAATATAACTATCACTTATATGTTAATTGTTCAAAACAAATAAATACATGATATAGTATTAGTAGTTTATTGTATAGTTAAAGTGGTATTTTTTATGTATTCTAAAATTTTTCACTCCTTAAATATATGTGTGTGTGTGCGCGCCCGTGTGTATATGATAATAACTTTTGACCTTTCAAGCGTCAACAAAATCATTGTTAGCTGTGACCTTGATTAGAAGCATAAATAAAAAAATTTTCCAACAAAATTTAACCCATTGAGTTTCTAGCAATTTAAATTTAAAGAGATTCTAGATCAGTAAAAACATAAATCAGCCAAGACCCAAGCATTGCTCACTAAAAAGGCAACCTCACGTGTAGAAATAATATGTTGGCAGAATCATATTGTTGCTTCAGCATATAATATTAATTTCCCAAATCAAGTTATCATAAAAAACTTATCATAAATCACATAATTGAAATTTTTTTATGGAATTATCATTATCATTCATAAAAAAACGACCCTTATAGAATTAAAAATATATATATATTATTTTGTACAAATTTGATTATGTATGTATTGGTTTTCCTAGAAAATCAATCCAAAATTCCAACCAAGAATTGAGCCTAAGGTTATTAGTCACTAGTCACTAAGCACAAATGGGATAAATCAAGGCTGAAGCAAAATTGTAGAAGGCCAAACAATTTCTAAAGACTTTTAGATCCTCAAAAAACAAGCAATTCCATAATAGGAATCTATGTACGAGTGTGTGAGTGAGAGAGAGATCATGAAATAGTATCTTTGGTGATTACTGTGTCATCATCAGCAGCCGCGTCGTCATCGACAGCAGTCCGATCGAGAGAGATGTTCGAAAGAGGGAAGAAAATGACGAAGATGGAGTGCGTGATGATAAGCTAATAAAGTAAGAGATCCTGTCGATTTTATCTTAATTCTTTATTAATTTTTTTTTTTATTTTTTAATTATAAAGTGTGAGAGATAGTGGGAAGAGAAATTGCAGCACTCTTTCTCTTGATCTTCTAGACAATTACCATTTTTCTAACCAAGTGGATGTACAACATAATAAACATTAAATAGATTAGTTATTCGTAGTTAAAGACTTGAACACATGTGTTGCTGCTTTGAAGGAGATAAACAACATTGAACTTCAAATAAGTACCCTCTTAAATTATATTACACGAACAAAAGCATGATAGAGTAACGATATTGAGGATTCACCAATCACCTTGTCTTGCTCTATTGAGAGACAAATTATTTCCACTTAGGACCCATTTGAAATTATTTTTTGAGAGGTTTAAAAGTGATTTTGAAAAGTAAAAAATTAAGTTTAGTGTTTGGTAATTTTTTTAAAAAAAATCAATTTTGGTAAAATCATGTTATACTACAGCAGATTTGAACAAATTGGAAAAGATTAACTTTTCAAAATCTGATTTTGAGTATCAGTTTTACAGTTATTACAATTCCAGATAGATCCTCACATCTATTGTAAAAATCCAAAATTATCCTCTTTTAGTTTAAGGAGTAAAATGAAGGAATTAAAGAGAATAATATCCTTACCAATAATATTGAGATAACAAAATAAAAAACTAAAACTAATATAATAAAAATATTTTATTTTAATTATCAATTATTGTGTACACAATAAAAAAATATATATATACATACATACATACAAGTATTTTTAAAACTCAGCACTTTTTAAAACCAATTTGACGAAATATTCAGTTGATTTGTTCACAACTGATTATATTTGTGGAATTGTGGCACAACTAACAAAAATTATTTTAAAAACTATAGTATTACCAAACCAACCCTTACAAATAGGTAATAGATTATATTACAAGAACAAAATAATGATATTGGAACGATTTGAGGAATTGAACTCATTTCATGCCGCATTGAACGAGATAAAGCAAAATTCATCGAGTGAAAAATAATTTTAACTATTGTCATACTAACAATGCGTGGTCACTGTCGGATTATAGGGAACGTCGTCTCATTTAAAGACCTATAGGTAAATGAAATATATTAAAAACGGTGATAGAGCAATGTAAGTTAGTGATGAGAAAATAGGCAAAAATCTTAGTAAGTACAGTTCAATCGCATCATTTTCTTGGCCATTCTGAGAGCATCCAGCAATCAAAGCAGTCCAAAGAGACCACACTCCTTTCCGGCATGTCATCAAAAACCATTCTAGCATCATGCAATGAACCACATTTGCCATACACATTAATAATATGGTTACGTAGAACAACGTTTGGCTGGCACTTAAGAGGATAAAATATGATCATGGATTTTTCTTCGAAGTTGTAGAGATCCCAGAGAAGAGCACGCAGAGATCAAACTGGCACAAGTGCTAGGCCTTATCCTGAAGTTTGTATTGTTTTGCAAGAAGTCCAATGCTACAAGAGCTTCATTCTACAGATTCTGCCTACAGAGGTAGCTTACGTAATCATTACTGAACCGTTCAGTCCTAAAGTAAGTTAGAGCATTTGATTGTACAATAGGTTGACTGTGGTAGAAGGAGAACCGCAGTTGGGTTTTTAAGTTTCTAATCATGATCAAAGCATTTCACCAAAAAAATAATCTAGTACTAAAGGATAGATTATTTTAAAAGTAATACCAAGAAGCAACAAATGCAAGCGATAAATTTCATAGAGAGAGGCAAATCTCCGACTCTTATGCTACTTCATGAACCTGAATAAATCAATGTCCCAAATATTATCAAAGCTTCTCAAAAAAGAATCCACTACCTCTCCTGCTTGATCCAACAACATGTACGTAGTTCAAATGCATCCCAATACTCACAGCACCAACTATGTGTTGGGGAAAAATTAGGTTTTTAAATTTTTATAAAACCTTTTTAATGACCGTTCTCATATAATATATACGTAATCTAGAAATCGTACCTTGAAAATCCGAGTTGGCTTTTTCCGCTGAAGTGATTTAGGCTCCTAGATCACGATCCGCCACCACCACTCCTGTTAGATCACGATCCGTCACCACCACGCTTGTTAGATCACGAACTGCCACCAATGATCTTCCAGGTTATGAATCAGGTTCGATCTGCACTTGACGTGTGGGCCCCTTTATCACTACCAAAGCAACTAGCACGAGAAAATTTTTCTCTCAACAATAGAGAGAAAAATCTTATTCTCAGATTTGTATAAAGTGGCTCCCCTTTTTCTTAAGAGAAAATAAGCCTTATATATCTCCCTTTGGTGAAAACCCTAGGCTCCAAATAATCCAAAAAAAAAACTCACGTTTATTTTCTTTTTCAATAGGGGGCCACCTTGTAAAATAACATAAGGCCCCTTATACAAAATCTAATTAAATAGAGCCTCCCACTAAATGATATATTTAGGCTTTTGACCCAAATAGCTAGTTATCTTACTTATTAGTCCAGTAGTGGTGCAGTCAATTAAATGAGCTAACCCGGGGATCATTTGGGAACATACAATAGTGGCTACAATAATTAGGCCTGTAATTAAACTAGCTCAATTAGTTAATTCCAAATCTACTCCACTAAAAGATTGGAACTGACTTCCATAATTGTATGCTCGATTAATAATTCGTCCCAAGCCACATTGATTTCTTTACTGCACAATCCTTTGTACCACATCGTTAATTAAATTGATATCTCAACTGTCCAATCAATTTAATAACATCTTATTCCTTGATCCTTACTGGTTTTCTCTAATGATCATTTTCAACATACTAAATATGTTGACACACTCTGGCCAGAGAATTCTATGATCAAGTGCCGAAAACCTATCAAGAGATGTGTTGTACAAATTCTATATTGTTAATCCATAACTCCAATACTCATAATTACTCCCACCAAGATACCGGGTAATCTTGACCACAAATATGTGTCGTGCCCAATGGTAACTCAAATGGAATAACAATCACAATCATGAAATCATAATTAACTCAAGATTAAGATTACTGTAAAATCAACGCCTATGAGATTTAATAAGTCTAACAGTTATTATAAAGTTAATTAAATCTCATATGTGATCCAGTTCAATGTAGTCGTACTACATCAATAAATTTATACACGATTAAGACAAATCATTCAATGAATTTATTACAGTTTATACCTAAATAAAGTGCCCAACTTTATTTATCAACTGCGAACTAAATTTATTTAATCATAAGATAACTTGTATTTATGTCTTCTGTGAATCCACATGGTGATCACATAAATACATATAATATGATTAAATAGACTTTGACACAAATATAAATGCAATTAAGATATTTGAATAAAATACCTCATTAATTTTATTAATCAGAAAAAATGTTTATTACAATTAAATAAACACATATGCTTTTAAAGAGCATATTTTCCCAACAATCTCCCACTAGCTCTCAAAGCATATTTGGCATCTCACGCATGCCCATGGATTCTAAGTGCAAGTAAAAAGGTTTCCCAGGTATGGCCTTGGTAAAAGGATCTGCCAAGTTTTGCTGTGACGCAATCTGAGTAACCTCCACATCACCTCTCTGCACTATATCCTTTATAAGATGATACTTCCTCTCAATATGTTTTTGTTTCTTGTGGTTCCTTGGTTCCTTAGATTGAGCTACCGCACCACTATTATCGCAAAATAGTTTCAGGGGTGCAGATACAGCACGTACCACCTCAAGATCTTGTAGGAACTTGCGGAGCCATACAGCTTCTTTTGCAGCTTCGGATGCAGCCACATATTCAGCTTCAGTTGTGGAGTCTGCGATACAAGATTGTTTCACACTCCTCCAACTAATAGCTCCACTTCCCAATGTAAACACATAGCCGGAAGTTGATTTTCTGGAATCCTTATCTGACATAAGGTCAGAATCAGTATAACCCACTGGAATGAGTTCATCACCAGAATACACAAGCATATAATTTTTGGTTCTTTTCAGATACTTCATTATATGCTTGACCGCAGTCCAGTGTTCAATTCCAGGATTAAATTGATATCTACTAACCATCCCTACCGCAAAACAGATGTCTGGCCTAGTGCAAAGCATGGCATACATAAGACTTCCCACAGCTTCTGCATAGGGAACTCGTCTCATTCTCTCTATCTCTTCAGATGTTTTAGGTGATTGATCCTTAGAGAATGTAATTCCATGTCTGAATGGTAATAAACCAGTCTTGGAATTTTCCATGCTAAATCTAGCCAATATCTTATCGATATAGACTGCTTGAGACAAGGCTAAAGTTTTATTCTTCCGGTCTCGTAATAACTTGATACCAAGAATATAACTTGCCTAACCAACTCTTTATTGTAGTCAATACTCCTATATCGTTTCCAATTAGGAGAATATCGTCTACATAAAGAATTAGGAATGATACAGATTTTTCTTGAATTTTCTTGTACACACATGGTTCATCAATGTTCTGAATGAATCCAAACGATTTAATCGCTTGATCAAATCTGATGTTCCATGACCGGGATGCTTGCTTCAATCCATAAATGGATCTATGCAATTTACATACCATGTGTTCTTGGCCTTTTTGTATAAATCCATCTGGTTGCTGCATGTAGATGTTTTCTTCAAGATGCCCGTTAAGAAAGGCAGTCTTGACAACCATTTGCCAAATTTCATAATCTAGCACTGCAGCAATGGAGAGCAGAATCCTGATGGATTTAAGCACAGCAACCGAGAAAAGGTTTCCTCATAATCGATTCCTTCTTTCTGAGTAAACTCTTCAGCTACTAATCTTGCTTTAAATGTTTCCACCATTCCGTCTACTCCTCTTTTTCTCTTGTAGATCCACTTGCACCCTATAGGTTTTACCCCATTTGGTGCCTCTACAAGTTCCCAGACTTTATTGGAATATATAGATTCCATTTCTTTATTCATGGCCATTTTCAAAATTCAACATCTCTATCTATTAGAGCTTCATTGTAACTAGTGGGATCTTGTACATGTTCATCTGAGATAGCCTTATAGGTTTCTCCCAAAAGCATGTATCTCGCAGGTAACCTAGTTACCCTCCCACTACGATGAGGTTCTAAAAGTGATGGTTGTTCAAGGATAATCCTGTGCTAATCAACTGGTTGTTGCTGTTCTTCCTGTTCTATAACAGGTGTTGAAAGCTGAGTAACAACTTGATCTCTTTTATTGCTCTAGTTTTACCTTACTCTTAGGTTATGAGTCATTATATAGTCTTCCTCAAAGAAAGTAAAGAATATTTCTATAAATACATTCCTATCTTGAGGACTATAATTCAGACTTTCCCTTATTCCTTTAAGATACCTAAAACATGTAAGCTTCTGAACACGAATCCATATTCTCTATCTCTGATTCTAGTAGAAATACTAGTAAACTCCAAATACGAATGTGTCTCAAACCATGTTTGTGACTTTTTCATAATTTCTTGGAGTAGTAGACACCGAGATAGATGAAACTAAGTTCAACAAAACTTTGTAGTTTCAAATACTAGTATTTGGAATAAAAAAGGTAAATGATAAACCACTTAGTATATATCTTGTCTTATCCAAAAGAATCTTGTTTCTCCATTTAATTACACTATTGTATTATAGTGTTCATTGACAACTAAATAGTGCTAGAATTCTCCAAAGAGATATTATTTGTTTCGATCATATCGAAGTTCTTTTATGTTCCTGTCTAATTGCTTCTGTCTTATCCACGTACTCTTTTGAATTTCAAAAGCAATGGCATCATGACGCATTTAGACAAACATAAATTAAATGAATATTCATCAACAAGATTGATAGAATACTCATAACCTCTTATAACATGTAAACTGATTAGTCCGTATACATTTGTATGCGCTAAATCATCAAATACAATGTTATGCTTTTAGCTCAAAAAGAGCATCCTTGTCATATTACTTTTCTAAATAAGATTTATAGAGTTATAATGATCAATCTTAATAGGCCAACAAGTCTATTATTAATCATTCTCTTAAAATCTTATTATAGTTTATATGACTTAAGCATAAATATCAGAGGTGATTTTGGTTTGAAGAAACATTTCTTTTCTTAGATAGATGCATATACTCTTTATCATTATATCTTGCTTTGAATAGATCAATAGACTTATATTGAAACGACCCGCCCCGCACCCCCAGGGCGAATCTGTCTAAACTCGTAAAAATCGGATCGATACTCATAATAATATCTAAGGATTCTACCGAAATTTCGGCAGAACCTCCCCCGTAAATACAACAATCCCAAATTAACAATTTACAAAACAACACTCCCAATAATATCTCAATATTCATCCAACCTTCAAAACAAACTTCTCAAATCAACACCTCAAATATCACCCAAAACACTCAAATATTAAAAACAAATACAAAGATTATCCTTAGTAACAAAATATAACAATAAATACAAATCACAATATCTCAAATATCAAGATATTAAATCTACGACTCCTAGCACCATCACGTGGCCACAATTACAAAACTAACTACCGACGCTGGGTCGACTGATGTACCTGCAAATCTCCTGTGGGGGGAAATAATATGATAAAAGAAAAACGTGGTGAGTATAAAACTCAGTGAGTGGATACTAGTTTCTGAAAAATAAATTTATTTAAACTAATTTCTCTTTCGCAAATCAATTTCATCAAAACATCGCAAGAACTTATTTAAACATATTTAATTCAAATCAGTCACTGAAATACTATTGTATATAAATTTGCGTAAAATCGGTGGAATCATAACACTTATCATATCAAATACTGAATATCAAAAACTATCATCAAACAAGTACCCAGGGGAATGATCTCATCATATCCGGACCTCGACAGACAGGCAATGACGTACTATCTGGGTACCGCCACGCCCCGGAGCTACAACGGATAGATAGGGAAAATCTCATCTCATAACTGATACATCTCAATATCTGTGCATGCATAAGCCCCCAAAAGGCAAAAGCGCCCAAACACACGGCCCAAAGCCTCTATGTGTGTTCAGACGGGCCCCAAAGGCCTCTATCTCATCTCATCTGTATATCTGTATTCATCTCATATTATCTGTTTCTCTGTATCTGGAGGGAAGGGTACTGTTTAACAATTTCTCAAATAACATTTAATACACATGTACATAAAACATATAATCTCATCTGAAATCTCATTTTCTTTTTCTTCAACATATCTCAAATCCATTTAATTTCATATCAAGCATTTACTCAAAAACGACAATAAAGTTACTATTCAAACTCATTCTCAGTGACGTACAATTGTATTCGAAAATATAGTAAAACAAATCATCGAAATCTCATTCTGTCTTTCTCAAATTTTCACATTCTCTTTTACACCACTTACTTGAGCTACCTTCATTCGATTACTGCTTAGTAGGACACTCTCTTAACTTTCATAACTTTCTCTTTCATACTCTTTGGGCTTCTCGCAATGCGTCCTTCGCCCACTTATTTCATAACTATATAAACATCTAGAGTGTCCTCCACTAAGCCAATAACGAATTCAAGCATCCAAACTAAAACTGTAAAACAATCTTTCTTTCTTTTCAAATCTCATTTGCTAAAATCAATTTTCTAGAAATCATTAAATCGAAGCATCAAATACTTATTTATCAAAACATACTGCACTGTATCATAAAATCATCATATATTATGAAAATAAACTTTGTATTTTCCACTCACAGTGACAATGTCCAGAGTCGGTATCAACAACGTCCGCAGGTTGATTCTCGTTCGCGGATCCTCCTAATCAAGGAAACGACATAATCATTCTCCGTAAATTTGAAATACAACTAATCTTACATAGTACTTCTCGAAACAAATATCTATCAACAATAATTATTCCCGCATGTACAAAATACCAAAATACCCCTACATGCCAAAATTACCAAAATGCCCTCAACATCATTATTTTACCAAAATATCCGCACAATCTTCAATTACCAAATTATTCTCAATTCATATCATAGAAATAATCGCAATGCTAGAAATTACGAAATTACCCTCGGAGCGTAAAATTACCGAAATGCCCTTGAATTCAATATTACCAAAATACGCTCATATCAAAATTACCAAATTAACCTCAAATCATAAATTACCAACTTATCCTCAATTACAACAATTACTAAAATACCCACAAAATCCGAAATTACAAAATTGCCCTTAAACAGTGAAATTACCGAAATACCCTTGCCGGTCAACGGTCACCGGAATTCAACCGACGGCGACGGGGACGGGAAGCTCATAACTAAACGTTCAAGCCACGCTGAGTCCAATGGTGGCGGTGGCGACCTCCCACGCGCGGCGATGGCTCCGGATCGAGCTCCCAAAGCCGTGAATCCTCCAACGGCCGATCAACGACAAAACGACGTCCCCGGCATCCATGGCTGGTCGGAAATGGTAGAGGGAATGGTAAGGAACAAAACCCGAGTGCTAGCTTCATCGGAAACCGGCGAAATCACGGCGAATCGAGCCGGCGATTCCGCGGAACTTCAAGGCTTCGATCGGCGGCTTTCCGATCGATTTCCGACAGCAAGGACGGCATGGATACGTTGCTCGTCTCTCAAGCTTCGAAACGGTACCAAGCTTGCCCGGAACGGAGGCCGGAAATGGGAGAACCGGCTGGGTCAAGCTCGCGGGTCCGGGTCGGGTTCGGGTCAACGGGTTCTCTTCTCTCTCTCTCGGTTCTCTACTCTCTCTTTCCTTTCTCTCTCTCTTTCTCTTATATATGGGTGGCAAAATTGGGTAAAAACCGGGTGTGGGGTGTTACATATATGATATAAATTGTCTTTATAAACAGAGGATCAAAAAATAACAGTGTACTTCTGTTTATTAAAACAAGTCACCGAAATTCAATTCCTCTAATGTTTGGAAAAATAAAGACAAATATCAAAACTTTAAGTCTTGTAAAATTGATCTAGCCTTTCAATTGATATAAACTAGCATGTCCTCAACTGCTGTTTGAAGCTTTCTTCACTTAATCTCTTGGTTTCCTGAAAACCAAATAAATGAATTACAAATAAGATTAGTTATCTCCGAATTCATCATTGTATGAATCAATAGAAATCTGAACTAATTAGGAAGGTTAAAGATTTCCTATACCTGATTTTAATAATCTTAGGACAATCTTTCTTCCAGTGACCCTTCTGTCCACATTTGTAACACTTGCCTTTTGGCTTGCCACTTCTTTTAGTGGACAGTTTGTCAATCCCCACTCTTGCTTGCTCATTCTTGTCTTTCGACTTAAGCCTTGAAGAGAATCATTTTTCAGGAAGTTTTCTGCTATGATAAAATTCTTCTATAGCATGTAGTTCGTGCATTAATTCAATTAAGGTCATATCTTTATTGTTTAAGATATAGCTGACCTTAAACTCTTTGAATGTATCAGGTAAAGATTCAATCACCATGTTAATCTTTGGTTTATCATTGATTTGGACACCATGAATCTCTACCTCATTCAAATAGTCCATCATATTGAGGACATGATCACGAACTTTTGTGCCCTCTTCCATCTTAGCATCCGTAATACGTTTTAATGCTGCTTCTCTGGCAAAATAGGTATTTTGCCCAAACATCTGATGAAGACTAGCCATTATTTCAGTGGCTGTTTCCATGATCCGATGTTTCTTATGCAGCTCCACAGAAATCGAAGCCAATATATAGCGCTTAGCCATTTTGTTAGCTTCGCACCATTTCTCATAAGGCTCCCTCTGATTTCTATAATCGTATAACGATGGTTCAGGAGGGCAAGGTTGGGTCAACACATATTTGCTTCCCTTAGCAGTGAGAATATTAAATAGATTGCGTTTCCAATATAAATAATTTTCACCAGTGAGTTCATTTTTAACAAGGATAATTAATAATGGGTTGATGGAAGACATTTTCTGAAAAAACAAAACAAAATAAACATGCATAAATATTTTGAAACAAAATTCACAATAAATGACAAAAATGCAAAAAATCATAAATGCATTTTAATTTATTGTAACGATAATTTAGTACCGCTTTGACAAGCTATCCGTTGAGGAAGTCATGTCTACACTTACTAGACCCAATTATGCATTAGATTATTTACTTTCATGTAGAGACATGATAAATAATTATCGTTATCCTTTTGGGCCTTAATTTGTTAACAGAGCTTCGTTGGGAAGGTTAATAACAAATTTTAGTTGAGTGTATAACCATTGTTTCAATCTACGTATTTTTCATATCAATAGTCACCGTTGGGGCGAACAATTGATTGAAAAATATTTCAATTTTATCTTTGAAAAAGTTCATCAAATAAAATGTCTAATATATATACCCTCCGTAGGGAGCATCACCGTATCATGAAGTCGAGGTATATATATAATTTTATTATTGAACTAACAATGGAGCCCGTGGGAAAAATTATCTTGAATTTTCCCTCTCCCACTCAATATTTTAAAATTGATTTTTCCTTTTTAAAACATACATATTGTTAATTGCATGTTTCCTATAATATTATCTAGATGATATCAAATATTTTTAAGCAAATGCAAATTTCAAAGAATATAGTGAAATTCATTATTTAATGAATGACATGTATCATTATGCATAGAGTGGCACTACCTATTCTATATGACATGTTATCATGGCATGTGGACATCTAAAAACATAACATATAGAAAAACAATTAAATAATCTTAATTCATGGTTTTCCTAATAATGAAAAATACATTAACCCTAAGCCTAATCTTTATTGGGCTTCTTGTCAATGTCCATCTTCCATAAGCTTGTCTTTGTTAATAGACTAGGAGAAATTGGGTTTTTAAATTTATAATTGGTCCACTTTTAATTTTTAAAAGAAAGAAATAAATAATTTTTTTATTAAAATAAAACTTTTGGACCAAAAATAAATTTAATGTATTTAATTTTATCTATGCATTTTTAATCCATTAAGCGCAATTAAAATTGGGCCTAAAACTAGGATTCATTAAGCCCAAAACTATTTTTGGACTTAAATAAAAAAAATTAAAACATATGTGCCCAAAAAAAACTTATGAAACCATAGGGTCCTTCATGATAAAAACCATGAAACCCTAAAATCATATTTTTCTTTCTTTCTTCTTCCCCAGCCGCCATCTCCTCAAACGGCCACCATTGTTCAGACGTTGCCACCACGCCGGAAAGCCAACACGCTGGAAACAAACCAACCCTGCCCGCGCTGCGTGCTGGAGCGCACGCTGCTGCTGCGCACGCTGCTGCAGCGCGAACTGCTGCTGCGCACGCTGCTGCAGCGCGAACTGCTGCTGCGCACGCTGCTGCAGCGCGAACTGCTGCTGCGCACGCTGCTGCAGCGCGAACTGCTGCTGCGCACGCTGCTGCAGCGCGCGCTGCTGGCAGCTTGGCTGCTGGCCGCTGCGCGCGCTGCTGGCAGCATATGCTGCTGGCCGCTGCGCGCGCTGCTGGCAGCATATGCTGCTGGCCGCTGCGCGCGCTGCTGGCAGCATATGCTGCTGGCCGCGCGCTGCTCGCGTAGCTGCGTGTGCTGCTGACTCGTTGCTACAATTTCCGGCCTCGATTTTTGAGCTTCGTTTTCCAGTGATAATTCTTCAGTGATTTACAAATTTTCAACGCAAATTTTGGCTTACAAAATTTCAATTACAGTAAAATAAATCAAGAGGGAATAATGGCGATAAAAAACCACCCCTCTTGTTACAGATCCAAACGAAAAAATACAATGGAAAATTTAAACATGAATTAAGACAAACCATAACATGTTTTATTCATATATTTAAACAATTAATATATATCTGAATAAATTGTGCCACTCTAATACATAAAATTCAAGAATGATTTCATACGAAATTTTTATATATTAATATGAGATGTCTCTGATACCAATTGTTAGGGAAAAATTAGGTTTTTAAATTTTTATAAAACCTTTTTAAAGACCGTTCTCATATAATATATAAGAATACGTAATCTAGAAATCGTACCTTGAAAATCCGAGTTGGCTTTTTCTGCTGAAGTGATTTAGGCTCCTAGATCACGATCCGCCACCACCACTCCTGTTAGATCACGATCCGTCACCACCACGCTTGTTAGATCACGAACTGCCACCAATGATCTTCCAGGTTATGAATCAGGTTCGATCTGCACTTGACGTGTGGGCCCCTTTATCACTACCAAAGCAACTAGCACGAGAAAATTTTTCTCTCAACAATAGAGAGAAAAATCTTATTCTCAGATTTGTATAAAGTGGCTCCTCTTTTTCTTAAGAGAAAATAAGCCTTATATATCTCCCTTTAGTGAAAACCCTAGGCTCCAAATAATCCAAAAAAAAAAACTCACGTTTATTTTCTTTTTCAATAGGGGACCACCTTGTAAAATAACATAAGGCCCCTTATACAAAATCTAATTAAATAGAGTCTCCCACTAAATGATATATTTAGGCTTTTGACCCAAATAGCTAGTTATCTTACTTATTAGTCCAGTAGTGGTGCAGTCAATTAAATGAGCTAACCCGGGGATCATTTGGGAACATACAATAGTGGCTACAATAATTAGGCCTGTAATTAAACTAACCCAATTATTTAATTCCAAATCTAATTAAATAGAGCCTCCCACTAAATGATATATTTAGGCTTTTGACCCAAATAACTAGTTATCTTACTTATTAGTCCAGTAGTGGTGCAGTCAATTAAATGAGCTAACCCGGGGATCATTTGGGAACATACAATAGTGGCTACAATAATTAGGCCTGTAATTAAACTAGCCCAATTATTTAATTCCAAATCTACTCCACTAAAAGATTGGAACTGACTTCCATAATTGTATGCTCGAATAATAATTCGTCCCAAGCCACATTGATTTCTTTACTGCACAATCCTTTGTACCACATCGTTAATTAAATTGATATCTCAACTGTCCAATCAATTTAATGACATCTTATTCCTTGATCCTTACTGGTTTTCGCTAATGATCATTTTCAACATACTAAATATGTTGACACACTCTGGCCAGAGAATTCTATTATCAAGTGCCGAAAACCTATCAAGAGATGTGTTGTACAAATTCTATATTGTTAATCCATAACTCCAATACTCATAATTGCTCCCACCAAGATACCGGGTAATCTTGACCACAAATATGTGTCGTGCCCATTTGTAACTAAAATGGAATAACAATCACAATCATGAAATCATAATTAACTCAAGATTGAGATTACAGTAAAATCAACGCCTATGAGATTTAATAAGTCTAACAGTTATTACAAAGTTAATTAAGTCTCATATGTGATCCAGTTCAATGTAGTCGTACTACATCAATAAATTCATACACGATTAAGACAAATCATTCAATGAATTTATTACAGTTTATACCTAAATAAAGTGCCCAACTTTATTTATCAACTGCGAACTAAATTTATTTAATCATAAGATAACTTGTATTTATGTCTTCTGTGAATCCACATGGTGATCACATAAATACATATAATATGATTAAATGGACTTTGACACAAATATAAATGCAATTAAGATATTTGAATAAAATACCTCATTAATTTTATTAATCAGAAAAAATGTTTATTACAATTAAATAAACACATATGCTTTTAAAGAGCATATTTTCCCAACACGATGCAAATGACAAAGAGGCCAATATAGGTAAAAAACATAATCAAAATATTGCAGTGACAAGCAGGTGAAGTGAAGAGAGAACACCAAGATCGAAAACATAAATAAGTGTCCGATGGAAAAGATACAAACTCATTTCCATTAGGAAAATAAAATGAAAACCTATTAAAGATTATTGGACCGCAGCATGTTAAAACAACTTCCTTTACGGTTAAACTTTTACTGAAAAAGCTATTAAATAGTTCCGAGAGACAATAGACAATTTATGAATTATGATACAATAAGTTCAAATTCGACACTCATCATCAATTGCCTCAATGTCACATCCATCTGATCATAAGATATTGTTATTATAAGAAATGTGAAAAGTCAAAGAAGAAATGTTGACATCATAAATCCGGCAGCATGATCATGAAAATTCAAAGAAAAAATGTAGATGTCATGAATCTTGAGGGAAGATCATAATTCCTACAGCAGAGTTATGAAAAATCAAAGAAGACATGCTAGTGTCGTGAATCTTGCAGTGGGAAGAAATTCAGTGGGATCATTAGTCTTGCAACAGAGTCTATAAAGCCCATAATACTTGCAGCAGAACCACTAAATCTATAACAGAGCCCATTAGTTCTGCAACAAAATCATAAGTCCATGGACTAGATGATCATGGACTGTGTAGAAGATGGTGCGAAAAAGTTCAAATCACCACAAGTTTGTGAGACCATGATTCAACACCCAGCTCTAAACGTGGAAGGATTTAGAAGCTTGATTCAAAGAGAGAGGGATATAAATCAGTTGTGCTATCATCCATAGAAGATAATATTATGGATTATCTGAATCTTAAGTAATATAGATGACATAAAAGTGTTTGGATTAGAATTCTTTGTTATCAGTAGAACGCTATATATAACGCCTCTCTTAGTACACAAAAGATGAGGTGAACTATAACAAACAAAAGTAGTATTCATTTTTTATAGTGAAAGCTTTAAATTCCTACTCGTGGACATAGGCCAAATGTTGAATGACATTAAATTCTATGTTATATTTAGTATATCTCCCCCATTAATTTATTTTACTAGTAGACAAGATTTTTACGCCAACATATTTAAAATTTCCAAGAGACAGCTTAATGACACTTAAAAGAAGCATATTTGTGTGCCAAGTTTTCTAATGACACTCAAATCAAGCTCCTCCACCTCTACATGTGTTTTCTGACTTGTTTTCTTTCTCTTTGGTTTTTGTATAAGATGTAGATGTCTTTTGAACCATCTTTGATTCATTAAAGACCACATCTTTGCTTATGATACTCCTAAGTTTCTTCAAGTCCGTACATCATGTTGGGAAAATAAGCTCTTTAAAAGCATATGTGTTTATTTAATTATAATAAATATTTTTTCTGATTAATAAAATTAAAGAGGTATTTTATTCAAATATCTTAATTGCATTAATATTTTTATTAAAGTCCATTTAATCATATTATATGTATTTATGTGATCACCATGTGGATTCACAGAAGACATAAATATAAGTTATCTTATGATTAAATAAATTTAGTTCGCAGTTGATAAATAAAGTTGGGCACTTTATTTAGGTATAAACTGTAATAAATTCATTGAATGATTTGTCTTAATCATGTATGAATTTATTGATGTAGTACGACTACATTGAACAGGATCACATATGAGATTTAATTAACTTTGTAATAACTGTCAGACTTATTAAATCTCATAGGCATTGATTTTACTGTAATCTTAATCTTGAGTTAATTATGATTTCATGATTGTAATTGTTATTCCATTTGAGTTACCAATGGACACAACACATACTTGTAGTTAAGATTACCCGGTATCTTGGTGGGAGCAATTATGAGTATTGTAGTTATGGATTAACAATATACAATTTGTACAACACATCTCTTGATGGGTTTTCGGCACTTGATCATAGAATTCTCTAGCCAGAGTGTGTCAACATATTTAGTATGTTGAAAATGATCATTAGAGAAAACCAGTAAGTATCAAGGAACAAGATGTAATTAAATTGATTGGACAGTTGAGATATCGATTTAATTAATGATGTGGTACAAATGATTGTGCAGTAAAGAAATCAATGTGGATTGGGACAAATTATTATTCGAGCATACAATTATGGAGGTCAATTCCAATCTTTTAGTGGAGTAGATTTGGAATTAAATAATTAAGCTAGTTTAATTACAGACCTAATTGTTATAGCCACTATTGTATGTGCCCAAATGATCCCCGGGTTAGCTCATTTAATTGACTGCACCACTACTGGACTAATAAGTAAGATAATTAGCTATTTGAGTCAAAAGCCTAAATATATCATTTAGTGGGAGGCTCCATTTAATTAGCTTTTGTGTAAGGGGCCTTATGTTATTTTACAAGGTGGGTCCCCTATAGAAAAAGCAAGTAACGTGAGTTTTTTTTTTATTATTTGGAGCCTAGGGGTTTCACTAAAGGGAGATATAAAAGACTTATTTTCTCTAAAGAAAAAAGATAGCAGCCACTTTATACAGATCAGAGAAAGATTTTTCTCTCTATTGTTGAGAGAAAAATTTTCTCGTGCTAGTTGCTTTGGTAGTGATAAAATTTTCTCGTGCTAGTTGCTTTGGTAGTGATAAAGGCACCCACACGTCAAGTGCAGTTCAAACCTGAGTCATAACCTGGAAGATCATTGGTGCCAGTTCGTGTTCTAAAAAGCGTGGTGGTGACAGATCGTGATCTAACAGGAGTGGTGGAGACAGATCGTGATCTAGGAGCCTAAATCATTTCAGCGGAAAAAGCCAACTTGGATTTTCAAGGTACGATTTCTAGATAACAAATTTCCATATATTATATGAGAGCGGTCCTTAAAAAGTTTTATAAAAATTTAAAAAACCTGATTTTTCCCCAACACATCGAAGATTGTATGCTTTGATCCCATATGGATATCTCAAGAATGCATATTTCAAAGCTGTTGATTCCAGTTTTTCTAGCTTTGTATATGCGTATACAAAACAACCAAATATCCTCTAATTGGATAAGTCTACTGGTTTCCAGACCATATTTCAATTGGAGTCTTGAGTCAATACCAGTTGAAGGACTTCAATTCACCAAGTAAAATGTTGTTTCAAAGCTTCTATGCAAAATGATTGTGGAAGCTTTGAATGGATCAACAGGCATTTCAATGTGTATAAATATCCTATTCATACATCTGCCAAACCATTTTATTGAGGTGTATGTCTAACTATCTTGTGCCTAGCTATCCTATTTATTGCACGTAAATCATCAAACCTTTTGCTGTAAAATCTAATTCATTATTAGCTTTTTATCTCTTGATCTTTCTACCAATTTGTGTTTCAATGGGTGTTTTTTAAGTTTTGAACTTATCAAACACTTTATTTTATGTCTTCAACATACTTACATCATTCTAAAATAATTATCTATTAGAGAAAAAAAAAGTATTGCTAGGCACAAGATATTATAGTACTATTAAAATGCATTTGAGAAATATTATAGTACTAGACTATTGTCGGCACTTGTCTAACAGATTATTTTCCATTGATTTGCCCCTGCTCCTTGATAATAGATTTTCTGTTTTAAATCTAGACTATGCGTTCATTATTTTCCAACCTACTTTGAAAAATTAATTTCAGTAATTGATAACAAAGTTTTATCGAACAGTATTTATCGCCAGTCAGTTGAGTACCATTGTACCTGCATGTGTGCATATATCTATCAAGATAATCAGTGTTTGTTACTTGCATTGGATTCGAATGTGGATACGATCTATTGTTTTAACCCTATTCTTGGTAACTTAATGATTTACTTCAGATGGTGTTAAATATTCCTGTGAAATTTAAGCTCAGATGGGAGTAAGTCAAACTTGGTTAAGTTACTGATGAATACTTTAATGATTGCTAAGATTACTATAACGAGTAGCTGAATATTTGTATCAGCTGAACATCTCAGAGTTATGTTGTCAAGTTTTATTTGTTCGATACTTCCCATTATTGAAGTTGAAATGCTTCTTATATGTGTTTTCTGTGTAGGGTTGAATATCTTGTCCTTGATGAAGCTGATAAACTATTCGAGGTGAGCAACACGTTAAAGCATTATCGATCCTGCGGTGAAAGCATGCTCTAATCCTTCGAGAGTACGCTCATTGTTCAGTGCTACTTTAAGCTTCGCGGAGCTATGATACAATTAAGCATGTGACAGAAAGCATATTCGTAGAGTTAGTAGAATTAGCTTTGAGCTAACGTGGTGATCCTATTTCATCTGGAATTAGGAGGATCAGATTTGTTACTCTTCTTTAGGATTTTTCATGACTGAAATTGTTTGCATCAGTGTGTGCTAACCATAGGTTTCCTTTGTTGGGGAAAAATTAGGTTTTTAAATTTATATAAAACCTTTTTAATGACCGTTCTCATATAATATATAAGAATACGTAATCTAGAAATCGTACCTTGAAAATCCGAGTTGGCTTTTTCCGCTGAAGTGATTTAGGCTCCTAGATCACGATCCGCCACCACCACTCCTGTTAGATCACAATCCGTCACCACCACGCTTGTTAGATCACGATCTGTCACCACCACGCTTGTTAGATCACGAACTGCCACCAATGATCTTCCAGGTTATGACTCAGGTTCGATCTGCACTTGACGTGTGGGCGCCTTTATCACTACCAAAGCAACTAGCACGAGAAAATTTTTCTCTCAACAATAGAGAGAAAAATCTTATTCTCAGATTTGTATAAAGTGGCTTCTCTTTTCTTTAGAGAAAATAAGCCTTATATATCTCCCTTTAGTGAAAACCCTAGGCTCCAAAATAATCAAAAAATAAACTCACGTTATTTACTTTTCCAATAGGGGACCCACCTTGTAAAATAACATAAGGCCCCTTATACAAAAGCTAATTAAATGGAGTCTCCCACTAAATGATATATTATGCTTTTGACCCAAATTGCTAGTTATCTTGCTTATTAGTCCAGTAGTGGTGCAGTCAATTAAATGAGCTAACCCGGGGATCATTTGGGAACATACAATAGTGGCTACAATAATTAGGCCTGTAATTAAACTAGCCCAATTATTTAATTCCAAATCTACTCCACTAAAAGATTGGAACTGACTTCCATAATTGTATGCTCGAATAATAATTCGTCCCAAGCCACATTGATTTTTTTACTGCACAATCCTTTGTACCACATCGTTAATTAAATTGATATCTCAACTGTCCAATCAATTTAATAACATCTTATTCCTTGATCCTTACTGGTTTTCTCTAATGATCATTTTCAACATACTAAATATGTTGACACATTCTGGCCAGAGAATTTTATGATCAAGTGCCGAAAACCTATCAAGAGATGTGTTGTACAAATTCTATATTGTTAATCTATAACTCCAATACTCATAATTGCTCCCACCAAGATACCGGGTAATCTTGACCACAAGGATGTGTCGTGCCCATTGGTAACTCAAATGGAATAACAATCACAATCATGAAATCATAATTAACTCAAGATTAAGATTACAGTAAAATCAACACCTATGAGATTTAATAAGTCTGACAGTTATTACAAAGTTAATTAAATCTCATATGTGATCCAGTTCAATGTAGTCGTACTACATCAATAAATTCATACATGATTAAGACAAATCATTCAATGAATTTATTACAGTTTATACCTAAATAAAGTGCCCAACTTTATTTATCAACTGCGAACTTAAATTTATTTAATCATAAGATAACTTGTATTTATGTCTTCTGTGAATCCACATGGTGATCACATAAATACATATAATATGATTAAATGGACTTTAATACAAATATAAATGCAATTAAGATATTTGAATAAAATACCTCATTAATTTTATTAATCGGTAAAAATGTTTATTACAATTAAATAAACACATATGCTTTTAAAGAGCATAATTTCCCAACATCCTTTACTTCTAATATTGGTCTAAGGAACTTCCAATTTGATATTTGAAAATTTCTGCTCGAGTCATTTATAAAATCTTATAGTTAGCTGGAATGCATTGGCGCTCTTTCAAATTAAATGACATAATAACAGATGTAAATCGTTTGTCTGGCATGATTCTAACTGGTTTGATATGGTTATCTATTTCATAACTCTGTGTGCGCGCTAATTATGAGTCACTACATGTCAGATAGCTACTATTATGTCTGGATATTTGTTGCACGGAATAAAACTCGTACAGAAATGTTCCAAATATAATTCAACATGCTTATTCTTTTTAGCAATTTTTTGTTGGAAAGTTGTTGAGTGAATTGCAACCTATCTCTCTGGTTTGGTTGTCTCACTGTTTTCAACTGCAGTTCTTTTTCCATCTTTTTAGAAAATTTTCGTTGGAAAATTGTTGAGTAATATTTCAACCTATCTCTCTAGTTTCGCAGTCTCAGTATCTTCAACTGCTGTACTTTTTCCATATTCTTGATAGATTGTTCCTGCTCTAATATCGTACTTGGCAGTAGAGCTTGAATCCACCAGTACTCATTTTTGGGCAAAGCAAAGAGCGAGAAAAGGAACTTTATGGGGAGCTGGCATTTGATGACATTAGGGCTGGTGTTATTCATTCTGATCTCTCCCAAACTCAGGTATTTTTATTTTGGCTGTCAAAAGAACTAAATCACATTATCTTTTGCATGAATTTTCTAGTTGAGAAAATCTGATGCATGTTAAGGAAATGATGGTGGTCATATTTGAAGGTGTTTACTTGATTATATGACCTGTGAAAAAGAAAAATCTGGGCCGGAAATCTAAGCCTGTAAAGTTTACATTGAAAAACTGAAGCTCCTGGAAATTTTTTTGATGTTTTCTCATTTTTGCCTAAACCTTATTGGTATTACAGTATCATTAGATGGTTCGAATTAACTAATGTGGACAAACTTCTGAGTGGTGATATTGTAATTCCATATGTGCTATTACCGTGATATTTTCGTATCACACATCACTTTGCATATCATATGACTTTCCTGTTACCTATGCTGATTTATTGCTGTTAAATACAGCGAGAAAATGCTGTTGGTGACAGAGGGTGATGGCACAAAAAAACATACTAATTTTATATGGTCTATAATTATTATGTTTTTTTGTGCCATCAACTTTTAATTGCCACTGATGTCATTGCCCCAGTCATGGATTTCAAGGGTGTAAACTGCGTGATTAATTATGACTTTCCCGATTCTGGTGCTGCATAAATGCACAGAATAGGCATGTTGCTCAAACCCTTTTAATCCTGATGCGTTAAGCGTGGTCTAATGATCCAATCCTGAAATTTGAGATGGTCTGGACTTACAAAATTTCTTCAAGGATTTATAGTTGATTATTGATGAGCAGTCTCTGAAAGTTTTGTTGCATGAATTATTATTTTTCTTTTTTTGCTTCCTTTTCCTAAGTATTTTGATGCTCTAGATTAAACATTGAACAATCTGTTTTGCGTCTCTGCCAAATACGTTCTCAGCTCTGTATAGATTCTTTATACATAGCTGTTTATCTGATCATGCTTGTTCAGAACAAGTTGTTCTGTACGTACATAAAGCAAAATGGTAACTTCCATTATTTTAAGATCTTTTGAATTAGCAAAATGGTAATTGAAGCCAAGTTTTGTCGATATAGGTCGCACTGGCAGGACAGGTAGGAGTGGAGAAGCTATATAACACTTTACACAGAAGACGATATTCCATTTTTGCGTAACATAGCTGATTTAATGAAAGCCTCTGGTTGCGAGGTTCCATCCTGGATCTTGAACTTACCAAAACTGAAGGGTAAGAAGCATGGCCACGAAGAGAATCAATTTCAACTAAACCAAAAGATGATGAAGAGTAAAGCTGCAAGTCACTGTCATTTTTCTTAAAGAGTCTTTTGTTGTCGGCTTTATTTGTTTCTTTGTGTCAAGTCTATAGAAACTGCACTGTATTTACCGTTTGTGCTCTTCTTATAACAAAAATATAATTGCCATAATTTATTTAATTCCAGTTCCGGAGACTGTTTGGGTTCTCAATGGCTCAACATATTTTTTGACATCTAGCCAGCTGCAAGGCCAACACCATGCATAAAAGAAGCATAAATTTCCACAGTTTTACATACAGAGAGATGCAACCACGGAACAAATAGATCCCTTGTACTCTCATAGGACCAGAAAAATTCTGGAATCATTTACTTATTTGAGGATGATTATTTATTTATTGTTTCTATTGGATTTATGCTTTTGGAACTGCAAAATCCTGTAGATGAGGAAGAACGTGCATTTCCTGAAGCAATTTACATATATCTTAGCACATTGATCGAGGGCAACAAAGATCACTAGAAGACAGCAAGTCAAATAAACATGCACAAGCACATGAAGATGCTTTTACCTTAGCAGCCGTAGCCAGCGGCAACTTATGACAAGCAAGCTGCAGTAGCAATAATTGAACAGAAGATCTAAGCCGTTACACGAAGAGTCATGGTAGGGTTTATGGGACCTTGGAAGATTTCCTCAAGTGTGATCTTCAAGAGTGCATGCCTGTAATGAATGCTGCCTCCTCAATCTACATCTTGACTGCTGAGCGCGTACCTCAAATAATATAACCAGAAAATGGCTATCATGTTGTGCCAGCATCCTATTGAACTTTGTAACACATGCCAATGAGTCGTAACTGTGTTGATGTCTTAAAGCATGAATCCGTGGCTGCTACGAATTTGTTTTCAGCATAGGTTTCACTGTCACAAGTTTCGGAAAGTTACTGCAAATTACTGGTGTGCCTTACAGGTCAAGGTCAATCAAGCCAGCATGGCACTGTAGTCGAACACATTACACATATACCAATTGCAATTTAGAATCAAATATAAACCTGTCAAGTTATAGAGCTTTATCTCCCTAATCCAAATTCCATGTTTGAGTCTTAGAGAAAGCATAAACCCCTTTGCAATGTATAAAATGATTCTTGAGCTCATCAAGACAATAAGAAACTTAAGCGACGAGGCTTTAATAAAGTACCAGGAAGAGTGGGTAAGCCATAAGGCTTTGATAAAGTACCAGGAAGAGCAGGCCAAGTAATCTTGTCAATCACACAAGAATATTCCCCTGCCATAAAAGTTAAACAAAATGGGGAAAAAAACAATCAATCAGAAATTAATATTTCGGACCAAAAATTCATTATTAACATAAAATAGCAAATTGTCAAGAGCTCAAGAAATTGTTATTCAAACTATCATGAGAGAACATGCCCATTAGTATTGGAAAATCCTTCACTGTCGTCACTTTTCAATAATCATGTCAGTAACAAATCTTTAGTTTAAATGCAATAAAAAAGATCTAAAAAAAGTTGAAGGCATGATAAAGCACCAAAGCATACCCTTAAGTTCTTCTGAACAAGACTCCAAGGACACTAGCTTAATATGGAACCTCCTGGATGGACGGCCACATTCTATTTTGTTGAATGGAGAGGAGGAAGCTCATTCGACCACTGTAATTGTTCAGTCGAAGCGAACATTTGGATTGAAACATAACCCTCATCCAGCATCTGCCACCAGAGCTCTTCCAGGATTGTGTATATTTTGTCCCTTTCTGGATGCATACCATCTTCTGCAAAGAACACATTGATCTTACTCTGAATTTCAATCCAGCTCTGACCAGGAACTTTCCAAACACTCCTTTCTTTCATTGAGCCCCTTAATCTAGCGACTTCCTCCCACTTTCCGGAAGAAGCATATATGTTGCAAAGAAATACAAGAGCGGCAGAATTTGTAGGATCGATTTTCAAAATATTCTCGGCTGCTCGTTTTCCAACATCGACATTCCCATGGGTTTTACAGGAAGCTAAAAGAGACTTCCATACCACGATATCAGCATCAAAAGCCATTTGGTTGATAAAATCCTCAGCTTCATGTAAGCGTCCAGCACGAGCAAGCAAGTCAACCACACAAGAACAGTGCTCTCTTGTTGGTATAATTCCATATTCATTTTCCATGATTCTATACAACTACAACCCTTCTTCTACCAGTCCAACATGACTGCAGGCTGTAAGGACACCAACAAGTGTCACATGGTTTGACCGAACTCCTAGACTTCTCATCCTTCTGAACAGTTTAAGAGCTTCCTCTCTACATCCAAACTGAGCATATCCCACAATCAAACTACTCCACGAGACAACATCTGGATCCTCCATAAAGTTAAAGAGTTCCCGAGCACTTCCAAGGGAGCCACATTTTACATACATGTCCATCAATCCATTCATGACAAAAACATCAAGTGCAAGCCCAGTTTTCATTATGTAGCAATGAAGTTGAGTTCCCATTTCTAAAGAAGCCATTTCTGCGCAAGCCCCCATTACATCATTGAAAGTAATGTGATCCGGCTTAGTTCGAGAAGTAAGCATTAGGCTAAATAATCTGAATAACTCTCCAGCCTCGTTGTGCTGCAGACAAGCAGCAAGAATTGAATTCCAAGAAACTAAATCTGCATTCTTGCCCAACTCTTTAAATACCAATAAGGCATTGCAGAAAACAGAGCACTTAGCATACATGGTCAGTATAGCATTACAGACAGGAACATTAGAATCAAACCCCATCTTAATAATATAGGAGCGAATTTGCATGCCCTGATAAAGTGTCAAAGGGCTGGTGCAAGCACAAAGTAGGAACGAACAGTGAGCCCATCGGGTATCAACTCACGGTCCCTCATTTCTGAAAAGAGTGACATGGCTTCGTTGGCATTGCCACGACTAGCAACCCCAGCAATAATTGCATTCCGTGATGCTAAATCAGGGCTTTCTATCTCATTAAATACAGTTCTTGCAAAATCTAACAAACCACATCGGGCATACATGTCACAAAGGGAACATCCGGCAAAAATATCTCCACCCAACCCAAATTTTATGCATATACCATTTATCAGCCTCCCACATTCATGATGTAGGAGACTGCTACAGGCACTAAAAACACTGCCAAATATAAATTCATTTGGCTGGTAACCACCATGATGGAGCATTTCATTAAAATGGCTCAAAGCTTCTAACTCATAACCAAGTTTCGAAAACCCAGCAATCATTGAACCCCATTAAGTTATATCCTTTCTAGCGATACTGGAAAACACATTCCATGCATCCAAAATTCGATCAAACTTTGTGTACATTGCGATTAGAGCATTCTGTGAAATCAGATGAGAACCATGTTGTGATTTTATGACATGGGCATGAAGTTGTCTTCCTAAGCCAACACAGCATAGACCAGAGAAAGCTCTTATTATGCTTCCAAAGGTAAACTGATCCAGCATAACTCCTGACTGTAGCATTTGTATGTACAGCTCAATCGCATCATTTTCTTGGCCATTCTGAGAGCATCCAGCGATCATAGCAGCCCAAGAGACCACATTCCTTTGCCGCATTTCATCAAAAACCATTCTAGCATCCTCCAATGAACCACATTTGCCGTACATATTAAGAATATGGTTATGTAGAACAACATCTAGCTGACAGTTGGACGATAAAATATGATCATGGACTTTTCTTCCAAGTTGTAGAGATCTCAGAGAAGAGCACGCAGAGATTAAACCAGCACAAGTGCTAGGTCTTATCCTGAAGTTTGTATTGTTTTGCAAGAAGTAAAATGCTACAAGAGCTTCATTGTACAGGTTTTGCTTGCAGAGAGAGCTAATGTAATCATTGCTGAACTGTTCAGTCCTAAAGTAAGTTTGAGCATTTGATTGTAAAATAGGCTGACTGTGGTAGAAGGTGAACCGCAGTTGGGTTTTTAAGTTTCTAATCATGGTCACAGCATTTCATAAAGGATAAGAAATGTTGAGATTCTGTTTGTATTTGGATTTTAAAAGTAATAGTAGGAAGCAACTAATGTAAGTGGTAAATTGCATGAACTGAGAGGCAAAATCCAACTCGTATTTTACTCCATGAACCTGAATAAATCAAAGTTCCCAAATATCATCCAAGCTTCTCGGAAAAGAATCCACCACCTCCCCAGCTTGATCCAACAACATACACATAGTTCAAATGCATCCCAATACTCACAACCCCACCTAGGCAAATGACAAATAAAAAAACATAGAATCAACATATTGCACTGACATGCACGGATACAAACTCTCGTACAAACTTTTTGTATACAAACTGATGTGTCATCATATCATTGGTTGGATGATGTAAATGGGGCGAACTTCCAAATCGAATCAAACTTAGGCTAAATGAATTTTTCAAGCAATCAAAATGGGCCCCTCACAAAATTTTTTACAGGAAACAAAAATGTGAAAGCTTGTAAGAGGCAATTCTTCAAATAAGAAGACTGCAAAATGGTTAAAAATTTATAATACATTAGAACGACGGATACAAATGCTACGACGTTTTGCAATGACAACAAAGTGCCAATGAAACACAAACTTTTGCCATAAAGCATGAAAGCAACGAAACTAGAAATGGAATCATAAGCAGATAATTAAATTAAATTACCTTAAGATTGTGGATTGTAGTGACTGTATTCAAGCAACCTTGTTCTTAAAATCTGAATTAAAAAAAAATGTTAAAACAAAGTAGACTGAAAGTAATGCGAGCAGGTCTTTGAGATTTATGACGTTTTGTGAAATTATGATACGGCCTTAAAAGATATTATTATTTTTTAAAAAGGTCTTTTTTAAATTTAGTATAATACCCATATTTTTTAAATAATATTTAAAATTTTGATATTAATCTTCATTGAACACAGATTAACCAATTTAATTGCCTTTTATGCCTTTTCAAATTTTTATAATTACTTTCAAATATTAATCTTCATTGAGCACAGTAACACAAATATTAATCTTTTTTGACGGGTTTTGATGATTATGTAAACAATGGAGATGGTGCAGCTATTACAAATGAATTAGATTCATATTTAGATGAGAAACTTTACCACAGATGGAAGGATTTTAATATTTTGAGTTGATAGAAGATAAATACACATAGGTATCTCATATTGGCTTGAATTGCTAGAGATATTTTGGCAATTCCAATTACAATTGTTGCTTTCGAATCAGCATTTAGCACTGATAGTAGAGTTGTGAGTCCACACACCGAAACAAACTTTATCCAAGTACATTGGATGCCTTAATGTGCTGTCAAAGTTGGCTACAAGCTTACAATGACAGTATGAATTTATTTTACATTGCAATTATATTGAACAACTATTAATATTTTCACGTATAAGTTACATTGCTTATATTATTTTTATTATTTTAGGTTTGAAATCTGAAGCTATCTCTCAATTTGTCATATTCCTCGAGCAAGAACAGAAGGAGCAGAAGGCGTAAAAGGTAAACAGTTTTATTAAAAATATTAATTAAGTATCTATATTTATTTCATTTATTTTATTGTTGATATAAAAGTAATTTCTTTTTTTTATTGTAGGATTATGAAGATTGACAAAGACAATTATTTTGATAATTTGTATTTTACATGTGACTTTTATAATAGATCAATGTTAATATAAGATATATTTCAAACTTTACTTTTATTTAATTTTTTATTTCAATATGATTAAATTAAAATCGAAAACAAAATATATATGTATTAGTTATTCGGAGAACGAGGACTCTTGGGGATTCTCTATTAGTATTCGAGGAGGAAAAATAAATTCTCTCAAGCAATTCTAATGAGGACAAGAAGAGAACGGGGACATGCACAAAATATTGGAGATGGGTACGAGAAGATTGGTCCCTCCCCTCCCCTCTCCATTGCCATCACTACTTTTTTATCTTTTTCAACTTATTTTTCAGTCGACGGTTGACAAGTCAAGCTTCTATCAAGCTACAAACAACAAAAACAAACATAACCTAACTTAGATTGAAAATACATTTAAAAATATGCGCCCATCGAGGTTCGTGTTGTGCCGTCATCATTTGGGTCTAAAGAGACCAGCAGAGCACAAAAGATGCTCACCATCAAATATTGAAATCCTTTAATCCAATATTGCCACATTCATGAAGCAAAAGCATTTATTGGTTTCTCAACTCTGAAATGGAAATTTCTCTGAGAGCTTTTTGTATTGGTGTCTTTCCCACAAGAAATTCTTGAGAAATGCGTTGCATTGAGGGTCGAGATTTCGGTTGAGATTGCAAGCAAGCTAATGCTATAGTTGAAATTGTTGGAGAAAAATCAATTTTTCTTAAATTTTTATAAAAACTTTTAGGGCCGATCTCATACAATATATAGGAATTCATAATCTAGAAAATCATATCTTGACAATCTGAGAAAATAACCAATTGAAGATAATCCAGGCTCCCAGATCACGATCTGTCACTACCACTTCTGTTAGATCATGATCCATCACCATCACACCTGTTAGATAATGATCCGTCACCACCACGCTTGTTAGATCACGATTCGTCACCAATGATCTTCCAAGTTATGACTCAGGTTTGATATGTACTTGATGTGTAGGTTCCTTTATCACCACTAAAAGCAACTTGCAGGAGAACATTTTTCTCTCAAAAATAGAGAGAAAAAATCTTTTTCTCTCAAAAATAGAGAGAAAAAATATTTTTCTCTAATCAGTATAATGTGGCCTTTATCATCTTTTGGGAGAAAATAAACCCTTTTATATCTCTATTTAGTAGAAACCCTAGACTCCATATTTTTATATTTTTAATTCTATTAAATTAAATTTGATTTAAATTAAAAATAATAAAACCAAAAGTAACGTTACTTGGTCTTGTGTTATAGGAGCCCACCTTATAAAATAAACGCAAGGCCCCTTATACACAAGCATATTATATGGAGTTTCCCACTAAATAATATATTTAGGCTTTTAACCCAAATAGCTAGTTATCTTGCTTATTAATCCAATAACAGCGCAGTCAATTAAATGAGTTAACCCGACGATCATTTGGGTACATACAATAGTGGATACAATAATTAGGCTTGTAATTAAACTAGACCAATTATTTAATTCCAAATCTACTTTACTAAAAGATTGCAATTGACCTCCATAATTGTATGCTATCCAGAACAATGTTCTCGAATAATAATTCAACCCATACCACATTGATTTCTTTACTGCATAATCATTTCTACCACATCATTAATTAAATCGATATCTCAACTATCCAATCGATTTAATTACACTTGTTCCTTGATACTTATTGGTTTTTCCCAATGATCATTTTCAACATACTAAATATGTTGACACACTCTAGCCAGAGAATTATATGAACAAGTGATGTGTTGACGTGTTGTACAAATTCTATATTGTTAATCTATAACTCTAATATTCATAATTGCTCTCACCAAGATACCGGGTAATCTTGACTACAAGTGTGTATTGTGCCCATTGATAACTCAAATGGAATAACAATTACATTCATGAAATCATAACTAACTCAAGATTAAAATTACAGTAAAATCAATGCTTATGATATTTAATGAGTCTAACTTTTATTACAAAGTTAGTTAAATCTCATATGTGATCCTGTTCAATGTAGTCGTACTATATCAATAAATTTATACATGATTAAGATAAATTATTTAATGAATTTATTGTAGTCTACACCTAAATAAAGTATCCAACTTTATTTATCAACTGCAAACTTAATTTATTTAATCATAAGATAACTTGTATTTATATCTTCTATGAATCCACATGGTAATCACATAAATACATATAATATGATTAAATGGACTTTACTCAAAATATTAGTACAATTAAGATATTTAAATAAAATACTTCATTTATTTTATTAATCAGAAAGTTATTTATTACAATTAAATAAACACATATGCTTTTAAAGAGCATATTTTCCCAACAATCTTCCACTAACTCTCAAAGCATATTTGGCATCTCATGCATGCCCATGGATTCTAAGTGCAAGCTAAAAGGTTTCCTAGGTATGACCTTAGTAAAAGGATCTGCCAAGTTTTCCTCATAATTGATTCCCTCTTTCTGAGTAAACCCTTTGGCTAGTAATTTTACTTTAAATGTTTCCACCCTTTCGTCTACTCTTCTATTTATCTTGTAGATCCACTTGCACCCTATAGGTTTCACCCTATTTGGTGCCTCTACAAGTTCCCAAACTTTATTAGAATACATAGATTATATTTCTTGATTCCTGGCCTTTTTCCAAAATTCAACATCTCTATCTATTACAGCTTTGTTATCGCTAGTGGGATCTTGCACAAGTTCATCTGAGATAGCTATATAAGTTTCTCCCAATAACATGTATCTCGCATGTAACCTAGTTATCCTCTTACTATGACGAGGTTTTAAAAGTGATGGTTGTTCAGGGATAATCATGTGTTGATTATCTGGTTGTTGATGTTCTTTATGTTCTATAACAAGTGTTGAAAGATGAGCATCAACCTGATCACTTGACAGTTCTTCAAGTATTATCTAACTCTTAGATTTGAAGTTATTCATATAGTCTTCCTCAAGGGAAGTGAAATGTGTGCTCACGATCACTTTCTTATCTTGAGGACTATAAAATGAACCTCCCTTTGTTCTTTTAGGATACCCAACAAACATACAAACCTCAGAACGTGAATCCATTTTGTCTACCTTTGGTTTCAGAACACGTGCTAGTGATCCCCAAATACGGACATGTCGTAAACTTAGTTTGCGACCTAACCATAATTCTATTGGGGTTTTAGGCATTAACTTAGATGGAACTAAGTTCAAGAGGTAAACTGCAGTTTCCAGTGCTAGTCCACAAAAAGAGATTGGTAATGAAGGAATAACTAAGCATAGATCTCAGTATATCCAAAAGAGTTATATTTCTCCTTTTATCTACCTCATTTTGTTGTGGTATCCCCGGGGCAGTTAACTGAGATATAATCTCATTTTCAACCAGATACTCTTTGATCGAAGTTTCTTTATATTCTTATCTAATTGCTTTTCTGTCTCAGCCCCACACTCTTTGAAGTTCTCAAGAGCTTTAGACTTATGACGCTTGAGATAAACATAACCGTATCTCGAGTAATCATCAGTGAAAGTGATGAAATACTTATAACCTCCTTGAGCTTATACTTTGATTGGTCCACATACATCTGTATGTACCAATTTAAGTGGTATTGTTGCACGCATTCCTTTGGCCGAGAATGGTCTTTTGGTCATTTTTCCTTCTAAACATGATTCACAGAGTGGCAATGATTCATTTTCTAATTGACCTAAGAGCCCATCTTTAATCATTCTATGCATCCTATTTTGGTTTATATGACCCAAGCATAAATGGCAGAGATAGCATTGGTTGGAAGAAATTTTTTTTTTCTTAGGTAAATGCATATGCTCATCATTATTGATTACTGTGTCATGCATAGAATGGATCATCAGACTTAAATGATATAAATTATCTTCCAATGTACCAGAACAAATAAGTCTCTTATTATAAAAAATAGAAACAGAGGATCCGAAATTTACAGTGTACCCTTACTTTGACAAATAAGCTACTGAAATTAAATTCCTCTTAATGTCTGGAACATAAAGACAATTATTCAAAACAAAAGTCTGATCATTAAAAGATAATAAAAAAGATTCAGTCTTCACTGCTGACACGAACTGTCATGTTCCCAACTGCAGTTTGATGCTTCCTTCACTTATTTTCCTAGTTTCCTGAAGCCAATAAAGTGAATTACAAATATAATTAGTTGCTCCTGAATCCAACACCCAAGTGTCAATAGGATTCTGAACTAAACAGGTATTCATTACAGAAAGATTTCTCATCCCTGATTTCACAATCTTAAGTCAATCCTTTTTCCAGTGACTTTTCTATCTACACTTGAAGCATTTGCCTTTCGGCTTGCCATCTTGCTTGGTAGACAATTTCTTTTTCCCAACTTTCTTCTTACCCTTGCCTTTCGGCTTAGGCCTAAAAGAAGAACCTTTTTCAGTAATATTTATGCTTCCCAGAGATTTCTCAGCACAATAGAGCTCTTCAGTAGAATAGAGTTCGTTCATCAATTCAGTTAAGGTCATGTTTCTTTTGTTCATGTTATAATTTACCTGAAACTCCTTAAATGTTTATGGCAGAGATTCTAGCACCATGTCAATGTTTGAGTTGTCATCAATTTGTGCTCCATGAGTCTCAGCCTCATTCAAATAGTCCATCACTTTGAGGACATGATCACGAACTCTTGTGCCCTTCCCTATTTTGCAGTTCATAATACCTTTCAGCATTGCTTGTCTCACGGAGCAATTACTCTACCCGAACATCTCTTGGAGACTATCCATTATTTCAGTGGCAATCTCCAAGTTCTGATATTTGGTCTGCAGAATATTAAAAATTAAGGCTAAAATGTAGTATTTTGTCATTTCATTGGCCTTTTGCCATTTCTCATAAAACCTCCTCTGATTTCTATAAGCATCATTCGCTGGAACTGGAGGGCCTAGCTGGGTTAAGATATAATTTTTAGCAGTTAGGACAATGAATATATTTCTTTTCCAATCTATATAGTTCTCTCCAGTGAGTTTGTTTTTACTCAGAATAATAGTAAATGGACTCAGGAAAGACATTTTCTGAAAAATAAAACATCCATGCATAAATAATTTGATATAATATTCACAATAAGTGAGAAAAATGTAAAAACCCATAAATGCATTTTAATTTATTGTAACGATAATCTAGTATCGTTTTGACAAGCTATCCGTTGGGGAAGTCATGTCTACACTTACTTGACCCAAATATCCATTAGATTATTTACTTTCATGTAGAGATATGATAAATAATTATCGTTATCCTTTTGGCCCTAAATTTATTAACAGAGATTCGTTGGGAATGTTAATAATAAATTTTAGTTGAGTGTATAACCATTGTTTCAATTTACGTATTTTTCATATCAATAGTCACCGTTAGGGTGAACAATCGATTAAAAAATATTTCAATTTTATCTTTAAAAGAGTTCATCAAATAAAATATCTAACATATATACCCTCTGAAAGGGGCATCACCGTATCATGAAGTCGCGGTAATTTTATTATTGAACTAACAATGGAGGCCATAGGAAAAATTATCTTGAATTTTTGCTCTCCCACTCAATATTTTAAAATTGATTTTTCCTTTTTAAAACATACATTAATTATATTGTTAATTGCATGCTTCCTATAATATTATCTAGATGATATCCAATATTATTAATCATATGCAATTTTCAAACAATATAATGAGATTCATAATTTATGAATGACATGTATCATTATATTTATAAAGGAGAAAATCGTCATTTTACACTTTAAGTTTTACTAACACCCTTACTTTTATGTATTTAAACTTCTTGTCATTTAATTATGTGTGTTGTATTATAATTAAGTATTTTATATATTTTAGGGGCATCATAGTCATTTCACAATGAATGAGAGATTAGACAGCAAAACGGACATCACATTTGAACTCAGGATGGTTGAAAACCTTAGGAGGAGCATAAAAGGAAAAATGACATTGTTCACATATATGATACTATTCACATGTACGGTACTGTCTACGTTACTGTTCACGACACTGTTCACATAGACGGATCGATGATGTCGCATTGACCAATGATGTGGCATTGACTGATGAGGTGTCACGATCCTGTTAGACTAAAATTCTTATGCACTGTTGATCGATGACGTGGCAGCATATCAGTGGGCCAAAAATCTCGCGTACGGTACATACATTACACAAGATTATTTTCAACTAAACCGCGTCACTATTCAAGCCGGGTCAAACCATGTTACTGTTCAAATGCATGGTCAAACCGCTTACTGTTGACTGATGATGTGGAGCAATCTTGAGCTTCCGAAATGTTTTTAATCCGATAGCCATGATTTACTCAATGTATCTATAAAAATGGGGCTCTCCCCCCTAATTTGATATCTCTAAATCTATTTTGGACTCCATTTTCTGTAATTCCTTCCCCATCTTGTATTTTTTACATATTTTAATAAATTTCTATTTTGCCCCTAGTTCAATTATAAGTAGATAATTTTCTTTCAGGTGAAGTTTCAATGTGTCATGGGCTTTATTTGGTAAATTTATTTTCTCTTCCCCTCTAGTTTTTGTGGATGTTTTGACTTCTCGTCGACAAAAAATAATAATCTTGTCTAAATACCGCCTTGGTTTCACCGGCTCCCTAGTACAAGATTATTATTATTTGGCACGATAAGCCCTTAGCACCCTATTGATAAGAGTGTGGTTCATGAGGTGTGATTCCCCCCTCATGATTTAATTGGGATTAATAAGGAATATTTAGCACATGGTGCATATTGATACGAATCCAGATACCCAAGTATGTCATTTCAATAGATTTCTCTTCAATTTATTCTCGTCATTTCAATTCCAATTTTAGGATAATCTAAATAACTTTCACCACAAATCCAACCACCCTCATACAAAATTAATTCTACATATAATTAAAATCCACCTCTTCGTGGGATCGACACTCGTCACCATTAATCTATTCTACAATAGATTCGTGCACTTGCGAGTTCAATAAAATTTGCACAACAAGTTTTTGGCGCCGTTGCCGGGGAGGTAAGTTATTTTAATTTGTAGAATTAATTTTTGTGAATAATTTCTTTTATTTGTTCTCTTGTATTTTTTTCTTATTAAAAAAAGGAAAAAAAAAGTGAATTTACATTTAGAGGTTAGTATTTCTTTTCTTTTTCTCTTCTTTAAAATTTTGTAATTTAATTTTCAAGTTATTTTTTTCTTCTTTGTAATTTTTGTTTATCTTACTAATTTTTTTAGTTAATTTTTATAGTAAAGTTGTAATAGCACGATAAGGTTAGTATCGTAATTTCTCATTTTCTTTATTTTTATTCGTTTTGTTCCTATTTATTTTTTTGTTCTTTGCATGCATGGTCGTAGGTTATTATTACCTAATCTTGAACCTATAGACCTTGACCTAGAAAAAACACTGCGCGCACACAAACACGTTAAAAATAAAATGGATTTGCAACAGCAACAACAACAAGCACCATAGGAGAGGCCATTTAAAGACTACTTTAGTCCCTTAGCTAATTTGAGCACATCATGTATAAAATACCCAAATGTAGCTGCTAGGAGTTTTGAATTAAAACCTAGTATGCTAAATTGTCTCCCATCATTCTATGGCTTAGAAAATGAGGACCCATATAATCATCTGAATGATTTTCATGCTGTTTGTCAAACTTTTAAATATGAGAATTTTTCAGACAATGATGTTAAACTTAGATTATTCTCATTTTCTTTAAAGGATAAAGCTTGTTTATGGCTCCATACATTGTCTGCTAATAGCATTACATCATGGGAACAAATGGTTACAAAATTTTTGAATAAATATTTTCCAGTGCATAAAATCAATGCTATTCGCAGGGAAATTTCAGAGTTTACCCAGAGAAAAGACAAGCAGTTTTTTGAAACATGGGAGCTATTCAATGGGCTACTCTTGAAGTGTCCACATCATGAGTATGAGAAATGACACCAATGCTAATACTTTTTTGAGGGATTATTGCCGAATGTGCAAGAATGGCTAATGGCAACAAGTGGAGGAGAGCTAATGCTAAAAAGTGCATCAGAGATTTGGGAATTTTTCCAACGACAAGCGGATAATTCCCAACAACAGATTCGGTCGCTCAGGAATACTAAAAGAATTAAAGGAGTGAATGAGGTTCACATTGGCGAGTCAACTTCGGGAATCAAAAAAGTCAAAGAGATGGTTGAAGGTCTCGCTCGATAAATAACATTGTTAACGACTACTAAATCAATAGAGCCACATGACCATGACTCATACTCAGATCAAGCCAATGCCATATGTGTAATGAGAAAACCATCAAATTACAACCCATACTCCAACACACATAACTCTGGATGGAGAGACCACCCCAATTTTTCATGGTCTCAAGGATTCCAACGGAATGGACCAGCAGCTCCAGCTCCACCAATGCAACCAATTCCTTAAATTCCTCAAGCCTCTCAGCCACCATTTAAATCATACAATCAGAACTAGAACTACTCTCAACCCAGACCATGGAATGATGCATTCCAGAATTTCAAGAATGTTACTCACTCTACGATTGAGCAACAGAACCACACCATTGATAGACTACGAAATGAGATGAGAGCAGGCTTCAACTCATAAGCCCAATCAGTTTCAAAGCTCGAGAAGATGGTAGGACAATTTACTTCTTCAGTTCAGACCTTGGCAATGACTGTTGAGAAAGGTAAACTTCCAAGTCAACCAATGCGTAATCCTAAAGGAGTACATGAAGCAAGTACCAGTTTACCACAACAGCATGGAGAGGTCAAAGCAGTCATGACCTTGCGAAAAGGAAAAGAAATCGACAATAAAGTGGAGATGCCGGTGACAAAAGAAAATCAAATTTTACCTGTGAGTGTTGATTACTCACCACCAGAGGAGAAATAAGAAACCAACCCACGAGAATATGTTCCCAAAGCTCCATTTCCTCATAGGTTAGCTAAAGGAAAGAATGGAAAATCCACAGGTGAGATTCTTGAAATCTTCAAACAGGTAAGTGTTAACATCTCTTTACTTGATGCTATGAAACAAGTTCCATCTTATGCCAAGTTTCTTAAAGACCTTTGTACTAAAAATAAAAATATTCAAGTTCAAAAGAAGACATTTTTAATAAAAAACGTTAATTCTATACTCCAACACAAAATTCCTCTAAAATGTAAAGATCCAGGCTCCCCCACTATCTCATGTAGTATAGGGAACCACACAAGTGAGAATGCTTTGATAGATTTATGAGCTAGTGTAAATTTGTTACCTTACTCAGTTTTTGTGAAACTTGGACTGAGAGAATTACACTCAACTCCAGTGCTGTTACAGCTTGCAGATCGGCTCACAAAAATACCCCATTGTATTGTGGAAGACGTGTTTATCCAGATAGAAAAATTTTATTTTTCTGTTGATTTCATTGTAATTGACACAACCAATACAGGATTCAAGGAAGCACATCCCTATTATCCTAGGCTAACATTTCTTGGTAACTGCGGATGCTCACATTCAATGCAGGACTGAAAATATGCAGTTGTCCTTTGGCAACATGACTATGGAGCTAAACATCTTCAACATTGCCAAATAATCCTACAATACAGATGATGGAATTGTTGATATGGATTTAATTAAAGCATTAGTTGATGTCACTTTTCTTTCAAACCTTAGTGATAACCCTTACAAACATGTTTAACTCACTTTGGTTTGGATTTTGATATTGACAGATCAGTCGATGAGGTCAACGCCCTACTTGACTTAACACCATCCATGGAAAATAATAAATGAAAGTTAAGAGCTGAACAACTAGCACCATCAGAAAAGAAACTCATCCCATCATCAGAATTACCACCGAAACTCGAGCTCAAACCGTTACCCAATACTTTGGAATATGTATTTGTGGGACAAGAAAGCATTTTGTCGGTAATCATCTCATCATCCCTAAATGACGAACAAAAATGTAAGTTGTTGAATGTTTTAAAAGAGCACAAAGGAGCATTAGGATGGACCATAGCGGACATAAAATGTATAAACCCAGTAGACTGCATGCATTACATTCACCTTGATGAAAATACTAAACCTACTGGAGAAATGCAACGTTGGTTAAATCCTAATATGAAAGAACTTGTTAGAACTGAAGTTCTTAAACTATTAGATGCATGTATCATTTACCCTATTTATGATATTTCATGAGTCAGTCATGTGCAAGTTGTCCCCAAAAAGTCAGGAGTCATAGAAGTTATGAATACTGATAATAAATTGATACCCACTAGAGTGACTATAGGATGGCGTGTATGCATTGATTATAGAAAGTTGAATTTTGTCTCACGTAAAGACCATTTTCCTATACCATTTATCGATCAAATGCTTGATAGATTAGCAAGCCATGAATTTTATTGCTTTCTAGATGGCTACTCAGGATATAATCAAATTCTTATAGCACCAAAAGATCAAGAGAAAACCACTTTCACTTGCTCTTTTGGTACTTTTGCATATAGGAGGATGCCATTTGGATTATGTAATGCACCTGCTACATTTCAATGATGTATGTTGAGCATTTTTTCTGATATAGTTGAACGATTTCTTGAAGTCTTTATGGATGACTTTTCTTTCTTTGGTGATTCATTTGATCAATGTTTACATCATCTAACACTAGTTTTGCAGAGATGTATTGAGAAGAATTTAGCCTTGAATTGGGAGAAGTGTCATTTTATGGCAAAACAAGGTATTGTTCTCGGTCACATCATTTTGAGCAAAGGTATTGAGGTTGACAAAGTCAAGTGGATCTTATTTATAATCTTCCTCTACCCAAAACAGTCAGAAAAGTAAGATCTTTCCTTGGACATACTCGTTTTTATAGATTTCATTAAAGATTTTAGCAAAGTTTCTAGATTCTTATGCAATCTACTTGCTAAGGATGTACATTTTATCTTTAATGATTCATGTCTTGTGGCTTTTGAAAAATTAAAACAATTGTTGACATCATCACCCATCATTCAGCCCCCAAACTGGAGCTTACCATTTGAGTTCATATGTGACGCATCTGATTATGCAATAGGAGCAGTGTTAGGACAAAGAGTTGATCGAATTCCTCATGTTATTTACTATGCTAGTATGACATTGAATGATGCACAGTTGAACTATTCAACTACTGGAAAAGAAATGCTAGCAATAGTGTTTGCATTAAAGAAAATTCGATCTTATCTTATTAGTTGTAAAATAATTGTATTAACAGATCATGATGCTCTTAAATATCTTCTCACAAAGAAAGATGTAAAAGCTAGACTAATTCGTTAGGTGTTACTTTTGCAGGAATTAAACTTGAAATTTAAAGATAAGAAAGGCACAGAGAATGTTATGGCTGACTATCTCTCTCGTCTTCATTTTGACACTATTACAGAGCCATTAACATTGAATGAGTCATTCCCAGATGAACAATTGATGAGTGTGGAAGTATTACCATGGTATACTGATATCGATAATTATCTTGTTACAGGTCAACTTCCAGAGCATTGGACCAAGCAAGACAAGGCTAAATTCTTTGTAGAAATAAAAAATTTCTTTTGGGATAACCCGTATTTGTTAAAGTATTGTGCATATCAAATTGTTAGACGATGTGTCCCAGAAAATGAAATTCAGAATATTCTTTCATTTTGCCATGAACAAGCTTGTGGAGGTCATTTCAGTGCTAAGAAAACAGCTACTAAAGTTTTACAATGTGGTTTCTATTGGCCAACTATATTTCGAGACACTTACACTTTCTGTTCTTCATGTGATAGGTGTCAACGAATAGGGAGTTTACGCGAAGGAATATGATGCCACTAAATCCAATTTTAGTGGTTGAAATTTTTTATGTATGGGGTATCAACTTCATGGGACCTTTTTCCCCTTCTTTTGGCCATCAATGCATATTGGTTGTTGTTGACTACGTTTCGAAATAAGTAGAAGTAATTCCATGTAGAACCAATGATCACAAAGTGGTGATAGGATTTTTGAAAAGCAACATTGTTTCACACTTTGGATTCCCTCGAGCAATAATCAGCGATGGTGGTGCCCACTTTTGTAACAAAGTATTCAAGGCTTTTTTGACGAAGTATTCAATCACTCACAAAGTGGCGACCCCATATCATCCGCAAACCAGTGGCTAAGTTGGGATCTCCAATCAAGAAATAAAACATATATTAGAAAAGACGGTGAGACCAGACAGAAAAGATTGGTCATTAAGACTTGATGATGAATTATAGGCATATAGAACGGCTTTCAAGACTCTGATTGGGATGTCACCCTACAGGCTAGTGTATAGAAAAGCTTGCCACCTACCTGTGGAACTCATATTGGGCTATCAAGAAATTCAACTTTGGCATGCAGCAAGCTAGCTCAGAAAGATTATTACAGCTGGCAGTACTTGAAGAAATTTGCAATAATGCATACGAAAATGCCAAGATTTACAAGCAACGAATGAAAGTCTTTCATGATAAGCAAATTATGAGAAAATCGTTCACTCTATATTGGAAAGTGCTTTTATTCAATTCTTGCTTGCACTTATTCCCAGGTAAGTTACGCTCTCGGTGGTCTGGCCCCTTTCTTGTTCACATTGTTTTTTCACATGGGGCAATTGAAATTAAGGACCCAAAAAACGGTGTCACATTTAAAGTTAATGGTCAAATATTAAAGCCATATCTGGAGTACCAGCCACAAAGAGAGGATGCCGAAATAAATTTGAGTGGCCCACTACATTTGAATTGAGTTTTTTTTCTTTTTTTTCGGTGATTTGATTTTTTTCTTTCTTTTTATTATTCTTTTGCTAATTGAAATTATTTTTGCATAAGTGTGTTTGTTTAACCATTAAGTTTTCTCTTATCATTGTTAATCATGAGTACCATAGCTAAACAGTTCCTTCTGAACATTCTTAAACCATTTCAACGTGTAAAATCTCATCTCAAAAGGCAGATTCGATTTTGTAAAACACATTGTATTTGGACTCTGTAACCACCAGAGTTAGTATCCTATGTTGAGGATTTAGAAAGCCAACTCAGAGACATTGAGAGAAGTGTCTACAACATCCTGAAATGCAAGTTATGCAACCCAAGAGGGGGGTGAATTGGGATTTTAAAATTTATGCAATACAATTCGCACAATGATTTTTACGTGGTTCGGCTATCCCCGCCTACGTCCACGCCTCCAAGCTCACCCGGCTGGAGGATTTCACTATCCAAGCCTCCCAAGGCTTCAAATGTTAATTTCGATCAATTCCGTGACCATTTTGTGATCCCGAAACATCTCAAGAGCCAATTTAATGCATGATTCATGATTTTAAACATCTAAAATATAATTAATTCAAACAAATAATCCATCCAACAAGCATACAATCATGAAGCATATAAGCATTCAAAACTTAATAAAATGCAAAAAGGTCAAATTCGGAATAAAAACTGTATTGATTGAGCCAAAAGTAACGTTCAAGATATATACCGTTGGAAAGATAATTAAGTTAGCTTTTCAATAAATTTTACAGAGTTGGATTTGGAGTTCTCTAGAATGAGTTATGACCAATTCATTACAGCTTATGCAGACTTGGGATTTTCAAAGACTCCTTTGTTTTCCAAACAATTTTAATAGATTCAATAACATAAAAAAAATTATAAAACTCAAATTTATAACATATTCATCATGCATATATTTTTCACAATAATTAAACATATAAGCATTCAAAAGTTAATAAATCAAACACACCACTTATCTATCATGCTTAAACACTTCATAAACATTAACATCAAACGAATTCATCATGATAAGTTGATAAGCTATCATCATATATATATATATATATATATATATATATATATATATATATATATATATATATATATATATATATATATATATATAATCATGCATCATGATAAAACACTCAATGTTAAACACAATGATAATTCAATCATGTAAACATGTAAGCATATTATCACAAATTCAAGCTACTATCCATTTTTCATGATTCACTCAACATGATACCAAATGAATTATTAAATACTTACTAAGCTTAAAAGACCATCACTCATAATCAATAAGGCAATAATTATTACCAAAAAAATTAAATCATATTGTCTCATTATTTTTGCCTATACCATGATTATCCTCAGAAGCTTCATCAAAGAACTCTCCATCCTTCCTTGTTTGTGGTACCTACAAAAAAAATTATTCAAGTTGTATACTTTGGTACCCAAATATTCTTGGGTCCTTGAGTATTAGCAATGGTTCTTTTTGGAACCCAAATACATTTTGCTCCATAATATGCATTTCTTTTCACTAGACATCTATTCTTCATGTGACGATTTTGATTGCAATAATGCCACACAATTTGATCATTAATGGAGGTAGTTTTAAAAAAATAACTCTTATAATATTTTTGTTTCAAATTTGGCTTATAACCGATACCTCCTTTATCAAACACACATTTTTGTGAATTAAGCAAGTTATCCAACATCTTTTCCTCATTTGTGAATTTTAACACAATTTGATTTAGCTTATTGCTCTTCTTCTTAAGCACTTCATTTTCTTTCATTAATTCATCAACATGTGATTTCTCATGCTCATATGAAGTACTTTGTTTGCATTTAAATGATGTAATTCTATCATACAACATTTTATTATCTAACTCTAGTCCTTTAATCTTTTCGTTTAATGAATCATTGCATTTTTGTAAAGCATCCTTTTCATTTTTCAAGTCATCTACATATGATTCTAGATGCTCATGTGAAGTGCTAGATTTCTCATTTGATAATGCAACTCTATCATGCAATGTTTTATTCTCCAATTCCAGGCATGTAATCTTTGCACTTAGAGATTCATTCTCATTTGTGAGCTTTACCATTTTCTTTTTAAGACATGCATTCTTTTTACCAATTTTTATCCAATTATCATGCAATTCTTTAAAAGCATTATATAATTCATCATAAGTAGAAAGATCATTTATCTCATCAAGTTCATCATCTGATTTATCTCCAGTTGCCATGAGAGCTAGATTTGTCATTTCTTGATACTCTTCATCATCACTTGTTTCCTCATCGCTATCATCCCATGTGGCTACCATTGCTTTCTTCTTGAGCTTGTTGAGAAGAGGGCATTCCATTTTTATATGGCCAGGCTTCTTGCACTCATAACATTTGATTACTTCCTTTTTCTCCTTTCGGTTCTTGATGCCTCTAAATTTTCTTCGCTCACCGGATTTCTTAAAAAGTTTTCTAAACCTCCTAGCCAGCATATCTATCTCCTCCTCATCCAGCTCGCTTTCCTCATCACTCTCATGTTTCAAGGCTTTGAGAGCAATATTTTTCTTCTTCTCCTCATGCCCTTTTTCAGCTGCCAAATCTTCTTCATATGAAATGAGAGAACCAATTAAATCATCAATAGGTAATATATTTAAATCTTTGGCTTCCTCAATGGCAGTCCTTTTTTGTCTCCATTCTTTAGGTAGCGACCTAATGATTTTCTTAACTTTCTCGCTATTTGAAAAGGTCTTGCCTAGGGCTCCTAGAGTGTTCACTATGTCCGTAAATCTAGTATACATAGAATACACACTCTCATTTTGTTCCATTTGGAACAATTCATATTGTCGAGTGTACCTACTAATTTTAGACTCTTTCACTTGATTCGTGCCTTCATAAAAAACTTCAAGTTTGTGCCAAATTTCATTAGCACTTTCACAACTAGATACTCTATGAAACTCTTTCTTATCTAGTGCACAAAACAAGGCATTCATAGCTTTGGAGTTTAGAGAAGCTTTTCTCTTTTCCAATTCATTCCATTCCCTTGAAGGTTTTGGAATATCTTCCCCAACTTCGTTTTTAGTCAAAGGCATAAATGGACCATCACAAACAATTTCCCAAATTTCATAATCTAAAGCTTGTAAATAAATTTTCATCCTAGTTTTCCAATATGGGTAGTCATTACCGTCAAAGAACAGTGGTCTAATTGTGGATTGTCCTTCCCTAAAGGTTGAGTCATTATGGGTTGCCATGGATCTTTTACTCTAGATGATTAAATCCTAACAAGAGAACCAAGCTCTGATACCAAATGAAATGCAAGTTATGCAACCCAAGAGGGGGGTGAATTGGGATTTTAAAATTTATGCAATACAATTCGCACAACAATTTAATCTATTGCCTTAATCAAATCAAAACAATAAATTCAATCAAGCACAATATTAAAAGAGTAAGGGAAGAGACAAACGGACACAATGATTTTTACGTGATTCGGCTATCCCCGCCTACGTCCACGCCACCAAGCTCACCCGGCTTGAGGATTTCACTATCCAAGCCTCCCAAGGCTTCAAATGTTTACAATTGACTTCCAAGGTGTCAATGAACCTTTACAACAAGAGATTATATCCCCAATCTCTTCACCCCAATCCCACACTTGTATACTCACAATTTAATGAGAAATGAAAATTACAACAAAAACTCTCTTTAAAAGTGGATATGCAACTAATAGCTCACGAATGATTCAATCAATAATGATTTGCGTTTTGGAAGCTCAATATATGTTGTATGATCTTATATTTACGTGCATTGGTTCTTAAAATAAAGTTTGAGTTGAGTTTTTATAGTGAAAGCCCAAAAACTAGCCGTTATAGGCAAATTCCAGCGCTCAAGCGGTTAGCCGCTTGATTATCCGGCTAGCCGCTCAGGAACAGTGATATTACTGTTATTTTTGAATTTGCTACAGTAACACTGTTCTCTGAAATTACACTTTGGCCCAAAACTTTCTATAATTATACTACGATCCAAAATGTCAAAAAACTTTACAAATAGGTCCAATTTCAGAACCTCTTAAAAATAGTTGCATTTCCCAAACTTTCTGAAATTATGATATGACCCCAAAGATTTTATTGTTTCGCACAAAAGTCCTTTTCAACATAATACCCATATTTTTCAAAGTTCTCAAAATCTTTCACTTTAGCCCAAAATATTTATAAATTATAGTATGGCCCAAAATTTTCAAATGTTTGTAAAAACATCCAACTCCGAAATTTAATACTTATTAAAATCAAAGATTTCAAATCTTAGCATTTAAGTCCAAATTACTTAAATCCACAAAATACTTTTCTATAAAAATAAAACTTTTTAGTTTATGAAAAGTATTTAATTAAATTAATCTATTGAGCTTCTCAAATACTAAATCAAGTATTAATGAAATCATACCGGCTTTACAAGAATTTGTCGCAATAATTTGTCCGTTGAGCTCTAAACTTGATTCTTGATTTCGCCGTTGTCCGTTGAGTGTCTTCAATCTTGATTTCACTTGATTCACTTGCATAAATATTATCCTTCAAAAACTAGTGAAGATGTGAAATACAATATATATTATTTTTACTTAAAACACATGTTTGTTATCATCAAAATTACATTATGTGTAGCCTTTTAGGCTAACACATCCAGTTGGAGCTTGAGGTAAATTCAATAAGAGGGCAATTTTAATTTTCTTTGTGTGTTTTAATTTGTTTTTCTGTTTGTGTGCTTTAGTTTGTTACCCCGGTGAAGTGGCAAATAACGGTACTCCGTGACAATCAAGTCGGCTACTTCAGTTTCCCATAATAACTGATATTCAGAGGCGAAGGTATGGACAAAACCGAGATTCTAGCAAAGCTTCACAATCGATTCCCTTCACTTCCTCAGAATGCCCTCCTTACAATCTATAAAGCTCGGTCCGAACGCATGCGATTGCTCATGAGGAATAACATATCTACTAACATCCGTTGGTTAATCGAGGCTAAAGTACGATTGGCAGGTGAGTTACCTCCAAAATTTATTGCATACATGCCTGGTTGTGGTAAAGGAAATTATGCAAGAAAATGAAGAGCTCGAAAAATTTCTATTTCTTGTCATAAGTGTGCCAGAATAAGTTACGATAAAAAATCATGTTCTCTAGGAATGGTGTCTGATAACAGGGAAGATAATATTTAATTCATTAGGGATGGCTTGAATAAGGAGTCATTGGATGATATCATTTTGTCTCTTGAAACGCATCCCAGTGGATATGTGCAAGGAGCTATTCTCCAATTATGATCATTATTCCAAAAAGAGCATGCGCGACATATTCTCGGGAATCTGATTATAAACGACCCTGTTTGCCAGTTTATAAGAAAACTGGATGAGAAGACTATCCTCGACCTATAGAGGGCGTTCAAGCCGTTTTTGGACGTAAAATTAGAGGAAGATGTGAGCCACAATCGCAACTACCTGTAAATATCCTTTTACTTCACTATTATTTTATTTCACTGTTGTTTTATCATTTGCATTATTGTCTTTAATAATTTTATTTTATCATTATTTCTTTTTCTTTTTACTGTTTCCTTTTTGACTCGTAAGCCATGTGCTTTATGCGTTATTTGACACTGACATGTTACCTCATACACAGCTGTGACCCACTGTCACCAAGATTCTTAAATATTACTTTTTGTTAAGCACTCACAAATTATTTTTTTAGAAATATTCAAATGGCAACTACTCCCAATAAACAATTCAAGAACATTTGTGTACTTTCTGGATTTAACTATGGCAAACATAAAGAGTTCGTTGAGGCAGCCATAGATCTTGATCGAAGCATAGCATAGAGAAAATTACACTTGATGTATGGATGAGGTAACCAAGTGTTATCAAAATTGGTCTCAGAAGCTACTTTTGTCAGAGGAAGTCAAGTGTTAGACATCATCCTAAGAGCCCTAAAACATTTGGGCAGTTTGTCTGACCCACTGACTGGAGAGGAGTTAGTCGTCTCAGGTATGCAAGAAAGAATAACTGAAATGCTTAATCATGCTGATGCTTTTATTTTTCTTGCAAGAGATCTTGCAACACTAGAGGCACTTATCACACTAGCATCTTGGGCTCATCTGCACATTCACCAGAAACTCATCGGTTTGTTAAATGTCAATAATTTTTATGATGGTTTTATCGCATTTCTTAACCATGCAATAAAAAACTATTTCATTCCTTCCACAGCGAAAAAGCTTTTTATTTGTGCTCACACTGCTAATGAGCTACTTGATCTGTTACAAGTGACACGACTTAAAAGTGTTTGATTTACTCTCAAGTATAAGAGTGCCTAGTTATAATATATCTCGGTGAGTCCGAGGTCGATCCTCAGAGAAAAGATTTAATTTGTGTATTTTATTTTATCTAAAATTTAAAAATAAAACTTAAATATAAACAACTTAATTTAAATAAAACTATGAAATTGAATTAGTTAGGGTTGTGGATTTACTCTTAGTAGTAAATAAAACTTAATAAATTATTTTTGCCATTTTTTAGATTTATTGTCCAAAAGATTAATTATATAAATTATTATTATTTTCCCTGTAATTTTATGATGGATTAAGTATTTATTCTGCCAAAATTTAATTTGTCTACAATAAGTCAAAATATCATTTTACCATACTTTATATTTAGATAAAAAGAATTTATTGTGCCAAACTCCCTTGTTTGTCTACAATAAATCAAAATCTCATAATATAAATTATGTATAAAATTAAATAGAAAATAATTTAATTTATAAAATTAAAAATAGAATTTCATTAAATCATATTTATTTCCTAAAAGTTTCACATTCCCTAACTATTAATATTTAGCTAAACATTTTTTATAAAGGAAATTACTAAAATTAAAAACACATAATTAAAAATGGAATTTGAAAATTGAAATAAAACTAATTTTATTGATTGAAAATAAATTACAAAGAGAGATGAGAAGAAGAATTTGGGGGAAAAGAAGAGAAGAGAATGTGTGGCGAGGTGTGTTCACCCCCCCTCTATTTATACTAATACATGGTAAATGCACACCACACAAATTAAAAAATCTAATTACATCTTAACCTTACATTTGTCCCACTAATAATCCCACTAATAAAACATAAACTTAACTTATCCACTCAAGCATATCCAACACATTCCACTAACAATTACAATACTTAATATGATAAAAACTTATAATTTTACAATTACCACATTTACCGTCGTAAGAACATAAAAAATTAAAATAAAAGTCTTGGATCCTCCTCGACAATGACATAATTTCTGGGACTTTCGGAATCCAAATTTGACATCCATGCATTTGTTCGGAGCCTCAAATTGCGTGAAATTATTATTTTTACCTAATAAATACACAAAAATACACAAAATCAATATATTTAGAAAAATAATTAGAAATTCACAATATGTTACACAATTACAAATATAAATTACATTAATAAAACAAAATAACATTTTTATCCCTTAATAAACATACAATTTTTAACACTAATCAACAAGCTTATAAACCAGAGCCAGACCCCTGGACCTTTGTGTTGGAGCATCCAAATAATGACGGTAACAGTAGCCGCAGTCAGAAGTACAAATTAGATTTAACTCTCCGCCTATAAATATTTTCTTCTGTGTTGCTCCACCCAGGTAATGTCTTCTAAACTCTACTTTTTTCCTTTAAAACATTGATGACAATGTTTCGTTTTGGTTGGGAGGAGGGAATAGTCGACAATTGTGGAATCTTGGTTAAGTTTTTACTAATTTTTTGTTGTAGAAACTAATTGTTGCTAACTTTTTGTGTTGAAAATGGTTGAATATGGAGTGTAGTTACTCTATAAACGTATCTTCTTCGTTAAAAAAAAAAAAAAAAAAAAAAGAAACAAAAACAATTTCCAGATATTTTCTTTTTCTTTATTAAGCTTTGATATTCATTTTTCTTCCTCTTTTTAATTTCTCATTTATAAATATACATTTTTAAATTTTTGAGTCGAAGATAGCTGAATATGAAGTGTAGTGCCTCTAGAAACGCATCTTCTTAGTTTTAAAAAAAAACCGTTTTCTTTTTCTATCATTTTAAGTGTAACTGTTCTAATTAGTTTTTCTGCATCATTTTCACATTTCTGCATGCATATTTTCCCTTCATGTTTAGAATAGGTTGGGGGGTAGAATATTGTTTAAAAAAAATTGTATAATTTGTTTTAACATTAGATGACATGATTAATTTTAAATTTTAGTATTTGTATTATATTTGGTCTTAAGTAATGTTACGCTATGTTTGCTATTTTACATGTTGATGTCGGAGACAAATATGAGTTGCTTGAAGAAATGAACATGTCATAATAAGTACCAAGTGAGTTTTTGAGCCTATCATTTTTCTTGGAGAGTAACCCTTTTGCTCATTCTTTATACAGCTTAGCAGTTTATTATTTTATACATGATCTATAAATTTCTTTTGAGTTAACCCTTAAAAAAAAGTTGTTGTAAAATTAAAAAAAGAAGAAGAAAAAATGTGTGTTGCTACATCTGCAGGCCCATCTAACTAGTAGATATGGAAGATTCTTTAGAGCCCTAAAAAATGATGGAAATACCATCTTTGATTCGTTTGAGCCTTTCTAGTCATCTCTTTTGTGAAATATCCATAGCTAACCTTTTTGAGCCTTTAAAAAAAAAAATTTCTTTGTCAACTTATCATCTTGACCCACTCCGATTTGGAGTATTACCCGATGTCTTATAAGTTTCACCACCTATTTATGTTTGACAAAAATGTAAATAATAATTTTGTCCAGTGACGTTGTGCCAAACAAAAACAAAAATAAAAAAAATAAAAAATTGTTGTTTAAGAAAAAATAACAATAATAGGTGAAATCCACCTTGCAACTTAAAAAAAACACAAAACAAAAATCTTTGCATTTTTCTCAAACATACACTTTGTTTTCTTTATTTCCCCTCCTTTGTTAACCATGTCTTTAGCGTACGTTATGTCCTAATAAAAGTCTTTGATTTTAGAGAACTATAGTCTGAAGTAGAAGCTAGTTATATGGGCTAAAAAGATGTAGTGGTGCATTAAAAAAATAAAAATAAATAAATTGGGTTGACTAGCATTTTTATTTGACTTGAGATCGTATTATTTCTAAGCTGAAGGCATATTTCTTTCATCTTGGTGAGAGCATGTGATATCACTTCTTTATTATTTTCTCTCAATTACCATTCATTAGAGTGACTATTTTTATTGGTTTTAATTTCTTTGTGAGAGTGTCACTATTTCTAGTGAGATTTTGGGGTTTAACATGTAATTTTTGAAAGTAGCTATAACGAAGTCTACTGGGCTGATTTATGTGGATGGTTAATGTGAGTGTAATGTTTCTTTAGACTGGAGATAATTCTTATACTTTTATTTTATTACTATCATTAGTCTGATTGAATAAACATGATTATTTAAAAAAAAATCATTTTGGATTTGAATTTTGTTTTCGCTCTATTTGCTAGGGACTAGCAATAAGCTGGTTGAGGAGTGTGTTAAGTGTTAGAAAATGTATATTTATAAAGGAGAAAATCGTCATTTTATACTTTAAGTTTTACTAACACCCTTACTTTTATGTATTTAAACTTCTTGTCATTTAATTATGTGTTGTATTGTAATTAAGTATTTTATGTATTTTAGGGGCATCATAGTCATTTCACAATGAACGAGAGATCAGAAGGCAAAACGAACATCACTTTTGAACTCAGGACAGTCGAAAACCTTAGGAGGAGCATAAAAGGAAAAATGGCACTGTTCACATGTACGGTACTGTCTATGTTACTGTTCACGACAATGTTCATATAGACGGATCGATGACGTGGCATTGACCGATAATATGAAATTAACTGATGAGGTGCCACCATCCTGTTAGACTAAAATTCTTATGCACTGTTGATTGACCAAAAATCTCGTGTAAGATACATGCATTACACATGATTATTTTCAACCAAATCGCGTCACTGTTAAAGCCTGGTCAAACCGTGTTCGTGTTTATTTGGTAAATTTATTTTCTCTTCCCCTTTAGTTTTTGTGGATGTTTTGACTTCTCGTCGACAAATAATAATAATAATTTTGTCTAGATACCACCTTGGTTTCACCAGCTCCCTAGTATAAGGTTATTATTATTTGGCACAATAAGCCCTTAACACCATATTGATTAGAGTGTGGTTCATGAGAAATTGAGAAGTGGATTTCCCCCTCATGATTTAATTGGTATTAATAAGGAGTATTTAGCCCATGGTGCATGTTGATATGGATCCAGATACCCAAGTACGTCATTTCAATAGATTTCTCTTCAATTTATTCTCACCATTTCAATTCCAATTTTAGGATAATCTAAATCACTTTCACCACAATTCCAACCACCCTTATACAAAATTAATTCTACATATAATTAAAATCCACCTCCTCGTGGGATCGACACTCATCACCATTAATCTATTCTACAATGATTCGTGCACTTGCGAGTTTAATAAAATTTGTACAACATTATGCATAGAGTGTCACTACCTATTCTAAATGACATGTTATCATCCAAAACATAACATATAGAAAAATAATTAAATAATCTTAATTCATGGCTTTCCTATAATGAAAAAATATATTAACCCTAAGCTTAATCTTCATTGGACTTCTTGTCAATGTCTATTTTCTATAGGCTTGCATTTGTTAATGGACTAGGGGAAATTAGGCTTTTAAATTTATTTTTTGTCTAATTTTAATTTTGAAAGGAAATAAATAAATAGTTAATTTTTTAAATAAAACTTTTGGATAAAAAATAAATTTAATGTATTCAATTTTATCTATGTATTTTAATCCATTAAGTTCAATTTCAATTAGGCCTAAAATTAGAATTTATTAAGCCCAAAATTGTTTTTGCATGCAAACAATTGATACTTATCTGGCCAAAGGAAAAAAATGGAACTATAGGAACTCCAATGATAAAAACTATTGAAACCTAAAATCCATCTTTTTCTCTTCCTTCTTCCCAGCCGCCATCACCATAAAACCAACCACTGTTCACAATTTCCAACCATCTCCGACATTGAGTTTGCTGCTGCAGCCTCACTGGAAACCGACCAAACCTGCACACGATGCTTGTTGTTGTACGTGCAGCGCACGCTGGCTGGTAGCGTATGCTGCTGGCCGCTGCGCGTGCAACATGCACCGCTGGTTGCCACTGAATTTCTAGCCGTTGTTTTGATCTAACATCCATGATTATTCTATAGTGATTTATAAATTTCCTAGGCCAATTTTTGGCTTACAAAATTTCTATTACAATAAAATAAATCAAGAGAGAAATATGTTGATAAAAAGTCACCCCTTTTGTTACAGATCCAAACGAAAAATACAGTAGAGAATCTAACTATGAATTAAGATAAATCATAAACATATATTAAACAAATAATATATATTTAAATAATCGTGCCACTCTAATACATAAATATCAAGATTGATTTCATATAAATTTTTTATATATTAATATGAGATGGGCCTGATATCAATTGTTAGAGAAAAATCAGTTTTTCTTAATTTTTTATAAAAACTTTCAGGACCGATCTCATACAATATATAAGAATTTATAATCTAGAAAATCATACTAGAAGAAAAACTAGCAATAGATGACAAACACTTTGTGATAGATTCTGCGTAAGTCATAAAAGTATGATCAAGTTGTGATAGATTTTGTGTTTATCAAGTATTCATGACGGACTCATGATAGATATAAATTATGTTAAAGATAAATGATGATTTTATGATAAAATATATTATATTAAGAAGTTATAATAGAATTTTAATGTGGACTTGATTTTGACACTTTTTTAACCGATTTTTTTATATTATTTGAAATAAAATATTATATAAATTAATAAATGTTGTCGTTTCACATAAATTGGAACGATGCCGTTTTACTTATAAATTTAAAATAGTTATTATAAAATAAAAAAACTATTTAAATTAAAAATAAACCCTCAATTGTTTGTTAAGTGTTGAGGCTCCCACATTATCACAAAAAAAAAAAAAGTGTTGAGGCTCCCACTTATTCTCTCACCAAACTCTTCTCTCATAAACCTACCTAAAACCCTAGCCGCCTCAATGCCACTCTCAATCGACCTAAGTAAATGCTCACATCCACAGCTACCATGGCAGGAATGCTGCAATTGGCTGCGTTTCTTGACGCAGCGGAAGCATGGCTGTGCTGGTGGCCACTGCTGGTTGTACGCGAGGCTCCGGCAGGTACTGGCGACGTGTGTTGACCAAAAAAGAAGCAGTGCAGTGGCAACGAAGAGTGTTTCGTGCTGGTTATGCAGATTTCGTAGACCAGAGGTGTGAGCTTCTGGTGGCCGTTTCCAGCACAGATCAGCGATGGCAGTGTAATGGAGGGTCTCTCTATTCAAGAAGAGGAGCTTTCAGTTCTCTATTCAAGGGTTTGGTATATATCGTTTTTGCAATTTCTTTTTCTATTCACATATTTGTTTAGCTTTTTTGGGGTTATTGTCCTTTAAGAGTTGTTTGGTGATCGTTTCCTTTAGTCGAATGGGTAAAGATAATGAAATTGCTACGACAAGAAATCATTAAAAAGAAAATGGGATTTATTTATGGAAATTTTATCTGTGTGAATAATGAAAATTGTAAGAAGATGGGGAAATGAATTTATATAGAGGTCAAGGAAAAGTATTTGATATTTTTATCAGTCTATTTTATCATTTTTCATGTTTCTTAAAACGTTATCCTTCACAAAAGCATCACCACCACAAAAAACTTAATCACAAATGTAATCATGATTCATTTCATGGTCCTTTCCAGAAACCATGGCTTTCCGCTTTTGAAAAATTGACCATTTGTTGTCATTACTTGGATCGTGAAAGTGTTTATAATTTAATTTTTTTCTTGAAAAAAAATAAAACACACACACACACGCACATATCAATTTCATCTTTTGAACTTTTTATTTTGGACAGAATTCCGTGCATAGAACCCGACCAAAAGTAGCGGAAAAAGCACTGGTGTGGGCAGCTATTCAAAATGGTTGCAATGGATGTTAAGCAATTGGCGGCTGCAGGGGAAAGTAAATATGAAATTAGGTTTTTTATCGTGCCAAGTATAACAAGAGGTTTGTCCAGACTTTGAATGATATCTTTTATTCTGTCATTTTATATTTATTCCCTGCTTCAATTTCATTTGTGGGAAATCTATTTGTGTTCTTAAGCCGAAGGATTAGATTTGATAGTTCCTTAAAGAATATTAATTTTACATATGAATCTTATGGTTTATTTCTTTCTTTCTTTCTTTCTTTCTTTCTTTCTTAGAACTTATTCTTTTCGCCTTATGACTTCATCTTTCCCAATTTCACATCTACAACTTCTCAATTTCTTGTCTCCTCGAATTGATATAATTTCAATTGATTAATTGTCTCTTCAAAACCCTTGGATGATGTAATTTTCCTGGATTATTCACAGGTTTGCCTAATGGAAATTGAGTTTGCTGGGCTTTCAAATTTCACTATAAGCCACCAATTTTAAATATTTGTTCTTTAATTCTTATTTTCTTCCATTTTAATTTTTTAATTTTTATTTTATTTTGGCAAGTGATTGAGATTTATGTTTTGGATTTGTAATTATAATGAGTGTTTTATTGGTCATTTTGAGTATATCCTAAGCAAGTTTTTGGTATTTTAATAGTTTAGGATATGCTTTCATTTGTGCTTTTTTTGTCAATCAAAAGTAGCTTTTATCACTCCTCTCCTCTTTTGGTTAATACCGCTTTTGTGCAAAAGTAATTTGGTATTTTCTCTAATTAAATATTGCAGATTCTAATCACATCACTAAAAGAAAATATTGAGATGTTTTTTTCTAGAAGTAATACTAGTATTAACAATAATGATTGTTTTGCAGATTAATTTTGTCTTTGGGTATATTAAGAACTTGATATATGATTTTATGTGTCACTTTTAGTAACTGCTCTACTGAGGACCTTAGTTTTTCAAGGAGAATTTTTGCTTTGAAACTTTATGGTGCATTTCTGATGTAGTTGAAGCTATTCTTCTTGGTTTTCGGAACTACATTGTTATGCTTGGCACGACGGTTCTCGTTCTGGCTTCTCTTGTTCCTCAGAAAGGAGGTGGAAATGTAAGGCCTACAAAAATGGTTGAAAAAAAAAAACAAGTCCTTTTAAAAAATGATTGTGTTTATGTGTTTGTTTCTTAGCAATTACATTTGCTACTTATGAGTGCTTGTATACTGTTAATCTTAACTTCTCTGAGCCTTCTTTATCTATAGAAATTGAAGATCTAATTTGCCTTTACTTTTTTCATATGTCAGCGTGCATTTGCTATTGTAAAAGGTTATTGAAGTAAGGAGATGCATTTGCTTAAATTGACAAGAGTGATGCTCAATTAAACTTGATGGGTTAGCTATTGGTTCATTAAACAGGTAATTTCCAATCTCCATTAAACTTGATGGGTTAGCTATCGGTTCATCCCATTGTCTAAATAAGTTGATGTGAATAATCTGTTTCTGATCATCTTTTATTTTTACAGTTACTTGGTTATCCTGGTGAGTGTTCAAGAAGTGAGGCATGCTGATATATAAAGGCTCTTTTAGGATATAGTTTGATGGTGGTAATATGTTAAGTTGATATTCTGGCGTGAACATATTTCCTGGGTACTTATTTCTGGTATAAAAACCCAGCCTTGCCAACATCCAAACCAGTTGCAATTTTGTTCTTTCCTGGAGTCATGGCAGCTTTGCTACATCAGAAGTCCATGCACATGTACTCTTAGTGGTGGGACAGCCACATTAGCCTGAAGAATTCAAAATGGCTTCAGGAAAATCTTACAGGTATATTCCAATATCTTCTATAATTTTGATGGGTAACCATGCTTGAGCAATAGTTGTTTATAAATCATAATAATCATCTATTTGTCTCACATACATACATTAATTTATATATTGTTTTTTTGTTTCGAGGAAGTAGCAACTCTCATTAGTAGTTTAAAAGCAAAGTTAGATTTCTTCATGTGAACAGGATCCGAAACAAAATATCGCAAAACTAGCGTGTGGTTATTATAACGTAAGTTGATAATATCTCAAGGTACTAGAAGGAAATAATAGCAGGCATTAGTTTGTTATTGAACAATGTAAGTTGATGACGAGAGAACTTAAGGTACTATAGTTATTGGTTGTTATAATTTGTTGAAATTAAAGTTATAGTGTGAAAATATAATGGTTATTGTTAAGGATTGTAATGCATTTGATGACATTGGATATTTTGATTGATTCTGTATAGATTTATTTGCTGGTTTGGTTTGAAATGTTGCTGGGTATGTGGCTGGAATTAGAGTGCTATTGGAAGATGGTGGGTTGTTGGGTATGGGTTGGAGTGTTGCTTAGTGTCTGCATTGGAGTGTTGGAGTGTGGCTGTTGGAGTATTCCCACTGGAAGAGGGCATTACTGCTGGAAGTCAAGCTTAAAGTCTTGCTGTTGCAATATTTCCATTAATATTTGGAAGTAAAATGAGAATTTGTTGGGTAACTTGGCTTGGTTTCTGGGGTTATAACTGAACTGTGTTGTTTTATATTTGGGTTTTTTTTTTAATTTAAGATGTTTTATTATGTATTCATGGTGATTACATTGGATACTATATGTATCTCTTTTGAATTTGTTGGATTGAATGGATTTTAATTAATATTATTTGTTTTTAGTTTTTGTTCCCATATTCATTTTATCAATTAATTAAATCCGTAAACAGGAATTAATTAATAAATTATAATTATAATATAATTTTTTTAAAAAAAATATAACTCTATGACGGGAAATAGTCATCATAAAGTCTGTCACAAAAACTTTTCCGCCAAAATTATAGATATATATTAGCAAATGATAATTGAACTAAATTCAAATGAAAAAAAAAGTTGCGAAATTTAAATAAATTTTAATTTTAATTAAATTATTTTTTATATTAAAATATTGTGTGATAGATACATGACCGTGAAATACCATCATAAATTCATGATGGAAAAATATTATGTTATAAATTAATGATAATGACATAGATGACGGATGAACTGTCTGTTATGTATCATTTTTTATGACCAATTGAAGATAATTCAGGCTCCCAGATTATGATCTGTCACCACCACGCTTGTTAGATCACGATTCGTCATCAATGATCTAAATAATGACTCAAGTTTGATCTGCACTTGACGTGTGAGCGCCTTTATCACCACTAAAAGCAACTAGCGGGAGAATATTATTCTCTCAAAATTATAGAGAAAAAAAAATATTTTTCTCTGATCAGTATAATGTGGCCTCTATCATCTTTTAGGAGAAAATAAGTCATTTTATATATCTATTTAGTAGAAACTTTAGGCTCTATATTTTTATATTTTTAATTCTATTTTTCAAATTTGATTTAAAATTAAAAATAATAAAACCAAAAGTAACGTTACTTGTTCTTGTGTTATAGGAGCCCAACTTATAAAATAACACAAGGCCCCTTACACACAAACATAATATATGAAGCCTCCCACTAAATAATATATTTAGCCTTTTGACTCAAATAGCTAGTTATCTTATTAATCCAGTAGCGGTGCAGTCAATTAAATAAGCTAACCTCGGAATCATTTGAGTACATACAATAGTGGTTATAATAATTAGGCCTATAATTAAATTAGCTCAATTATTTAATTTCAAATATACTCCACTAAAAGATTGCAACTGACCTTCGTAATTGTATGCTATCTATGATAGTGTTCTCGAATGATAATTCGACCTATACCACATTGATTTCTTTACTGCATAATCCTTTATACTACATCGTTAATTAAATCGATATCTCAACTATCCAATTGATAATTACATCTTATTCCTTGATACTTACCGGTTTCTCTAATGATCGTTTTCAACATACTAAATATGTTGACATAGTCTGGCCAGAGAATTCTATGATCAAGTGATGTGTTGTACAAATTCTATATTGTCAATTTATAACTCCAATACTCATAATTGTTCCCACCAAGATACCGGGTAATCTTGACTACAAGTGTATGTCGTGCCCATAGGTGACTGTTGAGTTTTAGAAAGTGTATATTTATAACGGAGAAAATCGTCATTTTACACTTCAAGTTTCACTAACATTCCTACTTTTATGTATTTAAGTCTCTTGTGATTTAATTATGTGTATGTTATTTTAATTAAGTATTTTATGTATGTTAGGGGCATCATGGTCATTTCACAATGAACGAGAGATCAGATGGAAAAACATATATCATTTTTGAACTCAGGACAGTTGAAAACTTTAGGAGGAGTATAAAATGAAAAATGTCATTGTTCATATGTACGGTACTATTTACATGTACGGTACTGTCCACATTACTGTTTACGACATTGTTCACATATACGGAATGATGTCGTGGCATTGACTGATGAGGTGACACGATCCTATTGGACTAAAATTCTTATGTACTGTTGATCGGTGACATGGCAACATGTTAGTGGACCAAAAATCATGCGTATGGTAAATGCATCTACACATAATTATTTACAACCAAACCGTGTCACTATTCAAGCCACCTCACTATTCAAACTGTGTTACTATTCAAACTGCGTGGTCAAATCGCGTACTATTGACCGATGACGTGGAGCAATCCTAAGCGTCCAAATTGTTTTTAATCTGATGGCCATAATTTACTCAATGTATCTATAAAAAGGGGGCTCCCCTCCTAATTTGATATTCCTGAATTCATTTTTGAGTTTCATTTTCTGTAATTCCTTCTCCATCTTGTATTTTCAACGTATTTTAATAAATTCTCATTTTACCCTTAGTTCAATTATGAGTAGCTAATTTTCTTTCAAACTTCGGTTGAAAGTGAAGTCCCAACATGTGCCATGGGCTTTATTTGGTAAATTTACTTTCTCTTTCCTTATAATTATTGTGGATGTTTTGACTTTTCGTTGACAAATAGTAATAATCTTGTCTAGATACTGCACTAGTTTTACCGACTCCCTAGTACAAGGTTATTATTATTTGGCACGATAAGCCCTTGGCACCATATTGATTAGAGTGTGGTTCATGAGGAGTGGGAACCTACCTCATGATTTAATTGACATTAATAAGAAATATTTAGCCCATGGTGCATGTTGATGCAGATCCAGATACCCAAGCGCTTCAATTTTAATAAATTTCACTTAAATTTATTCCCACTATTTTAATTCAAATTTTATGATAATCTAAGCCACTTTCACCACAAATCCAACCACCCACTTAGAAAATTAATTCTACACAATTAAAATCCACCTCCTCGTGGGATCGATACTGGTCACCATTAATCTATTCTACAATAGATTCGTGCATTTGCGAGTTCAATAAATTTTGCACAACAGTAACTCAAATGGAATAACAATTACAATCATGAAATCATAATTAACTCAAGATTAAGATTACAGTAAAATCAATGCTTATGAGATTTAATGAGTCTGACTATTATTACAAAGTTAGCTAAATCTCATATGTGATCATGTTCAATGTAGTTTTACTACATCAATAAATTCATACATGATTAAGATAAACATTCAATGAATTTATTACAGTTTACACATAAATAAAGTGCCCAACTTTATTTATCAACTGCGAATTTAATTTATTTAATCATAAGATAACTTGTATTTATGTCTTCTGTAAATTCACATGGTGATCACATAAATACATATAATATGATTAAATGGACTTTACTCAAAATATTAATGTAATTAAGATATTTAAATAAAGTACCTCATTTATTTTATTAATTAGAAATTTTTTTATTATAATTAAATAAATACATATGCTTTTAAAGAGCACATTTTCCCAACAGAAACAAGAATAATTTCTTGAATAATCTTTTGATTAACTGAAGGCGAGAGACTTTGGTCCAAAATATCAATCAATATAATTTTTGGGTCCGACGATTATAATGACGAGAGAAGTTCTCCCGGATGTACTCCCATTAATACTTTGAGTGCCACTACCCCAAAACTATAAACATCACATTTCTCCTTGACAATCATAGTATAGGCAAGTTCTCATGAAAAGAAAAGTGTAAGATTATGTCTTCAAAAATAAAACCATAGAGTGTAATGAGAAATATAACCAAGTTATCTTATGATTAAATAAATTAATTTCGCAGTTGATAAATAGAGTTGGACGCTCTATTTATGTTTAGACTGTAGTAAATTCATTGAATGATTTGTCTTAAATTTAGTTTGACTACATTGAACTGGATCACATATGAGATTTAATTAACTTTGAAATGACTGTCAGACTTATTAAATCTCACAAGTATTGATTTTACTGCAATTTTAATCTTGAGTTAGTTATAATTTCATGATTATAATTGTTTTTTCATTTGAGTTACCAATGGACACGACACACACTTGCAGTCAAGATTACCCGGTACCTTGATGGGAGCAATTATGAGTATTGGAGTTATAGATTAACAATACAGAATTTGTACGACACATCTCTTGATGTGTTTTCGGCATTTGATAATAGAATTCTCTGGTCAGAGTGTGTCAATAGATTTAGTATGTTGAAAATTATCATTAGAGAAAACTAGTAAGTATCAAGGAACAAGATGTTATTAAATCAATTGGACAATTGAGATTTGAGATATCGATTTAATTAACGATGTAGTACAAATGATTATGCAGTAAAGAAATCAATGTGGCTTGGGACGAATTATTATTCGAACATACAATTATGGAGGTCAGTTCCAATCTTATAGTGGAGTAGAGTTGGAATTAAATGATTAGGCTTATTTAATTACATGCTTAATTGTTGTAGCCACTATTGTATGTTCCCAAATGATCCCCGGGTTAGCTCATTTAATTGACTGCACCACTACTGGATTAATAAATAAGATAACTAGTTATTTGGGTCAAAAACCTAAATATATCATTTAGTAGGAGGCTCCATTTAATATGCTTGTGTGTAAGGGGTCTTATGTTATTTTATAAGGTGGACCCCCATAGAAAAAGTAAGTAACGTGACTTTTGGTTTTTATTATTTGGAGTCTAGGGTTTTCACTAAAGGGAGATATAAAATAACTTATTCTCTCTAGAAAAAGGGGAGTCATATCATATAGTTCAGAGAAAAAGAATTTTTCTCTCTAATTTTGAGAGAAAATTTTTCTTCTGCTAGTTACTTTTAGTGGTGATAAAGACGCCCACACGTCAAGTGCAAATCAAACATGAGTCATAACCTAGAAGATTATTTGTGGCGGATCGTGATCTAACATGAGTGGTGGTGACGGATCGTGATCTGGGAGCCTAAATCACTTCAGCGAGAAAAGTAAAGATTGTTTATCTTCTCAGATTTTCAAGTCACAATTTCTAAATTATGAATTCTTAAATATTGTATGAGATCGATCGTAAAAATTTTTATAAAATATTTTATTTTAAGAAAAACAAATTTTTCTCCAACAAGATTGAGATATTGCAGGTTTGGAAACCAAGAAAAGTTGAGGCTGCCAAGTTCCCGTTTGATATTGCATTCCACTAACTCTATGTGGGTGATACTTCCTTCGTAATCGCAAGTGATACCAACCCAATTGCAATGATCTGAAGTACTGTGAGGAATCCTGCCCTTCCACCAGCCGCTGTTGAGTAAAGCTTGTCTTTCTATTTCAGAGGGTGCACCATGAATACTAATGTTGGTAGCAGATGCAACATGGACTATCAAAAGAGTAAGGATAGCCCATATGAATACGATGACTGCTCTGCAAGTATTGGAGAAAGCACACGCCATGTTTAAGATAGTTTCAACAAAGCTAGGTTCTAGCTAAAATGACTTATGCCATTTGTTCATGAACAAACCTGCGGGTGACTAAACTCTACTCACTTAAATAATTTTGAGATGATGGACTGTATATAGTCAACAAGTATTTTTACGTATATACATAATTCATGTTTCATTAACGTGGTTTCAATAAAATTACAGTAAAAGAAGAGGAGAAAGTAAAGCATCAGACAACGTTTTAAGTTTGAAATGAATAAATCAATCTGATGTGTTTTCAGACCGAGTCCAAATGATATTATTACATTTTGTTTTGGTCACATGCACGTTTTATCTTCATTTGACAAGTGTAGAGACTTCTTTAAAACAATAAAATGTCTTTATATTTAAACCGCTCGCAAATTGAATAATGAACCCCTTTCCAATTATGTAGAAAGTGTTTCGACTTCTTGAGATGGCAGACACCATCTTTAAGATTATTTCAGTCAAGGTTGAAGGTAAATGACTCTGCTCTGGCCAAGAACTTTTATTTTATTTTATTTATTTTTCATTTTTTTTGTAAATGGTATGGGTACTAGGTAACTGAAATCGATTTTTCAGCCCTTATTGTTTTTAGGATTCAAATTTCGGTGGCCATCCAATTAAATCTGCTTGAAACCTCTCGGCTAATGTCATGACGACAGCCAAGAATAATGTTAAGAAGTAGTAAATCACTTAACTTTTAGTTGATAGATTACAATGAAAAGGTTTTCCTATATATATAAAATATACATATTCGTGTTTCATGTGACTTCATGTACACAGTTTTATTTTATTTCTAGCTTTCCGAAACGCGTTTTTAAAAAGGTTGTAGAAGAAAAAGAGAAGAAAGTAAAATAAAGCATCAGACATAGTTTTGATTTTGAAATGAATAAATCAATCTCCATGCCTTTAGACGGAATCCAAATTATATTATCTTTGCTTTCGTAAAGCAAAGTTTTCTTCTTATTTTTTGGGGCGGTCCCTTCAGGATTTTAGAGGTGTAGAACATGGATTGGGACAATAACACACTGGCTTTAGCCACACAAATTAGTCTAAAAATTACAGCACTCGGCTACTCTGGGAGCTTTTGATATTGTTTATCAATGGTATTTTCTAACCTTGTTTTAGACAAGAAAATGATGTTTATGATGTAATATTTTTAAAAAATTTAAATGCATTTGTTAGTTTTTTTATCAAAATTATATATAAAAATGAAAAAAGTGGAAACACCTTTGGTTACATTTTCTCACTGACAAAGTCACTCGATTTTTCTAATTTACACTTCAAGTTTGAAAATTACTCCACTACTTAGATTTCATTGAATAATCACCTTCAATTTATGGCAGTATTTTTTCAATGACTAACACTTAAACTGTAACTCATGCATACAAAAAATTGAAGTCAAAGTTCTACAGGTATTTCTAAAATTGTTTTTTGATGAGGAAACATTGACCATTTGAAAAACGGCTTCAATGAAAGGTACCTTAATAGCGTTAATGAAACACAGACAAGGATTAAACAAACCCCAGTGATCGATCAACCAAATTCATTCCTTGTTTTCTAAGTTTTTGGATTGGAATTTCTTTAAAAAGCAAATCTTGCTAAGGGAGTATTGTGAGCAAGAAATTCTTGATACACATGTTGCATTGTAGATAACTCAGGCCGTGTCAGCTCGCCTAATAAACCATCCATAAATTTTTTTACATTTGAAAAACTCCTAATATGTAATTGAGATATTTGTCCGAAATTTTAAGATGTGGTGGAATGATAAAAGATTATGTCATTCTAAGAAGCCATTTCTGCACAATAAAGCATTGCAAAGAACAGAGCACTTAGCATACAAGGTCAGTATAGCATTACATACAGGAACATTAGAATCAAACCCCATCTTAATAATGTAGGAGTGAACTTGCATACCATAAAGTGTCAAAGGGCTAGTGCAAGCACAAAGTAGGGAACGAACAGTGAGCCCATCGGGTGTCAACTTACAGTCCCTCATTTCTGAAAAAAGTGACATGGCTTTGTTGGCATTGCTAGGACTAGCAACCCCAGCGATAAGTGCATTCCATGATGCTAAATCAGGGCTTTCTATCTCATTAAATACGATTCTTGCAAAATCTAACAAACCACATCGGGCATACATGTCACAAAGGGAACATCCGGCAAAAATATCTCTACCCAAACCAAATTTTATGCATATACCATCTATCTGCCTCCCACGTTTATGATGTAGGAGACTGCTACAAGCATTACAACTGCCAAATATGAATTCATTTGGCTGGTAACCACCATGATGGAGCATTTCATTAAAATGACCCAAAGCTTCTAACTCATAACCAAGTTTGGAAAACCCAGCAATCATTGAACCCCATGAAGTTATATCCTTTCTAGCGATACCGGAAAACACATTCTGTGCGTCTAAAATTCGATCGAATTTTTTGTACATTGCGATTAGAGCAGTCTGTGCATAAGATGAGAACCATGTTCTGATTTTATGACATTGGCATGTTGTCTTCCTAAGCCAACACTGCCTACACCAAAGCATGCTTTTATTATGCTCCCAAAGGTAAACTGATCTGGCATAACTCCTGACTGTAGCATTTGCATGTAAAGTTCAATCGCATCATTTTCTTGGCCATTCTGAGAGCATCCAGCAATCATAGCAGTCCAAGAGACTACATTCCTTTGCGGCATTTTATCAAAAACCATTCTAGCATCATCCAATGAACCACATTTGCCATATATATTAAGAATATGGTTATGTAGAACAACGTCTGGGTGGCACTTGGACAATAAAATATGATCATGGAGTTTTCTTCCAAGTTGTAGAGATCTCAGAGAAGAGCATGCAGAGATTAAACCGGCATATGTGCAAGAAGTCAAATGCTAACTTGATTGCCAACCTGTACAATGAAGCTTCATTGTACAGGTTTTGCTTATCCTGAAGTTTGTATTTCAGACAAAGACTTTTGATAACAAGAGCTCTTATCCTGAAGTCTGTATTGTTTTGCTGAAGTCAAATGCTACAAGAGCTTCATTGTACAGGTTTTGCTCCTAAAGTAAGTTTGAGCATTTGATTGTAAAAAAGGCTGACTGTGGTAGAAGGTGAACCGCAGTTGGGTTTTTAAGTTTCTAATCATGGTCAGAATTTCAGAAAGAAAATAGTCTAGAACTAAAGGATAAGAAATGTTGAGATTGTATTTGTATCTGCATTTTAAAAGTACTAGTAGGAAGCAACAAATGTAAGTGGTAAATTGCACGAACGGAGGCAAAATCCGACTCTTATGTTACTCCATGAACCTGAATAAATCAAAGTTCCCAAATATCATCGAAGCTTCTCAAAAAAGAATCCACCACCTCCCCTGCTTGATCCAGCAACATATACATAGTTTGAATGCATCCCAATACCCACAACACCACCTATGCAAATGACAGAGGCCAAAAGGTCAAAAACATAATCAAAATATGGCAGTGACGAGCAGGTGAAGTGAAGAAAGAACACCAAGATTGAAAACATAAATAAGTGTCCGATAGTAAATATACAAACTCATTTCCATTAGGAAACTAAAATGAAAACCTCTTAAAGATTATTGGACCCCAGCATGTTAAAACAACGTCCTTGATGGTTAAACTTTTACTGAAAAAGCTATTGAATACTTCCGAGAGACAGTAAACAATTTATGAATTATGATACAATAAGTTCAAATCAAACAATAATGATAGAAATAAAAACTCTCGTACAAATTTTTTTATATACAAACTGATCTGTCATCAAATCATTGCTTGGATGATCTACATGGGCGTACTTCCAAATCGAATCAAGCTTATGCTAAATGAGTTTTTCAAGCAATCAAAATGGGCCCCTCACAACATTTTTGACAGGAACAAAATTTGAAAGCTTGTAAGAGGCAGTTCCTCAAACAAGAAGACTGCAGAATGATTTAAAATTTATAATACATTAGAACAACGAATACAAATGATATGATGTTTTGCAATGACAACGAAGTACCAATTGAACACAAACTTTTGCCATAAAAGCATGGAAGCAATGAAACTAGACATGGAATAGGGAAGCAGACCTGAACTGTAAAGCCATCATAGCGAAAAATTGAAACTGCAGACAATCGAATTAAATTACCTTCAGATTGTTGGATTCTAGTAAATGTATTTAAGCAACGTCATTCTTAAAATCTGCATTAAGCCAAAAAAAAATAATTTAAAACAAAGTAGACTGAAATGGCGCGCTTCAAGAGTTAAGCCGCAGTAAGGTATAATTGGTAGTTCAATTACAGATACGACGTCGTGCTACCGAAATTAAGCAGACTTATGCTGTTTTAATTTTGAATTTAGTTCATTTCTTATGTGCCTTACGTTTTGTCGCCTTGTTTAAACTTTAAAGATTGTTTATTTATTTATTTATTTTTTGGTTTAAACCACCCAATTTCCGGCGACCGCATTTTTTTTTGGTTTAAACCATCTAGTTTCCGACGACCGCATTGGGCCCGGACTAATCCGGATTCGGGACATAGTCACAATTAAGGCTCCTTACCCCTCCCAAATAGTGAGTTTAGTGGAGATCGAACTCGAGAGCTTTTCCCACTTACCCAGCCTGCGTCGCCAACTGAGCCACAACCATTTGATTTAAAGATTGTTTATTTTCCATTTTAGTGAGGTTATACAACCAATCATTGAATATATAATATGTAGTTGAATTTGATATAACTACTATTTATATAGAGGATTTTGAAAATAAATATATATATGTCATAATATTATTTATTTATTGTATAGTTTATTCAATAATATCTCTCAAACTATATTCCCAATGAACTTCTATGTTATGTAATTAGTAATTATTAATTTTTATAAAATAAAAATCTCACCATATTTTTATCATAATTAAATATGGAAACATGACATGTTATGTGAACTTCCATAGATATGAAAACGATAAGTGAGGATCTTATCCACCTAAGATTCTAGATTGAAACATCTACTAGCATGAGTATGTGTGTTATTGGTTAGAATTAATTCTCTCATGATCTAATATTATACCAAGTAAAATTTAAAATTGTGATTGATAATTAATAAACTAAAAAAAATGAAAAGTTAAAGCTACTCATAAATTACTATTTAAAGATACGTGACAATTTTTTTTTAAATACTCGAGAAAACTTACATAAGGAGATAGTCATAATATTAAACGGAAAACCTATTTGTCTGTAGATGCACTAGATTATTCGTGGGTTCAATAAGCCGTACGAGAAGTAAGAAAGAGAGAATCTTCATCATCGTCACACTCACAACAGATCTTGAAAAGAAAATGGGAGGAAATGAATCTTAACAGCCCTGAGAAAATATTCAAAGCTGTGCCATTTTACGACTTGGTCTGGAATGTCTCGTTGGTGTGCCGTTCATGGCAATTATCGCTCTTGGCTGTGACCACCGGTTAGAAACATATGTTGGCAATTCTTTTGACCTTTCACGTTAGCTTTTGACGTGTAGTTGAATCTTATAGGTTTATGCGTTTTCCATGCGCCATGCTTTGCTTAATGATTTTTATTTTCATCCGTATTACAAGTCAACTCCTTTTAACATTTGTGGTCATGTTTTCGTACTTGTCGAATTTGTGGGCTTTTTTTATTTTATTATCTTTTTTAAATCTTTGAGACAGAAAATCGACGAAGTTTTAATCTAATTATTGGTAATACTCAGCTACATTGACTACAAAACTCTCTGGTGGATTATCCTGTAAATAAGTCGGAATTGCACCTTCCAAATTATTGAATGACATGTCTAAATACATTGGACGGAGAGTCTTAGGTATGGTGCCTGAAAGATTATTGTGAGAAAGGTCAATTTTTTGAAGGAATACTATTGTAACACCCTAAAATTATCACGTGCGGAACACATGGTAATAGGAGGTTACTAACAAATCAAAAATCCTTACACAAATTCACGAACTGAAATACCTCAAATTTTATTAAACAGATCAATAATTACACAAATCAAATACTTGACATTTTCTCCCAAGTCATAAAAGTAACAAACGTTTCAAAACTCTCCAAATACATGTTGATGCAGAATTCTGGTCGCGGTGTTCGTGTTCGGAACCTCTGCTCGTTCAACCAGAACCTCTGCTCGTTCAACCTGATCTCGACTAGGATTCTTTCCTCGTTCACTCGTTCTTCCTTATTCCCTGCACTCACAGAACAAGTCAGGGTGCGCCGGGTGTTTTCCCGGCGTAAACCCTCCGACGCTCAAGTCAGATAAGAAGGTTTTTGGGAAAAGATTGGCCGTAAATCTCTAGGCCTTACGTTTTTATATCGGACCCTGGCTACTTGCTTTTTTAGCCTCTTAGAGTCCTCAAGAATCCAACCCCTTTACCTTTGCCGACCGCCCTTTTTATAGGCCTTCCGAGGATCCTGCCTCCCTGCAGTAACAGGAGGTTGCGTATTGTCCATTACTGCTGTGACAGGCGGTTGTGTATATCTTCATCGCTGTGGTGACAGGTGGTTGCGTAGATCCCCACCACTGCGGTGGTAGGTGGTTGCGTATATCTCCATTACTGTGGTGGTAGGTGGTTGCGTACCTTGCGTGGCCTTAAGTTTCGGGTTGGTGAGAACGTCACTTCAGCTGGCATTGACCGGGTCTCTTCTGTCTAAGCCTCAGCGGTAACGAGCACAGTGCCTTCCTCGGCTGGTTAGCCCAGCGGACAGTGGGCTCGAGCGGTGACAGAGGGTTTCTGCTCCTGCTCCCCTGCTGCGAGGTTCTGCTCTCCTCTGCTGATCCGCATCGAAACATAGACTACGACCAGGTTCCTACCAGTCATGATTAATCTCGTCGAAATATCCTCAAACACAGGTCCCCCAGTTTCTGGTGTTGGGTAACGAAGTGAATTGACAGTAGAAATTCAACAGTCTCGGTTGCGTGGGGCGGGAAAAGCTGCCAAGAGTCGTGTCGCATTTAATTGCGGATGAAGCGACGTGGGGGAAATCTGGCCCTCCGTTTGAATTTCAAACCAAGAGTCGCAAACCCTCGGGATCTGGTGCCATTTAAATACCGGCAGCCCAAACGTCCTCTCTCATTTGGACACTTCAGAATTTTCACCCCAAAACATTCATCGTTCTCTCAGTTTTCCGGTGAACCATTTTTGGTAAATACGCTTTGTCCTTCGATTCTCTCCGATTGAACCATTCTCTCGGCCTGCGCCTTTCTCTCCGACGGCCGATTTTTTCAGGTACTACCTCTATTTCCTCGGTCTTCAATAGCTATACACATTTCTTTTTCTCTTTACTTCACTCGAGTATTAGTCGGTGGTGGTGTTAGGATTATAGATTGTGAAATGTCTAAGGGCAAGGAAAAAATTATTGAGATAGACGACGACGACGAGGCAGACTTCTTACCTAGTTTGCTCGCCGATGCCGTCTTTGACCCTAGGATCCCCCTAGAGCCCGATGACCCTGATATTGCAACTAGGGCTAGGAGGATGTCCCCATAAATGACCTCTTCGAGCCGAAACAGCGGTGAAGTGGGAATATCCGGCTCGTCGGACACCCTGAGTGACGAAGAGGGAAGAGAGTCGGGTGGGAAACCCTTACCGAGAGCAGCTCGACCAGAAACGAGGAGTATGGCGGGGGGTAGGACTTTAGCACAAAACTACGCCATCGACTTTATCACTTGCACGACCACATTTGATGAGCTTGCCGTCCTTCGGAATCGGTATAGGATTCCTAGTGATATAATCCTTAGGGTCCCGGGGAAGAAGGATACCCCTAGTCGTCCTCCCTCGGGTTTTGTCACCTTGTTTCTGGAGAGCTTTCAGTACGGATTGAGGTGTCCCATACAGCCATACTTTGCTCGGATATTTAGTGGGCTGAACTTATCCCCTGGTCAGTTGAATCCCAACGGATGGAGGGTGCTTTCTGGTCTGTTCATTCTATGGGACAGGTGTTGTCAGAGCGAGCCCACAATTAACGACGTGAGACACCTATATCAACTAAAGAGCAGTCCCAAGGATGCTGGCTGGTACTACTTCCAATCCAGCGCTAAGAGCCGGAAACCTGTAACTGGGCTTCCAACAGGGGGTGGTGGGGCTTGGAAGAAGAAGTTCTTTTTTGCTGGGGGTCCTTGGGGTCAACTCGTACAGATTGATGGGACGAACTACCGCGTCCCATCCCGATTCGTGGTCCCAGGTTGCCCGCTCGCTTTAGGTGTATCGATTCCTTAGTAGCTCTTATTTTTGTTGCTTTGATGCTAATTAAATTTCTGCTCGCGTTGCAGGCTCTTGGGGCGTTCACTTCCCGCTTGAACCCGGACCGCTCAAGCTAGTGGAGTATGTGCTAGCGAAGTCCTGTTCCCATCGGGAGCTGCTGACTTTTGAAAACCTGGTCGCATCTGGCTTAGTAACTTCTGAATCTGGGATGGAAGACGCCGTGATTGCAGCCTTGACCAGGAAGCGTACCCGTTCTCAGACTACCAAGAAGGGTGAAGAAAAGGAGGCTCCAGCTGCGAAGCGAGCCGTCGTAGCAGAGCAGGCTGCTCCCCTGAAAACTTTGCCACCTCCCCCTGCTGTCGCCGTGGGGGGTAGCGGTGCAGCCACCGATCCAGCTTCCTCCTCGGCTTCCAAGAAGCCTACATCTCGTATCCTAGACTACCTGGTCTCCTACATGTCCGACCTTTCTAGGCATGTAAGCAAGAAGGATTTGGAGGACTTTTCCCGCTTAGCTCTGCCCGATCTGATGGACGCCATGCAGTTCAGCGCCATCCACCTCAGCTGCATGCTCACTTACTACCAGGCCAAGTCTAACCGCTTCGAGAAGAAGTTGCTAGACGAGAAGAAGGCAGCAGTCACCAGAGCCGACAAGGCCGAGAAGAAAGCTGGTGATTTGAACCTCCAGAATTTGGAGCTGCAAGAGAAAGAAGCTCTTGCTGAGGCTACGGCTATCACTCTCGATGAGGAGCTGACCAGGGTGCGAGAGGATCTGGAAAGGCAGAGAGCAACGTATGGAGCTCAGCTTGAATCCCTTCATGCGTCTCATCAAGCTCAGCTCGAGAACCTGGAGAATGAAGCTGAACTTCGATATAACCAAGGGCTTCGACATTCCTACCGCAGCATCATGGCCGTCCTGGAGAAACGGCATCCAAATCTCAACATGGATGGTTTTGCAGAGGCTGTTTCTCAGCACATGGACGAGGAGGATGCTAAGGAGGATGCCGAGGAGGCGGAACCTGTCGTGGTCGAGGACATCCCCCCCCCTCGTGCTGATCCCGCTGTGGTTGGTGAGGTGCATGCCCCTCTAAGCGCTTCTGGGGGTACTCCACCTGCATCTGGCACAGATCAGCCCTCAGAGGAGACTGCTCGACCTGCTGACCCTCCCGCTTTTTAAGTTTGGACTGCGTTATGCTCATTCTCCTTTTTGGGTGTTATATGTAGCAGCCCCGTTATCTTTCTTAAACTTAATAAAATATATTGTTATTTGCTTTCTCCTTCCGTTATTTTTCCTTAGTAAAATTTTTATTTCTCTGGATGTTTGCTCGACTTGTCTGGCCGAGAAAATCTTAGCGCGCTTAGCGCCTGGTCTTGCCATAAGACAGGCTTCGAGACTTAGTGAGTTGTTGTGTGCCTTAGAGAAATTTTTCGACGCTTGATTCTGCTCGCCTATGCTTGGTTGAACAGATCCTGGTGCGCTTGGCTTCGGCCTCGCCAATGTACAGGCTTTGAGACGTGAGCCTTTACACGCCTTATAAAATTTTTCGAAATTTGGGATTCTGCTCGCCTTCTCGTGGTCGACCAGATCCGGGCATGCTTGGCTTCGGCCTCGCCAATGTACAGGCTTTGAGACGTGAGCCTTTACACGCCTTATAAAATTTTTCAAAATTTAGGATTCTGCTCGCCTTCTCGTGGTCGAGCAGATCCGGGCATGCTTGGCTTCGGCCTCGCCATAATACAGGCTTTGAGACGTGAGCCTTTACACGCCTTATAAAATTTTTCGAAATTTGGGATTCTGCTCGCCTTCTCGTGGTCGAGCAGATCCTGGCATGCTTGGCTTCGGCCTCGCCATAATACAGGCTTTGAGACGTGAGCCTTTACACGCCTTATAAAACTTTTCGAAATTTGGGATTCTGCTCGCCTTCTCGTGGTTGACCAGATCCTGGCATGCTTGGCTTCGGCCTCGCCATAATACAGGCTTTGAGACGTGAGCCTTTACACGCCTTATAAAACTTTTCGAAATTTGGGATTCTGCTCGCCTTCTCGTGGTCGACCAGATCCGGGCATGCTTGGCTTCGGCCTCGCCATAATACAGGCTTTGAGACGTGAGCCTTTACACGCCTTATACAATTTTTCAAAATTTGGGATTCTGCTCGCCTTCTCGTGGTCGAGCAGATCTGGGCATGCTTGGCTTCGGCCTCGCCATAATACAGGCTTTGAGACGTGAGCCTTTACACGCCTTATAAAATTTTTCGAAATTTGGGATTCTGCTCGCCTTCTCGTGGTCGAGTAGATCCGGGCATGCTTGGCTTCGGCCTCACCATAATACAGGCTTTGAGACGTGAGCCTTTTTACACAGGTTTTGAGTAGTACGGTAGATTGAACTTCCTCATTTGTTGACATCTCATTACATTCAGTTTACATGGCTTTGCTCGAAGTAAAACAAATAAAGTAGTACCAACGAACAGAGGTATCTTTTGAAATGCTTGCAAAATCCTATTGAAAATATTTCCTAAGGTGTACCGCGTTCCACGGGCGCTTCACCTCATGGCCATCTGCTCGAACCAGCTTGTAGGCTCCGGGGCCGACTAGTTGCTTGACCCTATAAGGCCCTTCCCAGTTTGGTCCGAGTACTCCTTGGGTTGAGTCTTTGGTGTTCTGGTTCACCCTCCTGAGCACCCAATCTCCCACCTTGAACTGCCGCACGTTCACCTTCCGGTTGTAATAACGAGCGACCCTCTGCTGGTAAATGTCTGCCCGCCTCGATGCCTGCTCCCTCTTTTCGGCTATCAGATCTAGATTCAGGCACATTTGGTCGTTATTCTCCTGCTCGTCAAAGTGCTCCGTCCGATGAGTGGCGGTTCCTATTTCTGCCGGTACAACTGCCTCGTGCCCAAAGGCCAGAGCAAATGGAGTTTCCCCGGTAGCTGTCTTATGGGTAGTTCTGTATGCCCATAGCACCCCTGGTAATTCGTCGACCCAAGCTCCCTTCTTTGCTCCCAGCCTGGTTTTAATGAGCCGCTTGATTGTCTTGTTAGCTGCTTCTACTTGCCCGTTGGACTGGGGGTGGGCAGGCGAACAATATTTGAGCGTGATACCGAGATTTTGGCAGAAATTTCTGAAACTGTGATTATCGAACTGCCTGCCATTGTCCGTTATCAAGGCATAGGGGATTCCATATCGGCAGACCAGATTTCTCCATACAAAATCGGTTGTCTTTTTCTCCGTAATGCTGCTAAGGGCTTCTACTTCTATCCATTTCGTGAAATAGTCGATCGCGACGATTGCATGTGTTGCTGCTCCTCGTCCCTTCGGCATTGGGCCGATCAGGTCTATTCCCCACTGAGCAAACGGCCAAGGGGATACCATTGAAGTGAGCCTCTCTGGTGGCTGGTTAGAGAAACTCGCAAAACTTTGACAACTTGCGCAGCTCCTGGTCTTCTCTTGTGCATCCCTATGCATTGTTGGCCAAAAATATCCCTGCCTTAGAACTTTATGGGCTAAGGATCTCCCACATAAATGATTTCCGCAGATTCCTTCGTGTATTTCTCTCAACACATAGTCTGCGTCATCCTCGTCCAAGCACCTGAGGAATGGAAGTGTATATCCTCGTCGGTACAGTATTCCATCAATCATCGTGTACCTCGAGGCTTGCGCTCTGATCTTCCGCGCTTGCAGCTTATCCGGGGGTAAGGTTCCATCCTTAAGATATGATATCAAAGGATCCATCCACGAGCTTTTCTGTTCTAGCCTCAACACTTCCAGATTCTGTTCGATGCTCGGACTGGACTTCACTTCCAGGGGGATTGACTCGGGCATTTTTGGGTCTGCCACTGCTGCCATTCGAGCTATGATGTCTGCTCGGCTATTTTGCTCTCTGAGAACCTGCACCACCTCCACTGCTTCAAATTTCCCCATCATCTGTCTGACTATCTTCAGATACCGTTCCATCTTCTCCTCCCTCGGTTGGAATCTTTCACTGACGTGATTTGCGACCAGCTGCGAGTCAGTCCTGATCTTCACTCTGTCTGCTTTCATGGCCTTAGCCAATTCCAACCCTGCTATCAAGGCTTCGTACTCAGCCTGATTGTTTGTGGCTGTGAAATCCAACTTCACAGCATAAGAAACCTCTTCCCCCTCAGGTCCTTCCAGGACGATCCCGGCTCCTGATCCGTGCTCTCCCGAAGAACCATCGACGAACATCTGCCATACTTGGGTTTCCCTTTCGTCTGAGGCCTTATCAAACTGCTCCGAGCAAACCTCAGGCTCTGCGAATTCTGCTACGATGTCAACCATTGCCTGTGCCTTGATTGCTGCTCGTGGTCTGTAGTCAATGTCGAACTCGCTCAGCTCCATAGCCCACTTCACAAGCCGACCAGAGGAATCTGGTTTGTGCATGGTGTGGCGTAATGGCTGGTTTGTTATTACTGAGATGGGGAAAGCTTGAAAGTACGGTCTCAGTTTGCGAGCGGCGACCACGAGAGAAAGAGCCCACTTCTCCAACTGCGGGTATCGGGTCTCGGCGTCGAGCAGGGCCTTGCTGGTATAGTATATCGGGTATTGAACCCCATCTTCCTCTCTTATCAGGACAGAGCTTGTGGCACGGTCAGATACCGCCAGATACAACGATAACTTGTCCCCCTCTCTTGGTGTGGATAGCAGAGGTGCCCGTTGTAGGTACAGCTTTAAGTTCTGAAAGGCCTCCTCGCATTCTTGGGTCCACTCTGTTTTCTTCCTTTTCTTTATTACTTGAAAGAACGGTTGACATTTATCTGTGGCTCTGGATATGAACCGGTTCAAGGCCGCGATCCTCCCCGTCAAGCTCTGTATTTCTTTAAGGTTACGGGGAGACTTCATCTGAATGATCGCTTGGATCTTCTCGGGATTCGCCTCGATCCCCCTGTGACTGACCATGAACCCGAGGAATTTCCCGGATTCGACCCCAAAAGCACATTTCTCCGGGTTGAGCTTCATCTTGTACTTCCTCAGGAGCGAAAATGTCTCCTCGAGGTGTTTGACATGTTCTTCTGGGAGTTTTGACTTTGTAATCATGTCGTCTACATATACCTCCATTGTTCTCCCGATTAACGGCTTAAAGATCTTGTTCACCAGCCTCTGGTATGTAGCACCCGCATTTTTCAAACCGAAGGGCATTACTTTGTAGCAGAACAACCCCTGGTTGGTAATAAACGCCGTGCTCTCCTCATCCTGCCCAAACATTGGAATTTGGTTATATCCCGAGAATGCATCCATGAAGCTGAGCAGGCCATGTCCGGCTGTTGAGTCTACGAGCTGGTCGATCTTTGGCAAGGGGAAGCTATCTTTCGGGCATGCCTTGTTCAGGTCTGTGAAATCCACACACACTCTCCACTTGCCATTTGCCTTTTTCACTAACACTACGTTGGATATCCATTCTGGGTAGTTGACTTCCCGGATGAAACCTGCCTTTAGGAGCTTCTCAACTTCACCATTTATGGCGTCATATCTTTCCTGGTTGAAGCATCTTCTCTTTTGCCTTACTGCCTTCGCCCCTTTCTTTATCGCCAATTTGTGGCATGCGATCTCTGGGTCAATCCCTGGCATGTCTTCATGCGACCATGCGAAGACATCTGCATAAGCCTCTAGGCATCGCACCAACTCCTTCTTCTGCTCCCCCTGTAGCCTTGACCCAATCCTGATTGTTTTGCCCGGATTCTCTGGTCCTAGTGTTACTGTTTTCAATTCCTCGACAGGCTCTTGTCTGCCTTTCCTGCTCTCTACGCGGTTATCAAGGGACGTTATCTGCAAGGCTTCCTTTGCCGCTGAGGAGTAACAGCTTCGTGCAATTCTCTGGTCTCCTCGTACCACTCCTATGAGCCCATTCATCCGATACTTCAGGGCCAGGTAATGATTGGACAGTACTGCTTTGGTCATCCTTAGAAACGGTCGGCCTAGAATCATCTGGTAAGGACCCTCCTCGTCCACTACCACGAAGTCCAGCATTGTCGTCAGCTCTGTCGGAGAGTTCCCAATTGCGACTGGCAGTTCAACCATGCCTAGAGGGACTAGCCTCCCTCCTCCAAACCCTTTCAGGGAGGTGCTGGTGTGCTCCAACTTTAGGTCCGTTAACCCCATTTCCTCCAGAGTCGACTTGAACAGCACATCCACCGAACTTCCCGTGTCCACCAAGATCCGGTCAAACTTCTTGCTCGCAACAGTAGCCTTGATGACCAGGGCATCCTCGTGAGGGTATAGAATCCCTTCTTCGTCCTCATCAGTCCACATGATCGGAACCTGCCTGATCTTTGTTCGTTTTGCCACCGGGGTACTGAAGAGCACTTCCTTGCTAGTCATGGCGTATCTCGCATAGTTCTTCCTTGCTCTGTTAGAATCTCCAGCCAATGTCGGCCCCCCGGCTATCACTCTCAGGTGAGGCTGCTCACGCCTCAAACTCCGGCTACTCTGCTCTTCCTCATATGTCGAGGCCTCTCTGGGGAAATCTCCATCTATGAACTCATCCAAGTAGCGATTTCTCACCAAATCCTCGACCTGGGTCTTGAGATCTTTGCATTTCGCGGTGGTATGCCCATGGGTCTCATGGAACTTACAATGGCGCCCCCTATCTCTTCTGCTGGCCAACTTGGTTATGGGAGCAGGGGGATGCAGCAGTTCTCGATCCCTTATGGCCTCGTACTCCTCGTCTAGGGGCACCTTCAATGCGGTGTATCGACCGTAATCCTGATTCCGGCCAATCATATGCACTGCCCTTCCCTCACCGGCACCACTCTGCGTTGGCGGTGGCGGCAGCGCTTCTGGTCTGCTCCCCCTATTACTGTAGGGTTGGGGACGACGACTGTCACCTGCTGAGTCGTGTCGTCTCCAAGGTTCCCTTACTGGTGACCGAGGGGGCGGTGCTCTGCTGCGCTGGAACTGTGGTGGCCTCTGATGGGGTTGGTAAGCGGCAAACCGGCCTGCTGCATTACTACCAGGTACCGGGTGGTCCCTCCTTCTTATTGGGCCACTTCCTGATACCGCCCTCTTTTCTTTCCCCAATCCCTCTAGCTGGTCTGTTCTGATCCGTGCGGCCTTCTCCTCCTCGATCTCTATATCCCGCTTGGCCTGCTCGTATGCCGCTGCGTAGGTCTGAATGAGCGGGCTTCTCAGGTTATACCACAGCCTTCCTATCTTCACCCCCTCTCTCAATCCCCTTAACGCCTGGGGGTGGTTGAAGGCGCCCAAATCTAGGACCGCCCGGTGATACCTTTTGATGAAGTCTCGCAGGGTTTCTTGCTCCCCCTGCTTCATACCCTTTAACTCCATCATATCGTCTTCCGGTGCCATTGCTCCTTGGAACTGCTCTGCAAACTCCTGGCACATCTGCTCGAACGTTCTGATACTCCCGCGAGAAAGCTTCCTGTACCACTCGCGTGCACGTCCTTCCAAAGATAACGGGAACACCCTGCACCTCTGGGCGGGAGATAGCCCCTGCACCCCGGTGATGTCGTTGAAGCATTCGACGTGTATTAATGGATCAGTTCGCCCTGAGTATCTAAGGTCGGGGAGGCGAAAGTCTTTCGGGACGGTCGCCCTCATGATCTCCGCTGCGAGTGGTGATTCTCCATCTAACATGATTCTCCAACCAGGAGCTCTGCTCTTTCCCTGCATGCCATCGACCACCTGCGCGAGCCTGCGTACTTCTTCTTCTAACTGCGTTTCCTGACCAGGAGCTCGAGTCGCGGTCTCACCCCGCCCCTGCTCGACACCGTCTGATGGTTGTTGGTGTTCTGTCTCCTCTGCATTGGCCATTCCGGCGCCCTCTTCGAAACTTGCTCTTCCTAGGGATGGTCCTTCCCCTCTATGGGCATCTCCCCGTGCAGAGCAATAACCTTCCTCCCCACCAAATCTCCTGGCAGTGTCATTCCTCCTCACCGCATCATGGCCTGGTGCAGGTCTATCCGCTCTCACCCTCTCTTCCCGATTATCCCTCCGTTCATTAAGCAACTCATGTTCATTGTGCAACTCATGGAGGATGGATGTCAGGGCTTCCATTTGCCTTTCCATCCTTTCCATCCGACCAAACACGGAATCACTAACCGTTGTGTCACCCCCTTGTGCGCTATTCCCCCCGATCTCCATCGTCTTTCTCTTCCTGTTATATTCCTGCCCCTATTGTCGACTATAGCTTTTCGATCGTAGTCCCCACAGACGGCGCCAAAATATTGATGCAGAATTCTGGTCGCGGTGTTCGTGCTCGGAACCTCTGCTCGTTCAACCAGAACCTCTGCTCGTTCAACCTGATCTCGACTAGGATTCTTTCCTCGTTCACTCGTTCTTCCTTATTCCCTGCACTCACAGAACAAGTCAGGGTGCGCCGAGTGTTTTCCCGGCGTAAACCCTCCGACGCTCAAGTCAGATAAGAAGGTTTTTGGGAAAAGATTGGCCGTAAATCTCTAGGCCTTACGTTTTTATATCGGACCCTGGCTACTTGCTTTTTTAGCCTCTTAGAGTCCTCAAGAATCCAACCCCTTTACCTTTGCCGACCGCCCTTTTTATGGGCCTTCCGAGGATCCTGCCTCCCTGCAGTAACAGGAGGTTGCGTACTGTCCATTTACTGCTGTGACAGGCGGTTGTGTATATCTTCATCGCTGTGGTGACAGGTGGTTGCGTAGATCCCCACCACTGCGGTGGTAGGTGGTTGCGTATATCTCCATTACTGTGGTGGTAGGTGGTTACGTACCTTGCGTGGCCTTAAGTTTCGGGTTGGTGAGAACGTCACTTCAGCTGGCATTGACCGGGTCTCTTCGGTCTAAGCCTCAGCGGTAACGAGCACAGTGCCTTCCTCGGCTGGTTAGCCCAGCGGACAGTGGGCCCGAGCGGTGACAGAGGGTTTCTGCTCCTGCTCCCCTGCTGCGAGGTTCTGCTCTCCTCTGCTGATCCGCATCGAAACATAGACTACGACCAGGTTCCTACCAGTCATGCTTAATCTCGTCGAAATATCCTCAAACAATACAAATTCAAAAGACCAACAAACTTAAAGGCTAAAGAAATTCTTCCTTCTTTTATTCAACTTAGCAAGTAAATAAATCTCTAATGCCAAAGATAACCACACTTCTGAACAAGTCACTTAATCTGTAAAAAGTAATGACGAGGGGTGAGCCGTCAACTCAATAAGTAAAACCATTCCTAATTCACTAGGCCTATCGATGCCAAAAAATATGGCAAGCATTCGTTTTTTATTATTTAAAACATATATCATAATTCATAAATTTCATAAATGACATATCTCGATAAAACAACATGAATTCATAATAATTCAGAATTTCAAAAGCATAGTCACTTTCGAAAGCAAATCATATAACACATTCATAGGAAACAAAAAGTTAGCTCATGTCACATATAAAGATTAATATTGAAATGACAGAAGAATATATTATTCTTTCTTATATTTTAAATTACAAGAATATGACTCATATATATACAACTTTGATAAGCCATTACAAGATAAATTTGTGGCTTATTAAAAGAATGCTTTCCTAATATATATAATAACAGTTGGCTAGAGATATTCTAGTCGTTAGTAAATAATACTCAATTAATCATGATGACTCAATCTTGATAGTGGGATTCCTCTAGTCATGACTGAGTATATTGCTAAATTTGTTTCAATGGTTTTAATGTTGGATTCTGGTGATTCTTTGTTGCTATGCATGGAGCCCGTAGTTATCTTGCTTGCCAACTTTGTCTCATTGTGATGAGTTATCTTATCAACATAGTGTCACCTATAGTCTCGGTGACCCGGCCAAAATCAGAATATCATGTGCACACTCATAACAGAAATCCAGTACTAGTACAGAACATAAATATATCTATATCGGATAATACGATCAGAATTAGAATCTGAATGACTACGGGCAATGAGACAAAATATTTAAATTCATTTTTCATTTGTAGCAAATTGCACGTGGCACTTTGCAATATACGTGGCACTTCGTGGCATTTTAACCCTCGAGAGGTGGCCCCCATACAGTCTCAAGAGGTGGCCTCCGCATAATAATTCATAGAAAATCTTAATCAAATACGTGAATAAAACATTTATATTAGATTCATAAAAGATCATAACAAAGATTTAGGCTTGCAGAACAATTTCTATTCCAACATTTTATAGACAATTTCAAAGATATAATTATTTAGCAAGAATAAATTAGACATTTAAAAGCATTTATAATATTTGTTAAAACCATAAAAAATAATATAATTTTTCAGATTTGAAAACATTTACATAAATTAATTTGGTTACAAAGAACTAAGAAAAATATGTACTTGTAATAATATTAAAATATTAGAATTATTATACATATCTAGTACACTAGGAATAGAGTTACTTATCTCGATAAGGTAATAATTGAAACACACCTCTAAGCTTTTAACAACCTTAAATATCTCCAACACCTTAAAAAAATACAAGACATAATTAATAACAACTTATTCTGAGAACTGATTTTCTAATTTATGCCAGTACAAGTTTGATTCTCTAGATTTTAACTCTTAATCTAATAATCAAAACGATACGATATCATGCAGATCTGTTCTAGAAATCCATAGGTATCTCTTATAAAATTTTCAGGAGGATCCGATACCAAAAACATTTTCAAAACTATTTGTTTCTTGATAGTCTCAAAACTGTCTCACATTGCCTTAACAGAACAGTATTGATTCCGAGATTGTTATGAAATTATGTACTAATCAGAAAATTATGAAATTAAAACTGGAAATATTAGACAGATATATTAACTTCTGTTTAACAATTCATAATTTTTTGAGTTCATTTTATGGTATAAATAATTTTGTGAATTTGGTCATTCTGCTGGAATAGCAGTTTTCCAGTGCAACAGTGTCAGATTCAAAAATCTATATAAAATCGAAATAAAGTCAAATCTTATGAAACAAAATTTATTCAATAAGCCCTAGATGTCTAGTTTATAAAATGATAAGATTGTTCTCAAAAATCATTTTCGATGGCCATGATTTAATACAAAATATACATGTTGTCCAGAGAATTCTATAACATGTTTCATACAACTAGATTTTTAAGTTAAGCATGTATTCAAAACAATAAAAACATAAGCAAATAAAGACTCACCAAATCAAGAAACTTCCAAATTAATTAAGATCTCTAACTCTATTGAAGATTTGGAGAAGGTTGCTATGAGAGATCTAGAATTTAGATTCTTGGAATTGAGAGAGAATGAAGATGAACAATTGAAAAAAGTTGAATAATTATGCTTCCTTCTCTAAGTCCACGTTTTCAAGATTCAAAAAACTTAAAGCAAGCAATAATAAATGTAATTATACATATAAAGTAAACTTTAACAAAAAAAAATTTATTAAAGAAAGAATAATAAATATAAAGCAAATTTTTAATAAGTATAATTAAAGCAAACTTTAATAAGTGTAATAATAAATTAAAATAAACTTTTATTAAAGAAAATTTAATAAAACAATAATAAGTATAAAGTAAATCTTTAATAAGTGTAATCATATATATAAAGCAAACTTTAATAAATTTAAAGTAAACTTGAATAAAGAAACTTTAGGAAAGTAATAATAAATATGTAAAAAGCTTAAATAAATGTAATTATGAATGTTTGCATCTTTAAATAAATATAGGCTTTTATGAAAAATATAAATAATAAATGCATAACAAATGCAAGTAATAATGTAGGTACACATGTCTTGTGTAATTAATAAATGTAATACTAGAAAATTCTAAATAATTCTAGTAACTTAGAAAAGCCTAGAATCATTCTCTAAAATTCTTGAATAAACCAATCAAAAGAAAAAACAAATTCTTATTATCTATCTAAGAACTACCATGATAATTAATAAAGAGAAAAAAATATTAAAGGCGTTACAACTATATTTCCAACCTCTTGTGGAATAGTTTCATCCAAACTGTTGTGGTTTAATGTTAGATTCTTTAACTCTAAGTAGTTGCCAATCCCAGTTGAAATAGAATGTAAAATATGTGAAACAAATAAATAAAAAAAGAGGCGGTTAAAGGTTAAAATAAATAAAAGAATAAGCTGGAAAACAAGAGAGGGAAGCCACACATGTGAGTGAGTGAAGCTACCAAAAACAGACCCAAAAATCCGACCCGACCTGCAAACGTGACCCGGCCATATCATGTGATTCCGACCACTACTTCAGCTGTCATCTTTGCCGAAAATCGACTGGAACACCACCGTTTAAGGCTTGAGAAACCGCGGCCAAAACCCATCACCACTGCCGTTGATCCTATCGAAATTTGACCACACCACTACCTCAGTTTTGTTTCCCACAACTCCCTCTTCCATTTTCGACCATCCATAGTCACTGAGAGTCACAGTTTCTCGGCCGGTCAATTGTTGGAATTTCACGGCTGCCAAGCTAGATTCCAACGTCGTTGCCGCGCGTGGGAGCTCACTGACGGCACTATTAGACTCAGCATGATTGGAACTTTTAGACTTGAGCTTCCCGGCCAGCGTTGACTAAATTTTGGTGACCGTTGACTGGCAAGGGCATTTAGGTAATTTCACATTTTTAGGGCAATTTTGTAATTTCTGAGCATGTGGATATTTTTGTAATTCCTGGAATTGAGGATTGGGTGTAATTACAATTCCGAGGGTTATTCGGTGATTTATGATTTCAGAGTATTTTAACGATTTACGGATTCGAGGGTTTTTTGGTAATTCTATCGACACAGGAGTTGTAAATTATGGATAGATGTTCGTTTCGAGTTTATTGCATAAATTTAGTCCTAATTGCGATTTACGAAAAATAATTATGTCGTTTCCTTGATTTAGGAGGATCCGCGAGTGAGAACCGGTCCACGGACATGGATGATAACCGAGAGTGAACACTGTCACTGTGAGTGGAATATACAAAACTTATTTTCATAGTTAATTATGATTGTAAAGCATGTTTAAGAAATAAGTATTTTAAATGTTATGATTTAATGATTTCCTCGAAATGAATTTTATTCAAGCACTAGTATTTTATTAAAACGTTTGGTTAATAATTTTACGTATTGACTTTGAATAAGCATGATAGTATTTTAAAGATAAGAAAAGTAGATTCAAATGTGGTATGATTTAAAGTATGGTTAAAAGGTATGTGAATATTAGTATAATGATTGTTTTTGAAACATTAGACAATACCCTACCCCTCAAGATATAATGATACAAATGATATGAGATGAGAGCCCTTTGGAGCCCGTCTGAACACACATAGAGGCTTTTGGCTGTGTGTTTGGGTGCTTTTATCTTTTGGGGGCATATGCATGTGGTATGATGATTACAGGGATACAGATATGAGATACACACAGATATTGAGATACAAATGATACAGATGATACGGATGAGATCAGGGCTTTAGGGCCCGTCTGAGTACACAAAGAGGCTTTGAGCCGTGTGCTTGGCGTGCTTTTATCCCTTGGGGACTAGATTATGCATGAACATATATGATGAGATATGAGATGGCGTTTCCCTATCTATCCATGTAGTTCCGAGGCGTGACGATACCCATATAGTACGATATTGCCCGTCCGTTGAGGTTTGAATACGACGAGATTATTTTCATGGGTACTTGTATGATGATGATTTTTAGATTTGTGTATTCTATATGATATTGTGATATGATTTCCATAGTTATTTAGTATGATAGTATATATGCTTTTCATGGTTAGTAATCTGATTTAAATTTTAAATGATTTATTACTGGTTTCTCGCATATGGTTTAATGAAATCATGTTTGGAAATGATATGATGATTTCTTTTAAAATAAGAATTAATTTTCAAAAACTATTATCCACTCACTGATCTTATTGAGTTTTATATTCACCTCGTTTTAATTATATTTTCCCCCCACCAAGAGGTTGTAGGTACTAGATCGACCCAGCAACTGTAAATATAATTTGAATTTTGACCACGTGATGGTGTTAGAAGATATAGATGATTTTTGTTAGGACATCTTGGTTATCTCGTCATTTTAGGAATGTATAATTTTGTTATATTATTTTTTTTGGATTAAGAATAAACTGAGATATTAATATTAGTTATAATGCTATCTTTTGAGACTCTTGAGATATGTTGAGTAAAACTTAACCTTTTGGTTGAGGATGTTGATCATTGGAGTTTGTTGTGTATTAAATTATTTTGAGGAGTGTTATATTCATATTTTTAGATTGGGAGTGTTATCTTTATTAAGGAGATTCTACAAAATTTTTGGCAGAATCCTTACTAATAGAATTATTATCAATCCAGTTTGGAGGAGGTTAGATAAACTCCCCCTGGGGTTCGGGGCGGGTCGTTTCAGTTCGTATCAGAGTATGGTTTTAGATTCTGTAGACATTACTGTCTTAATAAGAATAAGTTTTATCTTCATTAAAGTTAGAATTTATATCTTGTAGGTACCATCATGCTTCGTCGTAGCAGTAGCCGTGGTCGTGGCCGTACTAGGCCAATAGCTGGGTTGACTTCTGGTGGTGTACCTGTTGGGGAAAGTGAACCCGTGAATGAGGGGGTAGTTGAATCCTCCACGCATGAAATTGCACAACAAGCACCGGAGAATATCCCAAATAGTGAGCAGTCATTTGATAGGCTGGTTCATATCATGACTACAGTTGTGCAAAATCAGACTCAAGCACGTGTCGGTAACGTAAACACTATTAAGCGAGTGATGAGTTTAGAGGCGAGGATCTTTAATGGTTCCAGAGAACCACCTAAGGTTGAGTCATGGTTTATTAAGTTAGAGCGTATTTTTGACGTGATGAAGTGTTCAGAGGATGATAGCTATCCTTCGCCACTTTCCTGCTCGAGGATAGAGCTTACCATTGGTGGTAGACAATGGAGAGACGATATCAGGGCAATGCTGCGATTACTTAGGCCATTTTCCGTAAGGAATTCTACGATCATTATTTTCCAGTTGTGTATCAGGATATTAAACGAAGTGAATTCCTTCGATTGGTTCAAGGATCTCTGACAGTTGAGGAGAATGAGAAGAAATTTTTAGACCTCTCTAGATTTGCTACATCTGTAGTCAATGATAAAAGAAAGAGATACAAACGGTTTGAGGAGGGACTCCGATTTGAGATTCGTACCACCGTGACTGCATAACGATACATTGAGTTTGGAGAGGTAGTTGAGGCAGCCAGAAGAGTAGAGCACAGTATTTCAGAAGGACATAGAGTTCATGCACTGAAGCAGAAGCGTAGCTAGAGCTGGGCAGAGGGTGGCTCTAGTAGTAGGCTGCCCAGGAGAGGGGGCATTCCTACTAGTTATTCTGATAGTACGCAAAAGAGTCAGGGTACAAGCTTTAGGGGAGACGCAAGACCGACTGTCAGTCATAGCTTAGTACAACCATCAATGGGGAATAATACCACGAATCAGGGATAATACGACCGCAGTGGTGGGGGATATCGTGATGATCGTTCTAGGAGTGTCTAGTAAACTTTTTACCCTTCATGTGGTAGGAATCATCAGGGCCAGTGTCGTGTTGGAGACAAAGTTTGTTATTTGTGTGGTCAGCCTGGACACATCAGAAGATTCTGCTCTACTTTATCTCAGGGTGATAGTTCTGCTGGAGGGATAGCCTCACGGTATCGGCCTTACTCTAGCCAGACTCAAGATTAGAGAGGAGTGCAGACATAAGGTTCTATATCTACCTTTAATAGTCAAACGAATGCTCCAGGTCAGATAGGTCAGCCTGGTCGACCTCATACTCAGGCTCGAGTTTTTGCTCTGACGCAACAGGAGGCACATGCTGCATCAGAAGTTTACAACAATAGCTATCAAGCACCATATCAGGCTTTGTATGGTAGAAAATGCAGGACTCCAATATGTTGGGATGCGGTTTGTGAGCGGAGGTTATTCGGTTCAGAATTAGTTCTAGATACTAATGAGAAGATACAAATGATCCAAGATAGATTAAAGGTGGCCCAAGATAGACAGAAGAGCTATGCAGACAAGCATAGGCGGGAACTTGAATGAAGTTGGTGAGAGAGTTTTCATACGAATATCTTCTTGGAAATGGGTGCTTCGATTTGGGAAACGTGGGAAGCTAAGCCCATGTTACATTAGGCCATATGAGATCATCGCGTGCATCGGTCCGTTAGCTTATTGATTAGCTCTACCACCCGAGTTAGCTAGAATCCCCGATGTGTTTCATGTCTCAATGCTCCGAAAGTACATATATGACCCGAGTCATGTGTTATCGAAGCAACTAATTCAATTGAAGGAAGATTTGACTTACGAAGAGGAACCAATGGAGATACTGGAAGAGAAACACCAAGTTCTGTGTTCTAAGACCATTCGTCTAGTAAAGGTACGGTGGAGGAATCATACAAAGGAAAAGGCTACTTAGGAACGCGAGGACTTAATGCGAGCTCAGTGTCCTCATCTTTTCTTATTAAGTACGTAAATTTTGAGGACGAAATTTTGATAAGTGGGGAGGATTGTAACATATGTGAAAATAAATAAATAAAAAAGAGGCGGTTAAAGGTTAAAATAAATAAAAGAATAAGCTGGAAAACATGAGAGGGAAGCCATACGTGTGAGTGAGAGAAGCTACCAAAAATAGGCCTCAAAATCTGACCCAACCCGCGAACATGACCTAGCCATATCTCGCGATTCCGGCCACCACTCCGGCCAAGCAAGGTTTCAATCGAAAGCCCGTGAGACGCTGGTCATACTTCAGCTGTCATCTTCACCGCAAATTGACCGGAACACTGCCGTTTAAGGTCCAAAACCCATCACCGCCGTTGATCCTACCAAAATTTGGCCACACCACCACCTCAATTTTGTTCCCCATGACTCCCTCTTCCATTTTCGACCATCCATAGCCACCGGGAGTCATTACTTGGCCACGGGTCAATTGTTGGAGTTTCACGGCTGCCAAGTTAGATTTCGGCATTGTTGCCATGCGTGGGAGCTCATCGCCGAGACTATTAGACTCAACGTGATTGGAACTTTTAGACTTGAGCTTCCCGGCCAACGTTGACTAAATTTCGGTGGCCGTTGACTGGCAAGGGCATTTCGGTAATTTCACATGTTGAGGGCAATGTTTGTAATTTCTGAGCCTATGAATATTTTCGTAATTCCTGGAATTAAGGATTGGGTGTAATTATAATTTCGAGGGTAATTAGGTGATTTACGATTATAGAGTATTTTAACGATTTACGAATTCGAGGGTATTTGTAAATTATGGATAGATGTTCGTTTCGAGTTTATTGCATATCTTTAGTCATGATTCCGATTTACGAAAAATAATTATGTCGTTTCCTTGATTTATGAGGACCCGCTGTGAGAACCGATCCGCGGAAGTGGACGATAACCGAGCGTGAACATCGTCACTGTGAGTGGAATACACAAAACAAATTTTCATAGTAAAGCATGTTAGCGAAATAAGTATTTTAAATGTTATGATTTAATGATTTCTTAGAAATGGATTTCATTCACGCATTAGTATTTTATTAAAATATTTGGTTGATGATTTTGTGTATCGACTTTGAATAAGTATGATAGTATTTTAAAGATAAGAAAAGTATATTTAAATGTGGTATGATTTAAAGTATGGTTAAAAGGTATGTGAATATGAGTATAATGGTTGTTTTTGAAATCATTAGACGGTACCCTTCCCCTCCATATACAGTGATACAAATGATATGAGATGAGAGGCCTTTGGGGCTCGTCTAAACCCACATAGAGGTTTTGGGCCGTGTATTTGGGCGCTTTTGCCTTTTGGGGGCATATGCATACGATATGATGATTACAAAGATACAAATATGAGATATACATAAATATTGAGATACAGATGATACAGATGAGATACAAGCCTTTAGGGCCTGTCTGGGTACACACAGAGGCTTTGAGCCGTGTGCTTGGGCGCTTTTGTCCCTTGGGGACTGGATTATACATGCACAAATATGATGAGATATGAGATGATATTTCCCTGTCTATCCGTGTAGCTCCGGGGCGTGATGGTACACAGATAGTACGTTATTGCCCGTCCGTTGAGGTCCGGATACAACAAGATTATTTCCCTGGGTACTTGTTTGATGATGATTTTTAGATTTGTGTATTATATATGATATTATGATATGATTTCCATAGTTATTTAGTACGATATTATATATGTTTTTCATGGTTAATAATCTAATTTAAATGTTAAATGATTTATTACTAGTTTCTAGTATATGGTTTGATGAAATCGTGTTTGGAAATAATATGATTATTTATTTTAAAGTAAGAATTAATTTTCAAAAACTATTATCCACTCACTGATCTCATTGAGTTTTATACTCACCCTGTTTTATTATATTTTCCCCCCACGAAGAGGTTGCAGGTACCAGATCGACCCAACGACTGTAAATATATTTTGAGTTTTGGCCACATGATGGTGTTAGAAGATATAGATGATTTTTGTTAGGACATCTTGGTTATCTCGTCATTTTGGGAATGTATAATTTTGTTATATTATTTTTTTGGATTAAGAATAAATTGAGATATTAATATTAGTTATAATACTATCTTTTGAGACTCTAGAGATATCTTGAGTAAAATTCAACATTTTGATTGAGAATGTTGATCATTGGAGTTTGTTGTATATTGAATTATTTTGAGGAGTGTTATATTTAAAAAGGAGACTACCGAATTTTTGGAGGAGGTTAGATAGACTCCTCCTGGGGTTCGGGGCGGGTCGTTTCATAGAACCACTAAGTTTATTTTTAGAGAGGTCTAGAGACACCAGGTTAAAGAGTTTTCCAATTGCAAAAGGTATTTGCCCTGAAAGTACATTTGAGGAAAGATTGAGATATTTAAGTTGGGATAACTTGGTGAGCTCGTCTGGAATGATACCACGTATTTTGTTATCAGATAAGTCTAAATACACTAGAGCACTAAGATTACCGATTTGTAGCGGATTGGAGCTGTGGACTTGGTTAGATCTGAGATCCAAATACAACAAGCTAGTTAAATGACCTAGAATTGAAGGAATAGCTCCGATTAGCTTGTTAGCTATGATAGACAAATAAGACAGATTCTTTAGATTTCATATTTCTTATGGAATTGTGCCATTGAACTGGTTGAAACCAAGCGATAAAAACTTAAGGTCCACTAAACGAACCAGAGTTGAAGGAATAGGTCCACCTAATATGTTATTCGTCACAGACAGCGAGATTAAACTTTTTAGATTCCCGATTTCTTGAGGCAAAACACCACTGAGTTTGTTACTATCCAAAAAAAGATCCACCAAATTTCTTAAGCTCCCAATTTCTTTTGGAATAGTACCTGCAATGTGATCAATTAAAGGAAGAATGAATTTCAATTATTATTTTTAAATGAATATAACTTAAATACATAGCGAGGCTAGCTAGCTACCAAAATTAATTGGTAACTCACCATTGAGGGTGTTATTACTCAAATAAAGCCACTCTAGATTTCTTAAACTCCTAATTTCTTTTGGTATAGTACCTGCAATGTGATCGATTAAAGGAAGAATGAATTTCAATTATTATTTTTCAATGAATATAAATTAAATATATAGCTAGGCTAGCTAGCTACCAAACTTAATTGGTAACTCACCATTGAGGTTGTTATTACTCAAATCAAGCAACTTCAGATTTCCTAAACTCCCAATTTCTTTTGGTATAGTACCTGCAATGTGATCGATTAAAGGAAGAATGAATTTCAATTATTGATTTTCAATGAATATAAATTAAATATATAGCTAGGCCAGCTAGCTACGAAAATTAATTGGTAACTCACCAATGAGGTTGTTATAACTCAAAAAAAGCAACTGCAGATTTCTTAAACTCCCAATTTCTTTTGGTATAATACCTACAATGTGATCGATTAAAGGAAGAATGAATTTCAATTATTATTTTTCACTGAATATAAATTAAACATATAGCTAGCCTAGCTAGCTACCAAAATTAATTGGTAACCCACCATTGAGGTTGTTACTACTCGAATAAAGCGACTCTAGATTTCTTAAACTCCCAATTTCTTTCGGTATAGTACCTGCAATGTGATCGATTAAAGGAAGAATGAATTTCAATTATTATTTTTCACTGAATATAAATTAAACATATAGCTAGGCTAGCTAGCTACCAAAATTAATTGGTAACCCACCATTGAGGTTGTTACTAATCAAACGAAGCGACTCTAGATTTCTTAAACTCCCAATTTCTTTCGGTATAGTACCTGCAATGTGATCGATTAAAGGAATAATGAATTTCAATTATTATTTTTCAATGAATATAAATTAAATATATAGCTAGTCTAGCTAGCTACCAAAATTAATTGGTAACTCACCATTGAGGTTGTTAAAACTTAAATCAAGCGACTCCAGATTTCTTAAACTCCCAATTTCTTTTGGTATAATACCTGCAATGTGATCGATTAATGGAAGAATGAATTTCAATTATTATTTTTCAATGAATATAAATTAAATATATAGCTAGGCTAGCTAGCTACCAAAATTAATTGGTAACTCACCATTGAGGTTGTTACTACTCAAATCAAGCGACTCTAGATTTCTTAAACTCCCAATTTCTTTCGGTATAGTACCTGCAATGTGATCGATTAAAGGAAGAATGAATTTCAATTATAATTTTTAATGAATATAAATTAAATATATAGCTAGGCTAGCTAGCTGTCAAAATTAATTGGTAACTCACCGTTGAGGTTGTTAAAACTCAAATCAAGCGACTCTAGATTTCTTAAACTCCGAATTTCTTTTGGTATAGTACCTGCAATGTGATCGATTAAAGGAAGAATGAATTTCAGTTATTATTTTTCAATGAATATAAGTTAAATATCGAGCTAGGCTAGCTAGGTACCAAAATTAATTGGTAACTCACCACTGAGTTTGTTACTATCCAAAGAAAGAGCCTCCAGCTTTCTTAAGCTCCCAATTTCTTTTGGTATAGTACCTGCGGTGTGATCGATTAAAGGAAGAATGACTTTCAATTATAATTTTTCAATGAATATAAATTAAATATATAGCTAGGCTAGCTAGCTGCCAAAATTAATTGGTAACTCACCGTTGAGGTTGTTAAAACTCAAATCAAGCGACTCTAGATTTCTTAAACTCCGAATTTCTTTTGGTATAGTACCTGCAATGTGATCGATTAAAGGAAGAATGAATTTCAGTTATTATTTTTCAATGAATATAAGTTAAATATCGAGCTAGGCTAGCTAGCTACCAAAATTAATTGGTAACTCACCATTGAGGTTGATACTACTCAAATCAAGCATCTTCAGATTTATTAAGCTCGAAATTTCTTTTGGTATAGTACCTGCAATGTGATCGATTAAAGGAATAATGAATTTCAATTATTATTTTTCAATGAATATAAATTAAATATATAGCTAGTCTAGCTAGCTACCAAAATTAATTGGTAACTCACCATTGAGGTTGTTAATACTTAAATCAAGCGACTCTAGATTTCTTAAACTCCCAATTTCTTTTGGTATAGTACCTGCAATGTGGTCGATTAATGGAAGAATGAGTTTCAATTATTATTTTTCAATGAATATAAATTAAATATATAGCTAGGCTAGCTAGCTACCAAAATTAATTGGTAACTCACCATTGAGGTTGTTACTACTCAAATCAAGCACCTTCAGATTTATTACGCTCCCAATTTCTTTTGGTATAGTACCTGCAATGTGATCGATTAAAGGACGAATGAATTTCAATGATTATTTTTAATTGAATATAAATTAAATATATAGGTAGGCTAGCTAGCTACCAAAATTAATTGGTAACTCACCACTGAGTTTGTTACTACCCAAAGAAAGAGTCTCCAGCTTTCTTAAGCTCCCAATTTCTTTTGGTATAGTACCTGCAGTGTGATCGATTAAAGGACAAATGAATTTCAATGATTATTTTTCAATGAATATAAATCACCATAATTATTTGGTAACTCACCATTGAGGTTGTTACTATCCAAATAAAGCACCTTTAGATTTCTTAAGGTCCCAATTTCTTTTGGTATAGTACCTACAATGTGATTGATTAAAGGACAAATGAATTTCAATGACTTTTTTTCAATGGATATAAATTAAATAAACAGCTAGGCTAGCTAGCCACCATAATTATTTGGTAACTCACTCACCTGTAAGATTATTCTCATACAAATCGATGTACGTAAGGTTTGAAAGAGAACCAATTTGGGACGGAATGCTTCCCGATAGATTATTGCACGAAAGATCGAGATATTGCAGGTTTGGAAAGCAAGAAAAGTTGTGACGGCCAAGTTCCCCTTTGATCTTGCTTTCCGCTAAGCCTATGTGAGTGATCCTTCCTTCATAATCGCAAGTGATACCAACCCAATTGCAATGATCTGAAGTATTGTGAGGAATCCTGTCCTTCCACCAGCCGCTGTTGAGTAAAGCTTGTCTTTCTATTTCAGATGCTGCAACATGAATACTAATTTTGGTAGCAGATGCAACATGGACTATCAAAAGAGTAAGGGCAGCCCATATGAATACGATGACTGCTCTGCAAGTATTGGAGAAACCACACGCCATGTTTAAGATAGTTTCAACAAAGCTTGGTTCAAGCTAAAATGACTTTTGCAATTTGGTCATGAACAAACCTGCGGGTGACTAAACTCTACCCACTTAAATAATTTTGAGATGATGGACTATAGTCAACGAGTATTTTTATTTCGTATATACATAATTCATGTTTCATTAACGCGGTTTCGATATTACAGTGAAAGAAGAGAAGAAAGTAAAGCATCCAACAATGTTTTAAGTTTGGAATGAATAAATCAATCGTGATATGTCTTTAGACCGAGCCCAAATGATATTATCACTTTGTTTTTTGTTTTTTTTGGTCACATGCACGTTTTTCCTTCATTTGACAAGTGTAGAGACTTCTATAAAACAATTAAGGCTTTGGCGTAAGTTACGTTTAACGTAACTTACGCCAGACACAACAACAATGCTAGTGATGGGACTTGTCACTGTTGCTGTGCCTGGCATAAGTTACGTTTAACGTAACTTAGCCGGCTCCAACAATTAAATGTCTATTTAAACCGTTCGTAAATTGAATAATGAATCCCTTTTTCTGTTATGTAGAAAGTGGTTCTACTTTTTGACACAGCAGACACCATCTTTGAAATCATTTCAGCCAAGGTTGAAGGCAAATGACTCTGCTCTGGCCAAAAATTTTTAATTTAATTTAATTTTTATTTTATTTTATTGGTACTAGGTAACTTAAATCAATTTTTTAGCCCTTGTATTTTTTTTTTAGAATTCGAATTTCGGTGGCTATCCAATAAAATTTGCTTGAAACCTCTCGGCTAAGGTCATAAGGATAGATAAGAATAAAATTAAGTAGTAAATCACTTAACTTTTAGATTACAATGAAAAGGTTTTCCTATATAATATACATATTCGTGTTTTATGTGACTTCATGTCATGTACCCAATTTTTTTTTATATTTTTTATTTTTCCGAAACGCGGTTTTAAAAAGGTTGTAGAAAAAAAAAGGAAGAGAAGAAAATAAATTAAAGCATCAGACATAGTTTTGATTTTGAAATGAATAAATCAATCTTCAAGCCTTTAGAACGAATCCAAATTATATTCTCTTTACATTCGCAAAGCAAATATTTCTTTTTTCTTTTTTCTTTTTTCTTTTTTTTGGGGTGGCGCCTTCAGGATTTTGGAGTAAGTGCACCATGAATACTAATGATGGTAGCAAATGCAACATGGACTATCAAAAGAGTAAGGCTGCTCTGCAAGTATTGGAGAAACCACACGCCATGTTTAAGATGTATAGTTTCAACAAAGCTAGGTTCAAGCTAAAATGATTTTTGCAATTTGTTCACGAACAAACCTGCGGGTGACTAAACTCCGCCTACTTAAATAATTTTGAGATGATGGACTAATTCATGTATTTTTACGTACGTACATAATTCATGTTTTATTAACGCGGTTTCAATAAAATTAAAGTAAAAGAAGAGCAGACAGTAAAGCATCAGACAACGTTTTAAGTTTGAAATGAATAAATGAATCGTGATGTGTCTTTAGACCGAGTCCAGATGATATTATTACATTTTTTTTCTCTTGGGGTCACATGCACGTTTTTCCTTCATTTGACAAGTGTAGAGACTTCTATAACACAATCAAAGCTATTCACAAATTGAATAATGAATCTCTTTTCCTATTATTTCTTGAGAAAGCAGACACCATGTTTAACATTATTTCAACCAAGGTTGATGGTAAATGACTCTGCTCTGGCCAAGAATTTTTTGGGGTGGTGCCCTCAGGATTTTAGAGGTTTAGATAACGGATTGGGACAATAACACACTGGCTTTAGCCACACAAATCTACTTAAAATTATAGCACTCGGCTACTTAGGGGGCTTTTGATATTGTTTATCAATGGTGTTTTGTAACCTTGTTTTAGACAAGAAAAATGATGTTTATGATAGTAATATTTTTAAAATTTAAATGCACGTCTTTTTTTTTAATCAAAATTAGATATAAAAATGAAAAGAGCGAAAACACATTTGGTTACATTTTCTCACCGACAAAGTCACACTTGGTTTTTCTAATTTACTGTTCAAGTTTGAAAATTACTCTACTACTTACGTTTCATTGAATAATCACCTTCACTTTATTGCAGTACTTTTCCAATGACTAAAACTTTAACTCTAACTCATGCACATGAAAAATTGAAGTCAAAGTTCGACAGAAATTTCTAAAAATGTTTTTTTTTTTAATACGGAAACATTGACCATTTGAAAAACAGCTTCAATGAAAGGTACCTTAATGCCGTGAAACACATTCAAGGATTAACAAACCACATGGATCAAGCAACCAAATTCATTCCGTGTTTTCAACGTTTTTGGATTGAAATTTCTTGAAAAAGCAAGTTTTGGTAATGGACAGGTTCTGTTTAAACAAATTGACGTTTAAACAAACCACATCCATCTGATCCTAAGATTTTGTTATTATAAGAAATACGAAAAGTCAAAGAAGAAATGCTGACATCATGAATCAAAATTAGATATTTTTTAAAATTTAAATGCACGTCTTATTTTTTTTAATCAAAATTGGATATAAAAATGAAAAGAGCGAAAACACGTTTGGTTACATTTTCTCACCGACAAAGTCGCACTTGGTTTTTCGAATTTACTAAATCTACAACAGAGCCCATTAGTTCTGCAACAAAATCATAAGTCCATGGACTAGATGCAAGATCATGGACTATGTAGAAGATGGTGCCAAAAAGTTCAAATCACCACAAGTCTGTGAGACCATGATTCAACCCCCAGATCTAAACGTGGAATGATTTAGAAGCTTGATTCAAAGAGATAGGGATATAAATCAGTTGTGCTATCATCCATAGAAGATAATATTATGGATTATCTGAATCTTAAGTAACATAAATGAAGAGTTTGGATTAGAATTATTTGTTATTAGTAGAACGCTATATATATAACGCCTCTCTTAGTACACAAAAGATGAGGCGTGACTATAACAACAAAAGTGGGAATCATTTTTTTATAGTGAAAGCTTTAAATTCCCACTTGTGGATGTGGGCTAAATGCTGAGATGTATGCCTAACTATCTTGTGCCCAGCTATCATATTAATTGCACGTAAATCTTCAAACCTTGTGCTGCAAAATCCAATCCATTATTAGGTTTTTTATCTCTTGATCTTTCTGCCAATTTGTGTTTCAATGAGTGTTTTTTAAGTTTTAAACTTATCAAACACTTTATTTATGTCTTCAACATACTTACACCATTCTAAAATAATTGTCTATTAGAGAAAAAAAAAGTATAGCTAGGCACAAGTCATTATAGTACTATTAAAATGCATTTAACAATATTATAATACTAGACTTTTGTCGACACTTGTCTAACAAATTATTTACGATTGATTTTCCCCTGCTCCTTTGATAATAGATTTTTGCTTTTGAATCTAGAGCATGCGTTCATTATTTTCCAACCTACTTTGAAAAATTATTTTCAGAAATTGAAAACAAAGTTTATTGAACAGTATTTATCACCAATCAGTTGAATGGCCCTGTACCTGCATGTGTGCATATATCTATCAAAATAATGAGTGTTTGTTACTTGCATTTTCCCCCCCTTTGGTATGGCTACATGCATCAAAGGGTTAGGTTCGAATATGGATACAAACTATTGTTTTAACCCTAGTCTTGGTAACTTAATGATTTACTTCAGATTGTGTTAAATATTCCTATGAAATTGAAACTCAGATGGGAGTAAGTCAAACTTGGGTATAAGATGAATACTATAATGATTACTAAGATTACTATAACGAGTAGCTGAATATTTGGATCAGCTGAACATCTCAGAGTTATGTTGTCAAGTTTTATTTGTTCAATACTTCCCATTATTGAAGTTGAAATGCTTCTCACACGTGTTTTCTATGTAGGGTTGAATATCTTGTCCTTGATGAAGTTGATAAAGTATTCGAGGTGGGCAACTTGTTAAAGCATTATCAATCCTGTGGTGAAAGCATGCTCTAATCCTTCGAGATTACGCTCATTGTTCAGTGCTGAGCTCCTGGAATTTTTTTTTGATGTTTTCTCATTTTTTGCCTAAACCTTATTGGTTTTACAATATCATTATCAGTAATAGAAATGCCCAAGTTTAGATGGTTCAAATTGACTAATGTGGACAAACTTCTGAGTGGTGATGTGAACAGTGTCATGAAGCTAATTTTAAAATAAAATACACATAATTAAATTGCAAGAAGCTTGAATACATAAAAGTAAGGGTTGTTAGTAAAACTTGAAATGTAAAATGACGATTTTTTCCTTTATAAATATATATTTTCTAACACTCAACACACCCCCCAATTAGTTTATTGCTAGTCCCTAGCAAATAAAGCGAAAACAAAATTCAAATCCAAAATTTTTTTTTTTAGAAACACTTGTGTTTATTCAATCAGATTAATGATAGCAATCAAATAAAAGTATAAGCATTATCTCCAGTCTAAAGAAATACCACACCCACATCAACCATCCACATTAATCAGCTTAGTAGACTTTGTCACAGTTACTTTCAAGAATGACATGTCAAACCCCAAAATCTCACTGGAAGTAATGACATTCTCACAAAGAAATTAAACCCAATAAAAATAGTCACTCCAATGAATGGTAATTGAGAGAAAATAATAAAGAAGTAATATCACACGCTCTCCCCAAGATGAAAGAAATATGTCATCAGCTTAGAAATAATACGATCTCAAGTCAAACAAAATACTAGTCAACCCAATTTATTTATTATTTATTATTTATTTATTTATGCACCACTACAACTTTTTAGCCCATATAACTAGCTTCTACATCAGATTATAGTTCCCTAAAATCAAGGACTTTTATTAGGACGTAACGCAGGCTAGGGACATGGCTAACAAAGGAGGGGAAATAAGGAAAACAAAGTGTATGTTTGAAAAAAAATGCAGAAATTTTTTTTTGGGGAAGTTGCAAGATGGATTTCACCTATTATTGCTATTATTAGTATTTTTTCTTTTTTTTTGAAACAACAATTTTTTTTTTCATTTGTTTGGCACAACTTCACTGAACAAAATAATTATTTACATTTTTCTCGAACATAAATAGGTGATGGAACTTATAAGATATCGGGTAATACTCCAAATCGGAGTGGGTCAAGATAATAAGTTTGACAAAGAAAATGTTTTTTTTTTCAAAGGCTCAAAAATGTTAACTATGGATATTTCACAAAAGGGATAACTAGAAATGCTCAAACGGATCAAAGATGGCCTTTCTATCGTCTTTTAGGGCTCTAAATAATCTTCTATATCTACTAGTTAGATGGGCCTCTAGATGTAGCAACACACATTTTTTTTTTAATTTTACAACTTTTTTTTAAGGGTTAACTCAAAAGAAATCTAGAGACCGTGTATAAAATAATAAACTGCTAAGCTGTATGAAGAATGGACAAAATGGTTACTCTCCAAGAAAAATAATAGGTTCAAAAACTCACTTGATACTTATTATAACATGTTCATTCCTTTAAGCAACTCATATTTGTCTCCGATATCAACATATAGAGTAGCAAACATGGCGTAACATCACTTAAGATCAAAGATAATACAAATACTAAAATTTGAAATTCATCATGTCATCCAATGTTAAAACAAATCATATTATTATTTTTTAAACAACATTCTACCCCCCAACCTATTCTAAACATGAAAGGAAAATATGCATGAATAAATGTGAAAATAATGCAGAAAAACTAATTAGAAAAGTTATACTTAAAACGATAGAAAAAGAGAATGGTTTTTTTTTAAATAAGAAAATACATTTCTTGAGGCACTACACTCTATATTCAGCCATCTTCGACTCAAAAATTTGAAAGTGTATATTTATAAAGGAGAAATTAAAAAGAAAAAGAAAAAATGATTGTAAAAAATTAATAAAGAAAAAGAAAATGTCTGAAATTTTTTTTGTTTTTATCTGTTTTTTTTCAAACGAAGAAGATGAGTTTCTAGAGTAACTACACTCCATATTCAGCCATCTTCAACACAAAAAGTTAGCCACGGTTAGTCTCTACAACAAAAAATTAGTAAAAACTTAACCAAGATTCCACAATTGTCGACTATTTCCTCCCCCAACCAAAACGAAACATTGTCCTCAATGTTTGAAAGGAAAAAAGAAGAGCTTAGAAGACATCACCTGGGTGGTGCAACATAGAAGAAAGTAGGGGTGGGCACCAACCCGCCCAACCCCCCCAACCCGTGAACCCGACCCAACCCGTATGAATTTTTACGGGTTGGGTTGGGTTGATAAAATTTACGGGTCGGGTTGGGTTATTAAATTTTCAACCCGCACTGTTTGCGGGTTGGGTTGGGTTGTAAATTTTTAACTCAACCCGACCCGTCAACCCGTATATATAAAAATATATTTAACAACTTTCTCAAAACCCTAAACTCAAATTCTCTTATTCAAAGAACGGCTGCCCATCTGCTCGCGCATAGAACACAACAACATCACAACTCACGACGTTTCTTGAAAAGTTGCTCAAACTTCGCATGCTTAGGTTCTTTCTTCTTTTTATTTTACTAATTTATTATTGTTTTGAAAAAGTTAATCAATTTTTTATTGTTAAAATGTCTAGCCCAATTGATTTCATGATTTGGTGCTTTATAATATTTTTTTATTGATAAAATTTGGTCAATTTTTGGTTGTTATGATGGTGTCAAGCTTAATCAACAATCGGATTAACATGTCTAGCCCATTTGATTTCATGATTTGGTGCTTTATAATATTTTTTATTGATAAAAGTTTGTCAATTTTTGGTTGTTATGATGGTGGCAAGCTTAATCAACAATCGGATTAACACAAATAAAATAATTATTATTATTACAATCTTAGAGAAAAGGATTTTTGACAAACATCTGCTGGGCATTGTTCTGCAGAAATATTTTCAGTATTAACTAATCATGCTCCCAAATTCACATATGTATTCTATCTCAGATGGATTTTTTTTAGAAAATTATTTTTTCGATTATTTGTTAATTATTAATAGAATAATGACAATATTCATGGCCTGGAATTTTTTCCTTGTAGATGGAAGCAAATTCATCCAATAATCCAGGAGTTAATATCTCTACACCTTCAACAACTCAAAGTACAACTGATAGTGTTTTGTATTAAATAAGATTTTAAATTTATGTACTTTTTTTCTTTAGTTATGTACTAATAATTTGATTGTTAAATTTTGAAATATTGGATTTGTTGTAAGGATTTTAGTATTTGTTTTTTTTTAATTAATTAATTTATTTTTTTAGACCATAAAAATGGGCTTTTCAAAAGCCCAACCCAATCAACCCAACCCGACCCAACCCGCAACTTTGCGGGTTGGGTCGGGTTGGGTTGAAAAATATAATGGGTTGGATTGGGTTGAGTTTTTTCAATCCGTTCTAGATGCGGGTTGGGTCGGGTTGATTATCAACCCGACCCAACCCGACCCGTGCCCACCCCTAGAAGAAAATATTTACAAGCGGAGAGTTAAATCTAATTTGTACTTTTTACTACGGCTGCTATTACTATCATTATTTGGACGCTCCAACACAAAGGTCTAGGGGTCTGGCTCCAGTTTATAAGCTTGCAACAGATCAAGTAGCTCATTAGTAGTGTGAACACAAATAAAAAGTTTTTTCATTGTGGAAAGAATGAAATAGTTTTTTATTGCATGGTTAAGAAATGCTATAAAGTCATCATAAAAGTTATTGACATTTAACAAATCGATGGGTTTCTGGCGAATGTGCAGATGGGCCCAAGATGCTAATGTGATAAATGCCTCTAGAGTTGCAAGATCTCCTGGTAGGAAAATAAACGCATCAACATGATTAAGCATTTTGATTATTCTTTCTTGCATACCTGAGAGGACTAACTCTTCTCTAGTCGGTGAGTCAGACAAACTGCCCAGAGGTTTTAGGTCTCTTGGAATGATGTCTAACACTTGGCTTCCTCTGATAAAAACAGCTTCTGAGACCAATTTTGATAACCCTCGGTTACCTCCTCCATACGTCAAGTAATTTTCTCTCTGCTATGCTTCGACCAAGATCTATGGCTACCTCAACGAACTCTTAATGTTTGTCATAGTTAAATCCAGAAAGCACACAAATATTCTTGAATTATCTATTGGGAGTAGCTGCCATTGGGATACTTCTCAAAAACAATTTGTCATTACTTGACAAAAAATCATATTTAAGAATCTTAGTGACAGTGGGTCACAGCTGTATATGAGGTAGCATGTCAATGTTAATTAACGCGTAAAGCACATGGCTCGCGAGTCAAAAAGGAAATAGTAAAAAGAAAAAAGAAACAATGATAAAATAAAATTATTAAAGACAATAATGCAAATGATATAACAACAGTGAAGTAAAATGATATTTACAGGTAGTTACGACTGTGGCTCACATCTTCCTTTAATTTTAAGTCCAGAAATGACTTGAACACCCTCTATGGGTCGAGGATAGGCTTCCCATCCAGTTTTCTTATAAACTGGCAAACAAGGTCGTTTATAGTTAGATTCCCGACACTATCGTGCATGCGCTTTCTGGAATAATGACCATAACTGGAGAATCGCTCATTGCACATGTCCACTGGGATTCATGTCAAGAGACAAAAGGATATCATAAAATGACTCCTTATTCAAGCCATCCGTAATGAATTGAATTTTATCTTCCCTGTTATCAGACACCATTCCTAAAGAACATTGTTTTTTATCGCAACTCATTCTGGCACACTTATGAAAAACAACAAAACTTCTTCGAGCTCTTCGTTTTCTTGCATAATTTCCTTTACCACAACCAGGCATGTATGCAATAAATTTTGGAGGTAACTTATCTGCCAATCGTACTTTAGACTCGATTAACCAATGGATGTCAACAGGTATGTTATTCCTCATAAGCACGCATGCGTTCGAAACAAGCTTTATAGATTGTGAGGAGGGTATTCTAAGGAAGTGAAGGAAATCGATTGTGAAGCTTTGCTAAAATCTCGTTTCTGTCCATACCTTCGCCTCAGAATATCAGTTATTGTGGGAAACTGAAGTAACCGACTTGATTGTCACGAAATATCGTTATCCGCCACTTCACCAGGGTAACAAACTAAAGCACACAAACAAAGAAAAATAAATTAAAACACATAAAGAAAATTACAATCGTCTTCTTATTGAATTTACCTCAAGCTCCAACTGGATATTGTAGACACTTCTCTCAATGTCTCTTGAGTTGGCTTTCTAAATCCTCAACATATGATACTAACTCTGGTGGTTGCATAGCCCAAATACGATGTGTCTTACAAAATCGAATCTGCCTTTTGAGACGAGATTTTACACGTTGAAGTAGTTTAAGAATGTCTAGGATGAACTATTTAGCTATGGCACTCATGATTAACAATGATAAGAGAAAACTTAATGGTTAAACAAACACACTTATGCAAAAATAATTTCAATTAGCAAAAGAATAATAAAAAAAGAAAAAATCAAATCACCGAAAAGAAAGAAAAACAAAACTCAATTCAAATTTGGTGGGTCACTCAAATTTATTTCGGTGTCCTCTTCATGTGGTTGGTACTCTAGATATGACTTTAATCTTTAACCATTAACTTTAAACGTGACATCGTTCTTTGGGTCCTTAATTTCAATTGCCCCATATAGAAAAACAGTATGAACAATAAAAGGGCCAGACTATCGAGAGCGTAACTTACCTGGGAATATGTGCAAGCGAGAATTGAATAAAAGAACTTTCTAACCTGGAGTGAAAGATTTTCTTATAATTTGCTTGTCATGGAAGACTTTCACTCGCTACTTGTAAATTTTGGCATTTTCGTATGCATCATTGTGAATTTCTTCAAGTTCTGCCAGTTGTAATATTCTTCCTGAGCTAGTTTGCTACATGTCAAAGTTGAATTTCTTGATAGCCCAATATGCACGATACTCGAGTTCTACAGGTAGGTGGCAAACTTTTCCATACACTAGCATGTAGGGTGACATCCCAATTGGGGTCTTGAAAGCCGTTCTATATGCCCATAATGCATCATCAAGTCGTAATGACCAATCTTTTCTATCTAGCCTCACCATCTTTTCTAATATGTGATTTATCTCTCGATTGGAGATCCCAAGTTGGCCACTGGTTTGTGGATGATATGGAGTCACCACTTTGTGAGTGATGTAATACTTTATCAAAAGAGCCTTGAATGATTTGTTACAAAAGTGGGCACCACCATCACTGATTATTGCTCGAGGGAATGCAAAGCGTGAAACAATATTACTTTTCAAAAATCCTATCACCACCTTGTGATCATTGGTTTTACATGGAATTGCCTCTACCCATTTTCATACGTATTCAACAGCAACCAATATGTATTGATGGCCAAAATAAAGAGGAAAGGGTCCCATGAAGTCGATACCCCATACGTAAAAAATCTCAACCACTAAAATTGGACTCAGTGGCATCATGTTCCTTCGTGTAAGGCTCTATATTCGTTGACATTTATCACATGAAGAACAAAAAGTGTAAGCATCTCGAAATATAGTTGGCTAATAGAAATCACATTGTAAAACTTTAGTTACTGTTTTCTTAGCGTTGAAATGGCCTCCACAAGCTTGTTCGTGACATAATGAAAGAATATTCTGAATTTTATTTTCTGAGACACATCGTCTAACAATTTGATCTGCACAATACTTGAACAAATACGGGTCATCCCAAAAGAAATTTTTTATTTCTGTAAAAAAATTGGCCTTGTCTTACTTGGTCCAATGTTTTGGAAGTTGACCTGTAATAAGATAATTAACGATATCAGCATACCACGGTAATACTTCTACACTCATCAATTGTTCATCTGAAAATGACTCATTCAATGGTAATAATTCCATAATTGTGTCAAAATGGAGACGAGAGAAATAGTATGCCACAACATTTTCTGTGCCTTTCTTATCTTAAATTCCAAGTTGAATTCCTGCAAAAGTAACACCCAACTAATTAGTCTAGCTTTTGCATCTTTCTTTGTGAGAAGATATTTAAGAGCAGCATGATCAGTGAACACAATTATTTTACATACAATGAGATAAGATCGAAATTTCTCTAATGCAAACACTACTGCTAGCATTTCTTTTTCAGTAGTTGAATAGTTTAATTGTGCATCATTCAATGTCATACTAGCATAGTAAATGACATGGGGAATTCAATCAACTCTTTGTTCTAATATTGCTCCTATTGCATAATCAGATGCATCACACATGAGCTCAAATGGTAAGCTCCAGTTTTGGGGCTAAATGATGGGTGATGATGTCAACAACTGCTTTAATTTTTCAAATGCCACAAGACATGAATCATCAAAGAAAAAATGTACATCCTTAGCAAGTAGATTGCATAAGGGTTTAGAAACCTTGCTAAAATCTTTAGTGAAACGTCTATAAAAACCAGCATGCCTAAGGAAAGATCTTACTTCCCTGACTGTTTTGGGTGGAGAAAGATTAGAAATGAGATCCATCTTGGCTTTGTCAACCTCAATACCTTTGCTCCAAATGATGTGATCGAGAACAATACCTTGTTTTACCATAAAATGACACTTCTCTCAATTTAAGATTAAATTCTTTTCGATACATCTCTACAGAACTAGTATTAGATGATATAAACATTGATCAAATGAATCATCAAAGACAGAAAAGTCATCTATAAAGACTTCAAGGAATCGTTCAACCATATCAGAAAAAATACTTAACATGCATCATTGAAATGTAGCAGGTGCATTACATAATCCAAATGACATCCTCTTATATGCAAAAGTGTCAAAAGGGCAAGTGAAAGTGGTTTTCTCTTGATCTTTTAGTGTTATGGGAATCTGATTATATCCTGAGTAGCCATCTAAAAAGTAATAAATTCATGGCCTGCTAATCTATCAAGCATTTGATCGATAAATAGTAAAGGAAAATGGTCTTTACATGTAATAGAATTCAACTTTCTATAATCAATGCATACACGCCATCCTGTAGTTATTCTAGTTGGTATTAATTCATTTTCAGCATTGGTAACTACTGTAACTCCTGACGTTTTGCGGATAACTTGTACATGACTAACCTATGAACTATAAGAAAATTGAGTAAATGATACATGCATCTAATAGTTTAAGGACTTCAGTTCTAAAAACTTATTTCATGTTAGGATTTAACCGACGTTGCATTTCCCTAGTAGGTTAGCATTTTCATCAAGGTGAATGTAATGCATGCAGTCTACTGGGTTTATACCTTTTATGTCTGTTATGGTCCATTATAATGCTCATTTAAACTCTTTTAAAACATCCAACAACTTATATTTTTGTTCGTCATTGAAGGATGATGAGATGATTACTGCTAGAGTATTTTCTTCTCCAAAAATACATATTCTAGAGTGTTGGGTAATAGTTTGAGCTTGAGTTTTTGTGGTGATTTTGATGATGGGATGAGTTTATTCTCTGATGGTGCTAGTTGTTCAACTCTTGACTTCCATTTATTAGTGTCCATGGATGGTGCTGAGTCAAGTAGGGCGTTGTCCTCATCAACTGATCTGTCAATATCAAAATCCAAACCAGAGTGAGTTAAACATGTTTGTAAAGGGTCATCACTAAGATTTGAAAGAAAAGTATTATCAATTATTTCTTCTATTGAATCCACATCAACAATTCCATCATCTGCATTGTGAGGTTGTTTGGAAATGTTGAAAATGTTGAACTCCACAGTCATGTTGCCGAAGGACAACTACATATTTCCAGTCATGTATTGAATGTGAGCATCCACATTTGCCAAGAAAGGTCGGCCTAGAATAATGGGGATATGCTTCATTGAATCCTGTATTGGTTGAGTATCAATTACAATGAAATCAACAGGAAAATAAAACTTGTCTACATGGATAAGCACGTCCTCCATAATACCACAAGGTATTTTCATGGACCGATCTGCAAGTTGGAACACCACTGGAGTTGGGTGTAATGCTCTCAGTCCAAGTTTCACAAATACTGAATAAGGCAACAGATTTACACTAGCTCCTAAATCCAACAAAGCATTCTCAATTGTGTGGTTCTCTATGCTACATGAGATAGTGGGGAGTCTGGGTCTTTGCATTTTAGAGCAATTTTATGTTGGAGTATAAAACTAATATTTTCTGTTAAGAAAACCTTCTTTTAAACATGAATATTTCTCTTTTTAGTACAAAGGTCTTTAAGAAACTTGGCATAAGATGAAACTTGTTTTATAGCATCAAGTAAAGGGATGTTAACACTGACCTGTTTGAAGATTTCAAGAATTTTACCTGTGGATTTTCCCTTCTTTCCTTTAGCTAGCCTATGAGGAAATGATGCTCTAGGAATGTATTCCCGTGGGTTGGTTTCTTCTTTCTTCTCTGATGGTGAGTTCTCAACATTCACAGGTACAATTTCATTTACTTTTTTCATTGGCATCTCCACTTTATTATCAACTTCTTTTCCTTTTCGCAAGGTCATGATGGCTTTGACCTCTCCATACTGTTGTGATGAACTGGTACTTACTTCATGCACTCCTTTAGGATTAGACACTGGTTGACTTGAAAACTTACCTTTCTCAACAGTCATTGCCAAGGTTTGAACTGAAGAAGCAAGTTGTCCCACCATCTTCTCGAGGCTTGAAACTTATTGGGCTTGTGAGTTGAAGTCTGTTATCAACTCATTTTGTAGTTCATCAATTGTGAGGTTCTGTTGCTCAATCGTGGAGTGAGTAACATTCTTGAAATTCTGGAATGCATCCTTCCATGGTCTGGGTTGAGAGTAGTTTTGGTTCTGATTGTATGGTTTAAATAGGGGCTGAGAGGCTTGAGGAATTTGAGGAATTGGTTGCATTGGTAGAGCTGGAGCTGCTGGTTCATTCTGTTGGAATCCTTGAGACCATAACAAATTAGGGTGGTCTCTCCATCCAAGGTTATATGTGTTGGAGTATATAGGTTGTAATTTGATTGTTTTCTCATTATACCTATAGAATTGGTTTGATCTGAGTATGATTCATGGTCATGTAGTTCTGTTGATTTAGTAGTCGATAGCGATGTTATTTGTCGAGAAAGACCTTCAACCATCTCTTTGACTTCTTTGATTCCCGAAGTTGACTCGCCAATGTGAACCTCATTCACTCCTTTAATTATTTTAGTATTCCTGAGTTATCGACTTCGTTGTTGGGAATTATCCGCTTGTCGCTGGAAGAATTCCCAAATCTCTGATGCACTTTTTGACATTAGCTCTCCTCAACTTGTTGCCATTAGTCATTCTTGAACATTCAGCAATAATCCCTCCAAAAACTATTGGCTTTGGTGCCATTTATTGTACCCATGATGTGGACACTTCAAGAGTAGCCCATTGAATCGCTCCCATGTTTCGAAAAACTGCTCGTCATCTCTCTAGGTAAATTCTGAAATTTCCATGCGAATAGCATTGGTTTTATGCACTAGGAAATATTTATTCAGAAATTTTGTTACCATTTGTTCCCATGATGTAATGCTATTAGCAAGTAATGTATTAAGCCATGAACGAGCTCTATCCTTTAAAGAAAATGAGAATAGACTAAATTTAACATCAGCATTTAAAGAATTCTCGTATTTAAAAGTTTGACAAACAACATGAAAATCATTCAAATGATTATATGGGTCCTCATTTTCTAGGCCATAGAATTTGGGGAGATAATTTAACACACTAGGTTTTAGTTCAAAACTCCTAGCAACTACATTTGGGTATCTTATGCATGATGTGCTCAAATTAGCTAAAGGACTAAAGTAGTCCTTAAATGGCCTCTCATGTGGTGCTTGTTATTGCAAATCCATTTTATTTTTAACGTGTTTGTGTGTGCGTATTGTTTTTTCTAATTCAAGGTCTATAAGCTCAAGATTAGGTAATAATAACCTTCGACCATGCATGCAATGAATACAAAAAAAAGAGAACAAAATTAATAAAAATAAACAAGAAGGAAAAATTACAGTACTAACGTTATCACGGTGTTACAATCTTTCTATAAAAACACACTTGAAAAAAACTTAAAATAAATTAATAAGATAAACAAAAAATTACAAAGAAAAATAAATTGAAAATTAAATTACAGAATTTTAAAGAAGAGAAAAAGAAAAGAAATTTTTACCTCTAAATGTAGATTCACTTTTTTTTCTTTTTTTAATAAAAAAATTACAAGAAATAATTAAAAGAAATTATTCACAAAAATTAATTCTACGAATTAAAATAATTTACCTCCCCGACAACGGCACTAAAAACTTGTTGTGCAAATTTTATTGAGCTTTCAAGTGTATGAATCTATTATAGAATAGATCAATGGTGACAAATGTCGATCCCACGAGGAGGTGGATTTTAATTGTGTGTAGAATTAATTTTTCTAAATTGGTGGTTGGATTTGTGGTGGAAGTGATTTAAATTATCCTAAAATTTGAATTAAAATTGCGAGAATAAATTAAAGAGAAAACTATTATCATTGAAGCGCTTGGATATCTGGATCCGCATCAACATGCACCATGGGCTAAATATTCCTTATTAGTGCCAATTAAATCATGAGGGGTGTTTCCACACATCTTGAACCACACTCTAATCAATATGGTGCTAAGGGTTTATTGTGCCAAATAATAATAATCTTATACTAGGGAGCCGGTGAAACTTGGGCGGTATCTAGACAAGATTATTACTATTTGTCAACGAAAAGTCAAAATATCCACAAAAATTAGAGGGGAAGAGAAAATAAATTTACCAAACAAAGCCCATGACACATGTTGAGATTTCACCTTCAACCCAAGCTTGAAAGAAAATTAGCTACTCATAATTGAACTAGGGGTAAAATGAAAGTTTATTAAAATACATTGAAAATATAAGATGGAGAAGGAATTACAGAAAATGGAGCCCAAAAATGGATTCAAAGATGCCAAATTAGGGGGGAGGCCCCCTTTTTATAGATACATTGAGTAAATCATGACCATCGGATTAAAAACAGTTTGGACGCTCAGGATTGTGCCACGTCATCAGTCAACAGTACGCGGTTTGACCACACGATTTGAACAGTGACGCAGTTTGGTTGAAAATAATCCCATCTATTGCATGTACCGTATGCGCAATTTTTGGTCTACTAATATGCTCCCACGTCACCATCAACAGTACATAAGAATTTTTTTATTGCAATTAAAATAAAATTTTTAAAAAATTAAAGGAGCTAAAAATTTTGTTTTTTTATATAGAGGGGCATTTTTGTCATTCAATAAAAAATTAGACGGAGCCGTTAGAAATAACGGAAAAATTAACGGAATTGGGGGCGTGGTGCAAAATGTTAATTTTTTTGGGTACACAGTGCAACAAGTCAAATTTGTTGGAGACGCGGTTCAAAATGTCAATTTATTTGGGGGTAGGTTACAAATTTTCCCATAATTAAATTACAAGAAGCTTGAATACATAAAAGTAAGAGTTGTTAGTAAGACTTGAAATGTAAAATGACGATTTTCTCTTTTATAAATATACATTTTCTAAAACTCAACAATTGTTACATGTTTCAACTTCTGTAATTCTGGAAAACAGTTTCCAGATCTGCAGCAACCGCATGTTATGATTTTTAATAATTTAACAATAACGAATAAAATTATGAAATTAAAAATCAAATCATAAAAGACATAGATATGTTGATAAATGATGGTTGTCGAAGCCAGCAAAAATAAATACCTACTCTAAATAAATTGCGTATAGTGATTGAGCAGGGTCGTGTCCATATTGATCGGTAATTATTTAAATCCTTTTAAAATATAAAATGCAAAATGGGGGGATTGTTGACAATAATAAAAATCAAATTAAAATAATAAGAATGCAAATTAAAATTGCAATTCAAATTGGGAAAAGCTCTGGTTGAAGGAATTAACTCAGCTTGATTCGACTACTGATCATTGATTCAAATATAAATCATTACTACTTATGAATAGACCGGTTATAGCTACTGAGACCCTCTAATAGTCAATCTCTCCTTAACTAGTCGATAACCAAGGTACGACCATTGGTTATTTCCCTAATTAATAAGTAATCCTAGATACGATCATAAAGTTTAATCAATTGACAGTCTAAAAAATCAGAGAGACCCAAATCCTAATCAACAAACACATACGATGGTTCATTTAAATTAGATTGTTTATTTCCATAACACAACGCACTACTATGCTATTTGTCACAAACATTAAAAATCTCCATATGATGAATCTTTTAATTGACAATAGATTAAGTTGATTATTAAATAGTGGCCAATTATCTAATTAACAAAAATAATCATGACAATAATTTAGAGAATAAAAAAATACCCAAAAAGCAATAAAATAATTAAAGCATAAGAAAGATCTCATAGCAATGATGAATCAAAGCTTTATTAACCTTCAACCAGAATAATAGGTTTAGTTATTCATAGAGAGAAGAGAAAAATTTAGACCTGGGGTTTCTTTTTCTTCCCTCCTCAAAAATCTCTCCCCTTTGTTTTTCACGTCCCCTCTCTTATAGAGTTTTACCAAAAATAAAACACTAATATCTAAAATATTATCTAAATAGTAAATTCAAAATTACAAAAATAATAAAAAAGATAAAACACGTTAAAATAAAAACTGCAGGTCCTTAGTTGACAGCTCGAGCCCACGCCTTATCAACAAAGTTCTTCTGAAGCTTATAATTTCTCCAGGAAAACAATCATCCTCAAACATCATCTTGTAGCTCAATTTTAGCACCAATCAATAGAATTGCACCTACAAAAATAAAACACAAGTAAATCACTATTATAAGTGCAAAACATCAATATTAAAGGAAGTAAACAATGCAAAACTAGTGCAGAAATTGCACTCTAACAATAAAAAAATCGGCATAACTTTTAAAAATGTGTACCCTTACGGGAATTTTTCCAGAAATGAGAACTGTTGTTGAAAATCGGAATTTTCCAGCACCAGTAACCCAAATTCGAAAAATCATAACAATTTGTATACTCAGAGGATTTCAACACAAAACCTATCAATGGAAAGCTTAGGATGTCTAGTTCCATGATATGTAAACGTATTCATGTGATTCTAAATAAAGAAAATGATTTGAAGCAAATAACGCAGACTATTCATATCATCACAGCATTACAAACACACATATATTACCCAAATCATACTACAAGTAAATAAAGACAGACAATTAATAAAAATAAAATCATATAAATCAAAGAAATACTTAATACCTTACCGCAAACACCAAGCAAAGAAGTTATAAACTTTCTTTTCCTTCTCCAAAGACTTATGTTTCTTTTTTTTTCTAGGGTTTATAACGGTACAAAAAATAAAAGACCGCTTCCTTTTAAAAAGATGGCTTCCTCTTAAAAAGATTGCTTCCTTTAAAATATTTTTGGTAATTAATAAATACTTTTAAAAAATAAAAACAAGAAAACGTGAGTTTTAAAAAAAATTATTTTTTAATAAAAGTTAATAACCCACGTAACTTATTTAAAACAAAATTGATAAGTTTTATTCACATACAAACACCCAATATTAACTATTCTAACCAATTTAATAAGGGTAAAAGAGGAAAGCAAGGAACGAGTATTACAATAATACCTTTTGACTCTATAAATCCCCAAAAAATAAATGTAATAATATATAAAATTTAAAATAATTTAGTATTTAAAAAATATTTTTATATTGTACACTATTTTAGACCCATTTTATTAGATTAAAATAATTTTTAATAATAAATAGAAACATAATGTTAAAATAAATAAATCAATTAAAATTAAAGTTATTTTGAATATAAAATAAAAATAGTTTTAACTTTGTTAATAGGTAGATATTCTGTTAATTGTAAAATATATTTAACCAGAAGATTTATTTAAAATCTTTAGAGTAGATAAAAATATATTATTAAAATAAATATAATAATTTAAAATTTTAATATTATTTTAAATGTCAAAAATAATTTAATATTATTAGCCTACAAAATAGATTATATTATTTATATTAAATGTGTATTAATTAAAAAATTTTAAAGTTATGTTTTAATTTCTATATTCAAAGAATATTATGATAAAAAAGAGATTTTGGTGTCTCTTTCTAAAAACTTACGAGTCATTGTGACTATTTTTTTTATCATGGTTAATTACAGGTATGTGCAATAACATGGGAAAATATGAACTATGACTGAGATAGATTCTGAATGAAATAGAATTTCTTTTGCGTGCAATATGCACTTAGACTTTACTTTTTTCCCCTTTTTTTCTTCCCGGTCTTTTTGTAATTTCATATTAAAATGACAAAGTGAGGATTTTTATTCTCGCAAAATTCTAAATTGAATAACTTAAAACATCCGCTAGCATGAACATGTGTCTAATTTTGATCAGGATTAATTCGCTCATGATTTAATATTGTAATGAGTAAAAATTTGAGTGGTAATTGATAGTTAATAAATCAAAAAATTAAAAACATTAAATACTACTCATAAACTATTATTAAAGAAGATACATTTTAAGAGTTCAAATCAAGAGAGAGTCTTATACATAATTATATATATTAACTGGAAAATTAATTTGTATGTATATGCATTAGATTCATGGGTTCAATGAGCAGTACAAGAAGGAAGGAAGAAAGAAAGAACAAAAGAAAGAAAACGTTCGTCATTGTCACACTCACAAGGCTTGAGAAGAAAATGGGAGGAAATGAATCTTAATATGCATGAGAGGTGCGCCACTTTACGACTTAGTCTGGAATGTCTCGTTGGTGTGCCGTTCACGGCAAGTATTGCTGTTGGCTGTTATGTTGGCAAGTCTTTTGACCTTTCACGTTTGCTTTTGACGTGTTGTTGAATCTTACAGGTTTATGCGTTTTCCATGCGCCATGCTTTGCTCTATGATTTTTATCTGCATCACACGTCAACTCCTTCTAACATTTGTGGTCATGTTTTCATAGTTGTCGGGCTATTTTGTTTTATTTTATTTTATTTTATTTTATAATTAATTAATAGAGATAATACAATTAATTCAAATAGATCTTATAAAAAATTATCAACCAATTAATTAATGAGATATCATTTGGGATGGAATTTTGGATAAAAAGTTTAGAATGCCTATTATTATTATTGATATGTCATAATATTATTTACTTAATTTATAAGCGATTGAAAAATATTCTTAAAATTTAATGTTATACAATGGTAGTTATTAAAGTAGTGATTAAATTTCATAAAATTAAAACCTCACTTTTTCCGGTATGGAAAATGACAACTACACCTCAAAGTTTGTAGAAATGATCAAAGGCCAACATTTATGGTTCCAATCAAATAACGAAAAATTCTTTTAACAGCAAGCAAATGGGATTCCTTGGGACATGATTGAAATCTTGCACACAAACATACACTAAACATGATATCGGGTCTACTTGCAGTCAAATAAAGTAAAGATCCGATCATACCTCGATACATTTTGATATCCACTTTTTTGCCCTTTTCATCTTTGTCAAGCTTGATGGTAGAGCTCATAGGAGTGCTTTTTGCCGTTCCATTTTCATAGCCAAACCTTTTGAGTAGATCTCCCACGTACTTGGCTTGGTTTATGAAAATGCCTTCCTCGTTTTGTTTGATTTGAAGTCCAAGGAAGTACTTCAACTCTCCCATCATACTCATCTCAAACTCTTGGCTCATACATGATGAAAATTCTTTACACAACAATTCATTAGTAGAACCAAAGATAATATCATCAACATAAATTTGAACAATAAGTATGTCTTGGTTTTTATGATTAACAAAGAGAGTTGTGTCCGCTTTTCCCATTAAAAAATCATTATCCAACAAGAAATTTTTAAGTCTATCATACCAAGCTCTAAGAGCTTGTTTTAAACCATACAAAGCTTTGGTTAACTTACACACATGATCAAGAAATTTTTCATTTTCAAAACCAGGGGGTTGTTTCACATAAACTTCCTCCATAATATATCCATTTAAGAAAGCACTTTTGACATCCATTTGATATAGAATAAAATCTTTATGACATGCATATGCTAACAACATCCTAATGGATTCTAGCCTTGCTACAGGTGCAAAAGTTTCATCAAAATCAATTCCTTCTTCTTGGTTGTAACCTTGAGCTACTAGTCTAGCTTTATTTCTTACAACCACACCGGATTCATCCATTTTATTTCTAAATACCCATTTAGTGCCTATAATGGATTGATGTTCCGAATAAGGAACTAACTCCTACACATTGTTTCTCTCAAATTGATTCAACTCCTCTTGCATTGCCATAATCTAAGATTCATCATTTTCAGCATCCGCAAAAGATTTTGGTTCAATTTGAGAAATAAATGCAGCATGCTCACATGTGTTCCTAAGAGATGATCTAGTAGTAATCCCTCGTGAGGGATCTCCTAAAATTACATCCTTAGGGTGAGAGGAAACATACCTCCACTCCTTGGGGAGTGTTTGAGAAGTATCTTCATTTTGCTCCACATTTGGTTCTTCATGATGTTCCTCTTGGATTCTATGTGGTGCGTCTTCTTGGTTGACATTTGATGCTTCTTCTTGTTGTTCTTCTTCTGCATTATCATCAACAATGGCTTTCTTCGTAGAGGAGGGGTTAGACTCATCAAAAGTAACATGCATAGATTCCTCCACAACTAAAGTTCTTTTGTTATACACTCTATAAGCTTTGCTTGAATTTGAATAACCAAGAAAAATATCAACATTAGATTTTGAATCAAATTTACCAAGATTATCTTTTGTGTTCAACACAAAGCATTTGCATCCAAAAACTTTGAAATAACCAATGTTGGGTTTTCTATCTTTCCAAAGCTCATATGGAGTTTTATTAAGATTAGGTCTAATCAACACCCGATTTAAAACATAACAAGCGGTGTTGACGGCTTCGGCCCAAAAATACTTAGGCAAAGAGTTTTCATTCAACATGATCCTAGCCATTTCTTGAATAGACCTATTCTTTCTTTCTACTACTCAATTTTGTTGTGGAGTCCTAGGTGATGAAAATTGATGCTCAATGCCAAGGTTATTACAAAAAATTTCAAATGCATGATTTTCAAATTCTCCACCATGATCACTTCTAATGCAAGTAATAGAATAGCCTTTTTCATTTTGAACCTTTTTATGAAAAATTCGAAATGCATCAATGGCATCATCCTTATTAGCTAAGAACAATACCCATGTGTATCTAGAAAAATCATCCACAATTACAAATGCATAATATTTGCCACTTAAACTAGCATACCTAGAGGTCCAAACAAATCTATATGAAGTAATTGAAGCGGTTTTGACGTAGAGATATGATTCTTGTTTTTGAAGGAAGTCTTGATTTGTTTTCCAAATTGACATGCTTCACAAATTCTATCTTTTTGAAAATTGATTTTTGGAAGACCTTTAACTAAATCATTTTTCACAATTTTTGAAATCAAATCCATGCTCGCATGTCCTAATCTTCTATGCCATAGCCAACTATCATCATGTAATACGGAAAAACATTTATCAAGAGTAGATGCACATTCTATGTTAATGGTATAAACATTACCACATCTATTACCAACAAACAAGATTTTGCCATCACATGAGTTTTTGATGACACAATTAAATTTATCAAAAATAACTTTATAGCCTTTGTCACATAATTGACTAATGCTTATTAGGTTGTGTTTCAAGTTCTCAGCTAAACATACATTCTCAATTAAAGTTAAGGATACTTTACCAACATTTCCAATTCCAAGAATTTTTCCTTTTGAGTTGTCTCCAAAAGATACATCTCCACCATTTTCAATTTTGGTGAAACTTGAGAACCAAAAATAATTTCATGTCATGTGTCTTGAACAACCGCTGTCCAAGTACCACTTATTCTTCTTCTTCTTCAAGCCCCGCAGAGAACATCTCAAGTTTTAGGTACCCAAACCTTTTTGGGTCCTTGAGAGTTAGCAATGATTCCTTTCGGAACCCAAACACATTTCACACCATAATAAGCATTTCTCTTCATTGCACATCTATTTTTCATATGATCATCTTGATTACAATAATGACATGCAATTTTATTGTTAATAGATGTATTTCTCACAAAATAGCTCTTGTAGAATTTTTGTTTCAAATTTGGTTTATAACCAATGCCACTTTTGTCAAATACACATTTTTGTGAGTTAAGCAAATTATCCAACATCTTTTGCCCATTTGTAAATTTTAAGACAATCTCATTTAACTCATTGCTCTTTTTCTTGAGCATTTCATTTTTATTTTTCAACTCATCTATGTTTGATTCTAAGTGCTTATGTACGATGCTAGGCTTCTCATTTGATAATGCAATTTCATCATGCAAAGTCTTGTTTCCTACTTCTAGGCATACAATTTTTGCATTTAAAGATTCATTTTCATTCTTAAGCTTTGTCATTTCCTTTTTAAGACATGCATTCTTTTTACCAATCTTCATCAACTCATTATGCAAATATTTAAAGGCATCATACAATTCATCATAGGTAGGATCATTTACCTCATTGAGATCATCATCATCTCCTATTGCCATAAGTACTAGGTTTGAGACTTCTTGCGATCCTTCCTCATCACTTGAATCTTCCTCTCTATCATCCCAAGTTGCAACCATAGCTTTCTTCTTGTGTTTGTTGATAAGTGGACACTCCGATCTAATATGACCAGGCTTCTTGCATTCATAGCATGTGATTGCCTCCTTCTTCTCCCTATGGTTCTTGAAGTTTCAGAAATTTCTTCGCTCTCCGGTTTTCTTGAAGAATTTTCTGAACCTCCTTGCTAGCATGGCTAGCTCTTCATCATCCGGTTCACTCTCCCCATCACTCTCATGTTTTGAAGCTTTGAGAGCAATGTTTTTCTTCTTCTCCTCATGCCCTTTTTCTGCTGCCAAATCTTCTTCATATGAAATAAGAGAACCAATTAAATCATCAAGAGGTAAAGTATTTAAATCTTTTGTTTCCTCAATAGCAGTCATTTTTGGTCTCCATTCCTTAGATAGTGACCTAATAATTTTCTTGACTTTTTCACTATTTGAAAAAGTCTTCCCTAGAGCTCCTAGAGTGTTCACTATGTCTGTGAATCTAGTATACATAGAGTACACATTTTCATTTTTTTTCCATTTGAAACAATTCATATTGCCGAGTGTACCTACTTAGTTTAGATTCTTTCACTTGGTTTGTGCCTTCATAGACAACCTCAAGTTTGTGCCAAATCTCATTAGCACTTTCACAACTAGACACTCTATGGAACTCTTTCTTATCTAGTGCACAAAACAAGGCATTCATGGCTTTGGAGTTTAGAGAGGCTTTTCTCTTTTCGAGTTCATTCCAATCCCGTGACGGTTTTGGAATATCTTCTCCGACTTCATTTTTAGTCAAAGGCACGAAAGGACCATCATTAACAATTTCCCAAATCTCATAATCTAAGGCTTGCAAGTAAATTCTCATCCTAGTTTTCCAATAAGGGTAATCATTTCCATCAAAGAAAGGTGGTCTAGTGGTGGATTGTCCTTCCCTAAATGTGGAATCACTTTGAGTTGCCATTGATCTTTAGCTCTAGACGATTAAGTCTAAACAAGAGCATCAAGCTCTGATACCAAATGAAATACTATCTAGGCAACCCAAGAGGGGGGTGAATTGAGATTTTATAAATTGTTTAACTAAAAACGAATTATCATGTGAATCTAAAACGAAATTAGAACAATAATAAATAAATCGATCACAAATTAAAAAGATAAGAGAAGAGAGAATCAAACACAAGGATGTTTACGTGGTTCGACCAACCTCGCCTACACCCACGCCTCCAAGCTTTCCGGGCTTGAGGATTTCACTAAGCAAGCCTCCAAGGCTTCAATTGCTTACACTTGACTTCCAAGGTGTCAATAACCTTTACAGTGAGAGATTATCCCCAATCTCTTAACCCAAGTGTATCCCAACACTTACAATCACTCAAAAAGAAAGATTACAAACTGTTTTTCTCTCAAGCTATATATAAGATTACAAATTAATGCTCAAAGTGTGAATATATGAAGTAAGAGTATGTTTAAAGCTTTATGAAGATTGCAAACTCGAGTATAAGCTCAATGGTTGTGTTGTGATCAGTCTTCTTTGAATTTGAATGAGCTTCTTTATATGTAGAGCTGAAAAACTAGCCGTTACTGACTGTCTGCCCGAAAATAGTTCACCGTTAGCCGTTAACGGTTAACCGTTTGTGCTGGTCAAAGTTACCGTTGGGCCAGATTTCAAATAAACGGTTTGTCGTTTATGGTTACCCTTTCGCCGTTAACGTCCAGAGACCTGTAAAATAAATACCCGTTATCCGTTTTAACTAAACGGCTAAGGCTTTGCATGAAGTGACTCTCTGGATGTTATCGGTTAACCGTTTGTAATAAATGGTTCACCGTTAGTTTCCAGTAACCTGCAAAAATAACATCGGTTATCCGTTTTAAGTAAACGGCTAAGGACTTGTGTGAAGTCACTTCTCTGGACATTATCGGTTAACCGTTTATAGTAAACGGTTCACCGTTAGTTTCCAGTAGGCTTTCCATTTTTCCGTTTTTCACTAACGGAGCTTAGGCAAACTTTTGCTCTCTGGTCTTAATTGGTTAACCGTTTAGAAATAACCGGCTCACCGTTTTTTTCCAGAAACATATTTTAAACCAGATTTTGCAAAGAGTCTTTTTCCAATTAAAAATCCATCTTTTATAAGTATGAATGAAGTTGTTTTTATGACTTTGATTTGTTAAGAAATAACTCCAATATTTTTATCAAAAATCATTTAAAGTTTGTTATCATCAAAATCAATATTATTAACATATTCATGTTAACAAAATAACCACGTAAATGTCTCCGTGTCCTCATGTGAAATCAACCCACATTCTTACAAAATTGATTGACCATGATGATTAACTTCTACAAAAGGAGAAAATGGCATGTTATACTTGTTTGTAAGGTATGTGGTATCAAATATGACCACATCTTTAAAGTCTTTATAGGCTGCCCTACTCTTTGGATCTGCCCAAAATACATTTTTCAACCAGCCCTCCTCATCTAGGTCAAGACTGAAGAAAAACCCATCATTTTCTGTTTGCATTTTCTTAAAATATCTCTGAATTGCAACAGCATCCCCTTCTCCGAGCCTTAATCGCCGCACCTTGTCAATATGATTTCTAGCATCTTTTTCTAAGAATGAGACTTTTTCAAAGCCTCCAGCCTCGACAACAACAGACTTAAAACTTTGAGCCATTCTAATTCCAGCTTTGTCGTTTATCTCAAGCTGCTTTTTAACAAATATACTAATGGTACGGTTGCATCGATAATACCTACTCTTGCTCAGACTCACAGCATGATTATGTTCAAGGATCATATTTCCAATTACCCATTTTTCGGTAACAAAATCCAAACGTCCTCCAAGTTTAGCATTGCATCCTATTTTTTGGTTTGGTTGAAGCCGCAAAACATTAGTGTCTTTGGCTTTTGACTTGCCGTTTCGCCCACAAGTAAATGTCACATATCTCAAACTCCCATCATCCCCTTTTCTACAAGATCTCCGCATAACTGGAAACCCCTCTTGTAGGCCATAAGCCTTATAATATTCAAATATTTCATTAAGACTATCAAAAAACATCCCAACTGTTGGCTCAACAACTTTTTTCGGCACCAATTCCTCATTATTTACTTCCAAATCAACCCCCTGTAAAATCCTCCAATTCTTCAACTTCATCAATCTCCTCCACTTGCTCCAAATTATCCATTAATGGCTGCAAATTTAAACAATGTAGTATATTATTATTTATTTATTGCAAATTCATTAAACAATTCAAGATTTTGTAAAAGCATCGCAATTGGAAACTGAAATTATTAAATAACGGCAAGCCGCAAACATTAGCTAATAGAAGTCCGTAGGCATGATTCAAATTCAAACAATTCAAGCTTGTTGTAAAAGCATGCAATTGGAAATTGAAATTGTCAAATAACGGCAAGCCGCAAACTAGCTAATAGAAGTCCATAGGCATCCCTTTTGGTTACACAGCCACGAAGGAGATCAACTCAGAATTTGTCACATACAAGGTTCTTTTGAGCAAAGTTCAGTGACAGAAAACAAGGCATGTTATCGACTGTTCTTTTGAGCAAAATTTCATGACTTACCATAAACGAAATTGGAATAGAAATTTTTTATTGGTAATCGAAACTGAAATTATTATACTCAAATATCTTCGTAATCGAAAATGTGACAGAAATTCGAAAAGAAAATTTAATACAAACTTGACAACAAAAATGAGAGCTTAAATAGCTGCTGAAAAATCCGTACCTTAGCTTGTGCAAATGCCGAAACTTAGTCTTATGTCAGAAAGTATTAAGAGCTGCTGAAAAATCGAAGAGGAAGAGCTTAAACAACTGCTGAAAAATCGAAGAGGAAGAGCTTAAACAACTGCTGAAAAATCGAAGAGGAATAGCTTAAACAGCTGCTGAAAAATCGAAGAGGAAGAACTTAAACAACTGCTGAAAAATCGAAGAGGAAGAGCTTAACACTGGTGACTTAAAAATCGCAGAGGAAGAGCTTAACACTGGTGATTGAAAAATCGAAGAGAAAGTGCTGTTTTCGTTGTTGAAAAATCATCTTCGTTGCTGTTCGTTCCTCACTTGCAATGCCCTCCTATTTGTTTAGTTTGTTTTCTTTTTACAAGATGAAACGACGACACTTCATGCAACCAAAAAAAATGACCAAAACGAACCTGTTTTACTAATTCGGGATTTTCCCCGGAGTTTGACCCGGGGAATATAGCATTTTCGAACCAAAAAACATATAAGATTCACTACACGTCAAAAGCTAACATGAAAGGTCCAAAGAATTGCCAACAATGATTCTGATCTGTGGTCAGAGCCAACGGCAATAATTGCCATGAGCGGCACAGCACACCTCTCAAGAATATTAAATCATGAGGAAATTAATCCTGATCAAAATTATACACATGCTCACGCTAGCAGGTGCTTTAAGGTATTCAATCTAGAATTTTACGAAAATAAAGATCCTCACTTGTCTTTTTAATATGAAATTACAGAAAAGTTCCCATGTTATTGCATGTGTCCATAATTAACTATGATAAAAGAAACGTGTCACAATGACACGTAAGTTTTTACCATAATATCTTTTGATTATAAGAATTAGAAAATTAATTTTAAAATTTTTTAATTAATATAAATTTAATATAAATAACATAATATATTTGGTAGACTAATAATATTAAATTATTTTTAACATTTAAAACAATATTAAAATTTTAAATTATTATATTTATTTTAATAATATATTTTTATCCATTATAAAGATTTTAAATAAATCTTTGGGTTAAATATATTTTACAATTAATAGAATATCTACCTATTACTGAAGTTAAAACTATTTTTACATTATATTCAAAATAATTTTAATTTTAATTTATTTATTTATTTTAATATTATGTTTCTATTTATTATTAAAAATTACTTTAATATAATAAAATAGGTCTAATATATTGTAAAATATAAAAATATTTTTTAAATATAAAAATTATTTTAAAATTTATATATTATTACATTTATTGTAATGCCATATTTCTATTTGTTATAAAATTTTAAGGTCAATTTTTTTTTGAGTTTATAGAGTCAAACGGTATTGTAGTCAAAGGAAATCTTAGCGTCCCTTTTTTAAAACTTGAGGATTTTTGTGACAATTTTCACAATCCTTGAGGTGTAGTTGTCCTTTTTTCATATGGGAAAAATTGAGATTTTAATTTTATGAAATTTAATAACTACTTTAGTAACTATCAATTGTATAACATAAAATTTCAAGAATATTCTTTAATATGTTATAAAACAAGTAAATAATATTATGACATATCAATAATGATAGACATTACAAATATTTTATCCCAAATTCCATCCCAAATGGTGTGTCATTGATTGATTGGTTGATAATTTTTTTACAAAGTTCAAGTGAATTAATTATATTATTCTCATTAATCAATTAATAAACACCACATAATTTGAAATAAATAATTTAGGATGTATAGCACTACTCATGACATATATATATTTATTTTTAAAATTTTCAATATAAATGACAATTATATTAAATTCAACTACACATTATACCTTCAATGCTTGTTTGTTTAACCTAACTAAAAAAGAAAGTAAACAATCTTTAAAGTTTAAACTAGGGGATAAAACGTAAGATACTTAAGAAAACGAACTAAATTCGAAATTAAAACATCATAGGTCTGCTTAATGTCGAAAGCACGACGTCGTATCTGTAATTGAACCACCAATTTTACCCTTGCTACCGCTCAACTCTTGAGGCGCGCCATTTTGTTGCTCAAGGAGCTGCGCGCATTACTTTCAGTCTACTGGAATCCAACAATCTTAAGGTAATTTAATTTAATTGCCTGCAGTTTCAATTTTTCGCTATGATGGCTTTACAGTTCAGTTCTGCTTCCCTATTCCATGTCTAGTTTCATTGCTTCCATGCTTTTATGGCAAAAGTTTGTTCCTGTCAATTGGTACTTCGTTGTCATTGCAAAACATCATATCATTTTGTATTCGTTGTGTTTAATGTATTATAAATTTTAAATCATTCTGCAGTCTTCTTGTGAAGAATTGCCTCTTACAAGCTTTCAAATTTTGTTCCTGTCAAAAACTTTGTGAGAGTTTTTAGCAAAAGCTTGATTCGATTTGGACGTACGCCCATGTACATCATCCAAGCAATGATTTGATGACACATCAGTTTGTATATAAAACAATTTGTACTAGAGTTTTTATCTCTATTATTATTGTTTGATTTGAACTTATTGTATCATAATTCATAAATTGTTTATTGTCTCTCGGAAGTATTTAATAGCTTTTTCAGTAAAATTTTAACTGTGAAGGAAGTTGTTTTAGCATGCTGGGGTCCAATAATCTTTAAGAGGTTTTCATTTTATTTTCCTAATGGAAATGAGTTTGTATATTTACTATCGGGCACTTATTTATGTTTTCAATGTCGATGTTCTCTCTTCACTTCACCTGCTTTTCACTGCCATATTTTGATTATGTTTTTTCACCTTTTGGCCTCTGTCATTTGCATTCGTGGTGTTGTGGGTATTGGGATGCATTCGAACTATGTATATGTTGCTGGATCAAGCAGGGGGGGTGGTGGATTCTTTTTTGAGAAGCTTGGATGATATTTGGGAACTTTGATTTATTCAGGTTCTTGGAGTAACATGAGACACAGATTTTGCCTCCGTTCATGCAATTTACCACTTACATTTGTTGCTTCCTACTGTCACTTTTAAAATGCATAAACAAATAGAATCTCAACATTTCTTGTCCTTTAGTTCTAGACTACTTTCTTTCTGGAATGCTGTGACCATGATTAGAAACTTAAAAACCCAACTGCGGTTCACCTTCTACCACAGTCAGCCTTTTGTACCATCAAATGCTCAAACATACTTTAGGAACGAACAGTTCAGCAATGATTACATTAGCTCTCTCTGCAAGCAAAACCTGTACAATGAAGCTCTTGTCGCATTTGACTTCTTGCAAAACAATTCAAACTTCAGGATAAGACCAAGCACTTATGCTGGTTTAATCTCTGCATTCTCTTCTCTGAGATCTCTACAACTTGGAAGAAAAGTCCATGATCATATTTTATCGTCCAACTGTCAGCCAGATGTTGTTCTACATAACCATATTCTTAATATGTACGGCAAATGTGGTTCATTGGAGGATGCTAGAATGGTTTTTGATGAAATGCCGCAAAGGATATGGTCTCTTGGACTGCTATGATTGCTGGATGCTCTCAGAATGGCCAAGAACATAATGCGATTAAACTGTACATACAAATGCTACAGTCAGGAGTTATGCCAGATCAGTTTACATTTGGAAGCATAATAAAAGCTTGCTCTGGTCTAGGCAGTGTTGGCTTAGGAAGGCAACTTCATGCCCATGTCATAAAGTCAGAACATGGTTCTCATCTTATTGCACAGAATGCTCTAATCGCAATGTACACAAAGTTTGATCAAATTTTGGATGCATGGAATGTGTTTTCTGGTATCGCTAGAAAGGATATAACTTCATGGGGTGCAATGATTGCTGCATTTTCCAAACTTGGTTATGAGTTAGAAGCTTTGTGCCATTTTAATGAAATGCTCCATCATGGTGGTTACCAGCCAAATGAATTTATATTTGGCAGTGTTTTTAGTGCTTGTAGCAGTCTCCTACATTATGAATGTGGGAGGCAGATACATGGTATATGCATAAAATTTGGGTTGGGTAGAGAAACATATGCCGGATGTTCCCTTTGTGACATGTATGCCCGATGTGGTTTGTTAGATTTTGCAAGAATCGTATTTAATGAGATAGAAAGCCCTGATTTAGCATCATGGAATGCACTAATCGCTGGGGTTGCTAGTCATAGCAATGTCAACGAAGCCATGTCATTATTTTCAGAAATGAGGGACCGTGAGTTGATACCTGATGGGCTCACTTTTCGTTCCCTACTTTGTGCTTGCACCGGCCCTTTGATACTTTATCATGGTATGCAAGTTCACTCCTATATTATTAAGATGGGGTTTGATTCTAATGTTCCTGTCTGTAATGCTATTCTGACCATGTATGCTAAGTGCTCTGTTCTGTGCAATGCCTTATTGGTATTTAAAGAGTTGGGCAAGAATGCAGATTCAGTTTCTTGGAACTCAATTATTGCAGCTTGTCTGCAGCACAACCAGGCTGGAGAGTTATTCAGATTATTTAGCCGAATGCTTGCTTCTCAAATTAAGCCGGATGATATTACTTTCAACGATGCAATGGGGGCTTGTGCAAAAATGGCTTCTTTAGAAATGGGAACTCAACTTCATTGCTACATAACGCAAACTGGGCTTGCACTTGATGTTTTTGTCACGAACGGATTGATGGACATGTATATAAAATGCGGCTCCCTTGGAAGTGCTCAGGAGCTCTTTAACTTTATGGAGAATCCGGATGTTGTCTCGTGGAGTAGTTTAATTCTGGGATATGCTCAGTTTGGATGTGGAGAGGAAGCTCTTAAACTGTTCAGAAGGCTGAGAAATCTAGGAGTTCGGTCAAACCATGTGACGCTTGTTGGTGTCCTTACAGCCTGCACTCATGTTGGACTGGTAGAGGAAAGGTTGTAGTTGTATAGAATCATGGAAAATGAATATGGAATTATACCAACAAGAGAGCACTGTTCTTGTGTGGTTGACTTGCTTGCTCGTGCTGTATGCGTACATGAAGCTGATGATTTTATCAATCAAATGGCTTTTGACGCTGATATCGTAGTATGGAAGTCTCTTTTAGCTTCCTGTAAAACCCATGGGAATGTTGATGTTGGAAAACGAGCTGCGGAGAATATTTTGAGAATCGATCCTACAAATTCTGCTGCTCTTGTATTGCTTTGCAACATATATGCTTCTTCCGGAAAGTGGGAGGAAGTCACTAGATTAAGGAGCTCAATGAAAGAAAGGGGTGTGAGGAAAGTTCCTGGTCAGAGCTGGATTGAAATTCAGAGTAAGGTCAATGTGTTCTTTGCAGAAGATGGTATGCATCCAGAAAGGGACAAAATATATACAATCCTGGAAGAGCTCTGGTTGCAGATGCTGGATGAGGGTTATGTTTCAATCCAGATGTTGGCTTCAACTGAACAATTGCAGTGGTCGAACAAGCTTCCTCCTCACTATTCAACAAAATAGAATGTGGCTGGCCAACCCGGAGGTTCCATCTTAAACTAGTGTCCCTGGATTCTCGTTCAGAAGAACTTAAGGGTATGCTTTGGTGCGTCATCATGCCTTTAAACTTTTTTTAAATCTTTTCTATTGCATTTAAACTAAAGATTTGTTCGTGATATAATTATTGAAAAGTGACTACAGTGAAGGATTTTCTTATACTAATGGGCATGTTCTCTCATGATAGTTTGAATAACAATTTCCTGAGCTCTAACAATTTGCTATTTTATTTTAATAATGAATTTTTGGTCTGAAATATTAATTGATGATTGATTGTTTTTTTTCCCCTTTTGTTTAACTTTTTTGGCAGGGGAATATTCTTGTGTGATTGACAAGATTAATAGGCCCGCTCTTTCTGGTACTCTATCAAAGCATCATGGCTTACCCGCTCTTCCTGGTACTTTATCAAAGCCTGGTGGCTTAAGTTTCTTATTGTCTTGATAAGTTTAAGAATAATTTTATTCATTGCAGGGGAATTTTTGCTTTCCTTAAGACTCGAACATGGAATTTGGATTAGGGAGATAGAGCTCTAAACATGACAGGTTTATAGATGATTCTCAATTGCAATTGGTATATGTGTTCGACTACAATGCCGTGCTGGCAGTGGTTGACCTTGACCTGTAAGGCACACCAGTGATTTGCAGTAACTTTCCACAACTAGTGACGGTGAAACATATGCTGGTAACAAATTCGTAGCAGCCCATGCTTCATGCTTTAAGACATTAACATAGTTACGACTCATTGACGTGTTACAAAGTTCATGAGGATGCTGGCACAGCATGATAGCCGTTTTCTGGTTATATTATCAGGTAAGCGCTCAGCAGTCAAGAATGTAGACTGAGAGGCAGCATTTCATGACAGGCATGCACTCTTGAAGAGCACACTTGAGGAAATCTTCCAAGGTCCCATAAACCCAACTATGAATCATCCATCCTCTTCGTGTAGTGGCTTAGATCTTCTGTTCAATTATTGCTGCTGCAGCTTGCTTGTCACAAGTTTGCCACTGCCTACAGCTACTAAGGTAAAAGCATCTTCATGTGTTTGTGCATGTTTATTTTACTAGCTGTCTTCTAGTGATCTTTGTTGCTCTGGATCAGTGTGCTAAGACATATGTAAATTGCTTCGGGAAATGCACGTTCTTCCTCATCTACATAATTTTGCAGTTCCAAAAGCATAAATCCAATAGAAACAATAAATTAATAAATCATCCTCAAATAAGTAAATGATTCCAGATTTTTCTGGTCCTATGAGAATATAAGGGATTTATTTGTTCTGTGGTTGTATCACTAGTGTATGTAAAACTGTGGAAATTTCTGCTTCTTTTATGGATGGTGTTAGCCTTGCGGCTGGCTGGATGTCAAAACTATATTGAGCCAACGAGAACCCAAACAGTGTCTGGAACTGGAATTAAATAAATTATGGCGATTATATTTTTGTTATAAGAAGAACACAAAAGTGCTAGTTTCATTAGACTTGACACAAACAAACAAATAAAGCCGCCGACAAAAGGCTGTTTAAGAAAAATGACAGTGACTTGCAGCTTTACTCTTCATCATCTTTTGGTTTGGTTGTAATTGATTCTCTTCGTGGCCGATGCTTCTTACCCTTCAGTTTTGGCAAGGTCAAGATCCAGGATGGAACCTCGCAACCAGAGGCTTTCATTAAATTTATCGTCTTCTGTATAAAGTGTTATAGCTTCTCCACTCCTACCTGCCCTGCCAGTGCGAACTATATCGACAAAACTTCGCTTCAATTGACCAACAAAAGCGAATTCAAAAAATCTTAAAATAATGGAAATTACCATTTTGCTTTATGCACGTACAGAACAAGCATGATCAGATAAACAGCTATGTATAAAGAATTGATACAGAGCTGAGAACGTATTTGGCATGGGCGCAAAACAGATTGTTCAATGTTTAATCTAGAGCATCAAAATACTTAGGAAAAGGAAGGAAAAAAAGAAAAATAATAATTCATGCAACAAAAGTTTCAGAGACTGCTCATCAATAATCAACTATAAATCTAGGAACTAATAGAACATTGAAGCTGCAAAAATTGCAATGAATATCTTACTGACGGCAAAAGTGATAAAAATCCTTGAAGAAATTTTGTAAGCCCAGATCATCTCAAACTTCAGGATTGGATCATTAGACCACACTTAAAAGTAATAATTAATCACGCAGTTTACACCCTTGAAATCCATGCCTTGGGCAACGACATCAGTGGTTCCCAGCTCTGAAGTCATCAACAGCATTTTCTCGCTGTATTTAACAGCAATAAATCAGCATAAGTAACAGGAAAGTCATATGATATGCAAGTGATGTGTGATATAAAAAATCACGGTAATAGTGTATATGGAATTACAATATCACTACTCAGAAGTGTGTCCACATTAGTCAATTCGAGCCATCTAAACTTGGCCAATTCTATTACTGATAATGATATTGTAAAACCAATAAGGTTTAGGCAAAAATGAGAAAACTTCAAAAAAAATTCCAGGAGCTTCAGTTTTTCAATGTAAACTTTACAGGCTTAGATTTCAGGCCCAGATTTTTTTTCGCAGGTCATATAATCAAGTAAACACATTCAAATATGACCCCCATCATTTCCTCAACGTACATAAGATTTTCTCAACTAGAAAATTCATGCCACAGATAATGTGATTTAGTTCTTTTGACAGCCAAAATAAAAATACGTGAGTTTGGGAGAGATCAGAATGAATAGGGTTCCTTTGCTCGCTCTTTGCTTTGCACAAAAATGAGTACTGGTGGATTCAAGCTCTACTGCCAAGTATGATATTGGAACAAGAACAATCTATCAAGAATAGGGAAAAAGTACAGCGGTTGAAGATACTGAGACTACGAAACTAGAGAGATAGATTGGAATATTACTCAACAATTTTGCAGCGAAAAATTTCTGAAAAGATGGAAAAAGTACTGCCGTTGAAAACAGTGAGACAACCAAACCAGAGAATAAGCATGTTGAACTATATTTGGAACATTTCTGTAGGATTTTTATTCCTTGCAACAAATAACCAGACATAATCGTAGCTATCTGACATGTAGTGACTCATAATTAGCGCGCACACAGAGTTATGAATCCTGCCAGACAAACGATTTACATCTGTTATTATGTCTTATGGCAGGAAGTTACCACTGTTTACTAATGCACGTCATTTAATTTGAAAGAGCGCCAATGCATTCCTGCTAACTATAAACCGTTACAATATGATGTAAGATTTTATAAATGGCTTGAGCAGAAATTTTCAAATATCAAATCGGAAGTTCCTTAGACCACAATATGAAAAGTAAAGGAAACCCATAGTTAGCACGAACTGATGCAAGCAAATTCATTCATGAAAAATCCTAAACAAGAATAACAAATCTAACTCTCCTAATTCCAGATGAAATAGAGTTACCACGTTAGCTAAAAGCTAATTCTAGAAACACAACAAATATGCTTTCTGTCACACGCTTAATTGTATCATACCTCTGCACAGCTTTGACGTAGTGCAAGAAGTTTCCCTTCTTCACTTCCAGCAAAAACCAATTTCTGCTTGATTGATTCAGAAGCTGTTTTCCTGTTCAAATTGTAGAAGCATTATGGACACCATGTACACACCCTGCTATTTTAATAAAGTAAATCCTCATACTTACTTCCTGCCAGCTATAACTCTAACAGCACCATGCATTATTGATCTTGCAAGCTCCTCAACAAAATCAGGTAAAGTTGCACTGAGCAATGAGCGTACTCTCGAAGTATTAGAGCATGCTTTCACCACAGGATCGATAATGCTTTAACAAGTTGCCCACCTCGAATAGTTTATCAACTTCATCAAGGACAAGATATTCAACCCTACACAGAAAACAAATGTGAGAAGCATTTCAACTTCAACAATGGGAAGTATCGAACAAATAAAACTTGACAACATAACTCTGAGATGTTCAGCTGATACAAATATTCAGCTGCTCGCTATAGTAATCTTAGTAATCATTATAGTATTCATCTTATACCCAAACAAGTTCTATTTACTCCCATCTGAGTTTCAATTTCACAGGAATATTTAACACCATCTGAGGTAAATCAATAAGTTACAAAGAATAGGGTTAAAACAATAGTTTGTATCAATATTCGAATCTAACCCTTTGATGCATACAGCCATACCAAAGGGGGAAAAAATGCAAGTAACAAACAATCATTATTTTGATAGATATATGCACATTCAACTGATTGGTGATAAATACTGTTCGATAAAACTTTGTTATCAATTACTGAAAATTATTTTTCAAAGTAGGTTGGAAAATAATGAACGCACGCTCTAGATTCAAAACCAAAAATCTATTATCAAGGAGCAGGGGCAAATCAATCGTAAAATTGTTAGGCAAGTTCCAACAATAGTCTAGTACTATAGTATTTCTCAAATGCATTTTAATAGTACTATAATATATTGTGCCTAGCTATACTTTTTTTTCTCTAATAGATAATTATTTTAGAATGGCATGCACCTCAACAAAATGGTTTGCAGATGTATTAATGGGATATTTATGCAAATTGAAAGCTTCCACAATCATTTTGCATGGAAGCGTTGCAACAACATTTTACTTGGTGAATTGAAGTCCTTCAACTTGTATTGACTCAAGACTCCAATTGAAATATGGTCTGGAAACCAGTAGACTTATCCAATTAGAGAATATTTGGTTGTTTTGTATACGCATATACAAAACAAGAAAAACTAGAGCTTTGAAATGTGCATTCCTGAGATATCCATATGGGATCAAAGTATACAACCTTCGATGTACAGACTTGAAGAAACTTAGGTGTATCATAAGCGAAGATGTGGTCTTTCATGAATCAAGTATGGTTCAAAAGACATCTACATCTGATACAAAAACCAAAGAGGAAGAAAGCAAGTCAGAGAACACATGTAGAGGTGGAGCTAACAAAGCCTGAGCTTGATTTGATTGTCATCAGAAAACTTGGCACACCAAATGCTTCATTTAAGTGTCATTAAGCTGTCTCTTGGAAAATTTAAATACGTTGGCGTAAAAATCTTGTCAACTAATAAAATAAATTAATGGGGGCGATATACTAAATATAACATAGAATTTCATGTCATTCAACATTTGGCCAATGTCCACGAGTAGGGATTTAAAGCTTTCCCTATAAAAAATGAATACTACTTTTGTTGTTATAGTCACCTCATCTTTTGTGTACCAAGAGAGGCGTTTTATATATAGCGTTCTACTGATAACAAAGAATTCTAATCCAAGCTCTTTTATGTCATCTATATTACTTAAGATTCAGATAATCCATAATATTATCTTCTATGGATGATAGCACAACTGATTTATATCCCTATCTCTTTGAATCAAGCTTCTTAATGCTTCCTCGTTTAGAGCTGGGCTGAATAATCACGAACTTGTCGTGATTTGAACTTTTTCGCACCATCTTGTACGTAGTCCATGATCTTGCATCTAGTCCATGGACTTATGATTTTGTTGCAGAACTAACGGGCTCTGTTATAGATTTAGTGGTTCTGCTGCGAGGTTTATGGGCTTTATGGACTCCGCTGCAGGACTAATGATCCAACTGCAAGATTCACGACACTAGCATTTCTTCTTTGATTTTTCATAAATCTGCTGTTGGAATTATGATCTTCCCTCAAGATTCATGACATCGACATTTTTTCTTTGAATTTTCATGACCATGCTGCAGGATTCATGATGTCAGCATTTCTTCTTTGATTTTTCACATTTGTTATAATAACAAAATTTTATGATCAGATGGATGTGACATTGAGGCTACTGATGATGAGTGTCGAAGTTCTTCATAAAGGTGGCAATTGTCTATTAGAATGACAGAACAAATACATCTTAAAATTTCGGACAAATCTCAATTACATATTAGTAGCTTTTCAAAATGTATGAAATTTTCTGGATCGTTTGTTGGGTGAGCTGACACGGCTTAAGTTACCCACAATGCAACGTGTATCAAGAATATCTTGCTCACACTATTCCATTAGCAAAACCTGCTTTTTCAAGAAATTTCAATCCAAAACCTTCGAAAACAAGGAATGAATTTGGTTGCTTGATCGATCTGGTTTGTTAATCCTTGAATGTGTTTCATCAACAGTATTAAAATACCTTTCATTGAAGCTGTTTTTCAAACTGTCAATGTTTCAGTTAAAGTTTGATCAAAAAAACGTTTTTAGAAGGTCCTGTAGAACTTTGACTTCATTTTTCACGTGCATGAATGATGAATTACAGTTAAAATTTTAGTCATTGAAAAAGTACTGCACTCTGTTTCAGTTAAGTGATTTAGTATTTCTTAACCTCAGCCGAGAGGTTTCAAGCAGATTTAATTGGATAGCCACCGAAATTCGAATCCTAAAAACATAAGGGTTAAAAAATCGATTCTATTTTCCTAGTACCCACACCTTATACAAAATAAATAAATAAAATAAAAAATTCTTGGCCAGAGCAGAGTCATTTCCCTTCAATCTTGGCTGAAATGATCTTAGAGATGGTGTCTGCTTTCTCAGAAAGTTGAACCACTTTCTACATAATAGGAAAAGTGATTCACTATTCAATTTGCGAGCGGTTTAAACAGAAAGACATTTAATTGTTTTTTAGAAGTCTCTACACTTGTCAAATGAAGGAAAAACGTGCGTGTGACCCAAAAAACAAAAATGCAATAATATCATTTGGACTCGGTCTAAAGACACATACAATTGATTTATTCATTTCAAACTTAAAACGTTGTTTGATGCTTTACTTTCTTCTCTTCTTTTACTGTAATTTTATTGAAACCACATTAATGAAACATGAATTATGTATATACGTAATAAAAATTCTTGTTGACTATATACAGTCCATCATCTCAAAATTATTTAAGTGGGTAGAGTTTAGTCACCCGCAGATTTATTCATGAACAAATTGCAAAAGTCATTTTAGCTTGAACCTAGCTTTGTTGAAACTATCATAAACATGGCATATGCTTTCTCCAATACTTGCGGAGCAGTAATCGTATTCATATGGGCTGCCCTTACTCTTTTGATAGTCCATGTTGCATCTGCTACCAATACTAGCATTCATGTTGCAGCAGCTGATAAAAAACGACAAGCTTTACTCAACAGCGGCTGGTGGAAGGACAGGATTCCTCACAATACTTCAGACCATTGCAATTGGCGGTTGGTATCACTTGCGATTATGAAGGAAGTATCACCCACATAGAGTTAGTGGAATGCAGTATCAAAGGGGAACTTGGCAGCCTCAACTTTTCTTGCCTTCCAAACCTGCAACATCTCAATCTTGGGAACAATAATCTATCGGGAAGCATTCCACCCCAAATTGGTTCTCTTTCAAATCTCAAATACCTTAATTTGCGTTGGAATAATCTTACAGGTGAGTGAGTCACCAAATAATTATGGTAGCTAGCTAGCCTAGCTGTATGTTTAATTTATATTCGTTGAAAAATAATCATTGACATTCATTCGTCCTTTAATCAATTACATTGCAGGAACCATCCCAAAAGAAATTGGGAGCTTAAGAAATCTGGAGGTACTTTATTTGAGTAATAACAGCCTCAATGGTGAGTTACCAATTAATTTTGGTAGCTAGTTAGCCTAGCTCTCTATATTTAATTTATATTCACTGAAAAATAATCATCGACATTCATTCGTCCTTTAATTAATCACATTGCATGCACTATCCCAAAAGAAATTGGGAGGTTAAGAAATCTGGTGGAACTTGATTTGAGTAGTAACAACCTCAATGGTGAGTTATCAATTAATTTTGGTAGCTAGTTAGCCTAGCTCTCTATATTCAATTTATATTCACTAAAAAATTATCATTGACATTCATTTGTCCTTTAATCAATCACATTGCAGGCACTATCCCAAAAGAAATTGGGAGCGTAAGAAATCTGGTGGTACTTGATTTGAGTATTAACAAACTCAGTGGTGTATTACCTCAAGAAATCGGGAATCTAAAAAGTTTATTGATGGTTGTCGAAGCCAGCAAAAATAAATACTTACTCTAACTAAATTGTGTATAGTGATTAAGCAGGGTCGTGTCCACAGAGATCGGTAATTATTTAAATCCTTTTACAATGTAAAACGAAAAATGGGAGATTTGTTGACAACAATAAAAATCAAATTAAAATAACAAGAGTGCAAATTAAAATTGTAATTCAAATTGTAGAAAGCTCTGGTTGAAGGAATTAACTCAGCTTGATTCGATTACTAATAATTGATTCAAATATAAATCATTACTACTTATGAATAGACCAGTTATAACTACTGAGACCCTCTAATAGCCAATTTCTCCTTAACTAGTCGATAACCAAGGTACGACCGTTGGTTATTTCTCTAATCAATAGACAACCCTAGATACGATCATAAGATTTAATCAATTGACAGCCTGAAAAACCAGAGAGACCCAAATCCTAATCAACTAACGCATACGGTGATTAATTTAAATTAGATTGTTTATTCTCATAACACAACGCACTACTATGCTATTTGTCACAAACATTAAAATCTTCATACGATGAATCCTTTAATTGACAATAGATTAAGTTGATAATTAAATAGTAGCCAATTATCTAATTAACAAATATAATCATGATAATAATTTAGAGAATAAACAAATACCCAAAACGTAATAAAATAATTAAAGCATAAGAAAGATCTCACAGTAGTGATGAATCAAAACTTCATTAACCTTCAACCAGAATAATAGGTTTAGTTCTTCGTAGAGAGAAGAGAAAAATTTAGATCTATGATTTCTTTCTTTTCAATCATCTCCCTCTTTTCACAATAGATTCCTCCCTTAAATACTCTTCTCTCTCTTCTCCTCTAGAGTTCTTTTTAAAATAAAATACTAATATTTGAAATATTAAATTCGTAATTACAAAAATAATAAAAAATACAAAACACGTTAAACTAAAAACTGCAGATCCGTAGTTGACAGCACGCACCCACGCCTTATCAACAAAGTTCTTCTGACACTCATAATTTCTCCAAGAAAACAATCATCCTCAAACATCATATTGTAGCTCAATTTTAGCACGAATCAATAGAATTGCACTTACAAAAATAAAACACAAGTGAATTACTATTATTAAGTGCAAAACATCGATATTAAGGGAAGTAAACAATGCAAAACTAGTACATAAATTGCACTCTAATAAATTCCCCTACACCAAGATAATGCTTGTCCTCAAGCATATAACTCAAGACTAATCCCAAATCTCCACTCAATTCTCATCTCAACTCATCCAGAAACAATCTTAAGCAAGCATACCTCAAGAATTTAAGTCGATCAACATTCAAGAGACAAGGATTTTAAAGCATAGAATCTCATAAGCTAGAATAAAAACATTCCACCACCAAGAAGATCCATTCAAAATTCAAGTGCAACAAGATTTAATAGCTCTCTCATTGACTTCACTCCATGCACTCAAAGTGTTTAGGGTATCATTTATGCACTCAAATCAAATCAAAGAATGATATTACCATAAGCTTGCTCATATATCACATCTCAATCCAAAAACATGAATAAAATGCAAAAATCTAAGGGTCTTAAAAATGTTGTAATGGGGTTAAATAGGTTAAATGAAAAAGAAAGGTCTATGAAAGAAAAAGAGATCAAAATGAGAAGAATGAACTTATGATATCAAAATGCGTATTTCTACTCAAGTTGCTAAGAATGTAAACATTTTTTTTCTTTTTCTCAATTTTTTTCAATTTTTTTTGACGAATCAAACAAAAGAAATGAACCTTGCACAATTTAATTCAAACACAATGCTTGTTGATCTAATTGAGAAACTTTAATACAAGGTAACAAAAGCAACAAAATATATCCACACAATGAGTCCAAAAATCTCCTTAAATTGAGGCTCAAAAAGAAGAAAAATGGTTAAGTAGACGGAGAGAATTAGATGGGTAATGATTAAGGCTCAAACAAAGATAACAAATAAAGGTTTTCAGGTGAAGAAAAAGAAGAAAAATGTGAGAATAGAAAAATGGAATTTGGTTTGCCCTTATCATTTTAATGCATAAAATCCCGTAATGCGGCTTCAACATGCATAACAAAGCAAGTTCTAGAATAAACAAACTAAGATTGATATTCACATAACAAAAGTAATTAGAGCAAAGTGGTTGCTCATAGGCTCAAAACCTCACAAAGTTGGTAAATTTGCCATCAAATCATGTACACTCTTCAAATGAATCAACCATCAATAGTGGTATAGAATGAGAAGAAGGTATGAATGATATATAAAAGGAAAGGTGAAAAGGATAAGAAGCAAGAAAGATGTATGTAGTAATATAAAAAGTGAAAGATAAAATGTGAGTGATGCAAGTGTATGATAGAATAAAAATAGATGTAAATAATTTGAGATAGATGGGAAAGAGTAGTGAGAAAGAAAAGAAAATAAAAAAATAATATATGAAGAAAACTAACTCCAAAATCATTTAAGGATGAGCAGAGTGAAAATAATACTTCCAGACATCAATATTGCAAAAATCCCTTCCCCACACCAAGAACTTACATTGTCCCTAATGTAAGATAATCAAAGCTCACATAAAAAAATAAAACGTAAGGATAAAAGATTAAAGGCAAAACTTCCCTGAATTGTGAGCTTTGATTCATATAACGTCTATGGGATTGGCGGAAATGGTGGGATAAATCCCACACTCTCGAAAGCATACGGCCAAATTCTGCTCCATCTAGTTCAGCTTGTGCTCCATTTTCTCTAACTGAATGTTTAAAGGTAGTGTGGATGTAGAAGGAATAGTTAGTTGGGCAGTAGTTTCGTCGTCAAACTTGTCATTAGAGGTAGCACTACTCCTAGCATAAAGTTTCTTTGGAAGTTGAGTGGGTCCTGGTTCAGTAAACTGAAATCTCACATCCTTGAATTCGACCACACTTGTTCTTTCAAACACAGACATATCCAAAAATTCTTTTTTGCAAGCAGGATGCAAATCATTATTGTCAGGATCAAGCACACATAAGTTTATAGCTAACAGAGTAATGTATGGATCAAGAAATAAAGTCCTATATCGTTTGAGCACACTCTGAAATTGATTTGCTAGCCAAAAACCTAGATTAGGCCTCACATCATTTAACATGCACCAGATAAAATAAAACTCAATTTTAGAGAAAACTCCCGAGTGATCTTTCTTTCCTAAAAAATTATATGCTAAGAATCGATGCACACATTTCAAAACAGGATCACATAAGAAAGAACTCTTTGATTTACTCGGGTCATAGGCATTATGATCAACAGATAAATTACGCCAAAGACCATAAGGCTCAAAATTTTCACTAAAGTCACAAGTTGTTCCTAAATATGCATCACTAGAAGAATAATCATCATCAATGAATCCTAAAGCTAGGTTAAAATCAATGATAGATTGTGAAAAATTTTGTCCTATTAACCTAAACTTTATAACATTCGGAGTATGTAAAGTAAAATCATTAGGTATATTAAATTGAAAAGTAGCATAGAACTCTCTAATCAACTTAACATAACCCAAACAATCAACATCAACAAACTTACGCAAACTAATCTTATCTATCAAAGAATTAAAATTATCCTTAACATTCAATTTTTCAAGAGTCGGGTGATGAATATACTTAGCTGGAAGTATTTTTCGCTTGGAAATATCTTTGTACCTTTCTTTCTCTTATTGAGTCGTGAATGTGAGGCACCCTCCGAGATTGGATTAAGCAAGTGGCAAAACACTCATGCCTTTTCCATGTTTTGGTCTTTGTCTCATGGCTTGGCGTGAATCTGAAACTATATTCCATGGAACCGTAGTGGGAGCGGCAATCTTGGATTGCTTTGCGACGGGTGTCTTCTTAGATGACTTGGAAGTTAATGCTTTCCTCTTCAACATTGTTACAGTAATTTCACTCACGGGTTTCGATTCACGCGACTGGAATGCAGGACGTTGGCTGGTTGCAGACGATTGCTGCTCGACTGGAGCTTGCAGGTACATGGTTGTTGGTTCCGGTTGCTCGCGGATGGTTGTATTGTGCGGGTTGGAGCTGGGCGTGCACGAGCTGGTTGCTCAAGTTGTGCGCGGATGGTGCTCGATGGATTGGTTGCACGCACGAGATTGCTGGTGTGCTTGCACGCTGGAGACGCGGGCTCAGGTTGTGGGAGTGTTGCTCGATGCTGGTACTGCGTGAGGGACGTTGGTGCTGCGCGCGCGGCTGGTTTAGGATGCACATTGCCGGGCTAACGCTGGTTGCTTGCGCGGGCTGCTGCTCAAGTTGCGCGCAGATGGTGCTCGATGGACTAACTATTTTTTCAAGAATAGACTTAATTTCTCTGTTTGATATGTCAGCTTGTTCACTTGTCTGTGGATGATAGGCAGTAGGCACTCAGTAGGCACTTAGTGGGTAACATGATACTTCTTGAACAAAGCCTCCACCACTCAATTACAGAAATGAGTGCCTCTATCACTTATCACCGCTCTGGGTACACCAAACCTGGCAAAAATATTAGACTTGACAAAATCTACAACAACTTTAGCATTGTCAGTCCGGGTGGCCTTAGCCTCTACCCACTTAGAAACATAATCCACTGTTAAAAGAATGTAAGCATTGCCAAAAAAAATGAGGGAAAATATCCCATAGAATCAATGCCCCACACATCGAATATTTCACACACAAGACTAGGGGTAAGTGCCATTTGATTTCTATGACTTAAATTACCAATCTTTTGATAATTCTCACATGACTTACAAAACATGTATGAATCACGAAATAAAGTAGGCCAAAATAAATCACATTCTAACACTTTGGATGCTGTCCTTTTGGGACCAAAATAACTTGGATGCATATGAGTGAGAAAACTGAAGAATATAAGGAATTTCAAACTCAGATACACACTTTCTGATGACTTAGTCAGAGCAATGTTTCCACAAGTAAGGGTCATCCCAAATATAGTATTCAACATCGTTCTTAATTTTATCTTTTTGAGCCCTCGTCAGATCACTAGGTAATGTTCTTGTAACTAAGTAATTGACAATGTCAGCGTACCAAGGAACCATACCTTGAGTTACAAAGGGATGCTCATTTGGAAAATTATCCTTCAAAGGTACTGCTTTTTCACTCGTGGTCAATCTACCAAGGTGGTCTGCAACTAAGTTTTATGCTCCTTTTTTGTCACGGATCTCCAAGTTGAACTCTTGAAGTAGTAGGATCTAGCGGATGAGTCTCAGTTTTGCTTCTTTCTTAGCGAGCAAATATCTAAGAGATGTCTAGTTAGAAAAAACAATCACTTTAGTACCCAATAAATATTAACGGAATTTTTCTAAAGCAAAAACAATAGCTAAAAGATCTTTTTCCGTTATTAAGTAATTACACTGAGCATTATCAAGTGTCCTTGATGCGTAATATATCACGTGAGCAGCTCTTCCAACCTTTTTTCTGAGAACAACACCAATAGCATAGTTATTGGCGTCACACATTATCTCAAAAGGGAGGCTCCAGTTGGGTGGCTGTATAATTAGAGCTAAAGTCAATAACTCCTTGAGCTTATCAAATGCTACCTTGCATGCTTCATTAAAATCAAATGTCACATCTTTCTGAAGCAGCTTGCATAAAGGCTGAGCTACCTTCGAAAAATTCTTGATAAATCGTCGATAAAAACCTGCGTGACCAAGGAAAGAACGAACTTTCCACACACATGTGGGATAAGGTAAAGATTTAATAACATCTATCTTGGCTTTATCTACCTCAATTCCTCTAGCAGAGACTACATGACCCAAAATAATGCCTTGATCTACCATAAAATGACATTTTTCATAAGTCAAGACAAGGTTTGTTTCAATGCATCTTTCAAGCACTTTCTTAAGATTATAGAGACAATCATCAAAAGAATCAGCATAGACCGTAAAATCATCCATAAATACCTCAATAATGTTCTCTACATAGTCTGAAAAAATACTGACCATGCACCTTTGAAAAGTGGCTAGAGCATTACAAAGACTAAATGACATACGTCGGTACGCAAAAGTTCCAAAAGGACATGTGAATGTAGTCTTCTCTTGATCCTCAGGTGCAACTGGTATATGATGAAAACCTAAATAGCCATCAAGACAACAAAAGTGAGATTTTCTTGCCAACCTTTCAAGCATCTGATCAATAAAAGGAATAGGAAAATGATCCTTCGTAGTGAGTGAATTAAATTTTCTAAAATCAATACAAACCCTCCACCCATTTTGAACTCGAGTGGGTACTAACTCACCATAAGAGTTCTCAACAATTGTTATATCAGTTTTCTTCGGTACCACTTGTACCAGACTTACCCATTTGCTATTCGAAATTGGATAGATTATACCTGCATCAAGAAGTTTCAGAATTTCTTTCTTCACTACTTCCATAATGAGTGGACTCAAACGGCGTTGAGCTTGAATCGAAGGTTTGGCATCTTCCTCTAGTAGTATTTTATGCATGCACGTGGACAGACTTATCCCTTTAATATCTGCAATTGTCCACCCAATAACCTTTTTGTAATCCTTCGGCACTTTAATAAGCTTTTCTTCCTCTAAAGTACTAAGTTTTGAAGAGACGATAACTGGAAGTGTCTCACCATCTCTTAAAAACATGTACTTTAGATGACTCGGCAATGGTTTAAGCTCTATTTTCGGTGCCTGCAAAATAGTAGGAAGAAGTTTTGCATGAGATGAAGGTAATTCAATATAAGACATACGATAAGTTAAAGTTCTCAAATAATTTAATTCATAAATTGTCTCTTGCAATATAGAATTTAAAAAAAAACTCATTTTCATCATTTTGCAATCCTTTGAGGCCCAAACTGTTATTTAAAGCAGCTACTAATGAATCTTCAACATCCAAATAAAAAACTTCCTACATTATAGGGTTAATAACATCCACAAAAAATACCGAATGTTCCTCACTAGGATATTTCATGGCATCATTCATATTGAATTCTATAACCTCTCCATCAAACTCCATAGTGAGAGTTCTTTTATATACATCCATTTTAGTCCTAGCAGTCTTAAGAAAATGTCTTCCTAGCAAAATTATGACAGAATAAGAAGAGTTATTCTCTTCCATATCAAGTACATAAAAATCAGCAGGAAAAACCAACTCATTAGCTTGTACTAAGACATCTTCTAATACTTCATCAGGATATGCATTAGATCTATCACACCAGTGTCTTTCAATGGACCAATATTCAAAAATGAATAAATGGAACGAGGCATGACATTAATTGAAGCTCCTAGTTCTAACATAGCCTTTTCAACTTTAACATTACCAATTTTACAAGGGATAGTAAACATACCTGGATCCTTGCACTTAGGAGGTAGTTTTTTTTGGAGAACTGTTGAAATATTCTCCCTCATGTGAACTCTTTCATCTCCTCTTAATTTCTCTTGGAGGTACACAGTTCCTTAAGGAATTTAGCATATCGAGGTATTTGTTTTATAGCATCTAATAAAGGAATATTTACCTCAACCTTGTGAAATGTCTCAAGGATGTCTTTCTCTTATTCCTCCTTATTGGATTTTGCAAACCGACTTGGAAAAGGAAGAGGTATCACCACAGGTAGGGGTTTTGCTCGGATTGGTTGCGCATCTTAAGATTTAGGCATCAATTTATTCTTCTCAAGCTCATCTTTTACATGCTTTGTCACTTTCTTACTAGGCTCTTGCAACTCCTTTCCATTTCTAAGGATGACAGCACTAGCGTTTTGCTTTGGATTTACCTCATATTGTGAAGGCAATCTCCCTGATACTTGAGACTCCAGACGGCTCACTGTAATCACCAATTGACTCATTTGGTTCTCCAAATTTTGAATGCTTGTTGTAGTTGACTGCTGAAATTGGTTTAACAATTTCTTCAAGAGATATACTTGACTTGGAGTTTAACTGTGGAGGGGTTGGTTGTCTTGGTGGGTATTGTTGTGGGAATCCTGACGGCCTAACTCCATAGCTGAAGTTGGGATGATCCTTCCATCCTAGATTGTATGTTTGTGCATAAGGATCATACCTCCTCTAAGGCATGCCTGGAAATCCTCCAACTGCATTGGCTTGTTCAACGGGTTCTTCTTGAAGTTTAGGACACATATCAGTTGAATGACTCATATTAGAACAAATACCACAAGTCTTCACCTGTTGCACATTACCTACAAAAAATGTTTCCACAAGAGAAGTAAGTTTATCTAAACGTTGTTCAACAGAGTAAATATTTACCTCATTCACCTTCCTTGAAGTGGGATCTTGCCTGTTGCCAAATTATTGTGCATTGGCAGCCATATTTGAGATCAACTCCCTTGCTTGAGTAGGGGTCTTGTTCACCAATACACTTCCACCAGTAGTATCTATCATACTCCTATCCATCAATGACAGTCCTTCGTAAAAATATTGAATAAGACGTTGATAAAAAATCTGATGCTGAGGACAGCTGGCACACAATTGTTTGAATTGCTCCCAATACTCATACAAAGTCTCCTCAAGAAGTTGTCTGATCCCACAAATGTCTTTCTGATGTTGGCAGCTCTTGAAGTAGGAAAGTAATTCTCAAGGAACTGCTTCTTCAAACCATTCCACGTTGTAATCGATCCAGGAGGCAAGTAGTTCAACCAGTCTTTATTTAGCCCATCTAAAGAGAAAGGAAAAGCACGCAACTTAATCTGCTCTTCAGTCACACTTTGTGGCCTCATACTTGAACACACAATATGAAACTCCTTGAGATGTTTATGAGGATCTTCAGCTGCAAAACCATGAAACTTGGGTAACAAATGAATAAGACCAGACTTTAATTCAAAATTTACCTCCAAGTCTACATATTGAATGCAGAGTGGTTACTGATTCAAGTATGGTTCAGTTAACTCTCTACAAGTTCTTTCTATAGGTGCAACTCTATTCATCACTTGTTCTTCTGAATCGCTAGATGATTCAACCAAATCAGGCACCGTATCTGTTTCAGAAAGCAAAGGCAACGAGGATCGTTGCTTAGCTTGCTTTGTCTGCTGTCTTCTCAATTTCAGAATCAAACGAAAGTGTACCTGTATGAGAAGAACGAACCATACACCAAGTAAAACATAAAAAAGATTAAATAAACGACACCAATCCCTGGCAACGGCGCCAAAATTTGATGGTTGTTGAAGCCAGCAAAAATAAATACAACCCTAGATACGATCACATGAATTAATCAATTGACAGCTTGAAAAACCAGAGAGACCCAAATCCTAATCAACAAACGCATACGATGGTTCATTTAAATTAGATTGTTTATTCTTATAACACAACGCACTACTATACTATTTGTCACAAACATTAAAATCTTCATACAATTAATCCTTTAGTTGACAATAGATTAAGTTGCTAATTAAATAGTGGCCAATTATCTAATTAACAAACATAATCATGACAATAATTTAGAGAATAAATAAATACCTAAAAAGTAATAAAATAATTAAAGCATAGGAAAGATCTCATAGTAATGATGAATCAAAGCTTCATTAACCTTCAACCAGAATAATAGTTTTAGTTCTTCGTAGAGAAAAGAGAAAAATTTATATTTAGGGTTTCTTTTTAAAATTTCAACCAAAGCCTGCTAAAATTTCACTCAATTAGCACTTGATACATTTCAATACAAAAATTAATCTTTTTTTTTTTTATGGATACATTAGTGTAAGTAACAAAAAATCACAGTGGTTGTAATTTTAAACTTAAAAGCTTTAACTTTGAAAGTCTTTAGTTCGAATATAAATTTAGAACAAGATTAGAAGTTATTTTCTTTCATTGATACCTTAGTGTCACTAATGAAAATTCCAATGATATTTTTCTTGAACTTAAACGGTTCAATATTGGAAGTCCTCGGTTTGAGTTCTATCTGAAACATGATTAGAATTACTTTGTTTTTATTACTGATACCTTAGTGTCAAAGATTTATAATGTCTAACTTACTGACGCTATAGTCTCAATAATTTGTGGTACTTATATGTAAAATACGAAAAATGGTCCATATGTATGAAAATATTGATACTTTTTAAAAAAGTGTCACAAGCCAAATGTAAAGATTATTTTTCTAATAGTGCAAAATATTTGAGTTTGAATGATTGTCCTACAAATTCGATCAAGTGGTGTTCAAATCAGATTTGACAATCCAATTGGATTGGTAAAAGAAAAAAAGAAAAAAAGAAAAAAAAAGAAAAATTAAAAGCTAAGTTATAATATAAAACAAACTATCCAAAACTAGTAATTGGGGGCATTTCCTCACAATAATTAGGCTAGAGCAGATATCAATTCAAATTAAATGGATTCACGTGATTTTCTTTTTAGTTTCTCTAGGGACTAGGTCTTATAATAGAAGTTTCAAAAATAGTATTATTTATCAATCCAATTGATTCTACATTTTTGTTACAATAATTCAATAAAAAAAAGCACAACAGCCTCTTTTCTCTTCAATTCTTTTCCATCCATCTAAAAAAAATGGAGCTTAAGAAATTTGGAGGTGTTTCATTTGAGTAGTAACAAACCTAGTGGTTTGCTACCACAAAGAAATCGAGAATCTAAAAAAATCTAACCTGGTTGACTGTTTACTATAACAACCTAGTCGGCCTATTCTTCAATCTTGTTTCGATTAACAAACTTTAGAGTTTGAGTCTTGATGTAAACCGGTTCAATAGCTCAATTCCAAGAGAAATAGGGGAGAATTTCCTTTTTGGCTTTTCACGTTTTTTAATAATAACAAAGTCTCATGATCAGATGGATGTGACATTGAGACAACTAATGATGAGTATTGAATTTGCTTGCAAAGCTAGCAACTGTCTATTAGAACGACATGATCTTTATTATTCCACCACATTTTAAAGTTTTCGACAAATATCACATTTACATATTAGGAGTTATTCAAATGTAAGAAATTTTATTGATGGTTTATTAGGTGAGTTGTGACAAAAATGGCATGTAGGCACCACCCTTCTAGAAAGTAGGCCCGCCCATTTTGAAGAAAAAGGCATTGCTTCTTTCTTTGACTGGAACAAAAGAAAAATGGAGAAATAAAAAAAGGGTGCCAGGCCGAAAAAGAAGAAAAAAATAATTAATAAAATAATATATAATTGATTAATAGTGCCCAGATTTTCTCTGTAAATAGAAACGAAGAGAAATGGCAAATTCATTCAGTTTTTTGTGAGACAAATTCTTGCATTTAAGAGAGCAGAGAATTTTGAAGAGCTTAAATAATAAAGCTCTTGTTTTAGTGTTTTGATAGTTTGGATGTATTGGGGTTTTAGGAAGTGAACTAAAATACTACAATACTTGTAACTCCTTTTCACTAGTAAAATATTTTCTTACTGTCTTCGCCTATGGATGTAGGCTAAAAGCCGAACCATGTAATTTTTGGTGTCCTATGTGATTCCATTGTTCTTTATTTTCTTCCAATTTCATCTAAGTTGTGGCCCTACTTCACCCATTAATTTCCTAACAGTGGTACCAGAGCTATTGGTTGTATTTTTTAGTGTTGGGTATTGTTCTCGTATATGACACTGTTCATAGATACGGTACTGTTCATGGGGAACAGTGGGAGGGATCTAAGAATTTTGCGGTGCAGGGAAGGGAATAGTGATGTGAGTAAAGAAACTGTGTGGTTTTGTACATGTCTAGGAAAGTTCTGTCATAAAGGCGATAAGAGCCTAAGGAGTCTGGGTTTTAAATGAGACCGTTGTGACCCCTCCAATCTTTCCTGGGAACTTTTCTGGTGTGCATATTCACACATACTCACAACTATTTAAGGTGATACACTAGTTTGTGTACAATATTTATGAACAAAATGACGGCAAAGTATGAAATAGTTTAACGGAAATAATTTTTCGTTGTGCAAAATGAAGATGAAAGTTGTATTGAGGAAAAATAATTGCTTGACAGCAATTAGAGAAAGGCTCATGGAGATAACTAATGATAAATGGAATGAGATAGATAGCAACACTATTTCTAATCTACACTTGGCACTTGCGGATGAAGTATTATCCAGTGTGGTAGAGAAAAATACATCTAAGGAAATATGAGAGACTCTCAAAAAATTATATGAGGCCAAGTCACTACATAACAAAATCTTCTTGAAGAGGAAACTCTATACTCTTCGATGGCGGAATCTACAACGGTAACCGACTACATCAACACCTTGAAGACTTTATTTTCACAACTTACAATGTTGGGTCATAATATAGAGGAAAATGAACGTGCAAAACTTCTACTTCACAATCTACCAAATTCGTATGATCAACTCATCATCAACCTAACGAACAACAATCTAGCGAACAGTCTGGTTTTCGACGATGGTGCAGCCTTTTTATTAAATGAGGAGAGTAGACAGAAAAAGAAGGAAAACAGACAAGTAAGTTCGTAGCAAGTGGAGGCGCTATCGGTGATGAGAAGGAGATCAACGGAACGTGACCCCAGTGGGAGTCACAATCATGGTAGGTCAAAATCTAGAAGTAAGAAGAATGTTAAATGCTATAACTGTGGTAAGAAAAGGTACGTCAAGAAAGAGTTTTGAAGTAACTAAAAGAGAAAAGAGGGCAAAGAACCTTAATCATCAAATGCTCAGGGGTGTGTAACAAGTACCTGGGATGATAGCGAAATTCTCTACAACGAGGCAACAACTGTTTCAGAATGCAGAAAACGACTATCTGATGTCTGTCTTATAGATTCAGGAGCTTCCTGACACATGACCTCAGAGAGAATGGTTCCACACATATAAACCTATCTCGGGAGGATCTATTGATATAGGAGATGATCATGCTTTGGAGATCGCTGGTATTGGTTTTATCAAAATCAAAATGTTTGATGGTATAATTCGTACAATTGAGGAGGTACGACATATCAAAGGCCTGAAGAAAAATCTATTGTCTTTGGGACAAATACATAATCATGGGTGCAAAACTCATGTTGAAAATGAGATCATTAAGATTACTAGAGGTGTACTTGTATTAATGAAGGCAAAAAAGATCGGCACTTATCTCTTCATGCTTAAAGGAGAAACATTACAGGAAGTTGATGCGTGTGTCACTCCAAATGAAGAAGAATGAACGATGATATGGCATCTCAAACTTAGCCACATGTCAAAACAAGGTTTGAAGATTCTCTCTGAGCGAAAATTACTTCCGAAAATCAGTAAGCTTATCATTTTTGTGAGCATTGCGTTATAATTAAGCAACATATTTTAAAGTTCAGTAGCTCTGTTGCTAGAAGTAAATGCATTTTAGACTAATATTTGGGAATCGCCAGATATGTCCATTGGAGGTGCAAAGTATATGGTGACTTTATTGATGATTATTCTATGAGATGTTAGGTGTATCCAATCAAGAAAAAGTTATATGTATTTTCAATGTTTAAAGAATACAAAACGTAGGTGGAACTTGAATCTGTAAAAAAGATCAAGTGTTTGAGGACAGATAATGGTGGAAAGTATACAGACGGCGAGTTTCTTACTTTCTATAAGCAAGAAGGTATTCAGAGGTAGTTTATGGTAGCATACATTACTCAACAAAATGGAGTGGTAGAGTGGATGAACATGAATCTTACAAAAATGATAAAAGGTATGTAGAGAACTACTGGTCTATCTAATTCTTTTTGGGCAGAAGCAACCAAATCTGCTTGTTATATAGCAAATCGGTCGCCATCCACAATAATTGGGCTGAAGACAGCGATGGAGATGTGGACTGGAAAGCCAGCTGATTACTCCTACCTACATGCATTTGGATGTCCTGTGTTTGTACAATGTCTAAGAAAGAACAAAGTTAGATCTAAAATCTAGGAGGTGTATCTTTTTGGGGTATGCTGATGGAGTAAAGGGTATCATCTGTGGGACCCCACTGCCCATAAGATCGTCATTAACAGAGATGTTATCTTTGTAGAAGATCAATTGCAGACGAGAGATGAGGATGATAGCATCGTAAAAGAAAAGTTAGAGACTGTACCGGTGTATGTGAAAAATAATCTGGAAAAAGAAGATTCAAATTCTTCTGAAGCAACATCAAAGTACAAGGAACAAGAACAAGTTGAGTCTGAGACTCCAGAAGTTCGTCGGTCAACTCATGAGAGATGACCGCCAGTGTGGCACTCGGAGTATGTCACAGAGATCAATATTGCATATTGTTTTCTAACAGAGGATGGTGAGCTATCAGCTTTTCATGAAGCTTTAAACAACTCAGATGTTGCTTTGTGGATGATAGCAATACAAGAAGAAATTGAAGCTCTACACGGGAAAAAGGCATGGAAACTTATACCACTACCACATGGAAGAAAAGCTATTGAAAACAAATGGGTCTACGTGATCAAACGTGATGGCAATGACCATATGGAGCGGTATTGTGCAAGATTGGTGGTGAAAGAATATTTTCAGAAAGAAGGTATTGACTTCAACGATATATTTTCTCCAGTGGTTCGACTCACGATAGTCAGAATAGTCTTGGCAATGTGTGATACATTTGACCCACATCTAGAGCAGTTAGATGTAAAAGCTGCATTTCTTTATGGAGAACTTGAAGAAGAAATTTATATGCTCCAACCAGAAGATTTTGCTGAAAAGGAAAAGGAGAACTTGGTTTGCAGGTTGAACAAATCTTTATACAGTCTTAAACAGGCGCTGAGGTGTTGGTATAAGAGATTTGATTCTTTTATTATAAGCTTTGGATACAACAGACTCAGTTCAGACCATTGTGCATATTATAAGAGGTTTGACGATAATGATTTCATTATTTTGCTGTTATACGTGGATGTCATATTGGTAGCAGGCCCCAACAAAGATTGAGTCTACGAATTGAAGGCACAATTAGCTAGGGAGTTTGAAATGACGGACATGGGACCAGCAAACAAGATTCTAGGGATGCAAATTCACCGAGATAGAAATAACAGTAAGATTTGGCTTTCTCAGACGAACTACTTGAAGAAAATCTTGCGACGCTTCAACATGCACGATTATAAGTCAATTTATACCCCACTTCCTGTTAATTTCAAATTATCCTGAAGTATGTATCTTAGCAATGAAGCAGAGAGGAAGTAGATGTCTCGAGTACCGTATGCATCAACAATGAGAAGTTTGATATTCGCTATGATATGTACTAGACAGGACATTGCAAAAGCAATGGGAGCAATCAGTCGATACATGGTGAATCATGGTAGAGAGCATTGGATAGCTGTGAAAAGGATTCTGAGGTACATCAGAGGAACCTCCGATGTTTCATTATGTTATGGAAGATCAGAGTTTACTGTCAGGGCTATGTGGATTTAGATTTTGCAAGAGACCTTGATGAAAGAAAATCCACTACTGACTATGTGTTTACACTTGCGGGAGCAACTGTAAGCAAGGTTTCAAAACTGCAGACTGTTGTGGCCTTATCTACAATAGAAGCAGAGTACATGGCAGTTACAAAAGTTTGTAAGGAAGTTATTCGGATACGAAGGTTATTGGAGGAGCTCAGGCACAAACAACAAAAAATTCCTGTGTTTTATGACAGTCAGAGTGCATTGCATATTACAAGGATTCTAGCCTTTCATTCTAGGACAAAGCACATAGGGGTACAATATCACTTTGTTCGAGAAGTAGTGGAAGATGGAAGTGTCGATTTGTAGAAAATCCATACCCAGGAGAACCTAGCAGGTGTTTTGACCAAACCGATCAATGTTGACAAATTTATCTAGAGTAGATCCCTTTATGGCCTAGCAGAGACGTAAACAACATGATTATGGCGAAGCAAAAAGGATGTTATGGAGATTGATTAGTTCTCAATCTAATCTCCTAGTGGGAGAATGACAAAAATGGCATGTGGGCACCACCCTTCTAGAAAGCGGACCCACTTATTTTGAAGAAGAAGGCATTACTTCCTTCTTTGACTGGAACAAAAGAAAAATGGAAAAATAAGGAAAAATGGGTGCCCGACCAAAAAGAAGAAGAAAAAAATAATTAATAAAATAATAAAAATAATATATAATCGATGAATAATACCCAAATTTTCTCTACAAATAGAAACGAAGAGAAAAAGTAAATTCATCCAGTTTTTATAAGTGACACGACTTAAAAGTGTTTGATTTACTCTCAAGTATAAGAGTGCCTAGTTATAATATATTTCGGTGAGTCCGAGGTCGATCCACATACAAAAGATTTAATTTTTTTATTTTATTTTATCTAAAATTTAAAAATAAAACTTAAATATAAACAACTTAATTTAAATAAAACTATGAAATTGAATTAGTTAGGGTTGTGGATTCACTCTTAGTAGTAAATAAAACTTAATAAATTATTTTTGCCATTTTTAGATTTATTGCCCAAAAGATTAATTATATAAATTATTATTATTATTTTCCCTTTAATTTTATGATGGATTAAGTATTTATTGTGCCAAAATTTAATTTGTCTACAATAAGTCAAAATACTATTTTACTATACCTTATGTTTAGATAAAAAGAATTTATTGTGCCAAACTCCCTTGTTTGTCTACAATAAATCAAAATCTCATAATATAAAATATGTATAAAATTAAATAGAAAATAATTTAATTTATAAAATTAAAAATAGAATTTCATTAAATCATATTTATTTCCTAAGAGTTTCACCTTCCCTTAACTATTAATATTTAGCTAAACATTTTTTTTATAAAGGAAATTACTAAAATTGAAAAACACATAATTAAAAATGGAATTTGAAAATTGAAATAAAAATAATTTTATTGATCGAAAATAAATTACAAAGAGAGATGAGAAGAAGAATTTGGGGGAAAAGAAGAGAAGAGAAGGTGTGGAGAGGTGTGTTCACCCCCCTCTATTTATACTAATACATGGTAAATCCACACCACACAAATTAAAAAATCTAATTACATTTTAACCTTACATTTGTCCCACTAATAATCTCACTAATAAAACATAAACCTAACTTATCCACTCAAGCATATCCAACACATTCCACTAACAATTACCATACCTAATATGATAAAAACTTATAATTTTATAATTACCACATTTATCGTGGTAAAAACATAAAAAATTACAATAAAAGTCTTGGATCCTCCTCGATAATGACATAATTTCTCGGACTTTCGGAATCCAAATTTGACATCCATGCATTTGTTCGGAGCCTCAATTTGCATGAAATTATTATTTTTACCTAATAAACACACAAAAATACACAAAATCAAATATTTAGAAAAATAATTAGAAATTCACAATATGTTACACAATTACAAATATAAATTACATTAATAAAACAAAATAACATTTTTATCCCTTAATAAACATACAATTTTTAACACTAATCACACCCCCCAACTAGCTTATTGCTAGCCCCTATCAATTAAAGCGCTATATTAACTTAAGATTTATAAAATTCACATGCAAATTAATAGTTGTTCATCTATCCTCTAAACTACCAAATAATTAAACTCTCCAATTTTATTTTAACTTTTGGTCATCCACTCATTATCCAGAATATCATAAACATTCTTTTGTGCTCAAGTAATTAACACAATACTTATGGGGTTTTATTAAAAGAAAAAACATTTTCATTCTAAAACTCATTAGAAATTCTATCTTCATGCAGTAGATTATTCAAGCTTTTATTTTTTTTAACCCATGTAGCGAGCTTTAGGCTAGTGACTCCCAGACCAGTTGACCTTAGGGCACTATGTGTTCAAACACCCCTACGGACTTAATTACTCGGGTTTTTAATAAATAAGCAAACAATATATCTACAACCCATGTAGAGAGCTTTAGGCCAGTGACTCCCAGACCAGTTGACCTTAGGGCACTAGGTGTTGAAATACCCCTAGGGACTTTAATTACTTGGGTTCTAGATATAACAAAATTAAATTCATTAAATTTTTCTTTTTTTTTATTTTTTTTGCAATATACAGTTTCTACCACCTTAGATATTATTCCTAATAAATCAAAATAACTAAATGCTGCAAAAATTTTAACTTACAACCCACTAGTATGTGTCATAGTGTGTGTGTGAAGAATGATTTAATAATACATGTTAAATGAGCAAACAACGAAATAACTTTATAACCAAATCGAGGAGAGTTCACAAATTTGAGTAATTCAAAGAAAAAGGAACAAAAAAAACTTATTATGAATTTTAAAATAAAAATATAATACAACAAGACTATTAGGATGCGTCTCAAAAGTTGACTCTTTACACAGCCATCCTAGACAAAAAAAAAATTACTGATTGTTTTTGGTGTTTTTTTTTAAAATAAAATTAAACACACCTATTTACAATTTACGTCAATTATCCCTTCCCCCCAACCTAATTTAAACATTATATACATGCAGGAAGATGAAAAAGATAAAGGAAACATAAATAATAAAAGAAAAAATAGGAAAGATCACACCTGAACAACCCGCTGAAGATGCGTTTCTAGAGTCCCTACACCTCATATTCTGCCATCTTCGACAAAAGCATTACTAGGATTTGCTATATTCCACATCTGTCAACTATTCCCTCCCCCCAACCTGAACAAGACATTGTCCTCAATGGCTTAAAGGAAAGAAGTAGAGTTTAGAAGATACAACCTCATAGCTCCAAGAAGATTGTTACAACCGAAGAGTTCAATCCAATTTGTACTTCTTACTAGGGCTAGGGTTACCATCATTAGTCAACCATTCCAAGGCCAAGGTCTTATGATCTGGCTTTGGTTTGTAAGCTTGTAAAAGATCAAGTAACTCATTAGCAGTAGAAGCACAAACAAAAAGATTTTTCGCAGAGATTGAAATAAAATGATTCTTAATTGCATGGTTAATGAATTTGAGCAACCCATCAAAAGAATTATTAACATTTAGTAAATCGATGGGTTTTTTATGGATGTTTAAATGGGCCCAAGATGCAAATGTAATCAATGTCTCTAAAGTTGTAAGATCTCCTGGCAAGAAAATGAAAGTGTCAGTATGATTTAACATCTCAGTTATTCGCTCTTGCATACTTGAGACAACTAACTCTTCTCCAATTGGTACATTAGACCTACATCCTAGAGGTTTTAAGGCTTGTGGAATGATACCTAGTACCTGGTTTCCTCTAATAAAAATAGCTTCTGAGATAAGTTTGATAACTTGCAGTCACCTCCTCCATATACAAGGTGCAGTTTCCTCTCAGCTATGGCACGGCCAAGATCTACAGCTGCTTGAACTAACTCTTTGTATTTTCCATAATGAAATCTAGAGAGCACACAAATGTTTTTGAATTGTCTACTCGAAGATGCTGCCATTAGAATAATCTTCAAAAACAAGATGTGAGTGGTTTGGAAAAAGAGCTCTTATTTAAAGATCTGAGTGACAGACAAAATGAGAAACAGTTGTAAATGGGTTGGTGTATTTGTCAGATGACGCGTAAAGCTCATGTCTCAATTATTCAAAAGTAAACAGTAAAAAGAAAAGCAAACAATGAAAAGGAAAAGTAAAAGAAAATAAATCATGATTAAATACAAAATCGCACCATTAAATGCAATAATGCAAATGATAAAAGAGCAATAAAGTAAAAGGAGATTTACTGGTAGTTGTGATTGTGGCTCACATCTTCCTCTGGTTTTACGTCCAGTAACGGATTGAACGCCCTCTATGGGTCGAGGATAGGCTTTCCATCCAGTTTTCTTATAAACTGGCAAACATGGTCTTTTTGAGTCAGATTCCCAAGACTAAACTGTGCACTTTCGTTTTGGAATAATCTCTATAACCTGTGTATCTCATATTGCACATGTCCGCTTTGATGCGTCTCAAGAGATCGTAAGATATCATCCAACGATTCTTTACTCATGCCATCTTTGACGAATTTAATTTTATCCTCTCGACTATCAGAACCCATTCCTAAAGATTTACAAACTTATAGTCTGCAACTAAGCCGTACACAATTATGACATTTTGAGCAAGTCGTTTAGCTCTCATTTTTTTAGCAAACGTACTTTTACCAAAACCAGGCATGTAAGAAACAAATGGATCAAAAAACTCACCAGCTAATCAAACCTTTGCTTCAATTAACCAACGAATGTCAGAAGGAATGCCATTAATCATTAACAAACGCAGTCGTTCACAACGAGCTTTGTAAATTTTCCTAAGGGCATTCTGAGGGAGAGAAGGAAAACGCTTATGCAAGTTATGTTGTATTTCTTCCATGCTTGATTTTCAGATTTCAGTTATTGTGGGAAACTGAGGATACCGACTTAAGAAGTCACGGAGTACCGTTATCTGCCATTTATACGGGAAAATAAATTAAAACACACCAAAATCAAATCTGCAAAATCAAATCAAACGTGAAAGCGAACAATAAAAAAGAAACACAATATGTACAAAGGAAAATGAACTTAAATTCGTCCTCTCATTGAGTTAACCTCAAGCTCCAATTGAAATTCATATATACCACGCTCTATTGCTCCGAGTTGTCTTTCTTGATCCTCAACGTAGGCCACTAATTCTAGTGGTTGTCGTTCCCAAATTGGATGTGATTTACAACTTTGTATTAATCTTCTCAAGTGAAATTTTCATTCGTAAAAGTCTTTTAAGATGTGTAAACAGAATATTCCTTATTGAGGTACTCATGATGTATAATGATGAAGAAAACACAATTATTAAATACACTTAAGTAAGAAACATCACAACGCATATCATTCAAGACAGTCAAACAATTCAAACAGTAAAACAACAGTGAAAAGTTAAAATACTCATTAAAAACTTAATCAAGATTTTGTGGGTCATTCAAATTTATTTCGGTGCTTGGTTCACGTGGTTGGTATTCCAGATAGGGCTTTATTCTTTGACCATTAACTTTAAATATGACACTGTTTTTTGGATTCTTAATTTCTACAGCCCCATGTGGATATACATTTTTTTACAATAAATGGGCTACTCCACTTTGACTTTAACTTTCCTGAAAACAAATGAAGAAGAGAATTATAAAGCAGGACTCTTTGACTAATTTCAAATGTTTTTCGAAAAATTCTTTTATCATGAAAATTTTTTGTTCTTGCTTTAATAATTCTTGAATTTTCATATGCATCATTTCTTAATTCCTCAAGTTCATTCAATTGTAATTTCCACACATTACCAACATCATCCAAATTTAAATTAAAAGCTTTAATAGCCCAAAATGATTTATGTTCAAGTTCAACAGGTAAGTGACAATGTTTACCATAAACTAACCGATAGGGTGACATTCCTAAAGACATTTTCAATGTAGTACGGTATGCCCAAAGTGCATCAGTCAATCGAAGACACTAATCTTTGCGGTTTGGGTTAACTGTTTTTTCTAGAATTTGTTTTATCTCCCTATTTGCTAATTCAACTTGACCATTTGTTTGAGCATGATAAGGGGTAGCAACTTTATGTGTAATTCCATATTTTTTCATTAAAGACTCAAATGACTTATTACAAAAATGCCTACCTCCATCACTAATAATGGCTCGAGGGATTCCAAATCGACTTAGAATGTTTTCTCTTAAAACTTTAACGACAGTTTTACTATCATTATTTCGACAAGATATTGCCTCAATCCATTTTGAGATATAATCAACTACCACTAATATGTACACAAATCCAAAAGATAGTGGAAATGGACCCATGAAATCAATTCCCCAACAGTCAAATATTTCAATTTCAAGTATGAGATTTAAGGGCATCATGTTTCTTTTAGTAATTGATCCCAATTTTTGACAGTTTTCACAAGTTTTGCAAAATTCCTATGTGTCTTTAAATATGGTAGGCCAATAAAATCCACTTTGTAAAATTTTAGCCATAGGTTTTCTTGAAGAAAAGTGTCCACCACATGCTTCAGAATGACAAAAATTAATGACACTACTTACCTCATTATCAGGAATGCATCGTCGAAAAATCTTATCAGAGCAATATTTGAATAAGTAAGGATCATCCCAATAAAACTTCTTTACTTCAACCAAAAATTTATTCTTCTCCTAAGTATTCCATTGCGAAGGCATTTTACCTGTAACAAGGAAATTAACAATGTTAGCATACCATGGTATTGAAGTAATAGATAATAAAAATTCATCAGGAAAGGAATCATTTATGGGTGTTATATCAGTGCAGATTTCATATGTGAGTCTTGATAAATGATCAGCAACGACATTTCCGGCACCCTTTTTATCTTTGATGGTGAGGTCAAATTCTTGAAGTAACAAAATCCAGCGAATTAGTCTTGGTTTGGCATCCTGTTTAGTCATCAAATATCTCAAAGCAGCGTGATCAGTAAAAACAACAGTTTTAGAACCAAGCAAATATGAGCGAAATTTGTTTAATGCATACACTACAGCAAGTAATTCTTTTTCAGTTGTTGAATAATTCATTTGAGTATTATCCAAAGTCTTACTCGCATAGTGAATCACAAACGACTTACGATCCCTTTTTTGTCTTAAAACAGCACCAATAGCAAAGTCACTTGCATCACACATTAATTCAAAAGGCAAAGACCAATCAGGAGATTGCATAATAAGTGCAAATGTCAAAAGAAAAATGATTTTCTCAAAAGATTTTTGGCAATCATCAGTCCATTCAAATGATGCATCTTTTAATAAGAGGTTACAAAGTGGTTTAGATATGACACTAAAATTTTTTTTAAACCTCCTATAAAATCCTGCATGCCCTAAAAAGGATCGTACCTTTCTAACTGTTTTTTGTTGTGGCAATTTAGATATGACTTCAATTTTTGCTTTGTCAACTTCAATTCCTTTAACAGATAGAACATGACCCAAAACAATTCCAGAAGTAACCATGTAATGGCATTTTTCCCAATTTAAAACGAGTTCTTTTTCAACACATCTTTTTAAAACGTTTTCCAAATTATCAAGGCAATCATCAAAAGAATTCCCAAACACTGTCAAATCATCCATAAAGACCTCTAAACAATGTTCAATCATATTAGTGAAAATACTTAACACACATCTTTGAAATGTTGCAAGAGCATTACAAAGTCCAAATAGCATTCTTTTGAATGCAAATGTTCTAAAGGGACATGTAAATGTGGTTTTTTCTTGGTCTTCAAGTGCTATAGGAATTTGATAATAACCTGAATACCCATCTAAAAAGCAGTAGTAGGGATGTCCAACTACTCTTTCTAAGATTTGGTCAAGAAATGGTAAAGGAAAATGATATTTTCTAGTGGCTTCATTCAATTTCCTATAATCAATGCACATGCGCCAACTAGATGTAATTCGTGTTGGAATTAATTTACCTTTTTCATTTTTAACAACAGTGATTCCAGATTTTTAGGCATTACTTATATAGGACTTACCCACTTACCATCAGAGATAGGGTAGATAATTCCCGCATCTAGTAACTTAAGAACTTCTGTTTTTACTACTTCTTTCATGTGTGGGTTTAATCTTTTTTGAGGTTGTTGACATGTTTTAGCATTTTCTTCCAAATTGATTATATGTGTGCAAATTAAAGGATTAATACCTTTAATATCATCTAAAGTCCATCCAATTGCATTTTTATACTTTTTAAGAACAGATAGTAACTTACCTTCTTGGTCGCTTGATAAGGTCGAATAAATCACAACAGGATAAGTATGTTCTTCTCCAAGATAAGCATACTTCAATCCCTCTGGCAAAGGTTTCAATTCCAATTTAGGTGCTTCTTATTGTTCAATCTTTTCAATAATTCCAAGCTCCTCAAATTTTGGTTTCCCATCATCAGTTTACAAAGTCTGACAAGAATCAAACAACAAATTTATATTAGAAATATCATGTTCAAGTTATTTATTTGATTCAATTGAATTAACCAAACAAATATCAATAAGTTCAGAAAAACTCCCTTTTTGAATATTCTCCTCTATACAAGATTCAACCAATTCATTTTGTTCATCAATCTCATCTTCATTCTCATTTTCCTCATTAGGTTGCCTACACATATTGAAAACATTCAATTCCAGAGTCATATTTCCAAATGACAAATTCATTAAACCATTCCTACAATTAATCAAAGCATTAGCAATTGCTAAAAATGGTTGACCCAAAATTACAGGAATTGGTTTATAATTATTCACAATAGGTTCAGTTTCTAAAATAATAAAATCCACAGGATATATGAATTTATCAACTTATACTAAAACATCTTCCACTATTCCTTTTGGTATTTTAACTGATCTATCGGCAAGCAAAAGTGTAGTTGAAGTTGATTTTAACTCACCAAGATTAAGTTGAAGAAAAACTGAATATGGAAGCAAATTAGCACTAGCACCAAGGTCTAAAAAAGCATGCTCAATTTTATGATCTTCAATAATACAATAAATAGAAGGACAACCAGGATCTTTATATTTTAACTTATTATTAGTAGACAGAATGGTAATTACCTGTTCAGCCATGAATGCACTCTTTTTTACCTTCAATTTCCTCTTAACAGTGCATAAGTCCTTTAAAAATTTGGCATATGAAGATACCTGCTTGATTGCATCTAACAGAGGAATGTTAACTTTCACTTGCTTAAAGATTTCATAAATTTCAGAAGAGTGGTTTGATTTCCTTGGTTTATTCAATGCATGCGGAAATGGTGGTTCAGATGGAACAGTAGTTATTTCTTCACTAGGTGTAAGTTTATCTAGTTCTTCCTTACCCTTTGAATTATCATTTTCACAAGGTTCAAGAATAGGCCGCTCAATAACCTTACCACTACGAAGAGTTATAACTGACTTAACATGGTCCATGGGTGCATTTTGAAGTTTAGGACTTGGTTGTGGTTGAGCTGGAAATTTTCCTTTTTCTTGAATTGTGAGTGCAAAAGAAATTTTAGCAAGAGTATCTTTCAAATCAGAAAAAGTTTATGCATTTTGATTGTTAATGAATGAATGCATCGTATCTTCCAAATTTGTCCATGGTGGTGGAACATATGATACATAAGGATGAGTATTTTGAAAATTTTGTGGAGGTGGTGCTTGTGAAGATTGTACATTATTATTATTCCTCCAACTGAAATTTGGATGATTTCTCCAACCAGGATTATAAGTCTGTGAATATGGGTTTGGTTTATTAAAAGTGTTGATGACATTAGCTTGATCATGCAAACATTCTTTGAGTGCAGGCAGAGTGGGACAATCTTGAGTGAAATGACCATTAGAACTACAAACATCACATGCAATTTCTTGAACAGATTTTACTTGATCACTTTTTTTATTTTCCAAAGCTTCAACCTTCCTAACTAGGGATGCAAATTTTGTTTGTAAATCATAATCTTCCCTAAGGTTGTAGATTCCTCCACTACATGGAGATGGTTATGGTTTATTAGTCAGTTCAAAAGTTCCAACAATTTCCCAATGTTGTACATTTTCAGCTAACTGGTCAAGGTAATCTAGTGCATCTTTAGGATTTTTATCTTTAAATTCACCATTACACATCATTTCTACAACTTGTCTAGTTTTTGGTATTAAGCCCTCGTAGAAATAAGTGACCAATCGCCAAGTTTCAAAACCATGGTGTGGACATATGTTAAGCAATTCTTTAAACCTATCCCAACACTGGTATAAATGTTTCTCTATTTTTTTTAAGTAAAATAAGTGATTTGCCTTTTAAAAGAATTTGTTCTATGAGGTGGAAAGAATTTTTTCAAAAACTGTTCTTGCATGTTATTCCAAGTTCTTATTGATCCAGATCTAAGTTTTTGTAGCCACGTTTTAGCTTTATCTTTTAATGAAAAAGGAAAAAGCTTCAATCTAATTATGTTCATGCTACAATTTTGGTCTGTGTATGTATTACAAACTTCCTCGAAATCTCTTAGATGCAAATATGAATTTTCAGATTCTAAACCATGAAATGTTGATAAAAGTTGGATAATACCTGGTTTGAAGTTAAATCGAGATGCTTCTGGAGGAAATACTATACACGACGGTGCTCCAGTTCTGGTTGGATTCATGTTGTCTCTCAGAGTTCTCGGTTGATCATGTTGAGATTGGTTGTCTCCTTGATCAATTGGAGGATTAAGTTGCCCTAAATTGTTTTCGTCTTAGATCTCGTCCATGATTGGTGGTGGTGATTGAGATTTACGAATTAACCTGCCACTTGAAGTTCGAGACCAACGTCTCATGCAATAATTATATCACAAAGATAACAAACAAATTAGTAATACAAAAACTAAATGAAAATTGCAAAAAAAATGAAATATGAAATATGTAAATAATATAAGTGTACAAAAGAAAATTAATAACTTAATTAAATAACAATTTTGGTGGTTGAACCCACCAATTAAATTAACAAAAAAGAATAAAGCATAAAATAAATGCGAAAAAAAACTGGTGGTTGAACCCACCGTATAAAATAAAACAAAGCAAAAACAAAATGCGAAATAATAAATTAATAACTTAAAATTAAATAAAAAAACTGAAAATTAAATACTAAAATAAAAAAAATTAGTAGTTAGTTAGTTAAGTGTTGGTAGTTAGTTTTCTTGGTCCAAATTAAGTCCAAATAAGTCCAAGTCTAATTATTGTGAGAAATTTCATTTAGGGATCTTATTGAAATTATTTATAATTTTATGGCCATACCGTAATATTTAGAAGTTTAGAATTGAGCCATGTGGGATGAAAATGAAGATTCGAAAATATTTTAAGGTCACAACGTAATTATGAGAAGAATGAGTAAGAAACGAGAATTGTTGGGGTGAAACTAGAATTATGAAAGATGTGGGGGTAGACGAGAATTTAAGAAAAGGAAAAGGGGGCAAACAAAAATTTACAAAAAAATAAAAAAATAAAAGTAAAAAAAAAATAAAATAAATACCTTTCCCGACAACGGCGCCAAAAACTTGACACGACTTAAAAGTGTTTGATTTACTCTCAAATATAAAAGTGTCTAGTTATAATATATCTCGGTGAGTCCAAGGTCGATCCACAGAGAAAAGATTTAATTTGTTTATTTTATTTTATCTAAAATTTAAAAATAAAACTTAAATATAAACAACTTAATTTAAATAAAACTATGAAATTGAATTAGTTAGAGTTGTGGATTCACTCTTAGTAGTAAATAAAACTTAATAAATTCTTTTTGCCATTTTTTAGATTTATTGCCCAAAAGATTAATTATATAAATTATTATTTTCCCTTTAATTTTATGATGGATTAAGTATTTATTGTGCCAAAATTTAATTTGTCTACAGTAAGTCAAAATACCATTTTACCATACCTTATATTTAGATAAAAAGAATTTATTGTGTCAAACTCCCTTGTTTGTCCACAATAAATCAAAATCTCATAATATGAAATATATATAAAATTAAATAGAAAATAATTTAATTTATAAAATTAAAAATAGAATTTCATTAAATCATATTTATTTCTTAAGAGTTTCACCTTCCCCTAACTATTAATATTTAGCTAAACATTTTTTTTATAAAGGAAATTACTAAATTTGAAAAACACATAATTAAAAATGGAATTTGAAAATTGAAATAAAACTAATTTTATTGATTGAAAATAAATTACAAAGAGAGATGAGAAGAAGAATTTGGGGTAAAAGAAGAGGAGAAAGTGTGGAGAGGTGTGCTCACCCCCCCTCTATTTATACTAATAAATGGTAAATCCACACCACACAAATTAAAAAATCTAATTACATCTTAACCTTACATTTGTCCCACTAATAATCCCACTAATAAAATATAAACCTAACTTATTCACTCAAGCATATCCAACACATTCCACTAACAATTACCATATCTAATATGATAAAAACTTATAATTTTACAATTACCACATTTACCGTGGTAAAAACATAAAAAATTACAATAAAAGTCTTCGATCCTCCTCGACAATGACATAATTTCTCGGACTTTCGAAATCCAAATTCGACATCCATGTATTTTTTCGGAGCCTCAAATTGCATGAAATTATTATTTTTACCTAATAAACACACAAAATACACAAAATCCAATATTTAGAAAAATAATTAGAAATTCACAATATGTTACACAATTACAAATATAAATTACATTAATAAAACAAAATAACATTTTTATCCCTTAATAAACATACAATTTTTAACACTAATCAGTAAGAAGCAATTCCTGCATTTAAGAGAGCAGAGAATTTTGTAGAGCTTAAATAATAAAGCTCTTGTTTTAGTGTTTTAAGAGTTTTGGTGTATTGGGGTTTTAGGAAGTGAGTTAAAATACTACAATACATGTAACTCCTTTTTACTAGTAAAATATTTTCCTTCTGTCTTCGTCCATGGACGTCTAACAGCCGAACCACGTAATTTCTGGTGTCCTGTGTAATTTTATTGTTTTTCATTTTCTTCCAATTTCATCTTAGTTGTGGCCTTGCTTCGCCCATCAATTTCCTAACAAGCTGACACGGCTTGAGTTATAAACAATCACTCGCAATACTCCATTAGCAAAACTTGCTTTTTCAAGAAATTTCGATCCAAAAACTTCAGAAACAAGGAAAGATTTTGGTTGATCGATCGCTGTGGTTTGTTTAATCATTGTATGTGTTTCATTCACGCTATTAATGTACTTTTCATTGAAGCTATTTTGCAAATGGTCGATGTTTCCTCATCAAACAACATTTTTAGAAATACCTGTAGAACTTTGGCTTCAATTTTTCATGTGCATGAGTTACAGTTTAAGTTCTAGTCATTGAAAAAATACTGCAATAAAGTGAAGGTGATTATTCAATGAAACGCAAGTAGTGGAGTAATTTTCAAACTTGAACAGTAAATTAGAAAAACCAAGTGTGACTTTGTGCGTGAGAAAATGTAACCAAACATGTTTTTGCTCTTTTCATTTTTATATATAATTTTGATAAATAAAAAAACTAACAAATGCAACTAAATTTTTAAAAAATATTACATCATGAACATCATTTTTCTTGTTTAAAACAAGGTTAGAAAACCTCATTGATAAACAATATCAAAAGCTCCCTAAGTAGCCGAGTGCTTTTATTTTAAGTAGATTAATTTGTGTGGCTAATTAAAGCCAATGTGTTATTGTCCCAATCCATGTTCTACACCTCTAAAATCCTGAAGGCCCCGCCCCAAAAAATAAGAGGAAAACTTTGCGTTAGAATGCAAAGAGAATATAATTTGGATTCCGTCTAAAGGCATGATGATTGGTTTATTCATTTCAAAATCAAAACTATGTCTGATGCTTTAATTTACTTTCTTCTCTTTTTCTTCTACAACATTTTTAAAACCGTAAGAAAAATGGTTGGGTACATTATGTCTCATGAAACACGAATATGTGTATTACATGGGAAAACCTTTTCATTGTAATCTATCAACTAAAAGTTAAGTAATTTACTACTTCTTAATTTATTCTTAGCTGTCCTCAGGACCTTAGCAGAGAGGTATCAAGCAGATTTAATTAGATGGCCACCGAAATTCGAATCCTACAAAGAAATAAGGGCTAAAAAATCGATTTTGGTTACCTAGTACTCATACCTTTTACAAAAAAATAAAAAATAAAAAATTCTTGGCGAGAGCAGAGTCATTTACCTTCAACCTTGGCTGAAATAATCTTAAAGATTGTGTCCGCCTTCTCAAGAAGTTGAACCACTTTCTACATAATAGGAAAGGGATTCATTATTCAATTTGTGAGCAGTTTAAAAAGAAAGACATTTAATTGTTTTAAAGAAGTCTCTGCACTTGTCAAATGAAGGAAAAACGTGCTAAAGACATCATGATTGATTTATTCATTTCAAACTGATGCTTTACTTTCTTCTGTTCTTTTACTGTAATTTTATTGAAACCACGTTAATGAAACATGAATTATGTAGATACGTAATAAAAATACTCGTTGACTATAGTCCATCATCTCAAAATTATTTAAGTGGGTACAGTTTAGTCACCCGCAAGTTTGTTCATGAACAAATTGCATAAGTCATTCTATCTTGAACCTTGCTTTGATGAAACTATCTTAAACATGGCGTGTGCTTTCTCCAATACTTGCAGAGCAGTCTTCGTATTCACATGGGCTGCCCTTACTCTTTTGATCGTCCATGTTGCAGCATCTGAAAATAGAAAGACAAGCTTTACTCAACAGCGGCTGGTGGAAGGACAGGATTCCTCACAATACTTCAGATCATTGCAATTGGGTTGGTATCACACAGAGTTAGTGGAATGCAGTATCAAAGGGGAACTTGGCAGCCTCAACTTTTCTTGCTTTCCAAGCCTGCACTATCTCAATCTTCGGAACAACAATCTATCGGGAAGCATTCCACCCCAAATTGGTTCTCTTTCAAAACTCAAATACCTTAATCTGCGTTGGAAAAATCTTACAGGTGGGTGAATTACCAAATAATTATGGTAGCTAGCTACCCTAGTTGTATGTTTAATTTATATTCGTTGGAAAATAATCATTGACATTCATTTGTCCTTTAATCAATCACATTGCAGTAATAACAGCCTCAATAGTGAGTTACCAATTAATTTTGGTAGCTAGCTTGCCTAGCTATATATTTAATTTTTCCACTAGAGATTGAAAAAAATTTATTGCTTCAAAACTTGGACCTGTCTCACAATAACGTTTCAGGTACCATGACGTAGGAAGTTATTTTGAGAATTTTAAGATTCTAAAATTTTTTTATTTGAGAATTTTTTTATTTTTATTAGAGTTAATTAAGGTATGAGATTTAGTTAACTTAGTAAAGTATCTTTTATTTTAGCAATTTTAAGATTTAGTTTCCCATTTTTAAGTTAATTTAAGAAAAATATATTTTATTTCCATTATAATTGTAATATAATTTTCCTTTTTAAGTTAACTTGCAACAAGAGAAGTTAAAAGCAATGGATTTAAGGGACACAAAGCACAGACTCAATGAAACGACCCGCCCCGAATCCCTAGAACGAGTCTATCTAATCTCGCCTAATTGAATTAATAATAATTATGATATCTAAGAATTTTACCAAAAATTCGACAAAGTCTCCCCTATAAATATAACATTCCCAAACATGCAATTTACAAAACAACACTCCTAAAAATAATTCAATATCCAACCATCCTTCATAACCAACTTCTCAAGTCATCATACCAAATATCACCCAAATCATTTTAATATTAAAATACAATAGTTATCCTTAATTACAAAATATAACAAATAAATACAATTCGCAATATCCCAAATATCAAAATATTAAATCTACGACTCCTAGCACCATCACGTGGCCACAATTTCAAATTTAACTATCGTTGTTGGGTCAACTGATGTACCTGCAAATCTCCTGTGAGAGGAAAAAATATAATAAAAATGGGGTGAGTATAAAATTCAGTGAGCTCCGTGAGTGGATAGTATTTTTTGGAAAAATAAATTTATTTAAAATGATTTAATCTTTTCCAAATCAATTTCATCAAAATATCAAAGAACTTACATAAATTTATTTAATTCAAATCATGCATTGACATAACAATATTACACAAATCTGCATAAAATCAATAAAATCGTAATACTTATAATATCAAATATTGAATACCAAATACCCAAGGGAATGATCTCATCATATCCGGACCTCGACGGACGGGCAATCAAGGAACCATCATGCCCCGGAACTACAACGAATAGACGGAAAAATGTCATCTCATATATCATGTATCTCAACATTTGTATCTCTGTAATCATCATACTGCATGCATAAGCCCCCAAAATGCAAAAGCGCCCAAACACAATGCCCAAAGCCTCTGTGCGTGTTCAGACGGGCCCCAAAGTCCTCGCATCTCATATCATTTGTATCATTGTATTCATCTCATATAATTTGTATCTCTGTATCTGAAGGGGAAGGGTACTGAACAATGATTTTCCAAACAACCTTTTATACACATGTACATAAACATATAATCACACTTGAAATCTCATTTCCTTTTTATTTAACATATCTCAAATACACTGAATTCTAATATCATGCATTTACTCAAAAACGACAATAAAAGCATTAATCGAACTCATTCTAAATAACAATAAATATCAGCACGGAGATAAAAATCAATTTTCTAGAAAATCATTAAATCGAAGCATCAAATACTTATTATCAAAACGTGTTGTACTGTATGGTAAAATCAGAATATACTACAAAAATAAGTTTTGTATATTCTACTCACATTGACGAAGTCTAGACTCGATATCAACAACGTCCGCAGGTTGATTCTCGTTCGCGGATCCTTCTAATCAAGGAAACGACATAATAATTCTCCGTAAATTTGAAATACAACTAATTTTACATAATAATTCTCGAAACGAATATTATTTAGAATAAACTATTCCCGTATGCACAAAATTACCAAAATACTTGTATATGCCAAAATTACTAAAATGCCCCCAACATCATTATTTTACCAAATTATCCTTAGAATCTTCAATTACTAAATTGTCCTTAATTGAGATCACGAAATATAACCACAATGTCAGAAATTACAAAATTACCCTCGGAGCATAAATTTACCCAAATGCCCCTAACAACTTAAATTACTGAATTACCCTCAAAATCTCAAATTACCTCACTGCCTATCCTAAAATTACCAAATTATCCATTGATTCCACAAATTACAAATTAACCCTAAAGTTTTATGAAATTACCGAATTGCCCTTGCCGGTCAACAGTGACCGGACTTTAGTCGACGACGACGGGAAGTTTAGGTCTGATAGTTCAGACCTCGGTGAGTCCAACGGTGCCGGCGGTGACCTCCCACGCGCGGTGATGGCGGCAGATCGTGCTCCCAAAGCCGTGAGCTTTCCGGCAGTCGTTCACGGCCAAAACGGAGGTTTCAAGTGGTGGGGTTGGTCGGAAATGAAAGCTGGTGACGTAAGGAGTCGAACCCAACCGGTGATGCAACCTAATTCCAACGAGATTAGTGGTGACGAAAACAGGTTGAGCCGCTGTCTTTCAAGCTTCGATCGCCAACGTTCTGGCTGCTTTTCGGTGACAATGACGGCATGGATATAACCGGTGTCGCTCAAGCTTTAGATCGGCACCAAGCGCGTCCGGTGCAGCGGTTAAGTTGATCAAAATATAAAAAGATAAGGGAAGAGAAATTCAAACATAGAGATTTTTACGTGGTTCAGCCAACCTCGCCTACGTCCACGCCTCCAAGCTTTCCGGGCTTGAGGATTCCACTAAGCAAGCCTCCAAGGCTTCAAATGCTTACACTTTGACTTCCAAGGTGTTAATAACCTTTACAACAAGAGATTATCACAGTCTCTTTAACCCAAGTGTATCCCAACACTTACAATCACTCAAAGTAAAATATTACAAATTGTTTTTCTCTCACACAGTATTTAAGATTACAAATCAATGCCCAATGTGTGAATAGATAAAGCTAGAATGTGTTTAAAACTCTATCAAGATTGTATTCTCGAATATAAGCTCAATGGTTGTGTTGTGATCAAACTTCTTTGAATTTGAATGAGCTTATTTATATTTGGAGCTGAAAAACTAGTCGTTACAAACTGTCGGTCCAAAAATAGTTCACCGTTAACCATTAACGGTTAATCGTTTACGCTGGTCAATAGTTACCGTTGAGCCAAATTTCACATAAACGGTTTGCCGTTTAGGATTACCCTTTCGCCGTTAAATTCCAGAGACCTCCAAGATGAACATCAATTATCCATTTATAGTAAACGGTTAAGGATTTGCATGAAGTGGCTTCTCTGGATATTATCGGTTAACCGTTTGTAATAAACGGTTCACCGTTTGTTTCCAGTAACCTGCAAAACAATTCAGCCTTATCCGGTTTTGTTAAACAGTGCCAGAGGAGTACAACCTTTAATTCTGAATGTTATCGGTTAACCGTTTAAATAAACGGTTCACCGTTAAATTTCAGTAGCCTTTCAATCTTTTGTGTTTTCCGTTTTTCATAAACGGTTAGAGCTTAGGTAATATATTGCTCTCTGGTATTAATCGGTTAACCGTTTAAATAAACGGCTCACCGTTAAATTTCAGTGGCCTTTCCATCTTTTGTCTTTTTCGTTTTTCATAAACGGTTAGTGCTTAGGCAATATGTTGCTCTCTGGTATTAATCGGTTAACCGTTTAAATAAACGGTTCACCGTTTATTTCCAGAATCACATTTTAAACCAGATTTTGCAGAGAATCTTTTTCTAATATGAAAGTCTATCTTTTATGAGTATAAATGGAATGATTATTAAGGCTTTCGTTTATTAAGAAATAGCTCCAACATTTTTATCAAAAACCATTTAAAGTTTGTTATCATCAAAATCAATATTATTAACATATTCATGTTAACAGGATTCGGGCAAAACGGGTCAATTTCTCTCTCCCTCCTTCTCTCTCACGTGCCCTTCTTTCTTTTCTCTTTTGAAAATCTACTTGCCCCTTTCCATTTATAGAAACTAGCTTCTTCTTCTTTTTATTGCACTTAAGCTTAATATAAATTAAGCTAATACCGGACCCGTGATGAAAATAAAATCCAACTATCCGAGCTTTTGATCGTGCTCAATTTATCTCAATTTAATATTGTGATCATTTTGAAATTAATATCGAAGAGGAAAATTAAATCATACACTTAATTAGGAAAAGTTAAAGTGCTATATTACACTCAATAATTCATTGGAATTTGTTAAAGGGAGTATTTCCATGCTTGCTGTCAAGCTTGCTATAAATCTTTGAAAGAATGTTTCACTTCTTGTAAAATATGAGGAATGAAATTTTTTTGATAAGCTGAGCAATGAAATGTTAGTTATGAGAAAGAGACCAGGGTTTATACACAACAAGGTGAGGTAAGGAGTTGTTTTAATATTCCATTTGAAGTTTAATCGTTCATATGTCTTTATTTCTTATTCTCTTGCCTTAATACTTATTTTAAGATTTGTTTTTAATTTATAACTGATTCTTTTTTTTAATAACTTACCTCTTAATGGAAAAAAATTTGGATGCGATAACAAATAAATTATGGTTAACTTTTTTTTAACTATCTTATTAGAAAAGCTTATCACTTTTTACGAATAAGCTTTACGATGATAAAATATGCAAATTATTATTTTTGAGAAGAACATAAAAATAAGAACAAATAAAAGGAAACAAAAACATTGATTTGAGGTGGAAAGTAAAGTCAATAAAAATATCTGAAAGTCAACCTGCAAGCAAAGACACAGAAATGGAGTTGGCAGTAGCCCCCTTATTTGCATCATCGGCTTCAGTTTTCAAGTCATTTTAGCTTGCACCTGTCTTTGTTGAAAACTATCTTAAACATGGCATGTGCTTTCTCCAATACTTGCAGAGCAGTCATCGTATTCATATGGGCTCTCCTTACTCTTTTGAGAGTCCATGTTGCATCTGCTACCAACTTTAGTATTCATGTTACAGCATATGAAATAAAAGGACAAGCTTTACTCAACAGCGACTGGTGGAAGGACATGATTCCTCACAATACTTTAGATCATTGCAATTGGGTTGGTATCACTTGCGATTATGAAGGAAGGATCACTGACATAGACTTACCGAATAACAATATCAAAGGGGAACTTGGCCATCTCAACTTTTCTTACTTTCTAAAACTGCAATCTCTAGATCTTTGGGGCAATAGTCTATCGGGAAGCATTCCATCTCAAATTGGTTCTCTTTCAAACCTTACATACATTAATTTGTATGAGAATAATCTTACAGGTGAGTGAGTTACCAAATAATTATGGTGGCTAGCTAGCCTAGCTATTTATTTAATTTATATCCATTGAAAAAAAGTCATTGAAATTCATTTATTCTTTAATCAATCACATTGTAGGTACTATACCAAAAGAAATTGGGAGCTTAAGAAATCTAAAGGTGCTTTATTTGGATAGTAACAACCTCAATGGTGAGTTACCAAATAATTATGGTGATTTATATTCATTGAAAAATAATCATTGAAATTCATTCGTCCTTTAATCAATCACATTGCAGGTACTATACCAAACGAAATTGGGAGCTTAAGAAAGCTGGAGGCTCTTTCTTTGGATAATAACAAACTCAGTGGTGAGTTACCAATTAATTTTGGTAGCTAGCTAGCCTACCTATATATTTAATTTATATTCATTGAAAAATAATCATTGAAATTCATTCGTCCTTTAATCGATCAAATTGTAGGTACTATACCAAAAGAAATTGGGAGCTTAATAAATCTAGAGGTGCTTGATTTGAGTAGTAACAACCTCAACGGTGAGTTACCAAATAATTATGGTGATTTATATTTATTGAACAATAATAATTGAAATTCATTCGTCCTTTAATCGATCACATTGCAGGTACTATACTAAAAGAAATTGGGAGCTTAAGAAATCTGGTGGGGCTTGATTTGAGTAGTAACAATCTCACCAGTGAGTTACCTCAAGAAATCGGGAATCTAAAAAGTCTAATGAGACTCAAGAAATCGGGAATCTAAAAAGTCTAATGAGACTGTCTGTGAGCATAAACACATTAGGTGGACCTATTCCTTCAATCTTGTTTCGTTTAACAAACATTGAGTATTTACGTCTTGGTTTCAACCGGTTCAATGGACCAATTCCACGAGAAATAGGAAATCTAAAGAATTTGACTTCTTTGTCTATCGGAGGTAACAAGCTAACTGGACTTATTCCTTCAACTATAGGTCATTTAACTCGCCTGCAGATTTTGGATCTCAGTTCTAACCAAATCCACAGCTCCATTCCACTAGATATAGGGATTCTTAGTGCTTCAGAGAGTTAGACTTATCTGATAATAAAATACATGGCATCATTCCAGATGAGCTCGCCAACTTATCCCAACTCGAAAATCTCAACCTTTCCTCAAACCTACTTTCAGGCCAGATGTTGAAAAGTCAAGTCAAATCTATGTGGTGGCAACACTTCTTGCACACGCTTTGCACGTGGTTTGGACGCATTTGGAACGCGATTTTTCTTGATATTTGTTTTATGAATAGTGCCAACATTTTTCCTATAAATAGCTAAGCATTCTTCATTTGTTAGTATCCCAAAATTTGTTAAGCTTATAAGTTTATAAGCTTTTGAGAGTTCTAAGAGTGTGAGCAATTGGAGAGTGTGTGTGAGAGTACTGAGTGTATTTGGGTTCTGGGAAAGTGAAGTTTCTTTACTCAAATTTGTACTCTAATAGTTGTTAGTAATACAATTATTTTTCTCTTGCTCCCGTGGACGTAGGCATATTGCCGAACCACGTAAATTCTTGTGTCCTTTATTTTTTTGTAATTATTTGGTGCGCTTGATTCCGCATTCCGCATTCCGCGCACATCAAGTGGTATCAGAGCTCACGATTCGTACTTCGGGGATACAGTACTGTTCACGTATACGGACTATTCATGTATACAGTACTGTTCACGAATACGATGGAGACGACCATTTGTACTTGAGAGATAGTCTATTGTAAGTAGTGTGTATTTTTGCATGTCTAGGAAAGTTCTATAAAAAAAAGAGATAAGAGTCTAAGGATTCTGGTTTTTAATTGGAACCAAGTTTCCGTCCAGTTTCCTGGGAACTTTTTTGGTGCATTTATTCATGCAAAATTAACATCATAGAGGTTGTTCTTCAAGTGAAAATAGTTCGTTGAGAAAATGGCAGAAGGTGAAACTTCCAGAATTGGGGAGAGATCTACCGAAACTATTTCAAAAGACACTTCAGGTGGGAGGCGAGATTTGTCAAATCGCTATTCAGTACCTGTTATAAGAGTGATTAGTATTAAAAATTGTTTAATTATCAAGTGATAATATGTTATTTTATGCTTATGTTATAATTTATATTTGTATTAATGTAATATATTAGGAATTATTAATTATGTTTTAAATATATTTAATTTTTTTTATTAGGAAAAATATTAATTTCACGTAATTCGAGGCTCCAAACAGATAAACGGAGGTCAAAATTAGATTCCGGAGATCCGAAAACCTTAAGATCAGTCAAGAGCGGCTTAAAATTGGGCTTGTGTAAAAAAAATTAACTTTTCCTATTGACCGAGCACTGATTGGATGATGAAATGAGCTTACAATATATATGAGTGCATGGGATAGCTGGCAATTTTGAGTAAATCTCAACCGTTCATGATTCAATGGCCATGATTTTGCCACGCGGCAATGGTTGGTGAAGCAAGTTGTAGGATCCGAATCTTTGTATTCGGGTCGACCCGATCCACCCATTAACCCGCCAAATCTCAACCGTTTTTGGGCAAATCGGACGGGTCAAACGATGCCACGTGTGATGTTGACTTTTGAAGTTTGACAAGCGATTGGATCTTAATCTAAAGGTTGTAAGGAGCACATGCATGAAGCTTATGATGGACCGCAAAACACTGAATTATGAATTTATTTTTTGTATAAATAGAGCCTCATTTTATGTTTTTAATGATCTCTCTACAACTCTCTTCTTCTCAAATTCTCTTCATCTCCTTGTAATCTTGATTTTCAGGTGTGTTTTTAATATTTTGTATAATTATTTTTATAAACAAAATTAGTTTTATTTCCAATTTTAGTTGTTTTTATTACTTTTAATTATAAGTAATTCAATTTTACTACATCTTTTTATTTTCATTATGCTTAACTAAATAATATTAGTTAGGGGAAGGTGAAACTCTTAGGAAATAAATATGATTTAATCAAATTCTATTTTTAATTTTATAATTAAATTATTTTCTATTTAATTTTATACATGTTTTATATTTTGAAAATTTAATTTATTGTAGACAAACAAATGAATTTGGCACAATAAATTCTTAAGATCTTAATATAAGGCATGGTGAAATGGTATTTTGACTTATTGTAGACAAATTAAATTTTGGCACAATAAATACTTAATCCATCATAAAATTAAAGGGAAAATAATAATAATTTGTCTAATTAAGCATTTGGGTAATAAATCTAAAAAATATTGGCAAAAAGAATTTATTAAGTTTTATTTACTTCTAAGAGTGGATCCATAACTCTAACTAGTTCAATTCTATAGTTTTATTTAAATTAAGTTGTTTATATTCAAGTTTTAATTTCAATTTTTAGATAAAATAAAATAAACAAATTAAATCTTTTATTTGTGGATCGACCTCGGACTCACCAAATTATAATACAACAAGACACTCTTATACTTGGGAGTTAAATATTACTTTTAAGTTGTGTCAAGGAGGTCAAAAGATCGATGTTGAAAAGTTTGGTGGGAAAATCAACTTCGGCATGTGGAGACGCGTAGTTATGGATGCCCTTATTCAAATCGATCTCGATGTTGTTCTGAAAAATAAAAGACACTTGTATGATGAAGAAATTTGGGATCGTATGAATAGGAAAGCTTGTGGTCAGATCAGATCTTGTTTGACCAAGGAGGTGAAATACTTGGTAAAAAATGAAGAGTGTGAGGTGACTTTGTGGCGTACATTGGAGGAGAAATACCTGCTGAAAAGTCCTGAAAATCGTCTTCATGCAATAAGCCAAGTATATGGCTTTTGAATAAAGTCTGGGGTGTCAATGCACGATCATGTCTCAACATTTGAAAAGTTACTTGCTGATTTGAAGAATCTTGATTAAGATATTAAGGATGAAGTCAAGGTTATGATTCTATTACACTCACTACCAGAGAAATATAGCCATTTTGTGACTACTTTGATATATGGAAAGAGTGTGATCATCTTTAAAGATGTTTACACAGCATTGACTAGCTTAGAGATTTTGAATAATGATAAAAATTCTGAACGAGCATCGTCTGAAGCTTTGGTGAGCAGAGATTGGGTGATGGAGAAACAGAAGAAGCGTGGTGGAAAGAATTCTCGATCCAAATCGAAAAGTAGAAATATAGCTCGAGACGAGTGTGCCTTTTGTCATGAAAAGGGTCATTGGAGGAAAGATTGTCCAAAGGCTCAAAAGAGAGATGAGAAGAAACCAGCAACAGTAAACATGACATCGAAAGATGAGGGCACTGATTATCCACTAAGTATTACTCCTGCAACATATGTGGCTAGTTTGAGCGAGTGGATACTTGATACTGGAGCAACCTATCATTTGTGTCCTATTAAGGAATGGTTTACGGATTTTTGTAATTTGAAATCTGGTACAGTTGTCATGGGGAATGATCAACCTTGTCGCACAATGGGGATAGGATCAATTCAGCTCAAAATGTTTGATAGAATGGTCAGAGAACTCAAAGAGGTTAGATTTGTTCTAACTTCAAAGAAAAATCAAATTTTTGTGGGTGCTTTGGAAGCTAAAGGCTACAAGGTTACCATTGAAAATGGCACAATGAAGTTTACACATGGGCCTATGATAATTCTACAAGGGGTTCGATGTCACAATCTGTACTATTCGAAGAGAGGTACAACTGATGAAGCAAATGTTGTTGAGGCGCATAGTGACACCACCAAGCTATGGCATGTACGACTGGGACATGCTGGCGAGAAGTCTTTGCAAATTCTGATAAGGCATGGACTCTTAAAAAGTACCAAAACCTGTAAATTAAATTTCTGTGAGCATTGTGTAGTAGGCAAGAAAACAAGGGTAAAGTTTGGTAGAGGCTAATCACGATACTCGTGAGATCCTTGAATATGTTCATAGTGATGTATGAGGACCAACCAAGACTGCATCAATTGGTGGAAGCCATTATTTTGTTACTTTTGCTGATGATTTCTTTAGACGTGTGTGGGTGTACACCATGCGAGCAAAGGATGAAGTTCTAGAGATTTTCGTGAAATGGAAGAAATTGGTGGAGATTTAAACTGATAAAAAGATCAAAGTATTACGATATGATAATGTGGGTGAATATACTTTTGATCCATTCTTGCAAGTATGCCAGAACGAGGGTATTAAAAGACATTTCACGGTGAGACATATTCCGCAACAGAATAGTGTGGCTGAGCGTATAAATCGTACTTTACTGGAGAAAGTACGGTGTATGTTATCTAATGTTGGTTTAGATAAAAAGTTTTGGGCTGAAGCTGTGAGCTACGTAAGTCATTTGGTAAACCGATTGCCTTCTACTGCAATTGGAGGTAAAACTCCTATGAAAATGTGGTCTAGAAAGCATGCACAAGACTATGATTCCCTTCGTATATTCAGGTGTCCAACTTATTATCATGTCAAAGATGGTAAACTGGATCTCGTGCTAGAAAAGCCATTTAATGAAGTTTCAATGATGAAAGCTTCAAGTTCTCAGCAGGTGGAGAACAAGACCAAAGAGGTATTGCAGCGGGTGGAGTTTGATGCAACTCCATATGTACCATTTAGTTGTACATCAAAGAATGGTTCAACTGTGGAGGTGACACTTAGAGTTGAAGAAGGGGTTGTTTCTTCTGATATCCCACAAAATGAAGAAACAATTGATGATGTAGATAATGATGATTTTATAACAACAAGGAGACCAAGAAGAGAGATAAAGAAACCCGGATGGCTTACTAAAGATATGGTGGTAGCCTATGTATTTCCAGTTATTAATGATGACATCCTCAACACTTTTGGTGAAGCATTACGCAACAGTAAAAGTGATCAGTGGAAGTTAGCCATGGAGGAAGAGATGAAATCTCTCCATCAAAATCAGACTTGGGAACTTGTAAAGTTACCAAAGAAGAAAATGGTTATTGGCAATAAATGGGTCTACCCCAAAAAGCAAGGATCTTTGAATCAATCAACTCCTCGATACAAGACAAGGCTCGTGGCAAAAGATTTTGCTCAAAAGGAAGGTATTGACTACAATGAAGTTTTCTCTCCAGTTGTAAAACATATTTCCATTCGTATCCTAATTGCCTTAGTTGCAGAATATGAGTTAGAGTTGGCTTAATTACATGCTAAGATGGCATTCTTACATAGAAATTTGGAGGAGGAAATCTATATGACTCAGCCTTGTGGTTTCAAAGTTGCTGGAAAAGAGAATCATGTGTGTAGGTTGATTAAATCTTTGTACGGACTGAAGCAATCGCCAAGGCAGTGGTACAAAAGATTTAATCAATTTATACATGGGCATAAATTCACCAGAAGTGAACACAATCATTGTGTTTACTTTAGAAGACTAATAGATGGAGCGTTCATCTATTTATTACTCTATTCGACGATATGCTTATAGCTTTGAAAAATAGAGATGAGATCAAAAGATTAAAGAAGCAGTTAGCTTCTGAGTTCGAGATGAAAGACTTGGGTGATGCACAAATAATACTTGGGATAGAGATTCGTAGAGACAAGAAGAATCGGAGCGTATAGTTGACTCAAAAGTCTTATTTGAAGAAAGTGCTAGAAATATTCGGTATGGATGACAAAACTAAACCGGTATGTACACCTCTAGCTCCTCATTTCAAATTAAGTTCTTCTTCATGTCCTACATCTCAAGAGGAACGTGATTATATGGCTCGTGTTCCATATGCTAGTGTTGTGGGTAGCCTTATGTATGCTATAGTATGCACAAGGCCCAATATATCTCAAGCAGTGAGTATGGTTAGTAGATACATGCACAATCCGGGTAAAAATCACTAGCTTGCAGTAAAGTGGATTCTCTAATATCTGTATGAGACAGTTGATGTTGGGTTATTGGTTAAAAAAGATTGTGGTCAACAATGTGTTGGGTAATGTGATTCTGATTTCGCTTGAGATCTTGACAAGCGAAGATCAACAACGGGCTACGTATTCACATTGGGTGGAGGTCCAGTTAGCTGGAGGTCGATTCTACAATCGACAATTGCTCTGTCCTCTACGAAAGCAGAGTATATGGCAACAACTGAGGCTGTCAAGGAGGCTATATGGTTGAGAGGCTTGTTGGGTGATTTTGGAAAGATCCAAAAGAACATTAAGGTCTTTTGTGATAACCAAAGTGCGATATTCCTTGCAAAGAATCAAACGTATCATTCTCGGACGAAGCACATAGATGTGAAATATCATTATGTGAGGGAGATTATCGAGAGCGATGATGTGTTATTAAAAAGATCGATACTAGAGATAACCCATCAGACATATTGACAAAGGTGATTTCAGGAATTAAGTTTCAACATTACTTGAAATTAATTCAGATCCTTCGATTATGTGAGGGAGATTGTCGAGAGCGATGATGTGTTATTAAAAAGATCGATACTACAGATAACCCATCAGAGACAAAGGTGATTTCGGGAATTAAGTTTCAACATTGCTTGAAATTAATTCAGATCCTTCGATTATGTTAAGGCGTTTCCTTGGGAGGAACTACGACAGGCTTGATCCCAACCTTTGGGTACGTAGGCAGTCGGATAGATGCAGCCAATGTGGATCTTTTTGAGGATCATGTAAGGGATGAAGTTTGGAGGATCATTGTCAATCGGCTCAGATTTGGATAAAATTTTCGCCGAGGTGGAGATTTGTTGAAAAGTCAAGTCAATTTCATATGGTGGCAACACTTCTTGCACATGCTTTGAACGCAGTTTGGACGCGTTTGGAACGTAGTTTTTCTTGATATTTGTTTTATGAATAGTGCAACATTTTTCCTATAAATAGCTAAGCATTCTTCATTTGTTAGTATCCCAAAATTTGTGAAGCTTATAAGTTTCTAAGCTTTTGAGAGTTCTAAGAGTGTGAGCAATTGGAGAGTGTGTGTGCGAGTACTGAGTGTACTTGGGTTCTGGGAAAGTGAAGTTTCTTTACTCAAATTTGTACTATAATAGTTGTTAGTAATACAATTATTTTTCTCTTGCTCTCGTGGACGTAGGCATATTGCCGAACCACGTAAATTCTTGCGTCCTTTATTTTTCGGTAATTATTTGGTGCTCTTGATTCCGCATTCCGCGCACATCACCAGATACCTTTTGCAATTGGAAAACTCTTCAACCTTATGTCTCTAGACATCTCTAAAAATAAACTTAGTGGTTCTATTTCAACTGAGATTGGCAATTGCTCAGAGTTAAGAAATTTAACATTGAACCACAACAGTTTGGATGGAACTATTCCATTAGAGATGGGAAAAATCTTATGGCTTCAAAACTTGGACCTTTCTCAGGATAACCTTTCAGGCACCATACCTAAGACTCTCCCTCCAATGTATTTAGACATGTCATTCAATAGTTTGGAAGGTGAAATTCCCACTTATTTGCAGGGTCATCCACCAAAGAGTTTTGTAGGCAACAAGGGTTTATGCGGCCATGTTAAAGGTTTTCCTTCTTGCTCTCAAAGTCAGAAGCATCCACCTTCAATCATTCTGTTTGTTAAATTTTTTCTTCCTCTCAGTCTAGTTCTCACCTTCATTAGATTAGGATTCATATTACTCCTTAAACGTCAGAATAAAACTCCTAAACTCAACTCAAGAGCTGCCAAGAATAGAGATGTGTTTTCAGTGTGGAATTAAGATGGTAAAATTTTATATGAAGATTTGATTAATGCAACGGAAGATTTTCATATCAAATATTGCATCGGAACTGGAGGTTATGGCAGTGTTTACAAGGCAGAGCTACCAGACGGAAAAGTTGTTGCTTTAAAGAAGCTTCACCATTCTGAAACAGAGGATTCAGCTTTTGTCAAGAGTTTCCAAAACGAGGCTCATGTACTCTCCACAGTACGACATCCGAACATTTTGAAACTTTATGGTTTTTGTTTGCACAAGAAATGCATGTTTTTGATTTATGAGTATATGGAAAGAGGAAGTTTGTTATGTATTTTACGCGATGATGACGAAGCTATTGAGTTGAATTGGACAAAAAGAGTGAGCATCGTGAAGAGTGTGGCTCACGCTTTGTCGTACCTGCATCACGACTGCACTTCATCAATTGTTCACCGTGACATATCAAGCAACAACATTCTACTTGACTCAAATTTAGAGGCATTTGTTGCTGATTTTGGCACTGCTAGACTTCCTGATGCTGATTCATCCAATAGAACTCTACAAGCGGGTACTTACGTATATATTACCCCAGGTGAATAAAATAATTGGTTGTATTTTTTATTACGCTTTATGGTTTTACTTTCAAAAACATAATCTTACACCTTTTCTTTTCATGCAGAATTTGCCTACACTATGGTTGTGACAGAGAAATGTGATACTTATAGCTTTGGGGTAGTGGCACTAGAAGTATTAATGGGAACACATCCAGGAGAACTTCTCTCATCATTATCATCATCATCGGACCCAAAAATCATGTTGATCAATATTTTAGACCAACATCTCTTGCCTCCGGTGAATAAAAAATTATTCAAGATATTATTCTTGTTTCAACTATAGCACTAGCTTGCTTGCGTTCTCAACCGAAATCTCGACCCACAATGCAACGCATTTCTCAAGAATTTCTTACGGGAAAGACACCAATGCAGAAAGGTCTCAAAGAAATTTCCATTGCAGAGATGAGAAACTAAGAAATGTTTTTGCTTCATGAATCTGACAATATCCCATGAAAGGATTTCAAAATTTGAAAGTGAGCATCTTTGTGCTATGCTTGTCTCTTTAGACCCAAATAATGACGCCACAACATGAACCTCGATGGGTGCATTTTTTTAAATGTATTTTCAATCTAAGTTTGTTTTTGTCGTTTGTAGCTTGGTAGAAGCTTGACTTGTCTTTTGGCAAAACTCATTTTTTTTTCATAACCCTTGACTGAAAAATAAGTTGAAAAAGATTAAAAAAAAAAAAGGCATATATGCAGGGGCTATCCCCTAATCAAATGAGATATAAAACATACTGGATATTAGAGAAGAATGGTTGTTTATTAATAAAAGGATTTTAAATAATCCAAGCAAACTTGGCCCTAAAAATTGCAAAACTTTGAACCTTGCTACATGAAGTACTCATCAAACTTTTCAAAGTGATCAGTGAACTTCTACCCAACAATCCAGCATCCGCCAAAAGATAAAGAGAAACAAAGCCTTCAAGATGTACTAAAATCCCATAATATATGATTCAATTCAGTATATCAATGTGAGAATTGCATTAAAAAACTCATACAATCACTCAATCTCGAATGGTTTCAATTTGATTTTTTAAGAAACTGCATGATTTTTTTATTGGGTCTGATGTCGCTAAAAAATATTTAATTTTTCGTTAATCTAATTACTCGTGGTCACTATACCTGATATTACCAATTATTGGATTAAACTTGTGGATTATCTGTAAAGACTTATAAGAAAATTAAAAATTAAAAAAAAAAGTTCGACAACTAGGAGAACATGACCACAAATGTTTGACTTGTAAAAATCATTAAGCAAAGCATGGAAAATGCATATGTTCAACTACACGTCAAAAGCTAACATGAAAGGTCAAAAGAATTGCTGACATATGGTTCTGATCCGTGGTCACAGCCAACAGCAATAATTGCCGTGAACGAGACACCCCAGACCAAGTCATAAAATGGCACACCCCTCTGGAATAATATCAAGATTCATTTCCTCCCATTTTCTTCTCAAGCCCTGTGAGTGTGACGATGATGAACATTCATTCTTTCTTCTTTTACTGCTTATTGAACCCATGAATCTAATGCATATGCACACAAATTAATTTTCCAATTAATACATATAATTATATGTAAGACTCTGATTTGAACTCTGATAATGTGTCTTTAATGATAGTTTATGAGTAGTATTTTTAAAATTTTTAAATTTATTAATTATCAATTACCACTTAAATTTTTACTCATTACAATATTAAATCATGAGCGAATTAATCCTGATTAAAATTACACGCATGCTCATGCTAGCAAGTGTTTTAAGTTATTCAATCTAGAATTTTATGAGGATAAAGATCCTCACTCGTCGTTTTAATATGAAATTACGAAAAGTTCACATTTTATTGCATGTGCCCATAATTAACTATGACAAGGAAATAGCCACAATGACTCATAAGTTTTAAAAAAGGGATACCAAGACCTCTTTTTTACATAATATCTTTTAAATATAGTAATTAGAAAATTAACTTTAAAGTTTTTTAATTAATATAAATTTAATATAAATAATATAATGTATTTGGTAGGCTAATAATATTAAAATATTTTTATCTATTATAAAGATTTTAAATAAATCTTTGGGTTAGACATATTTTAAAATTAACAAAATATCCACCTATTAATAAAGTTAAAACTATTTTAATATTATATTCAAAATATTTTTAATTTTAATTAATTAATTTTAATGTTATGTTTCAATTTATTATTAAAAATTACTTTAATGTAATAAAATAGGTCCAATATAATGTAAAATATGAAAAAAAATTAATATTAAAATTATTTTAACTAGGGGAACTCATATAGATTTAACATGTTATTCGGATGCGGACTTTGCCGGTCATAAAGTGGATAGGAAAAGCACTAGTGGAACTTGCTTTGTTCTAGGACACTCACTTGTTTCATGGTTTAGTAAGAAACAAAATTCTGTTGCTCTTTCAACTACCGAGGCTGAATATATAGCCGCTGGAAGTTGTTGTGCACAAGCACTTTGGATGAAACAAACACTTAGAGATTATGGCATTAATCTTGAATAAATTCCTATTAAGTGTGATAATACTAGTGCTATAAATCTTTCAAAGAATCCCATTCAACACTCTAGAACCAAGCATATAGAAATTAGACATCATTTCTTGAGAGACCATGTACAAAAGGGAGATATTGCATTAGAGTTTATTTCTACGGAAAAACAACTTGCCGATATTTTCACTAAACCTCTTTGCGAAGAACATTTTTTAAAAATTCGGCATGAACTCAGGATGATGAAATTTTCACATTAACGTCTCTTTTCATGCTATTGAGTGTGCTGACTTGATTGATTTATAATTGTGATCTAATTGTTATGAAATCATTGAGCTTGATTGTCAAATGATGAATTTGTCTTGCTATTTCTTGATTGTATGAATAAATTTGTTGAAAACATGTTCATGAATCATGCATTAAAATGGCTCATAAAATATTTTCAGATCAATTAAATGATCTGGGAATTTATTATTTGATGGCCAAATATTAAATCAAATGTACGAAAATTTAGATCAAATAAACGGATAACTGTTTCCTATAAACGGTGAACCGTTTTGCTCCATAAACTAAAATTTGTGTCTGTCCTCTTACCCTTTCACCGTTTTCTACAATCGGTGAACCGTTTGTTGGCAGAAAGTCATCTAACTGTTACCCCTTAACCGTTAAGCTCTTAGGCTTTCACCGTTACCCAGTCTCAAGCCTCTATTCGTTACCCTTTAACCGTTTATTATAAACGGTTTTCGCGTTTTAAAACTGTTCAAAGGCTTTCTCTTCTCCCTCTCCAGCTTACCCTTTCACTGTTTTCACCATTGTTGCGCAGCCGAAGCTCTCTTCTTCCTCAAATCTTCATTTTTCTTGATCCTTATGCCAAATCAAACCGTTAAAATCATTTCCTATCACCTTTAAAACAATTTCACCGATTCAAAACTTCGAATCAAAGCCCAAATCGAAAAATCCCAAAATTAAACCCTAACTGCCGCGAGTTGGGATTCTTCCTTTTTTATTCGTTTTGTCCCCTTTTTCAACCAAATTGAGCATCACATTCACATTCCTTACTCATTTCTCATCAAATCACCGATTGATTTCCCTCTCTCTCGCTGTGTTCACTCCACCGTGCTCCTCCATGGCTGAATCCTCTCGGAGAAATGTCCGGCGAAAATCTACGCCTCAAGTGAACCCCATACAGCCAAGGGAAATCACTGAATTTGCCAGAATTCACTTCCCCACTCCTCCCTTGGCGAAACGGTTCAAGGACCGCTTCGATGGGTGAAAGGTACTTGACTCCTCTTTTGTTAACCTTAATGATTTTCAACACTTAATTGTGTGTGATAGAAGTGTTCGAGATATGCTTATGCCTTGGGAGTCTGCTATTAACTTTGATGAGCGAGTCTATCCTAACTTAGTGCGAGTCTTTTACTCAAACATTGATATTTCCCATAGCAACCAAAATAGGATAGTTACTCAAGTTAGTGGTGTTCAAATAGAATTTGATCATATAGATTTAGGTGAGTATCTTGGTATCTCGCATGAGGGACATAAGATTTACACCTCTAGGAAAATCCTTTGCTTTGACCATTTTCGTCATACGGATGCAGTCCGTCATATATGTCGCCGTCGAGACTTAACTGATGAGATTTGTTTGCTTCCGTTTCGGTCTCAACTTTTACCTCTCCAAGTCCGTATTCTTCATTCTATTCTACAGCACACAGTGACACCTAGGAAAGGTCACTCGGATGAGGTCACGAGGTTGGACGTGGGCATACTGGATAGCCTACTCTCAGATCGTCCCATAAACCTCGCGTATATTATTGTGCGGCACATGTTGAGTACTCCTACGGTTAATCACCGCTTGCTACCGTATGGTAGTATCATTACTAAGATACTGCATCGCTTTAGTGTGCCTCTCCGAGATACTGGACATATGGAGACTAAACGGATTGGTCCCGAGGCAATGACGAGTATCGGTTTCTCTTGGCGGAATAAAAAGTGGGTTAAAACCAGCAACTCCAAAAACCGGGATACCTTGATAGATCCGGAGGACGATCGGATGCTTAATGATGTCTATCCTCCCAGCTTCCTGACTTTAGATTAGGAGCTCAGCCTCCTCCTCCACGTCGCCGATTTGTTCCTCGGCCTCCAGCTGACTCTGACCCTGAGGAGCGTGTCGCGGATGCTGACATTTCGTCCTCCTCTGAGCCACCACCTGCACCTGAGCCGTCAGCTGTTCCGGAGTCATCAGCTGCGTCTGAGCAGCCATCTGCTGTTCCTGAGCAGCCCGCTGCCTCTATGCCGCCACCAACTCCAGCTCAGCCACCCGTTTCAGACAGTATGCAGCAGCTGATTCTTGATCGGTTGGACACTCTTTCTCGAGACCACCAGCAGCTGCGATCTGACTTTGAGACCTTCTAGTGGCAAAGCATTGATCATCAGCTTGAGATTATCCATACTCAGCACATCATTCTTGGTTACTTTAGCTATGATCCGAAGAGCTCATCCTCTCCTCCTCCACCACCTCATTAGTTTCTGAGTTATGTTTTCGCACATACAGTTCATATTTTGATTGTTTTCATTTTGTCATGTATGTTATTATTGCTACTTCTATATATTATTTATGGATTTTGATGACATGGTTTTATATTTGTTCTTGATATTGGATGACTTGATTGAGATTGATAAAACTTGTGAATTATTGCATATTGAAGTGTTGGTTTGCTCATGGCGTTGTTGGGTTGGTGATGGAGTTGTTGTTATGACTTTTTGGGAGTGTTTTTCTCATGTGTAAAAATGGTTTTGCTCATTTTTAAGGGGAAACTCTGCCCAATTTTTCACTCGCCAAAAACCGGACTTGCATTTCCTTCTTTTCTCTTCTTTTTTTCTTTTTGATGATGAAGGGGGAGATAATTTGGGAGTTTTAAGAATGAATTTGAAAATGTTGGGAGCTTTAGAATGAATTTGAAAATGATGCATTTTGAAAATGCTTACTTGAGCAAAAATCTTTTTATTGACCATTTCTTAATTTGGCCATGCATTAAGGGGGAGCATATATTAATGGGGAGCCAAATATTGAATAGAGTTTGTCATCATCAAAAAGGGAGAGATTGTTAACATGAATATGTTAATAATATTGATTTTGATGATAACAAACTTTAAATGATTTTTGATAAAAATATTAGAGTTATTTCTTAACAAATGAAAGTCATAAAAACTACTCCATTCATACTTATAAAAGATGGATTTTTAATTGGAAAAAGATTCTTTGCAAAATCTGGTTTAAAATGTGTTTCTGAAAATAAACGGTGAACTGGTTATTTCTAAACGGTTAACCAATTAAGACCAGAGAGCAAAAGTTTGCCTAAGCTCTAACCGTTAGTGAAAACGGAAAAATGGAAAGCCTTCTGGAAACTAACGGTGAACCGTTTACTATAAACGGTTAACCGATAATGTCTAGAGAAGTGACTTCACACAAGTCCTTAGCCATTTACTTAAAACGGATAACCGATGTTATTTTTGCAGGTTACTGGAAACTAACGGTGAACCGTTTATTACAAACGGTTAACCGATAACATCTAGAGAGTCACTTCATGCAAAACCTTAGCCGTTTACTTAAAACGGATAACGGGTATTCATTTTGCAGGTCTTTGGACGTTAACGGCGAAAGGGTAACCATAAACGGCAAACCGTTTATTTGAAATCTGGCCCAACGGTAACTTTGACCAGCACAAACGGTTAACCATTAACGGTTAACGGTGAACCGTTTTCGGGTAGACAATCATTAACGACTAGTTTTTCAGCTCTACATATAAATAAGCTCATTCAAATTCAAAGAAGACTAATCACAACACAACTATTGAGCTTATCCTCGAGTTTGCAATCTTCATAAAGCTTTAAACATACTCTTACTTCATCTATTCACACTTTGAGCATTAATTTGTAATCTTAGATATAGTGTGAGAGAAAAACAGTTTGTAATCTTTCTTTTTGAGTGATTGTAAGTGTTAGGATACACTTGGGTTAAGAGATTGGGGATAATCTCTCATTGTAAAGGTTAATGACACCTTGGAAGTCAAGTGTAAGTAATTGAAGCCTTGGAGGCTTGCTTAGTGAAATCCTCAAGCCCGGAAAGCTTGGAGGCGTGGGCGTAGGCGAGGTTGGCCGAACCACGTAAACATCATTGTATTTGATTCTCTCTTCCCTTATCTTTTTAATTTGTGATCCATTTATTTATTATTGTTCTAATTTCGTTTTAGATTTGCATGATAATTCGTTTTTAGTTAAACAATTTATAAAATCCCAATTCACCCCCCTCTTGGGTTGCCTAGATAGTATTTCATATTTGACACATGGCTATCATGCATGTGTGGCTCTCCTCCCCTTGGAATCATTACAGATCAAGACAAAGCGATGAAAAATGCAATTGAGATTGTTTTTCCAAACACCAGGCACCGATAGTGTTTATGGCATATACTGAAAAAAGTGCCTGAAAAGTTGGGAAGGTACGTTGAATATCATGTCATTAGAGTTTCATTACATTTCGTTGTTTATGATTCATATACTCTTGTCGAATTCGAGGAAGCTTGGCATGACATGTTAGACAAATATGATCTTAGTAATAATAAGTGGTTAAATGGATTATATGAAGAAAGAAATCGTTGGGTTCTATGTTTCGTGAAAATTTTTTTTTGGGCTGGAATGTCAACCACTCAGCGTAGTAAAAGTATGAATGTTTTCTTTGATGGGTATGTTAACTCGAAAACAACTTTGAAACAATTTGTGGAGAAATATGAAAAAGTAATGGAAAGTAAAATTGAGAAAGAATGGCAAGCGGATGCTAGGTGTTTTAGCCAACGGATGCCATGTCGTACCAGTTTTGCAATTGAGAAGCAAGTTGAAGCAGTGTACACTATTTTCAAGTTTCAAGAATTTCAGCAAGAGTTGGCGAATATGATATATTGTGAAGTTTTCAGTTGTGGGGGATCAGAATATGAAGTTATTGAAAACGATGAACAAAGTAGAGAAAAAACTATGAAAGTCTTTTCTGCCAAAGATGAGGGTGAAATTCATTGTGTGTGTAAAATGTTTGAATATAAGGGCACTCTTTACAGACACGCTATCGCAGTGTTGTCATGTAACCGTATACAATTACTGCCTAAAAAGTATGTGTGTTGTTTGTGAAGCCATAGAACTGCCCAAAAAAAGATACAATTACAGTTAATAATGTCTGTGTGTGTGTTTGTGTGTGTGTGTTTGTGTTTCTCTGTGTGTGTGTTTGTGTTTGTGTGTGTGTGTTTCTGTCTCTCTGTGTGTGTTTGTGTCTCTGTGTGTGTGTTTCTGTCTCTCTATGTGTGTGTTTGTGCGTCTGTATATGTGTGTTTGTGTCTGTCTGTGTGTGTGTTTGTGTGTCTGTGTGTGTGTTTGTGTCTCTGTGTGTGTGTGTTTTTGTCTCTGTGTGTGTGTGTTTTTGTGCTTAAGCACACACACAAACACACACACACACACAGAGGAGCCACAAACACACACACACACCCACACAGAGACACAAACACACACACACAGAGACAAACACAAACACACACAGAGAGAATCACAAACACACACACACACACACACAAACACACACACACACACACACACACACACACTTCCAGATTTCTAATTCCAAACAAACACATGTTATTAAAAAAAAAAAGGTAAGATTTATCACCTTGATTTGTCAGGGCCAAGCTTACTGCCAAGCTCCTGATATATCTCCTCTCTTAACCTCGCTAGTAGAACTCAATTTGGAAGTTGCTAGTTTGACCCATATTTGAAATTGCACATGCCAAATCCAAGCAAAACAAATTAAAACCCCATGTTATAATTTCGTAACATTAACAAATTCTAGACCAATTCAAGCTTAAATTGCAGACTAAATTAGCATAAATTCCAGACCAAATCAGTATAAATTCTAGACCAAATTAGCACAATTTCAAGACCAAATCAGCACAATTTCCAGACCAATTCAGCACAATTTCCAGACCAACTCAAGCACAAATTGCAGACCAATTCATCACAAATTCCATACCACTTCAACCACAAATTGCAGACCAACTCAAGCACAAATTCCAGACCAATTAAAGCACAAATTACAGACCAATTCAGCACAAATGCAGACCAATTCGAGCACACAAATTGCAGACCAATTCGAACACACAAATTGCAGACCAACTCAAGCACAAATTCCAGACCAACTCAAGCACAAATTCCAGACCAATTCAGCACAAATATAGTTATTTCCTTAACATTTAATTTCAACCGAAAATTAAATAAAACGGAAATTGATAGCTTTCAAAATTGTCCCCATTTTACCGTAACCTAGAAAAGCTAAAGATCGAAGCATTACCTGAGGCTGTGATAATTGTGACGGTTCGTGAGTTCAATAACGGATGCACGTGATGGCTGCCATGTTGACGGTGACCATATTGTGCGAATGCCAAAAACTTCCAGATTTGGGTGGAAAAATGAAGACAAGAAAACAAAGAGGGGAAGACGAAAACGAAGAGGAGGGGAAGATGAAAACAAAGAGGACAAAACGAATGGCAGAAAATGAATGCAAATTTCCCTAGTTAAACGAAGAGGGGAAGATGAAATCGGAGAGCGAAGAGGGGAAAACGAAATCGAAGAACGAAGGGGGGAAAACAAAGAGGAGAGCTTTTGTTAGAGTGAAACGGTAGCGTTTCAAATAAAAGAGGAAACGACGTTGTTTTGCTTTATTTTTGGGGTTTGACCCGGGGCAAATAGCAGAACTGTTTTATTTTCTCACAAGTCTTTACAGATAATCCACAAGTTTAGTCCATTAATTGCTAATATCAGCCACTATTGACCACGAGTAATTAGATTAACAAATAATTAAATATTAGGTTATTATCATTTTACTACTTTAAAAATTGTCAAATATCAAATGATAACAACAAATACTGTCTCTTATCATTTTTTTACTATATCTTTATAAAAATATCATTTTACTATTTTTCCGTTACAATAAATATCATTTTACTACTTTTCTATTACAACACGTTAGTTGACTCGTTAGTTGACCAGTTAGTTGACTAACAAAATACCAATTTTACCCTTTATGATTAAAAAAAGCTTCATTACAAAAATAATAAGACAAATTTATTTTGTAAATACACTTCATTTTCATAATTCCAGCAAAAAGAATTATGTTGGTATTGTATATCCATTTTAATAAATATATTACAAATTTATTTTGTAATTAAGTTTCAAGTAATTTTTTTTAATCATAAAGGGTGAAATTGATACTTTGTTAGTCAATTAACTGATCAACTAACGGTTATAACGGAAAAGTAGTAAAATAATATTTTTATAAAGATATAGTAAGAAAATGATAGGAAATAATACTTGTTGTAGTCATTTGATATTTGATAATTTTTGTAGTAAAATGATAATAACTCTTGAATATTTTTTAGCGACATCAAACCCAATCAATAATTATACAGTTTCTTGGAAAATCATATTGAAATCATTCAAGTTGGGTGATTGTATGAGTTCTTTAATGCAATTCTCATATTGATATACTAAATCGAATAATTTGCCGTGGGATTTAATACATCTTGAGGCTGGATTGCGTGGGTAGAAGTTCACTGATCACTTTGAAAAGTTTGATGAGTACTTTCATGCAGCAAAGTTCAGAGTTTTGCAATTTTGAGGGACAAATTTGCTTGGATTATTTATAATCCTTCTATTAATGAACAAATATTCTTCTCTAATTTCCAATATGTTTATGTCTCATTTGATGAGGGGATAGTCCCTTTATAGATGCCCTTTTCATCTTTTTAAACTTATTTTTCAGTCAAATGAAAAAAAAAAGAGTTTTGCCAAAGACAAAGTCAAGCTTCCACCAAACTACAAACAGCTAAAACAAACATAACTCAAACTTAGATTGAAAAATACATTTAAGAATGAGGCCATCCAGGTCTAGGTTTTGCCATCATTATTTGGGTCTAAAGAGACCAGCAGAACACAAAGATGCTCAATTTCAAATTTTGAAATCCTTTCATGAGATATTGTCATATTCATGAAGCCAAAACATTTCTTAGTTTCTCAGCTCTGAAATGGAAATTTCTTTGAGAGCTTTTTGCATTAGTGTCTTTGCCACAAGAAGTTCCTGAGAAATGCCTTGCATTGTGGGTCAAGATTTCGGTTGAGAATGCAAGCAAGCAAATGCTATTGTTGAAACAAGAATAACATTTTGAACGATCTTTTGATTCACTGGCGGCAAGAGACGTTGGTCTAAAATATCGATCAACATGATTTTTGGATCCAACGATGATGATGATAATGACGAGAGGAGTTCTCCTGGATGTGTTCCCATCAATATTTCGAGTGCCACTACCCCAAAACTATAAACATCACATTTCTCTGTCACAACCATAGTGTAGGCAAGTTTTACATGAAAAGAAAAGGTGTAAGATTATGCCTTTGAAAGTAAAACCATAGAGCGTAAAAAGAAATACAACCAATTACTTTATTCACCTGGGGCAATATATTCGTATGTGCCCGCTCGTAGGGTTCTATTTGATGAATCAACATGTAGAAGTCTAGCAGTGCCAAAATCTGCAACAAATGCCTCCAAATTTGAGTCAAGTAGAATGTTGTTGCTTGATATGTCGCGGTGAACAATTGACAGAGTGCAGTTGTGATGCAGGTACGACAAAGCGTGAGCCACACTCTTCACGATGTTCACTCTTTTAGTCCAATTCAACTCAATAGCTTCGTCATCATGGCGTAAAACACATAACAAGCTTTCTCTTTCCACGTACTCATAAATCAAAAACATGTATTTTTGTGCAAACAAAAACCATAAAGTTTCACAATGTTCCGATGTCGTAAAGTGGAGAGTACATGAGCCTCGTTTTGGAAACTCTTGACAAAAGCTGAATCCTCTGTTTTATAATGGTGAAGCTTCTTCAAAGCAACAACTTTTCTGTCTGGTAGCTCTGCCTTGTAAACACTGCCATAACCTCCAGTTCCGATACAATATTTGATTTAAAAATCTTCCGTTGCATTAATCAAATCTTCATATAAAATTTTACCATCATAATTCCACACCGAAAACACATCTCCATTCTTGGCAGCTCTTGAGTTGAGTTTCAGAGTTTTATTTTGACGTTAAAGGAGTAATATGAATCCTAATATAATAAAGGTGAGAACTAGACTGAGAGGAAGAAAAATTTTTATAAACAGAATGATTGAAGGTGGATGCTTCTGACTTTGAGAGCAAGAAAGAAAACATTCAACGTGGCTGCATAAACCATTGTTGCCGGCAAAGCTCTTTGGTGGATTATCCTACAAATTAGAAGGAATTTCACCTTCCAAACTGTGGAATGACATGTCTGAATGCATTGGACGGAGAATCTTAGGTATGGTGCCTGGAGGGTTATTGTGGGAAAGGTCCAAGTTTTGAAGCAATAAAATTTCTCCCATTTCTGGGGGAATAGTTCCATCCAAACTATTGTGGTTCAATGTTAAATTCTTTAACTCTGAGCAGTTGCCAATCTCAGTTGGAATAGAACCACCAAGTTTATTTTTAGAGAGGTCGAGATACTTAAGGTTGAAGAGTTTTCCAATTGCAAAATGTATCTGCCCTGAAAGTAGGTTTGAGGAAAGGTTGAGATTTTTTAGTTGGGATAACTTGGTGAGCTCATCTGGAATGATACCATGTATTTTATTATCAAATAAGTCTAACTCCTCTAGAGCTCTAAGATTCCCTATTTCTAGTGGAATGGAGCTGTGGAGTTGGTTAGAACTGAGATCCAATTGCAGCACGCTGGTTAACTGACCTAGAGTTGAAGGAATAGCTCCGATTAGCTTGTTAACTTTGATAAACAAAAGTCAAAATCTTTAGATGTCCTATTTCTCGTGGAACTGTGCCATTGAACTGGTTGAAACCAAGATATAAAACATCAAGATTTGTTAAACGAAATAGGGTTGAAGGAATAGGCCCACCTAATGTGTTATTCCTCACAAACAGTCCGATTAGACTTTTTAGATTACCGATTTCTTAAGGTAATACACCACCGAGTTTGTTACTACTCAAATCAAGCTCCTTTAGATTTCTTAAGCGCCCAATTTCTTTTGGTATAGTACCTGCAATGTGATTGATTAAAGGACGAATGAATTTCAATGATTATTTTTCAATGAATATAAATTAAATAAACAGCTAGGTTAGCTAGCCACCATAATTATTTGGTAACTCACTCACCTGTAAGACTAGTCTCATACAAATAAATGTATGTAAGGTTTGAAAGAGAACCAATTTGGGATGGAATGCTTCCCAATAGATTATTACTCCCAAGATCGAGATGTTGTAGGTTTGGAAAGCAAGAAAAGTTGAGACGGCCAAGTTCCCCTTTGATATTGCTTTTCAGTAAGCCTATGTCAGTGATCCTTCCTTCATAATCGCAAGTGATACCAACCCAACCGCAATGATCTGAAGTATTGTGAGGAATCTTGTCCTTCTACCAGCTGCTGTTGAGTAAAGCTTGTCTTTCTATTTCAGATGTTGCACCATGAATACTAATTTTGGTAGCAGATGCAACATGCACTATCAAAAGAGTAAGGGCAGCCCATATGAATACGGTGACTGCTCTGCAAGTATTGGAGAAAGCACACACCATGTTTAAAATAGTTTTCAACAAAGCCAGGTGCAAGCTAAAATGACTTGAAAACTGAAGCCGACGATGCAAATAAGGGGGCTGCTGCCAGCTCCATTTCTGTGTCTCTGCTTGCAGGTTGACTTTCAGATATTTTTCGTTTCCTTTTATTTGTTCTTATTTTTATGTTCTTCTTAAAAATAATAATTTGCGTATTTTATCATCGTAAATCTTATTAGTAAAAAATGATAAGCTTTTCTAATATGATAATTAATAAAAAAGTTAACCATATTTTTTTTATTGCATCCAATTTTTTTTCCATTAAGAGTTTAGTTATTAAAAAAAAAGAATCAGTTATAAATTAAAAAATCATAAAATAAGTATTAAGCCAAGAGAAGAAGAAATAAGAACATATGAACGACTGAAGTCAAGTCATGCTTAAACTTGTAATGGAATATTAAAACAACTCCTTACCTCACCTTGTTGTGTATAAACCCTGGTCTCTTTCTCTTAACTAACATTTCATTCCTCAGCTTATCAAAAAAAAATTTCATTCCTCATATTTTACAAGAAGTGAAACATTCTTTCAAAGATTTAAAGAAAACAAATATAGAACAAGAAGAAATCAAAGAATCACTTTTCTTTACTATGCCATAGTACACAGTTACATATGAATACGATGACTGCTCTGCAAGTATTGGAAAAACTGTTGGGGAAAAATTAGGTTTTTAAATTTTTTATAAAACCTTTTGAAGATCGCTCTCATATAATATATAAGAATTTGTAATCTAGACATTGTACCTTGAAAATCCGATTTGGCTTTTTCCGTTGAAGTGATTTACGCTCCTAGATCACGATCTGCCACCACTGCTCCTGTTAGATCACTATCCGTCACCACCACGCTTGTTAGGCCACGAACTGTCACCAATGATCTTCCAGATTATGAGTCAAGTTCGATATGCACTTGACGTGTGGGCGCCTTTATCACTACCAAAGCAACTAGCACGAGAAAATTTTTCTCTCAACAATAGAGAGAAAAAATCTTTTTCTCTGATCTGTATAAAGTGGCTGCTCTCTTTTCTTTAGAGAAAATAAGCCTTTTATATTACCCTTTAGTGAAAATCCTAGGCTCTAAATAATTAAAAAACAAAACCCACGTTATTTTTTTTTAATAAAGGACCCACCTTGTAAAATAACATAAGGCCCCTTACACAAAAGCTAATTAAATAGAGTCTCCCACTAAATGATATATTTAGGTTTTTGACCCAAATAGCTAGTTATCTTACTTATTAGTCCAGTAGTGGTGCAGTCAATTAAATGAGCTAACCCGGGGATCATTTGGGAACATACAATAGTGTCTACAATAATTAGGCCTGTAATTAAACTAGCCCAATTATTTAATTCCAAATCTACTCCACTAAAAGATTGGAACCGACTTCCATAATTGTATGCTCGAATAATAATTCGTCCCAAGCCACATTGATTTCTTTATTGTACAATCCTTTGTACAACATCGTTAATTAAATTGATATCTCAACTGTCCAATCAATTTAATAACATCTTATTCCTTGATCCTTATTAGTTTTCTCTAATGATCATTTGTAACATACTAAATATATTGACACACTCTTGCCAGAGAATTCTATGATCAAGTGTCGAAAATCTATCAAGAGAAATGTTGTACAAATTCTATGTTGTTAATCCATAACTTCAATACTCATAATTGCTCCCACCAAGATACCGGGTAATCTTGACCACAAGAATGTGTCGTGCCCATTGGTAACTCAAATGAAATAACAATTACAATCATGAAATCATAATTAATTCAAGATTAAGATTACAGTAAAATCAACGCCTATGAGATTTAATAAGTCTGATAGTTATACAAAGTTAATTAAATCTCATATGTGATCATGTTCAATGTAGTCGTACTACATCAATAAATTCATACATGATTAAGATATGATTGAGACAAATCATTCAATGAATTTATTACAGTCTATACCTAAATAAAGTGCCCAACTTTATTTATCAACTGCGAACTAAATTTATTTAATCATAAGATAACTTGTATTTATATCTTCTGTGAATCCACATGGTGATCACATAAATACATATAATATAATTAAATAGACTTTAATACAAATATTAATGCAATTAAGATATTTGAATAAAATATCTGTATATGTATTTATTACAATTAAATAAATACATATACTTTTAAAGAGCATATTTTCCCAACAGAAATCACACGCCACGTTTAACAAAGCTAGGTTCAAGCTAAAATGACTTTTGCAATTTGTTCGTGAATAAACCTGCGGGTGACTAAACTCTACCCACTTAAATAATTTTGAGATGATGGACTGTATATAGTCAACAATTATTTTTATTTCATATATATATAATTCATGTTTCATTAACGTGGTTTCAATAACATTACAGTAAACGAAGAGAAGAAAGTAAAACATGCGACAACGTTTTAAGTTTGAAATGAATAAATCACGTTTTTATTTTTTTTGGTCACATGCACGTTTTTCCTTCATTTGACAAGTGTGGAGACTTCTATAAAACAATTGTCTTTTTATTTAAACCGCTCGCAAATTGAATAGTGAATCACTTTAAGATTATTTCAGCTAAGGTTGAAGGCAAATGACTCTTCTATGGCCAAGAATTTTTTATTTTTTATTTTTTTGTAAAAGGTATGGGTACTAGGTAACCAAAGGACTTGACTAGCTTACAGAATCTGTAAGCTACAGACTGCAGCATCAGCCGTTGGATGTGGTTGGACATGGAGTGAGAAACTAAATAATAGAAAATCGGATGGTGGGATAACGGGAGATGTTTGTTACAGAATCTGTACCATAGACAGGTCCGGTAACCAAAATCGATTTTTTAGCCCTCATTTTTTTTGAGGATTCGAAATTCGGTGGCCATGAGCACATTGATACACGTAGTCAACGTTCAATTGATGATCATACAATAAGAATAATTTAATTTAAGAAGCTTTTTAACGCACTTTTGCCGCACGTCTTATCATGTTCATAATTTCATGTGTGTAATTTTTATTTGTTTGATTTTTTTAAAATCCAGCTCGCTGCAGTTAATTGGATGTACTCATCTCTGCTATTTGTTAATATATAGATTGGTAATAAAAGCTAGCAAGCCTTCTTTAAAATTTAAATGTTAATTTATGAATTAAACTAATTATGGCACAGACTGCAGAGTAAATAAATTGTACCGACCGGGCATGGATGGCGATGAAGAAAAGGAATTTGTTTCTGGAGTGGAGATCTAATCAGCAGAAGGAGTTGGCGAGGGAATTAAGAATTATGGCTTGACTAGATTGGCCAATTAGACTCGTTTTAGAAATTATTCGGGTTGTGCCATTTTTGACCGTTTGACGATCGGTTTTAAGACAAATTTATTTTGTAAATAAGCTTCATTTTCATAATTTCAACAAAAAGAATTATGTTGGTATTTTATATTTATTTTAATAAATATATTACAAATTTATTTTGTAATTAAGTTTCAAGTAATTTTTTTTAATCATAAAGGGTGAAATTGATATTTTGTTAGTCAATTAACTGATCAATTAACGGTTATAATGGAAAAGTAGTAAAATAATATTTTTATAAAGATATAGTAAGAAAATGATAGAAACTAATACTTGTTGTAGTCATTTGATATTTGATAATTTTTGAAGTAGTAAAATAATAATAACTCTTGAATATTTTTTAACGACATCAAACCCAATCAATAATTATACAGTTTCTTGGAAAATCATATTGAAATCATTCAAGTTGGGTGACTGTATGAGTTCTTTAATGCAATTCTCATATTGATATACTAAATCGAATAATTTGCTGTGGGATTTAATACATCTTGAGGCTGGATTGCGTGGGTAGAGGTTCACTAATCACTTTGAAAAGTTTGATGAGTACTTTCATGCAGCAAAGTTCAGAGTTTTGCAATTTTGAGGGCCAAATTTGCTTGAATTATTTATAATCCTTCTATTAATGAACAAATATTCTTCTCTAATTTCGAATATGTTTTATGTCTCGTTTGATGAGGGGATAGCCCCTTTATAGATGCCATTTTTGTCTTTTTAAACTTATTTTTCAGTCAAGTGAAAAAAAAAAAGAGTTTTGCCAAAGACAAAGTCAAGCTTCCACCAAACTACAAACAGCTAAAACAAACATAACTCAAACTTAGATTGAAAAATACATTTAAGAATGCGGCCATCAAGGTCTAGGTTTTGCCATCATTACTTGGGTCTAAAGAGACCAGCAGAACACAAGGATGCTCACCTTCAAATTTTGAAATCCTTTCATGGGATATTGTCATATTCATGAAGCCAAAACATTTCTTGATTTCTCAGCCCTGAAATGGAAAATTCTTTGAGAGCTTTTTGCATTGGTGTCTTTCCCGCAAGAAATTCCTGAGAAATTTGTTGCATTGTGGGTCGAGATTTCGGTTGAGAACACAAGCAAGCAAATGCTATTGTTGAAACAAGAATAATATCTTGAACAATCTTTTGATTCACTGGAGGCGAGAGACGTTGGTCTAAAACATCGATCAACATGATTTTTGGACCCGATGATGATGATAACGACGAGAGGAGTTCTCCTGGATGTGTTCCCATCAATATTTCAAGTGCCACTACCCCAAAACTATAAACATCACATTTCTCTGTCACAACCATAGTGTAGGCAAGTTCTACATGAAAAAAAAGGGTGTAAGATTATGTCTTTAAAAAGAAAACCATAGAGCGTAATAAGAAATACAACCAATTATTTAATTCACTTGGGGCAATATATCCGTAAGTGCCCGCTCGTAGGGTTCTATTCGATGAATCAACATGTAGAAGTCTAGCAGTGCCAAAATCAGCAACAAATGCCTCCAAATTTGAATCAAGTAGAATGTTGTTGCTTGATATGTCGCGGTGAACAATTGATGGATGCAGTCGTGATGCAGGTACGACAAAGCGTGAGCCACACTCTTCACGATGTTCAATCTTTTAGTCCAATTCAACTCAATGGCTTCGTCATCATCGCGTAAAACACAGAACAAGCTTCCTCTTTCCATGTACTCATAAATCAAAAACATGCATCTTTTGTGCAAACAAAAACCATAAAGTTTCACAATGTTCCGATGTCGTACAGTGGAGAGTACATGAGCCTCGTTTTGGAAACTCTTAACAAAAGCTGAATCCTCTGTTTCAGAATGGTGAAGCTTCTTCAAAGCAACAACTTTTCCGTCTGGTAGCTCTGCCTTGTAAACACTGCCGTAACCTCCAGTTCCGATGCAATATCTGATATGAAAATCTTCCGTTGCATTAATCAGATCTTCATATAAAATTTTACCATTATAATTCCACACTGAAAACACATCTCCATTCTTTGCAGCTCTTGTCACAAGTTTCGGATTTTCACTCTTACCCTTAAGGAGTAAACTGAATCCAAATATTGTGAAGGCGAGAACTAGAGTGAGGGGAAGAAAAATTTTAACAGATAGAATGAATGAAGGTGCAAGTCTATGTCGTTGAGAGCAAGAAGGAAAACCTTGAACATGGCCGCATAAGCCCTTGTTGCCTACAAAACTCTTTGGTGGATTATCCTGCAAATAAGTGGGAATTTCACCTTCCAAATTGTTGAAAGACAGGTCTAAATACATTGGACAGAGAGTCTTAGGTATGGTGCCTGAAAGGTTATTGTGAGAAAGGTCAAACTTTTCTAGGAATAAAATTTTTCCCATCTCTAGTGGAATAGTTCCATCCAAACTGTTTTGGTTCAATATTAAATTCTTTAACTTTGAGTAGTTGTCAATCCCAGTCGGAATCGAACCACTAAGTTTATTTTTAGAGAGGTCTAGAGACACGAGGTTAAAGAGTTTTCCAATTGCAAAAGGTATTTGGCCTGAAAGTAGGTTTGAGGAAAGATTGAGATATTGAAGGTTGGATAACTTGGTGAGCTCGTCTGGAATGATACCACGTATTTTGTTATCAGATAAGTCTAATTTCTCTAGAGCACTAAAATTCCCTATTTCTAGTGGAAGGGAGTTGTGGAGTAGGTTAGAACTGAGATTCAAATACAGTAGGCTGGTTAAACGACCGAGAGTTGAAGGAATAGCTCCGGTTAGATTGTTAGCCATGATAGCCAAATTAGTCAAATTCTTTAGATTTCCTATTTCTCGTGGAATTGATCCATTGAACCGGTTGAAACCAAGACCTAAATACTTAATGTTTGTTAAACGAAACAAGGTTGAAGGAATAGGCCCACCTAATGTGTTTCTCGTTACAGACAACCAGATTAGACTTTTTAGGTTCCCGATTTCTTGGGGTAATGCACCACTGAGTTTGTTATTTCTCAAATAAAGGACCTCTAGATTTCTTAAGCTCCAAATTTCTGTAGGGATAGTACCTGCAGTGAGATTGATTAAAGGAAAAATGAATGTCAGTGATTGTTTTTTAATACATATCTAGGGTAGGTAGCTACCAAAATTAATTGGCAACTCACCATTGAGGTTGTTACTACAACAAAGCACCTCCAGATTTCTTAGGCTCCCAATTTCTTTTGGTATAGTACCTGCAGTGATATTTATTAAAGGAAGAATGAACGTCATCGATTGTTTTTTAATGAATATAAATTAAATACATAGCTAGGGTAGCTAGCTATCAAATTAATTGGTAACTCACTATTGAGGTTGTTATTACTCAAATAAAGCACCTCCAGATTTCTTAAGCTCCCAATTTCTTTTGGGATAGTACCTGCAATGTGATTGATTAAAGTATGAATGAATGTCAATGATTATTTTTCAACGAATATAAATTAAATATACAGCTAGGCTAGCTAGCTACCATAATTATTTGGTAACTCACTCGCCTGTAAGATTATTCCAACGCAGATTAAGGTACTTGAGATTTGAAAGGGAACCAATTTGGGGTGGAATGCTTCCCGATAGATTATTGTTTCCAAGATCTAGATACTGCAGGTTTGGAAAGCAAGAAAAGTTGAGACGGCCAAGTTCCCCTTTGATCTTGCTATCTTCTAAGCCTATGTGGGTGATACTTCCTTCATAATTGCAATTGATACCAACCCAATTGCAATGATCTGAAGTATTGTGAGGAATCCTGTCCTTCCACCAGCCGCTGTTGAGTAAAGCTTGTCTTTCTATTTCAGATGCTGCAACATGAATACTAATATTGGTAGCAGATGCAACATGGACTGTCAAAAGAGTAAGGGCAGCCCATATGAATACGATGACTGCTCTGCAAGTATTGGAGAAAGCACACGCCATGTTTAAGATAGTTTCAACAAAGCTAGGTTCAAGCTAAAATGACTTTTGCAATTTGTTCATGAACAAACCTGCGGGTGACTAAACTCTACCCACTTAAATAATTTTGAGATGATCGACTGTATATAGTCAACAAGTATTTTTATTTTCGTACATACATAATTCATGTTTCATTAACGTGGTTTCAATCAAATTACAGTAAAACAAGAGAAGAAAGTAAAGCATCAGACAACGTTTGAAGTTTGAAATGAATAAATCAATCGTCACGTGTCTTTAGACCGAGTCCAAATGATATTATTACATTTTTTTGGGGTCCCATGCACGTTTTGTGATAGGCCAAGAAGGTCTGGAAGAATCCCAAAGCCAAACCGTAAGTATATTACGTGAGAGCATAAGCTGACTCCCATACAAGCCATGCATGACACATGCATGTACAGCTTCACGTGTGGAAGTTATCAAGATGAGTACGGGAACCAGGATTTTAGGATGACCTTATCAAGGTTTTTTAGTTTGATTCAATTACTATTTCATATTGTAGCTTGTGATAACTCTCTGTTGAGGGTGTTTAGTTTGATTCAACTACTACTTCGTATTGTGATTTGTTATTATAAATAAGCCAGCAGCTAATGAATAAAAGGGGAAGAAAAGAGAATTCTTAAACATTCTGGTTGTTTGCACCAGAAACAGAAACGTATTTCGTCATTAATAAATTGTTTTGATTGGGACCGCATCAAGTGGTATCAGAGCAGGTTATAATGGCATCCAACAAAGAGAGGATTGAGGCTTTGGAGGCTGGACTCGGTGAAGTTCAAGATGGAATGCATCAACTGGAGATAGGCGTAACTATCTAAGCTGAGGTGAAATGTGAAGTTCAAGTTCAAGATGTGAAGATTTTGATGAAGCTTTGTCTAGAGTTCGACAGGTTGGATCCCTTCGTGATTACCAAAAAGAGTTTGAGAGGCTTGGCAATCGAGTTCACGGATGGACACAGAAGGCTCTCGTTGGCACTTTCATGGGAGGATTGAAACCTGAAATTGCCGATGGAATTCGAATGTTCAAGCCCAAAACATTGAAGGAAGCCATCAGCTTAGCAAGAATGAGGGATGAGCAGATTGCCAGAACAAAGAAGTTCACGCGCCCCCCACTTCTGAACCGTGTACCTACCACCAACACCACAATGAATCGTTCTAACCCAACAGCCACACCCAAGAGGTTGAGTTGGGATGAAATGCAGAAACGGAGAACACAAGGGTTGTGTTTCAACTGCAACGAAAAATTCACCCCTGGACACAAGTGTCAAGGACCTCAACTACTCCTCCTTGAGTGCCCAAGCAGCAACCAAACCAAAGAATATGCGATGGAGAACGAAGAGTTGCAGATGACAGAAACTCCAGAAGATCAAGTCGAACCAGAAATCTCACTACATGCATTAACAGGCTGGACATTCCCTCAAACCATGCGATTAGCAGCTACCATTGGGTCACAACACGTGATGGTGTTGATTGACAGTGGATCTACTCATAATTTCCTGAGTGAGAGAATAGCCAGATTGCTTCGACTTCCAGTGGTACCAACGAAATCATTTGCCGTCCGCGTAGCAAATGGGGAACGACTAACCTGTCAAGGTCGTTTTGAAGAGGTACAAGTAAATTTACAAGGCATTACTTTTTCACTCACCCTCTATTCTCTACCCCTAGTAGGACTTGATATGGTGTTAGGCATCCAATGGCTAGAGATGCTAGGTTTTGTGGTTTGCAATTGGAAACAATTAACCATGGACTTCCATTGGGATAATCAAGCACGAAGACTACAAGGAATTAACCAAACCATTCGAGCTACATCATTGACGTCGGTTGTGAAAGAGATGCGCCAAGGCCAAATGATGTTTGCTATCTACCTGAACACTACCGAGATGTCCACCTGGACAGGCATCAATCCTAATATGCAGCAGACATTGAAGGACTATGCAGATGTGTTCAAGGAACCAACCACACTACCACCCTTGAGAGATATCGACCATCACATTCCCCTCAAAGAAAGTACTCAGCCCATCAATGTTCGGCCCTATAAATATGCATATTTTCAAAAAGCAGAGATCGAAAAACAGGTCCACGAGATGCTCAACATGGGAATCATTCGACCCAACACCAGTCCATTCTCATCTCCCGTTTTGTTGGTGAAGAAGAAAGATGGTACTTGGCGATTTTGCACCGATTATCGGGCACTAAATGCAGCCACTATCAAAGATCGATTTCCTATCCCCACGGTGGACGATATGCTAGATGAGTTGTATGGAGCAGCCTATTTCACCAAACTAGACTTGAGAGCTGGATATCACCAGGTACGAGTACATGCTTCTGATATTCCAAAAACTGCCTTTAGAACCCATAATGGCCACTTTGAGTATCTAGTTATGCCTTTTGGTCTATGCAATGCCCCCTCCACCTTCCAAGCCATTATGAATTCGATATTCCACCCTCATCTCCGCAAATTCATACTAGTATTTTTTGATGATATTCTTGTTTATAGTCCTACCTGGGAATTACATATAGAACATGTCAGAACCACATTAGACATCCTGAGACAACATCAGTTTTTCATCAAAGCAAGCAAGTGTGACTTTGGTAAATAAGAACTAGAGTATTTGAGCCATATTGTGACGCATCAAGGGGTAAAGGTAGATGACAAAAAATTTGAGGCCATGGTAGCTTGGCCCCAACCAGCTAATATTACTGAATTGCGTGGCTTTTTAGGCTTGACAGGTTATTACCGGAAATTTGTTCGAAACTATGGACTTTTGGCTCGCCCCCTTACAAATCTCCTTAAAAAGGGAGCTTCCGGTGGACTGAAGAAGCAGCCGGTGCATTCAAGCTGCTCAAGCAAGCCATGACAACTACCCCAACTTTAGCCTTGCCAAATTTTAATGACTCTTTTATTATTGAAACTGATGCTTCAGGTGATGGAATCGGTGCTGTACTTACTCAGCAGGGTCAGCCAATTGCATTTATGAGTCGCGCCTTGGGAATTAGTAAACAAGCATGGTCCATCTACGCCAAGGAAATGCTAGCAATTGTAGAAGCAATTCGAACCTGGCGGCCATATCTTTTGGGCAGGAAATTCTTTATTCGGACCGATCATCGGAGCCTCAAATATTTTTTGGATCAACGTGTGGCCACTCCTGAGCAACAAAAATGGGTAGCAAAGCTTTTAGGCTATGACTACGAAATTCTTTACCGGCCAGGACGTGAAAATTCAGCAGCTGATGCCCTCTCTCGCCGCCCTGACAGCCCTCTCCTTAATCCTTTGTTTGTTCCACAGGTTACTCTTTGGGATGACATGAGAAAGGCAGCACAAGATGATCCCTATATGCAGCAAGTGAGCCGCCAATCCACTACAGATCCTACTGGTCCATACTCAATGCGTAACGGTCTCTGCTTCTACAAAACACGAGTAATTGTTCCGCAAGCTATCCGCAACCAGCTGCTACAAGAATTTCATGACAACAAAATGGCAGGGCATTCTGGTGTATTGAGGACATTCAAAAGGTTAGCTCAACAATTTTACTGGCCGTCCATGTACCGGTCCGTCCAAAACTACATTACGCAATGTGAAGTTTGCCAAAGAACAAAAACTGAAACTCTGGCCCCAGCAGGATTACTTCAGCCACTCCCCATTCCCTGTCACGTGTGGGATGATATTAGTCTAGATTTTATTGAAGGTCTTCCCTCCTCCCACGGCAAGGATAGTCTTTTGGTGGTCGTAGACCGACTAAGTAAGTATGCTCATTTTGTTGCCTTATCTCATCCATTTTCTGCAAAGATTGTAGCTGAACAATTTGTAGAGCACATCGTCAAACTCCATGGCATGCCGAAATCAATCATTAGTGACCGCGACCCCATCTTTATCAGCAAATTCTGGCAAGAGTTCTTCACTATGTCAGGAACCAAGTTGAAACTGAGCTCCGCTTACTACCCACAGAGCGACGGACAAACCGAAGTTGTGAACCGCTGTGTTGAACAATACCTCCGCTATTTCGTCCATCAGTGGCCACGAAAATGGTATAGTTATTTACCTTGGACAGAATTCTGGTATAATACCACCTACCACAGTTCAACGGGGATGACACCTTTCCAAGCCTTGTATGGTCGGCTTCCTCCCTCCATTCCGCTTTATTTTGATGGGTTGTCTCGGGTTAACGAAGTTGATCAAAACCTCTTACAGCGGGATGAATTGCTCCAGCACTTAAAGAAGAATTTGGACGTGGCAGCCAATAGGATGAAACAAACAGCAGAAAAAAAGAGGCGAAATGTGGAGTTTCAAGTAGGTGAGATGGTCCTTCTCCGGCTTCATCCTTATCGCCAGCAAACTGCCTTCAAACGTGTTCATCAAAAACTTGCCAGCAAGTTCTATGGCCCTTATCAAATCGAGAAGAAGATCGGCAACGTTGCTTACCAATTACACCTACCAGCAGGCGCCAAGATACACCCTGTTTTTCATGTCTCTCTCTTGAAGAAATATGTTGGGGGTCCTCCTCAAGTTACCTTAGAGCTTCCACCTCTTACTGATGAAGGTGTGGCTTCCGTTGAACCAGAGACTATCCTCGATACACGCTGGATTAAGCAAGGCAGTAAATTCATCGAGGAGAGCTTGGTGAAGTGGAAGCAATTGCCCAAAGAAGATGCTACATGGGAAGACTCATCACTGCTGCGTAATCAGTTTCCTTATCTGGACCTTGAGGACAAGGATCCAATTGGCGGGGGGAGTATTGATAGGCCAAGAAGGTCTGGAAGAATCCCAAAGCCAAACAGTAAGTATATTACGTGAGAGCATAAGCTGACTCCCATACAAGCTATGCATGACACATGCATGTACAGCTTCACGTGTGGAAGTTATCAAGATGAGTACGGGAACCAGGATTTTTTTTTTTTTTGATAGACAAAGGGCTCTAATAGAGAAGAGCTAGAGGGGCACAAAACGGGGGTGTGCCACCCCGTACATGTCCGAATGCAAAATAGATCTCAAATCTAAAGGTTCAGAATGAAAAAAATGTATTCCAACAGGTAAACCCAAAGCATACGTAGAAAGGAAATCAGCTGCTAAATTTGCTTCGCGGGAACCAGGATTTTAGGATGACCTTATCAAGGTTTTTTAGTTTGATTCAATTACTATTTCATATTGTAGCTTGTGATAACTCTCTGTTGAGGGTGTTTAGTTTGATTCAACTACTACTTCGTATTGTGATTTGTTATTATAAATAAGCCAGCAGCTAATGAATAAAAGGGGAAGAAAAGAGAATTCTTAAACATTCTGGTTGTTTGCACCAGAAACAGAAACGTATTTCGTCATTAATAAATTGTTTTGATTGGGACCGCATCATTTTGCTTTCATTTGATTGCCGGTAAGCCACTCACAAAGAAATGTCTTTCTATGTAAGCCACTCACAAATCGAATGTCTTTCTATGTAAGCCACTCACAATTAAGTGTAGACTTCTATACAACAATTAAATGTCTTTCTTTGTAAGCCACTCACAAATCGAATGATGAATAACTTTCCCTATTAAGTAGAAAGTGGTTCGACTTCTTGAGAAAGCAGACACCATGTTTAAGAATATTTCAACAAAGGTTGACGGTAAATGACTCTGCTCTGGCCAACAATTTTTTATTTTATTTATTTATTTATTTATTTATTGGTTAAAGGTATGGGTACTAGGTATTCAAAATCGATTTTTTAGCCCTTATAGTTTTTAGAATTCGAACTCCAGTGACCATCCAATTAAATCTGCTTGAAACCTCTCGGCCAGGGTCTTGAGGGAGGCTAAGACTAAAATTAACAAGTAGTTGATCTCTTAACTTTGAGTTGATATATTATGATGAAAAGGTTTTCCTATATAATATACATATTCATGTTTCACGTGATTTCATTGCACCCAACTCTTTTTGAAATGTGGTTTTAAAAAAGTTGTGGAAGAAGCAGAGAAGAAAGTAAATTAAAGCATCGGTGTTTTGTAACCTTGTTTTAGACAAAAAAAAATGATGTTAATATGTAATATTTTTAAAAATTTAAATGAATGTCTTAGTCTTTTTTTAATCGAAATTATATATTAAAAACTAAAAGAGCGAAAACATGTGGTTACATTTTCCCACTGACAAAGTCCCACTTGGTTTTTTTAATTTAGTGTTCAAGTTTGAATACTTACGTTTCATTGAATTATCACCTCCACTTTATTGCAGTATTTTTTTAATGACTAAAACTTTAAGTGTGAGTCATGCACGCGAAAAATTGAAGTCAAAGTTCTACGGAACTTCTAAAAATATTTTTGATACGGAAACATTAGCCATTTGAAGAACAGCTTCAATGAAAGGTACCTTAATACGGTTAATGAAACACATTCAAGGATTAAAAAACCACATCGATCAATCAACCAAATTCATTCCTTGTTTTCGAAGTTTTTGGATTGAAATTTCTTGAAAAAGCAATTTTTGCTAATGGAATATTGTGAGCGAGATATTCTTGATGCATGTTGCATCGTAGGTAAGTTTGGCCGTGTCAGCTCACCCGGCAAGTTTTAAGGTGCATTTGTTCTGTCATTCTAATAGACAATTGCCAACTTTATGAACAAATTCGACACTCATCATCAGTTGCCTGAATGTCGCATCCATCTGATCATAAGATTTTTGTTAGACCTTGATCAAAGTTAATCAATCAAGATTCCCCAAGATTTAACTAAACACTCTGAGATTTGATTAAGAAATACAAAGCAATCACACATGAAACAGAAACGAAACCAGAAAGAACAGTAATCTACAAAGAACAGAGTTATAGTGGTTCGGCTTGGAGATAGCCTACATCCACTGAAGAACAAAACAACAATCTTTATTCAATCACCAGGAACAAGATACAAACTTTAAGATGAAGTTACAAGCATCACACACACTGATTTCTTATCTCTTAAGGCTATATATACACGCTTAAGAGAGCCCAGAAATCTCCCCCACCAGTCAGCTATCCTCAGTAACCAAAGACCAGGTTTTTCCCGCTCTTGTAACAGAATATAACAGCCTCAGAGCCACGTGTTTTCTTCACGTTAAATGGAGGCTTCAAAACAGCACTTCGGCACAGTCGTATTGTTAAGTTGAAGCATGTGATGGCCACGTGCTTCACTTACTCACTGATGGATGAACTAACATCTATGTCATACGGCTTTGAATGACCTTAACCGATCAGTCGTAGTCTGTACCAATCACGAACTGACATGTCGTATGAATTTCTGGAAATCAGTTTCAGAGCTCACACTTCAACAATTTTGTTATTATAGAAATGTGAATAGTCAAAGAAGAAATGCTGACATCATGAATCTTGCAGCATGATCATGAAAATTCAAAGAAAAAATGCCGATGTCATAAATCTTGAGGGAAGATCATAATTCCTACAACAGAGTTATGAAAAATCAAAGAAGAAATGCTAGTGTCATGAATCTTGCAGTAGGATCATTAGTCCTGCAACGGAGTCCATAAAGCCCATAAAGCTTGCAGCTGAACCACTAAATCTAAAATAGAGCCCATTAGTTCTGCAACAAAATCATAAGTCCATGCACTAGATGCAAGATCATGGACTTTGTAGAAGATGGTGCGAAAAAGTTCAAATCACCACAAGTTTGTGAGGCCATGATTCAACCCCCAGCTCTAAACGTGGAAGGATTTAGAAGCTTGATTCAAAGAGATAGGGATGTAAATCAGTTGTGCTATCATCCATAGAAGATGATATTATGGATTATCTGAATCTTAAGGAATATAAATGACATAAAAGAGTTTGGATTAGAATTCTTTGTTATCAGTAGAACGCTATATATATAACACCTCTCTTAGTACACAAAAGATGAGGTGACTATAACAACTAGGGATGGCAATGGGGAGGGGAGGGGAGGGGACCAATCTCCCCATACCCATCCCCGATATTTTGTATATGTCCTCGTCCCCTCCCCGTCCCCGTCAGAATTGTTTGAGAGAATCCCCATCCTCTCCCCGAATAATAACAGGGGATCCCCGAGGGTCCTCGGTCCCCGAATAACTAATAGTCTAATACATTTTTTATTTTTTATTTTAAATTAATCATATTAAAATAAAAAATTCAGATAAAAATAAAGTTCAAAATATATCTTACATTAATATTGATCCATTACAAAGTCACATTCAAAATATAAATTATTAAAATAATTATCTTTGTCAATGACTCAATCTTCATAATCCTACAATAAAAAGAAAAAAAAATATTTTTATATCGGCAATAAAATAAATGAAATAAATGTATATACTTAATTAATATTTTTAATAAAACTATTTACCTCCTGCTCGTCCTGCTCCTCCTATTCTTCCTCGAGAAATGTGGCAAATTGAGAGATAGCTTCATATTTCAAACCTAAAACAATAAAAATGATATAAGTAACATAACTTATAAGTGCAAATATTAATAACTGTATAATATAATTACAATGTAAAATAAACTCATACTGCTATTATAAGCTCGTAACCAACTTTGGCAGCACATTAAGGCCTCCAATGTGCTTGGATGAAGTTTATTACGGTATGGGCTCACAACTCTACCACTGGTGCTAAAAGCTGATTCAAAAGCAACTGTTGTAATTGGAATTGCCAAAATATCTCTAGCAATTCGAGCTAATGTAGGATACATATTAGCATTTGTCTTCCACAAACTCAAAATATTGAAATCTTCCATCCAGGGTATAACTTTCTCATCCAAATATGAATCTAATTCATCTGCAACAACTGCACAATCTCCATTGTTTACATAATCATCAAAACTTGTTATTTATTACTTTCCCAACATACAACTATTTTGATATTAATTATTTTTAACAATATTTATAATTTTGTTATTTATTAGTAATTTTAAAAATTAAAATTAAAATAAAAATTAAAATGGGGAAATGGGTAGGGGATGGGGATTCCACCTCATCCTCGTCCCCTCCCCGAATAAAAAATTGGGTAAAAAATTTTCCCCGTCCCCTCCCCGAATAAAAAATTGGGTATAAAATTATCCCCGTACCCTCCCCGAATGGGGAAAATCCCCGAGGGTACCCGTCCCCGTGGGGATTTTTGCCATCCCTAATAACAACAAAAGTAGTATTCATTTTTTTATAGTGAAAGCTTTAAATTCGTACTCATGGACATAGGCCAAATGTTTGAATGACATTAAATTTTATGTTATATTTAGTACATCACCCCCATTAATTTATTTTACTAGTTGACAAGATTTTTACAGCAACATATTTAAATTTTCCAAGAGATAGCTTAATGAAACTTAAATGAAGCATATTGGTGTGCCAAGTTCTCTGATGACACTTAAATCAAGTCAGGCCTTATTAGCTCCACCTCTACATGTGTTTTCTGCCTTACTTTCTTCCTCTTTGGTTTTTGTATCAGATGTAGATGTCTTTTGAATCATCTTTGATTCATTAAAGACCACATATTTGCTTATGATACACCTAAGTTTCTCAGTCTGTACATTGAAGGTTGTATACTTTGATCCCATATGGATATCTCAGGAATGCATATTTGAAAGCTCTTGATTCTAGTTTTTCTGGCTTTGTATATGCGTATACAAAACAACCAAATATCTTCTAATTGGATTACTCTACTGGTTTTCAGACCATATTTCAATTGGAGTCTTGAGTCAATTCACCAAGTAAAATGTTGCTGCAAAGCTTCTATGCAAAATGATTGTGGAAGCTTTGAATGGATCAACATGCATTTCCATGTGCATAAATATCCTATTAATACATCTGCCAAACCATTTTGTTGAGGTGTATGCCTAACTATCTTGTGCCTATCCTATTTTTTACAAGTAAATCATCAAACCTTTTGCTGCAAAATCTAATTCATTATTAGTTTTTTATCTCTTGATCTTTCTACCATCAATGAGTGTTTTTGAAGTTTTGGACTTATCAAACACTTTATTTATGTCTTCAACATACTTACACCATTCTAAAATAATTATCTATTAGATGAAAAAAGTATCTAATTTTATCTAGAGACACAGTCTGGGCTGGACCCCACAAATCTGAATGGATGTATTCCTTTTGTATTGTACACTACAATGTTGAACTGAGTTCTTGAAGATTTACCGAAGACATATTCTTCACAGAACCATAAGGTATTTATTCTATCATCCCCAAAGACCCTCTATTTTGTTAACTTTCAAGCCTTTCTGACTCATGTGACCTAGCCTCAAATGCCACAATAAACTCTTATTCAACTTTAATTTTGACAAACTAACTTTGCATGTAACAACAATGCCTCTCAGCACATACAAACCATTATTTATGTCACCTTTCATCAATACCAGAGATTCGTTAATTACTTTCAGGACGCCAGATTTAGCCTTAATTATAGACAACCCATTCTTTCTAATATACCCACTGAATAACATATCTTTTCAATTTAGGAATATACATAACGTCCCTTAGTTCTCTAACTATGCCCTCAAATATTCTAAGTCTAATCGTGCCAGTCCCATTGACCTTATGGATACTATTGTTTCTCATCATCACTTTACAACCATCACATGGCTTATAATCGACAAATAGGTGCTTCGTAAGACAAATAAGAAATGAACAACTAAAGTAAAAAATCACTTACCTTTAGTTTTTCATCAGAGGCTCTCAAAACTCCAACTAAGTCATAATCATCATCTTCTTGTTCTTCTAATGCAAAAACAACATTAGCACCTTTTATTTGCCTTTATTCCTATTTTTCTTGCAATCGTTCTTTAAGTGACATTTCTTGTGTCATTGGAAGCACTTCAAGTCTTTTGGCATAGATGTGAATTTTTTTTCCTTCTTGCCCTTCTTTTTTCTCATATATTTCCCTAGCTGTCAAACCTTCTCCATTATTTATTTATTTTTTTTTTGTGATCTCTTTTGAACTCAATGTTTCTTTGACATCTTTCATTTTTAGCGTTTGTCTTCTATAAAACAAGGTACCAACAAACCGTTAATAAGATTCTAGTAAAGAGCTTAAGAGGATAATTGCCTTATATTCATCATCGATCTTCATATTGATGTCTTCAAGATCAAGGATGATTTGGTTGAAGGCATCAATGTGCTCTGTGATTGAACCACCATTTTGTATCTCTAAAGTATGGAGTTTCTTCTTTGTACACAGTCTCTTTGCCAAAGACTTTTTGATATATAAATCTTTAAGATTTTTCTAGAGACCAATAGCTGTTTTCTACTTACCAACTTCACAAATGACTCAATCACCAAGATTGAGAATTATGGTACTGTGTGCTCTATTCAAGATTGTTTCCCTGTCTTCTTCTTTGGTTTTGGTTGCCTTTTTAGTGCATCGAAGACTTCTTTAAGTCCTTGGTAGAATAACAAAGCCCTCGTCTTTATACTCCATTGATAGTAGCTCGTCTTTCAAGCTAAAGGCGGGCAAAATCAAGTTTAGATTGAGTTTGGTTCAATTATAGATTTTAGATTATTTGGGTTGAAAAAAATGTCATTTAAAAATAATTTTTAATTATTAAAATACCTCTAAATCAAATTACAATTGTGGAAATTAAATATAGGCAAAAATAAAAAAATTTACTAGGGAAATTCATAAAAACTGTATAACCATTTTGTTCTATAAAAAAAATTAATGAATTAAAAAACTAGTTTTATACAAATTAGCAATGATGAACTATATATATAGATAACAAAAAACACTAGTTTCCTATAGCCCTTTTTTTTTTCAGAAAACACAAAGCTTGCTAGAAAAACAATGTAACTTCCCTTAAAAATAATATTGTTAACTGAAAAAAATAATGTACGTCCTCTGTATCCCATGTCAATGCCAAACTTCAGAAAGACTACCGGGTAGTTTTCATTTGGGAGCAAAATAGGAAGACAATAAGAGAAGAGAAACAAAATGAAACCTCCTAGTTGAAGTGTTAAAGAACTTGGCTGTTTGTTCAATCTCAAAATTCTAACAGTAGCTCTATATAGCTACAAAATCTTCTACAAATTTTTTTTTGTACAAATTGATGTCGCATAATTTAATTGGTTGGATTAAATACCTTTTGGTCCACATGATTTGTTTTTATCATTTTATATTTTATTCAACCAATGAGTTAATACCAAATTAATTTTTACAAAATAAGTTTATACAAGAGTTTGTGGCTGTATCATCGCTTTTAATAATAATGTTTATTATTAAAATGCCCTTAATGTTAATTACTATTTCAGGCACACTAATATATATATATATATAATTCAATTAAAAAGTGTGTTTGTAAAGTTGTTTAATATCTCCTCTCTATGTAATTTTTAATTAAGGTTAAATACATGGTAGGGTTTTATGAGGACTTTAAAGAGGGTGCCACCTCTATTTTATATCTATTTTATAGGTAGGGATATTTGCACTCAAAAAATTTCTCTGCATACTCTATTATTCTATTACTCTATACACTTATAAATTAAATTTAAAAAATAGTAATGCTATGCTTACTCATTGTGGATACTCAAATGGGATATTTAATGATGTCGCATTTTATGTGTCATCCATCGAGTAGATTATAAAAATAATGAGTTAATAATTAATAATAAAATCATGTAATATCATACACATGATATTAAATTATTGGTGACGCATCAATTAGTATTCCAACTAAGTATATAAACTTAGTAAACATAGCATCATTATTTAAAAATTAAGTTTTACTTTCTGCACTCTTTAAAATATCAAAAACGATCTTAAACTACTTAAATTAGTTTACTCAAAACACCAATTACACTATTTAACACACCAAAAAAATTAATAACAATTTAATATATATAACAATGGAATCAAATTCTATTGTAAACAAATTCTTTAACATAAGTTTTAGTTATTAGTTTTGTTCATTAAAGAATATGTTAAATATTACACCTCAATTTTTTAACATAAAAATTGAAAAACAAAATGGCCATTTGGCCCCAAAAAAAAAAGACAAAAGAAGAAGAAGTAGATGAAGAAAAGAAAAAAACTACAAAAAAAGGAGGAAGGGGAAGGAGAAGACTACAAAAGATATTTTTAATTTAATTTTATTTTTTGAAAATCAAAAAGCAAAAATATGTTGAAATTTTAAGTATTGATTTGCTCCTAGTATTTAACTAAATATTATTTGTGATTGACACTAAAAAATGTTCATTTAATAAGGATAAAATTATCAGTTTTTCACTTACTGTATCGATTAATGCACTCATTATTCCTAAATTATCTTAATACTCCCTAAATATATTTTTATGTTAAATTAATTTGTAATATGTTAATTTTATTTTATTTTTATATTGTAAATATATTTCAAGAATAAAGAGGAGTTGGACTGGAAGTAGGAAACAAAGAAGAATTGCTGGAGTTATTTGAAATGCATTATTGAGGAGATGTAATAAATAAAAAAATTTTAAAAAAAAAGTGAGCAAACATGCTCATGATGGTCAGGTGGCTATTTTGCCACTTGACCATCACACTTCTCTGTGTATATATATTATAAAAATAAAATAAAAAAGCAAGATGCATTCCTCAGCTATAAAAGGCAACAAAGTGCAAGTAAGAGGGGAGAGAACGGGAAGAAAGCTGAGGAATTCTTTCTTTTTTTTTCTGTTATTTTCTTGTCTTCTTGTATAATCAATTTTCTTGTAATATATTTCAGAAGTTTGCTAAATAAAATGAGTATTTTTGTTTTCCAATAAGAGTGACTAAATTTTCTAAGCTAAGGTGAAAGGTGAAGTTCAAGGATTCAAATTATTAAATTAATTATTTTCTCAAGTGAGTCTTAAATTTATTTTATTTGTTTGTATTTTTCTTCCTTACCGGTTTCTTTTATGTCATGTTAATTTCTAAATACAGATCTTTTCGGATTTATATGATATTTTTACATAATGTTGACACTCTAATATAATTGTAGCACATTAGGTATTTGGTCCCATATTTATCCACACAAATGGTTAGTTAAAAATTAAATGGCATAATAAGTAACTGGAAAAAGAAATGCAAAATATAAAATTTGAGAGAGTGTTATAACCATAATTTGAAATCCAAAAGTGGATCTCATAACGTTAGCATATTTTTAGATTAATTCCTATTAATTTCTTTTTCCGGCATTAATTTTTTTTGTTTAATAAATTAAATACTATATTTTCAATTCACTATGGTTCGATCCCGGACTCACTGAATTATATTATAACTAAACACTCCTATACTTGGAAATAATAACATTTTTGAGTCATGTTAATTTGAGAGGTAGGAAATAAAATTTTTATTGTTTATGGCAATAAAGTTATATATTAAATAGTGAATGCGCTAAATGAGAGTTCAGAGTAATTATATTATGTTAGTTTATAATAGAAAATCCTTAACAGTAATTCAAATAATAGATATTTTTGTAATAAAATATATATATTTTTAAATTAAAAGTATTCAAAATAAACTTTAGAGTACAAATAACCTCACTTTTATTTTTCCATGAAAGTTTGAATTTTTATGTTTATCCTTTTGATTATCTTCATTGAATTAAAGGATTCAAGGCTCACTAAGGGGTTGTTTGTTTTTTTTTCTGAAGTTTGAATCTTAATCATTTTCAGACATTTGTAGTTTTTATTTTGTTTGTTTCCTATCACTTATATCTGATTATAAGATCTTTATATCTGAATGGAACAAATTAAATATTATGTCTCTTATCTGAATGGCAAAACATCTGAATAAAATTTTAATATTCTCCTATTAATTAAATTTATTTCTTATGATATAAATTATCCTTTTACTATTTTTTATTTATCAAGTTTTTTTGTTATATACTTGTATTCAACTATTAATTTTTTTTAATAAGAATTTTAAACATAATAAAACTTTTGGTGAGTACATTTTATAATAGGTCCATGTCTTTGTATTTATATTTACTATTTTACAATAGATTTTGAATTTGTTTAATACATTAATTTTAATTCAAATGATTAAACAATTCTTGATTGACTTATGTAATTAATAAAGAAAAAATCAATATAATACACTAAAAATAATATTATAAGAATCATTTATTAATGCAAAAAAATGCATGTGTTAGATATATATTTTACTTTTCATGCCTTGTTAAGGTAAACATTATCAAGTTTTTTTTACTAATCAAATAATTTATTTATAACTTGTAATGTGTTTAACCTATAAATATAAGTATTGTTAATATTTATAGGGTTATATATGTCAAAACATTATATCTCAGATGTTTTCTTTAAAAAAAACAACAACCTAAAACTTATATTCAGATATTAAAAAAAGAATAACAAATATGTTATTTAGATATATGTATTCAAACTTATTCAGATTTCAACAAAATTCATGCTCGTTCAGATTTTAGACAAAAAAAATAAATGCTACCTAAGACTTAGTTAAAGATTGTTCCCAAGAATAAATTTTAAAAACAGCCCAATTACTATACAAATACACATTATAAATTTTAATTATTCAAAATTTTAATGTAGGGTTCTAAATTTGATTTTACAGATGTAATTGTCCCTTATTGTGTGATTATGCTTGATCTTGATGGACTCCTCTCGAGAAATCCGGAATGAAAAATTTTTAATCCATGATTTCTTTTATAGTTAATGCTTTTGATTATTAACTTTTAGCTATTTTAATCAGGCTGTAGCAAAAGGACAGAGGCAAACGTAGCACTTCTTGCACATGCTTGCCTCCATCTATCCCGGATACGTACATATCGGACTTGAAGAATTCCATCAGGAAAAGTTCATGGTAAAATTACGAATCATAAATGTGTTTTGTATAATTTATGTCCGCTAATTATTCAAAGTATTTTTATCTTACTCAAGTTTATGGTAGCCTTCAGATTGCGGCATGACGGCTCGCTATTAAATCTTGTGAAATTTTGTATCCTGACAAGCACTAAAGCAAATTGAATCATTTGAATATCCTCATGGCAGCAGAAATTCTCATAGAGGTAAATTTTATTGATAGTTAATAGAATATGGCTATCTTGTAATTGCTACAAGGTAGTGCACGATCATAATCACTTATGCAATAGTAAAAATTACATTACAATTTTAATCGTGTGATTATAATTTATGCTTTACTTTAGAGCAACTCTAAGATAGCTGAACCCTAATAGTTAAGATTTTAGTTTCCTGTTTTCATTCTCTCTGTCTCCTATATATAATTCTATTAATAATAATTCCACATTAATTAGTTTTATATCTAGGGTGTTGTTACCTTACAGTTTCTTAAGATACAGCTCAGGTAAAATAAGTGGCTAAAAATGAACTTAAGAGGACCAATCATTGCATTTTATTAGGAGCTGTACTTTACAAAACCTGTAAGATAGCAAGAGCTTTACATATATTGCATCAGTGATGTTAAAGTTACAAATTAGGATGTTGTGCAGCAATGCAGTCAAATTTTGACTAGGATTTCTTTTTGGTTTTTTAATATTTGTTAAGAAACCATGTTTTTTTGTTTTGTTATTTGTTAAAAGAGTTTGAAACGCACCCTCTCTTAGAATTAATCTTTGTGATAATTAGGAGCCAGGACTACTATTTTTTTTGTTTTGTTTTTGTTCACATTATATCGAAAACAAGTATTTTTTTTTTTTACTTTTAGATCATGATTAAGTTTCCTTTTTATTTCTTGTTAAGAATAAATCTCATTGCCAATAGGTTAGTTGTATAATTGTATTCTACTTGTGGATGCCTGATTCTTAATTTTTAAATTTTAGGTTTCTTTCAGTTTGTTAATATAGCCCAATGATTTATTACTATGTTGGCATTGCTAATTATTTACTTTGACTACGTAACCACTCTTTCAAAAATAATAATAATAATCCTAACTAATCAAAAATATTTATGTTATTCAACCCTTTAGTTGATGAGTTTCTATCCCACCAACCATTTGGTACAATGAGCAACTCAAGCTTTGCATAATACAGTAACATACAAAAATTGCTTTCTATGTTTTCTTTTACTTCAAGTGACAACCAAATGAAGCAATTGCCTCACCACTCAAATTACTCCATACAAAAACAACAAAACAAACACATTCTGAGATGTGAGTTTGGTAGTTCCAATCATAGACCAATTTATAGCTATCTCCCTCACCTTACAATAAAAAATAAAATAAAATAAATCCTATAAGCTTCTAGGCCTTTTATAAAATTCTTGCTGCCTTATATATCAAAGTGTCAAAACATCTTAGTGGGAAACATCTTAGCGTGACCAAGATCCTCTCTATGGAAAGATCAAAGAAAAAAGTTCAGTTATGGAAAAAAGCTATAGTTCATTTTTCTTTGTGTTTCGTTATGGGATTCTTCACTGGTTTTGCTCCAACTGGTAAGAGTAGTTCACCAATTTTCTCTAGTCAAATTTCACCAAAAAATTCTCCAGAGCAAGTTGAAATGTTACCCCAAAAACAAGTAACAACAACACATGCCAACAATGTCAATAGAAGTTTAGTAGTCGAAAACCCGGTGCCATCTCCATCAAGGTCTAAAGAATCAGAAGGTGTAAAACTAATGGAAGCAGAAGCCGAAGCAGAAGCAGAAGCAGAAGAAAAAGAAGAGACCAATTTGGTTCCAAGAAGACTTGTAATCATTGTGACACCAACAAGCACAAGAGATAAGTCACAGGTTGTGCTTTTGAGGCGTTTAGCAAACACTATAAAGCTTGTTTCGCAGCCATTATTATGGATTGTTGTCGAAAGAAAGTCAGATTCAGATGAAGTATCGGAGCTATTAAGAAAAACAGGCATTATGTATAGGCATTTGGTTTTTAAAGAGAATTTTACAGATCATGAAGCAGAGTTGGATCATCAGAGAAACGTCGCGCTTAAGCACATTGAGCATCACAGGCTGAGTGGCATTGTTCATTTTGCTGGCGTCTCCAATGTTTATGATCTTGCCTTCTTCGATGAGCTTCGAGATATTGAGTATGTTCATTTTGTTTTTAAACTTTACTGAACTTTCTTGTGACATAAATTACTGTTGTTTTACTTCAATTCGGCTGGTAAATGGGTGAAAATTTCAAAGGTTTGGTAACTTTTTAAATATTCACATCATTGTAAGCATTACATCATGTGATTATGCTTTGATCTTAGCAACTAATAATGCAATTAAAAGGGTGTAAGCATAAGCTTGTAATTATGTTGCAGGGTGTATGGAGCATGGCCAATGGCATTGCTGTCTGCAAACAAGCAAAAGGTGATAATTGAAGGACCGGTATGTGATTCGTCACAAGTTATTGGATGGCATATCAAAAAATTGAACAATGAAACAGACGCCAAGCCTCCGATTCATGTTTCAAGTTTTGCATTCAATAGTTCGATTCTTTGGGATCCTGAGAGATGGGGTCGCCCATCATCTGTTCAACAAACCTCTCAGGTAAAGACTCCTTTTCTGTTGCGGATGTTTGGATATGAATGTTTTTCGAATACATTAGGCAATCATCAAACTAACAAGGTATTTATTGTTTGAGAATTGTTGAAGCAGACTAATTTAATTATACGGCTGTCATTAGTGCTATACAATTATTTCATTATTTATGATATAAAAAGACAATCACTATTTGATAGTTGGTAGTCGTAAAAACACTTGTAGACTATAAATTAAAATTTAACTCATAGATGGTGTCTCCATGAAAATATATATATATATATATATTTCCTTTTACCTTTTTGATTGCTTTCAGTTTTCGTGATCTAGAAGGTAGTTTATGTATGAAGATAACCGTATAATCAAGCGGGGTCCCTATTACACCAAATCACCAGACCATGATTAGTATTAGATATGTGCTTGAATTAAAAATTTAGGTTAAGTGGAGTTTGGTTAACCTCCAACCTTTTTAAATTTCAATAACAAATCAATTAGGTAAAGTGAGATATTGATTCATTTTAACACTAAACTTAACCTTGTATTGTTTTAACCATGTTAGCTACTAACACTAAGATTAATATATAATTTTGAATTTCAAGGTGCATTTTTTAACACCCATATCAATTAGGTCCTTGGCCTTATTTAAATGACCACAGCACCTACGTAAAATTTACCACATGCTTAAGCGAATCTTAACAGGAAAGGGTATTTTGACATGTTAGAGAATTAGTCAATTAAAGTCCTATTTTATCACCCACATGAACGACTTATGTCCTCACTTGATAAATTGTAAAAAATTAGGAATCAGTATGCTATTAACCTAAATTCTATTTTAATATATAAATGAAAAAAGAAATTGCATGCTTGAATGCTCTTACTCCTAATTATATCTTTGATTAATGAGGTTATTTTTTTATTTTTTTTAATAGAATTCGATCAAATTCGTGAAACAAGTTGTTCTAGAAGATGAGACCAAATTAAAGGGCATTCCACCAGAAGAGTGCTCCAAAATCATGCTATGGAGTCTTCAATTACCAACTCGGCATTCTCAATTAGCTGCTTTGGACAGTAATATTGCTCGAAGATATAAATAGATGGATAAAATAGAGAAAATAAATATTATCAAATATATAGAGATGTCAATTCCTTTTCCCTTTTTTATCGATTCTCTAGTTTTCGTAAGTCATAACTTTATAAATTCTTTTTCGGGTTCTTGTAATTCTTTAATATGGGGGATGTGTCCTGCTTGTCGCGTATGTCTAAAGCATAAATGATGACAATGATCCTTTTTTGGCATTTTTGGATGAGTTGATTCTTACTCCTCCATTGTATATTATTAAACCATACCAAATCTAGTGAATGCAAAATATTATTCGCAAACCCCCCCCCCCCAACCCCAAAAAAAGAAATTGTAGAAGGTGTTAGTCAATAACATGTAATTGCTTACAAAACATGCTCATATTATGAAAAATAATGTTAGTAATAAAATGAAATGGGTAATTAACAATAAATTAGGGACCTAATTCTTTTAAATTACTCACTACATGCTTATGTTAAAAAGCATAAGTTTTGGGTCTTTGCACTAATATAACCTTGTTATTAGTCTAATATATCGTGCTTGTCAAAAGCTAAAAGGTCGCATTTATCCTTCAACAATGAACTTTGAACACTAAAATTTTTATATAAAGAATATAATATGTGATTAAAAGCCTAAGGGGTAAGTATGAAAAATATTAGCTATCATTCCCTTGATTATATTGTATTGGTAACAATAAATGTCAAATTCGCAATCACACACACACACACACACACACACATATATATATATATATGTATGTATGTATGCACGTATGTATGTATGTATATGTGTGTGTATGAATGTATACATGAACATTTATATGTATATATGTATATTACTATCTGAAATATATTGAGAATCTAAAATACAAACACTTGTAACAATATAGCCACAAGATCTATCGAGGCTCAAAAATCTGTTATTACTATTTTTTTTATTTAAAAATGCAGAGGGGTGAGTAAAATCTAAATCATTCATTTATCCATTCTCTCTCAAATTTTGTACTTGAGTGACCAATCAAATAAAATTACTTAAAAATCATTTGACCAAGTCCATGGAATCGAACTTGTACTTAACACTTAGAGATGGCCAACTGGAACGAAAAGCCCATGTGTACTCATGCTTGTACTGTATCATGTCATGTCCACCATGTGCTTCATACCGTGCTGTGATATGTCATGCCTAATTTTTTTTCTCAGGCCTCGCCCGGCACACATCTTATGCCCACACTTGCTGTGTGGTAATGTCATTACGGTTCACCAAATTTAAAACCTTATTAATAATATAAACAACTAGTATAGAGTAAGGATTGATCCAATGAAGACTAAGCCAATTGTATTTATTATCAACTTTAAAACAAAGACTTAGAATAAAATAATGATAATGATGATGATGATACTAAAAATATAAATTAATCTAATTAAAGAAAATGCCAACCATAAATAAAAAGTGTTTTATAAATTTTTAACTAAATGGCATGAAATAAAGATATTAAAACTTCAAAGATAATAATTTAATAGAAACTCAAATTAAAGGAAAAAAAGAAATAATGTTAATGATAACTTTGGTCAAAAGATCATTCACCACTACCAAATAAGCACGTAATCAATATATCAATTCTATTATCAATTTCAATTGAAACTATCAACTACAGACAACAATAAGCTCTATTAATCTTATCTTTCCTTAATATATTGTTAGGCAAAACAAGCTCTTTACCTAATCTTTAAACATGGAATAATTTAAAATAAGATCTCTAAATTTATGATAGTAGATGCATTAAGTAGTAACACACAAAAACTCAAATTACTTAACCTAGGTTATGTTCTTCATTTGCAATCACTGATGCCAATTTATTACTACTAAATAAAATATCAAGACAATTACGGATCAAGTATTTTAATTTAGCAATAGAATTTATTCAAGCCCTATCTAATGGGCCACTCAAATAAGAAAAGAATAAATCATAAATATTAATTATAAAAGAATATAAACAATTTCATTCAAATAAATTGAATGATAGAAATTGAATATTTATCATATGATATGTTTAGGGTTTTGAATTCTCTCTCAACCAAATAGAAAATCTAGCCACATGACAAAAAAGAAAGTAAAAATAAAAATTGATACATTCGAAGTCTCAAGGAAAAATTGCAATGATGAAACATGACGAAAAAGCTTGCTATTTTTCTACTGTTGCTATACAGCTCTCACCCTCTACTGAATCGAATTTTCTTTCTTTTGTTTTTGGGCTCCCTGTCACGTGTTGGGAGTTTTGCGTAGCAAACCCGTACGACATTTAGATGACTTCTAGCACACGAGTTGCTAAGTAAACCTTTCGATTCTTCTCAAATTAGCGAAGCGAGAATGCCTGCGGAAAATGTTAGAGAGAAGAGAATAATATGGCCAAAATCTAATTTATTACACACTAAAGATAATTTACAAGAGAGCTTTTACAAGAACACTTGAAAGCGTGTTCGAGAATGTGTATGTGCTGGTGGGTTTGTGTGTGGTGTGTGTGCAAATGAGGGGGCTCACCCCTATTTATAGGTGTTGGGTGCTAGGGGAAGAAACTTTCTAACAACTTCCATAAATATCTCTAGGATCCAAATGCAACTCTAGAAAAATCTAGGATATTTATAATTATGGAAATTTCTAGAATTTGGGCCAGGCGTGGATGATCACTAAGCACACCACGACTGACTAATTGTGTTAGAGACCCATTTCTTAGCGCATCTCACTTTTAAGTGCATCCCGAATTTATTGTTAAGCGCATCCCACTTTTAAGCGCACTCCACTTTTAAATGGACCTTTGCTAAGCGTAACTGTGCACGTAGAATTAGCCTTCATTAGTGGCAATTTTGAGCGGGCCGTGACATCCCGCTGTTTTCAATTGATGGCCTTTATCTACTGCCCAACCCTTGTAGCCTTGCGCTAATTGGATTCAAATTGCAAGCCACGTACCTACCAACTTTAGCTTAGGCCATTCACGTGTATGCTTAAATAAATATAGCAGTTTCCTTTTTCCAATTTGCTTTCACGTGATGACTTAACTTGTTAATTTGGCTTGACTTCTTTTTTATTTCCAAAAAAATAATACTATTTACCTCCTTATTATTTTTATAATGGCCAAAAACCCCCCCTAACAGCATAAGTTTATAATATTACTCTTACTTTTAACTACTCTTTTATTTATATTTATTATAAATTAAATAAATTACATAAGTAGAAACTAAATAAAAAATTAAATATTAAAAACAAGAAATATATGTTTTGATTTGAGAAAAAAATTAATAATAAAAATTTTCTTGTAATTATTTATTTTGTGAACATTTTCTTATAATAAACATGGTGTAATATTTTAAAATTAAATGTAAAAAGTATAGGCAAAATATTTTATTATTTATTTTATAATAAATGTTTATTTATCATTCAAGTTTTTTTATAATAATTGTTTTATCATTTTATAATAATTTTCTTATATATTTATTATAAGAAAATTTTGACAAAATAAATAAGTACAAGAAAAAAAAATTAATTATTAATTTTTTTGCTCATATCAAAACATATATTTCTTGTTTTTAATGCTTAATTTTTTATTTAAATTCTATTCATGTGATTTATTTAATTTATAATAAATATAAATAAAATAGTAGTTGAAAATAAGGTTAATATTGTAAACTTATGTTGTCAATGGGATTTTTGGCCATTATAAAAACAGCGGGGGGAAAATGGTATATGTTGATTAGTGTAGGAGGGAAATTGGCAATCTCCCAAAAACAATCTTCAATTATTAACTAAATTCCAATTAAATTCCAACTTTCTCTTCTTAAAATTTTCACCTATATTAAAAATAAAATTAAAAATAATTAAATACCTTGAAAGAAGAATTATTATCGACTAAGTGAAATGAATTATAATTTAAACTAAAGATGAAATATTTAAATTAAATCAAAATAAAAATATTAAACTAAAAATTAACTAGAATATTTAACAACAAAACAAGAAAGATGAAGAAATAATAGTAAAATATAGTGAAAATATACACTTATTAAATTTCCCCACACTTAGCCTTTGCTTGCCCTCGAGCAAACCTAAACCAAAAACATAAATAAATAAATAAATAAAACAAAAAGGAAACTTAAACTAGTTTACTTTCATAGGAAATCACGATTGCATTTAGCATATGTAACAAGCTTTTAAACCCTTAGGCATGCGCTAATAGACGAGTTATAATCCTGTAAGGGCTTCAGTGATGATATTCACAAATATTAATTTTTTTAATAGCATAAAAAGGAAAAAAAGAATTTAAATAAGCATAAAACTGGCATCAAAGATTTCATAAGTTATATAACTTAAAGAAAATTTCAAATATTGTCAAAATTCTTACTTTAATTCATTAGTCAATCTCATCTCTCTTTTGATTCTTATAGTGGGTGTGTGTGTAAATCAATTCAATTAAAATCATTCCTAAAATCTTCAATATGAACAGTCTTTGCTTTAAATAAAGAAAAGAGTAGACCAAATTAATCTTATCATCTTAATCTCCATTTTTTTCTCACAGGCATATGTGTGTATTTTCTTTTGATTTTTCTTTTTACCACATGCACTTGATTGATTTTTTATTTTTTTTCTTTTAATAAATATCTATAGTCAGGAGCTTTCACTCTATCCATTAAGGTAGTTTTCTTGTGGTAATTTATGCTCTGCACACTAGTGGTACTTAGGCCCAAATTACTCAAGAATAGTTTTACTCTCAAGGTTTATAGGTAGCTATTTCTAATTATAGTGTTTGTGTATACTACACTGTATTGTGGTGATAAGAATTAAGACCAACAATCATTTACTTAATTTTAAATTCTCAAGTTAGGTTGTATCAATCTTAAATTTTAAGTGAAAATTATGAAAGAATTAATATTAGTGCTCATGATGTTTAAGAATATCAATTAAGGGGAAATTTACACAAAAATCAAGTATAAATTAAGATAATATTCAACTCTTTCTAAAATTCATATTCATTATCAATCAAAATTTTATCGTTGGCTTATATTTAAAATAAACAATATTTAAAAAAAAACCAAAGCAAGAAAAACTAAGTTTGAAATCCTCCCCCCACATTTAATTCTTACATTGTTCTCACTGTAAACCTAAGCTAAGGAAAGAAAGAATTAAACATGGGGAAATAAAATAAGACACATAAACAAAAACAAACTAAATTCAACATAGAATGGATAAAGTAAATGAGAATGAGAGGGAGAAAGATCAAATTTGTTATGGCGTGCTTTCAAAATTTATTCTCCAGCCATTAAGTTGCCTCCCAATAAGTGCTTGTTTTATTGTCCTCAACCTGACGTGCTTCTCATGTTTCACTTATCAACATATGAGGGTCATAGAGTGGAACCTCCTCTACATTAAGCGTCTAAAAGTTTTCATAGTAAGGGTTCACCCTATGACCATTCACCTTGAATTTTTTATTTTTTTAAACTCCTAATCTCAACTACACCATGAGGAAACACATTAGTAACAACAAAAGGCCCAACCCATCAAGAACATAACTTACCTGGAAAAAACTTAAGGCGAGTATAAAATAGCAAAACTTTCTATCCAACTTCAAAGTTCTTTCTTAAAATCTACTTATCGCAAAAATCCTTCATCTTTTTCTTGTAGATTCCAAAATTTTCATAGGTACTACTCCAAATTCTCATAATTCTTGCAATTAGAGCTCCTTATTTTGGGCAATAGCGTCCTAGTCCATGTTACATTGTTTCACAGCCCACCATGCTTTATGTTTGAGTTTCATCGGAAGATGACAAGGCTTACCATATACGAACATAGAAGAGGACACACCAATGGGCACTTTTTATGCAATTATGTAAGTCCAAAGTGCCTCATCTAAACGCAGGCTCCAATCCTTTCTATTCGAATTAATTGTTTTTTCAAGGATTGATTTCACTTTCTTGTTAGATATCTCAGCTTGCCCATTAATTTGTGGATGGTAAGATGTAGAGATCTTGTAAGTGATGTTGTACTTCAAAAAAATGACTTTTATTCACTTGTTATAAAAGTGAGTGCCTCTGTTGCTGCTAAATGACCTTTGGCGTTCCAAACTTTGTAAAAATGTTACACTTTATAAAATCTGCAACAACCTTAAAATCGCTAGTTCGGCTAACTTTTGATTTCACCCGTTTTGAAAACAACTAGAACAATATAGAGATTACCAAAAGATGAAGGAAATCGCCATATGAAATTGATGCCTTAAATATAAAAAATCTTAACTACAAGAACGAGAGACTATGGCATTTGGTTTCTAGGTCCTAAATTACCTATTCTCTAACAACAATGATAAGATTTGCAGAAGCAATATGCATCCTTAAATAATGATGGCCAATAAAAATCTATTACAAGTACTTTAAGGGATGTTTCTTTGGTCTAAAATATCCTCCATAAGCTAAAGAAATTCAGTTTCAGTTACGCACCTTTTAATCACTTAATCAGAGTAATGCTTCCACAAGTATGGCTCTCAACCTATACATAGTACTTTGCATCACCCTTGACATTCGTCTTTTGTGCATGGGTCAACTCCTCTGATACTGTCCTGATAACCAAGTAATTTAAAATATTTGTATACCAAGGAGTAATTATACCTACATGTAGCTATCCGAAAAGTTCTCATGCATTGGAAGTGCATCTTCACCAAGGATAAGACAACTCAAATAATCTGTCACCAAATTCTTATAACATCTCTTATTTAAAATCTCTAGGTCAAATTCTAATAAAAGGAATATCTATCGAATAAGGCATGACTTAGTATACTTTTAGGTTGCATGGTCAGAGTAAATGATTACTTTAAATTTAATCAAAGGTAATTGCTAAAAGTTCTTCTTGGTCATTGAATAGTTAAGTTATGCATGCATACGAGAGGCATAGGAGATGACTTAAGGAAGCTTTCCCACGCAGTGGCCCAACACGGCTCCAATGGTATAGTTACTGGTATCACAGATTATCTCAAATGGTAGATCTTAATTTAGTAGTTGAATCATAGGGGCCGATGTCAAAACATCTTTCACTTGTTTAAAAGTTGTTTGACACTTTTCATTAAAGTAAAAAATCACATACTTCTAAAGCAAGTTGCAGAGGGGCAATGTTATCTTGGAGAAATCCTTGATAAACTTGCGATAGAAACCTATGTGACCAAGAAAGGATTGAGCCTCCCTCACACTGGTGACAGGTAGTAAGAAGTGAATAAGATTTATCTTAGATTTATCCTAGATTTATCAATTTCAATCCTCCTTTCAAGAACAACATGTTCTAACACAATATCTTGATTAACTATAAGATGACATTTTTCCTAATTAATTACAAGGTTAGTGTTAATGTATTGCTTAAGCAGAAGTGTAAGATTATCTAAACATATATCCAAAGAGTCACCATCAACCCTAAGATCATCTATAAATACCTTCATAATGTTCTCCATTAATCAGAAAAGATATATATCATATACTTTTGAGATGTAGTAGGAACATTACAGAGGTTAAATAGTATTTATCGGTAAGTAAATATGCCAAAAGGACAAGTGAAAATCATTTTCTCTTGGTCTTTTGAAGTGATAACAATATAAATATAACCATCAAGAAAATAACAGTGAAAGTGACTAGTTAACTTTTCGAACATTTGATCAATGAAAGATAAAGAAAAATGAACCTTACAAGTGGCCGCGTTCAATTTGCAATAGTCAATGCAGACTCTCAACTCGGTTTGAACTCTAGTCGGCACATCTTCGTTTTCTTATTCGTGACCACGGTAATGACGACTTTTAAGGAACTACCTGCACAAGACTCACCCACTTGTTATCAGAATTTGGATAAATAATTAATCCTTACATCAATGAGCTTTAATATCTTTTTTTTTTTACGACTTCCATCATTGGTGGATTGAGGCGGTGCTATACATCTCTAGTCAGTTTAGATCCATCTTTTTACAAAATTTAATGCACACATGTGAAAGGACTAATACCTTTAATGTAAGCAATAGTCCAACCAATCAGTCTTTTTTATCTTGAAGACCATAATTAGCTTTTCTTATTGAACTGGAGCAAGAATTTTAGCAATAATGACTTGAAGTATTTTATTCTCACCCAATATTATGGTCGGGTATATGATTAATATGTGCCTTATTCTTCAAGATGATTAAATACTTCTTTCCTAGAATAACAAGTTTCATCTTTATTCTTCAAATTCTACTTTTATTTTCATTGTTTGGTTGCACAAAATATATAAGAATTTAATTTCTATTAGAATTTAATATCCCTTGTAATGTAGAATTTGAATTCTACACTAAAGAATGAAGAATGCAAATTCCTCTTATGTTAAAAACCCAAGCTTCCAAATTTGCCCTCCAATATTTTAACTTGTTTAATGCTATTAATAATCATTATTTATAATTGTATTTTATCAATTTAATATAATTAAATTTAATGAATGATTTAAGAAATTTAATAAAATAAATAAACTTATTTATTTATTTAATATAAAAATACAATTATAAATATAAATTAACTTTGCCGGACCATCACAGACCCTTAGTCATCACCGAAAGCTGTCGAAATTTTGCCAAAAAGTCACTAGCTCGTGTTGACTTCTGTTGACCAACGTTGACTGCTACTGTTGACCGGCTTTTATTTATATTAAATTATATTTATATTAAATAGTTTAGTATATTAATTATTTTATATTTTATATTAAATATAAATCATGAATTATTTTAGAACTTTTTGAAATAAAAAAAAATGGTATTAATATTAAATTATATTTTATTACTAATATAGATAATTTAGTATTTAAGATAAAGGATAAATTTGTCCAAAGAAAAAAATTGTAATTCCTTTCCTTATCAAATTTTATGTCAAGCCAAATTATAAAATTTAATTTCGCTATTCTCTTCCACTCATTTCTTCTCTTTTCCCCTCCATTTCACTTTTTTCCTCTCTTCCCCTTTCTTAAAACCAAACACCACCTAAGTTGACACTTTGAAAATAGATTTGTTCAGGGTCAGCCCACATAATTATTTCCTAAAGCATGTATTTCTTAACGTAATTTTATTTCACAAAACACTTTATTTGACTCGATGAGAGAATCTCCTCTATAAAATGTCTCCTAATTGATGCTTGGTTATGACTCAATAATTCACAATCACCTTTTGAAAAAAAATTTCCTTCTTAGGAAATTCGACTAACCATTCTCAGTTGTATCATATTTGACAAGTAGGAACCATACATTAAAAAGTAGTATAAACTTTTTTTAAAGAATTAGAAGCCATAGTGTTTATTCATGCTGTTTGTGCACTGAAGATGAGAGTAATTGAAGCAATATCTATCGAATTTGACCGACAATTGAAAATAAGTTTCAATTATTTACTAAAAATGACGGGTAATTGAAAATAAATCAAAATTATGAGTAACATTATTTTAGAACTTCGAATTAAAAACTGTTTTCCTAATTGATGTAGTAATTAATACGTACGATTATATTGCCTTTCACATCCTCCATCATTTACATGATGGTATCAAATTATTACCAACTTAGATAAAATTTGGGAATAATTCAAAAATGTTGTTGTATCATTATGTGGCAATTTCAAAACCCATCTATTCGCAAGCTACTATTTGATGTTTGACAAACTATACAATCTTATGGTATCTTCACCTCAAAGTCAATGACGTAATGCATAGTACAAAACAACATCTTCTTTTCTTTTCTAAAAATAACATACAATTGTTTTATTTTGTAATAAATAATAGTGTCATATGAAGGTTGAAAATTAATGGTGTAAAATTTATTTGGTCACCAACCTTATTCATATTTTAATAAAATTGTATTAATAATAGGGGTCGACACAATAATTTGTACATATTTGATAGTTTTGAATTGATCGATATTTGTTTTTTTTTTTAATTTAATAAGCATAGCAGCAAGATTAATAATAAAATTTCTTTTCCACTCTTGTGAGCAAACTTTGAGCTCAAGATCTTTTGTTTTAACCGGAGAGATTTTATTTGTTGAGAAGAAGGAAGAATAAGGAGACTGGAAAAGAGAAAGAGAAGTAGATTTTGATCGATTTACCTTACTACTAAGTTTTGATGTTTTCTTAGAATGAATTTCATAGAATAACAAATTATTAGGTGAGTGTCCAACGTTATTTACGATTTGAACACTGAATGTTTTTAAATAATAATAACATCTTAAAAATACAAATAAAAATAGTATAATAAATTCTTTTTTGAAAAAAATTCTCCATCGAGGATTTAGTTGTACTTTTATTCCGAATGAATTTTATAGAATAAATTTTCATATATACAGGGTTACTATAATTTAATGTAAAAAATGCAATAATATTCTAAAACTAACATTTATTTATTTATTGAAAAACCAGGCACGATTTAGTTTTGAAATATATATATATTATTGATGCTAAGGATTCTAATATTTAAATTTAAGCATTATGATGTGGTAGTGTATTTATAATTGTCTCATCGTGTTAAATATTGATAACTAAGTTTATTTGACAGTTTCAAATATTGATACTAAAAATTTTAATATTTGAGCCACAACGTTAAGTATTATTTTTTTTTTTTGGTTTTGACCACGAGGTATCCTGGGGAGGGCCCCAACTGTGGGAGACACCTTTAAGCCCGTACCACAACCCAGACTAGAAGTCTCCGCTCGAACCGAGAGGCACAAGTTCTCCCAACAAAAGCAACTTCCATGCGACTCGAACTAGAGAGCAAACCCAGTCAAACCACTTAAGGGGACTCCATTGCCAGCGGAGCCAACACTTTATTGGTGCTTTTTTTTACAACTTTAAGCATTATGATATAATAGTATATCTACAACCGTTACATCATATTAGACATTAATACCCAATCTAATATGATAATTTCAAATAAATAAACTGTGACATCAATTAGAAATGAAATTGAGAATCAATTACTGTAAAGATTCTCATTTCTCAACAAAACTTTCTATGTATTGGCTACTTTCATGGAGCGCACACAGAATTATGAAAAACGTGACAAGGTGTTGGGTGGTTCACGGACCTGGCCCTACAAAAATCCATTTTCTTATAATAAAAAAAAACAAATATATAATGCTGGTCAAATTTCCTAACCTCTCCCAATAATGGCATTAGTTACAAAAATTAAGACATGAAGGCTACCTCCTCTCATTTGGGTCGCTTTAATTATGCATTTTATCAATCAATTTTCGTTTGTTAAGCTCTCCCCTACCCCACTTCTATGATTACTTTGATCAATTAGTTACATAAATATCTCAAGACAAAATTATAAGGCTGCCCAAGTTAAATTTTCTACGTTCATCTCCTTAGAATCTTATAGCAATAGGAAAATTAACAAGAAATAGAAGAAGGTTGCCCAATAATTGGATAGGGTAGGATTAATTAATTAACGTGTGATATTATTATTTGGGTAGTTGAGTAAGAGTTGAATTACATGCACATTTTATAAATAAAAATTGCAACGGCTAGTTTTAGTATTTGATAAAAAAAATATATATTTGATTGCCAGATCATGCACAATAAAGCTCACAAATGAATTGTCTTGTAAGCATACGTCGCTTTCCCTTGTTGACAGAAACAAAGCATAATGGTTCTTTCATTAATAAGCAATCAATTAGGAGTAATTTCACCTAATGTTATCACGTAGCATTGTCTAATTAATACATAAGTGTTATAAATCATATTATGTGTATAGCTATTAATTGTGTAATCAACAACGGTATCATTAAAACCCTAAAGCATTTTTTTGTATTTATCTAAAACGATTGAAAATTTGAAATGATGTTATTTTCTTATGAAAATTCATAGACCCCTTTTTTTCTCTTATAACCCTAATTTGGCTGCTTACTTATTTGTTTTCTCATTGAAGTTTTTTAGATTTACTATTACAACCTTAAGAAAAATTTTGGGCCTCGATTTTTTCATCATCCAAGTAAATTTTAGTAGATGAAATCGTTCATAAATTATATTTATTAGTTAATTATTTATTCATATTAAAATAGTAATTATTTTTGTAGAGAGGGGCAGATGGATAGTGTTCAAATTTTGAGTCAAACTATGCTAGACAACTCATTTGAATTACCCATTATATGTGTAAATTTGTAATGCCACTTGCTTACAACTATGTGACCAACGTGTCACACTATTAGGTTAATGTTAAACAAGCACAGCATGCTTTAATAAAACCATAAAATTAAAAAAAAAAAAGGAACGGAAACAACAAATTGAATATTTTTAATTGAAATTTATGAGAAATTATTGGGTCTTATTCGAATGGACAATGAATATGGACATTTCAGAAAATTCAACCCTTTAATAAAACTCAATTCTTAGAAATTATCTTCAAAGGATAATCTAATTAGTTAACTTAACTTTCTCAGTGAAAGCAAAATGATATTGTATGTCTAAGTTTAAGAGAATACGTTTAATAATTTCAATTATTTAGGGTTGAGGTGGGGGTGCAAATTGTAATGTCTTAAAAAATAAAAATAATTCTCAAAGTCTTAAATTTAAACTTCTCCATGTAAATGTAAAATAGTAATTTTATTTTTCTAAAAGAAACTCTGCTCACGAAATCAATACAAACACATAGATACAATATTAGATTACAATAATTAGTAGACAATAAATATGGTAGAGTTACTTTGTCATAAAGCACTGTCTCATAATCATATAATCAAAATAATAAATAAATATTATTATGATTGTGTGCTTATTAAAAATGCTCTAAAGTAAAAATACTTCATTATAGCTGGACCTTTATTAACATTATTAATAAGTTTGGAGACCTCAAATCAACCTATCAACCCAATAACAAATTAACAATGAGTGCAATTCAAAAATGGAAAAAAATTTATCCATATAAAACTAAAATTTATTCACAAATTGTCATGAGTAGGAATCGAATCTCTTCCTTATAAGTTCCTTTTGTAGCTGATAGAAGAGTAGTTTAGTAGTGCCGCACCAAACCTGCAGTTACAAGTGGCGTAAACTGGTGTTGATTCATGATTAAGGTTAGAAACATAAAAAAATCATTTGGGCTTAGCCTTAGAGTCATTTCCTCACAAATGTGAGAGAAGGAGTTCGAGTCTCCGCAGACGTAATGTGGGAATTTAATTTAAATGTCCTTCCTTAGAATCTCAGAATTTGAGTGAAGGCAGTCTTTATCCCAATAGGAGAGTTGACGTCCCTCGAATATTTGAGAGGATTAAAAAATCTGAACGGTGTCATATCAAGCTTTGATGTCAACAAGTCTCAATATATATATATATGATTATACATATTAATTATACTCTCATATAATATGAGTTGTAATTTGAGCAATAATATCATGTCATAAAAAAAAAAGTTAGCAACATAAAATATAATAAAGTTGAGGGTTTAATAGAAAAATAATGAAAAAGTTGATGACACAGACAGGATTGACACTTTTTGCTAAATCACAGGGTTAGTTGCCGAACGAACAGGAGAGAGATAAAAAAGAGTAAAAGAATCGAATCAAATTGATTTTTCTTCACCAATAAAACGGCAAAGGCAGAGCGGCGATCAAAATTAAAAATAAAATAAATAAACTGGGACCCATTTTTACTCAACCGAAGAAGTGGGGTCACACTAGCTAAAGAAACCAGCTGGTTCTGCTTCATACCACTCTTGTTATTATTCCTTCTCAAGATCTGATTTTTTTTTCCTCATTTTCCTTCTATCTCTCTCTTCACACACACACACACACACACACACACACACACACACAGTGCAACTCATCTTCAACAACAGCAACAACATTTCAAAGGTTCAATCTTTTTGTTATGTTCTGTAACTAGAAAGAAAAACACGCAACCCCATCTTCCTGTTTTGTCTTTTCCCATTCAACTTTCTTAGCTTGTTTGAGATCTGGCGGTCACCACTTTTGTTCTTTTCCACTAGTAAGCTTCGTTCATATCCTTTTGTCGTTACTTTTTTTGTTTAATTTGATTTTTGTATGAATTTCTTGTAACTGCTGTTGGGATAATGCCATTTTGAACTTGTGATTGTGAATGAAATAACATTAACATTAATTGTGAATTAATGTAGTGGCATTGCATAGGACAGGTTTTTTTCTTATTTGTTTTTAATGTTTAAATGTGGATCTTGAGTTACAAATTTTGATCTTTTTTTTTTAATTTATGAAAAGGGGTTAGTAATTGAGGAATGATAAGGTGATGGGGAAAAAAGGAAAGTGGTTTGCCAGTGTAAAGAATGCTTTCAGCCCAGAATCCAAGGAGAAGAAAGACAAGGTTTAAGGAATTTCCTTTTCCTTTTTTTTTGTGGAGTAACTGTTACTGTTGATGGTTTTATGGTTTTAGTGATTTTGGTGGCTGTGGTTCTAGAAATCGAAGAAGAAATGGTTTGGGAAGCAAAAAGAAGAAGGTTCCAATTCTGCTCCTTTAGAAACTGTCAAAACAACGCTGCCTCCTCCCGCTCCTCCTCTTCAGCCAGAGGAGGTAGAAATAACTGTAGCGGAGAATGAGCTGAGCAACCATGTAGCAAATGAGGAAGTTATTACTGCAGTGCCTGCAATGGCTGCTGTTTCTGCTGATCAGTCTGTAACTGAGGTTCGAATTGTGACAAATACTCGCTTTGCTGGAAAGTCAAAAGAGGAAGCAGCAGCAATTAGGATTCAAACAGCTTTCCGTGGTTACTTGGTATGTGTTGTCCTATAGCATTTCATATAATTATGTCGAGCTTTTTGGTTCATTGGAGGATCAAGTGGAAAAAGTTTTGTCTTGTTTTTTTCATGGCCTTATTTTTACTTTTTGAACTGATTGGAATATCATCTTGGTCCATATGGTAAGTGGCTAAGTATCTTATCCAGTTGTGTATTCACATCCTGTTACACATGTGATTGTGTTTTAATGGAGAAAATTTAGAATGAAAGAAGAGTTAACTTGTAATGAATAGCAATGCAGCTCAAGAAATTGAGCTATTTGTTAATATATGTCGGTGATAGCAAGCGTTATGCAATTTAGTGGACCCTCTTGCATTCACAATTTTATGTGTGTGGCATATCAGTTGGAATTATATATCCAGCTGTTTCTCGAACAAAATAACCACATATTCCTAAGGATTTTTCATTCATAAAGGAGAGAAATAATTGCCCTATGCTTCTGTCTTGGGTTATCATTGTGGTTCATCACTTGGTTGTATTGTCAGTCTGGAAGTTCCTCTCTTTCCTCTTTTTTTTTAATATTTTTTTCCTTTAACTCTTTGAAAAAGATCTTGTTATCATCATATTATATCCTGAGTTTCTTCTGGAATTTATGAGCTGGGCTTGTTTTTGCATTTCTTGTTTTTAGGCAAGAAGGGCATTGAGAGCTTTGAGAGGTCTTGTCAGGCTAAAATTGCTTATGGAAGGACCAGTGGTGAAAAGACAAGCTGCTAACACCCTTAGATGCATGCAAACACTCTCCCGTCTGCAGTCCCAAATTCGTTCTAGGAGGGTCAGGATGTCAGAAGAGAATCAAGCTCTCCAGAGACAACTCCTGCAAAAACATGCTAAAGAGCTTGCAATGCAGGTTTTTGTTATCTCCCTTTGTTAGCATATCTCTGTATAGTTTTCCTGCTCACTTGGAGGGAATTTGTTATCGTAGGTTGTGTCTATATTACCTTAAATATGAAAGTCTTATTGCTTATAGAAAAATCAAATCCGACAGCCATGACTAGTTTGAGCACATATCCCTGAAACTGTGTTTTGCAAAATTGAATTATTTGTATTCGGCTCAAATTTCCACTCCCAACTGTGGTGAAGTGATAATTAGATCTTGTAGATGTTCGGAACAAAGTTTATGTTTCCCGGACAGTGTTTGGCTCCTCAGAGAGGCAGTTAATTTTTCATCTGTAAATGCCATTAGCTGTTTAAGTGGCTTATTGTCCCTGTCCTTTTCTGCTGAGTTCAATTATTTTAAATGTTGACACAGATGGGGGAGGAATGGGATGACAGCATACAGTCAAAGGAGCAAGTTGAAGCGAATCTGCTAAGCAAATATGAAGCAACTATGAGAAGAGAAAGGGCAATGGCTTACTCATTTACGCATCAGGTGACACAGTACTCTTTCTAGTTTCACTGTTAGCTTGCAAGAGATTATTTTATATTTTCAATTTTCTGTTTATCTTTCTGTGTCTGGGTGTGACTCAAAAAGAGAGTTTAGGCTTGGGTATGGGAAATCCTGTCTACGAAATGATGATCTAAACAAGGCTGGATAACTTTTGAATTTGTATTTGCGGCCAAGTGAGCTATTTAAATTTAGCTGATGTGGTTGCATCAGTCATTTATAAGTAACTAGGTTGAAGTCATTGAAACCTTGTACCTATTTATTATATAATTTCCATGTCTATGATTGAGATCTGGCCTGTGCATTGCCTGATAATTTGATGAGGTCTTATTTTAACCCTTCTTTCATGCTGCTGTACAGCAAACCTGGAAGAATTCTTCAAAGTCTTCAAACCCAATGTTCATGGATCCGAGGAATCCCACGTGGGGTTGGAGCTGGCTGGAACGTTGGATGGCAGCCCGGCCATGGGAGAGCCGTAGCGCGACTGAGAAAGAACCTAACAATGATCAGTCATCTGTAAAAAGTGCAAACCGCAGCATTGTTGCAGGAGAAATCAGCAAATCTTTTGCTCGCTATCAACTCAATTCTGATAAGCTTTCCCCAACAACCAATCAAAAAATTAGCAAAACCCCAAAACATCAGTCCCCATCAACTCCTACCAAGCCTGCATCTTCAACAGTTGCAAAAAAGACAAAGCCAGCTAGTCCAAGGGGTAGTGTTTCAGTCCTGGATGATGATTCCAGAAGCATGGTGAGTGTGCAGTCATACCGAAGGCACAGCATTGCAGGCTCATCAGTGAGAGATGATGAGAGTCTACCAACCTCTCCGTCAGCTCCGCGTTATATGGTACCCACCGAGTCTGCAAAAGCCAAATCCAGGTTGCAGAGCCCATTAGGGGTAGATAAAAATGGTACTCCTGAGAAAGCAACCTTGGCCTCTGCTAAGAAACGGCTAGCTTATCCACCTTCTCCTGCCAGGCCAAGGCGGCATTCTGGTCCTCCAAAACTGGAAAGCAGCATTAATTCGGAAATCAGTGTGACCAACGGAAGCAGTTAAAGCAATGACAATAGAGTCCTCCCACGTCTATGGAAAAGGAAAAGAGAGCATGATATTATTCAGAATCTTCTTCAGCTGTTAAAGTTTTTATTTAGTGTTTTGGGGTGAAATCAGTCTCATGGGGTCAATCATTCTATTAGATTTGCCTCTCATTTATCCTTATTTATCTGTTCATTGTTTATATTTACTCATTTACCACTATCTGTTTATTTGGCATTCTTGACTTTCATGATGTTAACCAATTATCTGATTGAGTTTAGCATCATTGTATTTTCATAAAAGAACACACATTTGTCATGTTGTTGAAATTCTTGATTCATTGTATCAACTTATAACGAATATTTGATTTCCTATTTCTTGTTTATTCAATGTTAAATGTGTTTACTTGACTTTTTTTTTCTCCTGCATAATTAAAATTGTCTGAGTGGATGTTTGAGTTGCTTATTTGGTTATACACTAAAATCTCGATAAATTAATAATTTATTAATTTAAAAAGAAAATATTATATTTGTATAGAAACTTTTATGAAGTGTTGTAGTATAATTAAATAATGTGGTGATTCTATCAGGCTATATAATATAGTTCTGATTTTCATGTTGAATGAGTGAATTAGGCACTTAATAATTTGTTTGGTTAGATTTCATAGTTGGATCATAATTATATGATAATTGATTATATAAGGCTTTTTGGAGGCAATACATTAAGTCAATATTTCTCTTAACATGACACATAAAATATAACAATGACTTCTTATTTGAAAGGTATAAAGAAAGCTATAATAATCGATGAAATTTGTAAACATTATGCTACTATAATAAAGAAAACCATAGACTTAAAATATGTATTAAGCTTCGAATAAGTTAATTATTAATTTATGTATTAGTTCGATTCATTTTAAAACAAAAAATTAATATCTAATAAATTTATCAAATTATTAATTTACCATGTTGACTCCAAGTCAAGATTAGTAAAATTATTATTTAATCGAGATTATTAATTTATTGAGTATTAATTTAACAAAATTCTATTATAATTGTTTTGAACATCCCAACTATGAGTGAGTTCAATTTACAACATGATGTTATTTGCAAAAATCCAACCTGATAATAATGAAATTGTCCCTTTTCTTTCGATAGCTTTATTTAGTGCTAAGTATTGCACAAAGGTCTAATTATTTATCGAGATACTGGGATTTATAAAATAAAAATTGTATATGACTTTTAGGGAAAAAAGTCTTTTTTACCCTTAGAGTTTGATGTCATAACTCATTTCATCCTAACTATTTTAATAATAATACATTTTATCCTTATTTTTTAAACAATAGCCCACAACGCCTTTCCATTAATTTATTGTTTAATTCATTAAGAGCAAAATAATATTTTTAAATTAAGTATATACAAATTATTTTAAAATAGAACTTTCAAACACAATTAAATAACATATGAATTTCAACATAAATTTAAAATTTAAGAATAACTTAATAAATAAATGATAGTAACACTAAATAGTCTGTAAAATATACATTCGAGACCAAAAAACATAGATTTCATAGACGTGAGTTTTTTTTAGGTCATTTATCTTGTCCATAAATTCAATATGGATAGTGATATCTAATTGAACAATTATTGTTACTTTACTAAAAGTAAACACAGACTCCTTCATTTACATTAAAAAACACACTAAAAACAAAAAAAAAAACAAGAATTTAAAATACTAAATAATAAAATATAATGTATATATATTATTTGTGTTTTTTTTTTGTCTTTTAATGTATCATTGGCTTTGATATGGATAGTGATATCTAATTGAACAATTATTATTATTATTACTACAACAACTACTACTACAAAAATTTAGTTGACTTCATTAAAAATATTTAATGAACATACACACACATATATATTATCCTTAGGTTTTAAATTTATACAGACAATCAAATGGTATTTCATTATTTTTGATATTTTTATTTTAAAACAGTTTGTATTTATTTAATTAAAAATCTTATTTTGCTCTTAATAAATTATACAACAAACTAATTGTAAATTCATGCAATGGTGCTTAAACAATTGTTTAGAAAGTAAAAATGAAATAAGTTATTATATTAAATCCGAGGAGTGAAGAGTGCTTTTCCCTGACTTTTCTTTAAAATGCATGTTTGTAACATTAAAAAAATAAAATAAAAAGACAAAAAAAGGATAAAAAAAGAAAATGGAAGATAGAAATGGAAACTCTTAGAATGAAACATCATTGACCTTCTCGTCTTAATCAAGCGTACATCTACCACATTTGCAGTAGACAATAATTTGGATTCCCGCCAATGCAACATTTGATATCGAAATCGCCACAAAAGTCTCGAGTTATAAGTTAGCATATTAATTAAAACTATTGCACACAAAACTTGAGGCAGAAATTATGAGTAATAATAGATATCTAAAATTTTTATCATAAATTTCATTTCGAATGTTCTATCATTTATTAAGTAGTTGGTAATTTTTTATAAAATTTAAATAGATTAATTATGTTATTTAATTAACCACCCACAAATGTCACATAATTTAAAATAAAAAATTTGAAATACATCACCCTATTTATAAGTCGTATATGTTTTAATTATCTATAAGGTAATAATATTATTATTGTTAATATGGTTAGTTTCTCTTTTCTTTTTTTATTTTAATATTAACTAAGCCGACATAGTAGAAACTTCTTGTTACGTTCCAATTCAATGAATACAAATTTTTAATTTACGAAATATAAAGTACTCTTAAGCGATGTATTTTAAATTCAACACATATAGAGTACCCTTTTGTGACGTATTTATTATATTGAACTTGCTGTTGCTGGAAAAGAATCTGCAAAACCCTAAAGCCCTGGGTCGTCAACTGTTCCTGCCCCTTTTTTTTCGCTCTCTGAGATATTTTGAACATGGTAAGTTTCTCTCTCTCTCCCTCCCTCCCTCCCTATGCGAAGCTACAGTTAATGTGCGCGAGGTCTTACCCTCTAGCCCATGGTGCTCTCGCATCTTCACGGAGATTTCAATGTCACCGGCTTCATGTCGGAGACAGTGGGGCAGTCATTACACCATTCGCGCACCTTAAATTATTTATGAAATCCTTGATTTTGATGCAAAATATGCCGATTTTTTCCATTAAAGTTTTATTTTAGGGTTCGATAATTGCATGCTTAAGAGTTTTAGAGTTTTTATTTTTAGTTTTTGATGTCCAGATCGGAACATAATTTTCTAAATCCTCCTATTAGGATGGCTAATTGCCTATTGATTACAATCATGCCTTGTGTGCAAAGGAGAGATAGCAAGAGATTTCTGGCTTCTTAAGGGGATAAAAAAAGGAAATAAAAAGGAATTTACATGTAAAACTTTCAACGTAGTTTGATATGAATTTGATTGAAGAAGACTTTAATTTCTTGTCCGTGTTAGTATTAACGACCTGCTTATTACTTACTGAGAGTTATAATGTAAAAGTCGAATCAGGTTGCACCATTGATAGCGGGAATGGCAGTCGCTGCTGCTGCTTATGCTGGTAAGTATGGCATCAGGGCCTGGCAGGCATTCAAGGCAAGACCGCCGACAGCTAGAATGCGGAAATTTTACGAAGGTGGTTTTCAGCCTGTGATGACGAGGAGGGAAGCGGCTCTGATACTTGGAGTCAGGTACGGTCGATATCTGCTTGTCAAATGATATATGTATCTTTAATTGCATTAGTTGAAAATTTTACTTGATTCGATGTTGTGATGTTAATGTCATGGAGGGCCTTACTCTTATTTGGGTCTCGTGTGGGAAGATAACTGGTAACGATTAATGTTTCATTTCATTTTTGCTTGGCTTTCAGTTAGTTTGAGCTGCTTTGCTAGTTATGAAATGGACCTCATTTCAAATTAAAGCCTTGTTTGATTACCTAATAATCCAGAAATCCTCTGGGGCCTTTTATCATTTGACTTTAAGCTGTTGATGATTGTTTAGTTCTGTTAATTTAGAGCCAGATGAAGTTGTAGGCCGATGTGTAAGTGTGAATATGAATCCTTGTTTCTCATTCAAATTTCGATATCTTACTGTAGCTACATCGGCAATGAGTTCTTCATTTTAGATTTAGGACAGTGAATAATTTTGTGGTGAAGATGCAAGTTAAACTCCCATTTTCTTGGTTTACTTCGAATTGTAAAGCCGCTGTTGTTTACCCTCTATTACTGTCATTGACACAATGATACAAAACCAATGCTTCTTTTCCTGTTCATACTATTTTGTACCTTCTGCTTGTGTTCAATATAATTATGCAAATTCTGCAGTTAAAAGTGTTTCTTTTGAATCTGAGCCTTAATTTCTCTCTTTAACTTCTTTTCTTCGTCAGAGAAAGTACTCCAACAGAGAAGGTCAAAGAAGCTCATAGAAGAGTGATGGTAGCAAACCATCCAGATGCAGGTGGTAGCCATTACCTCGCATCTAAAATTAATGAAGCTAAAGATATCATGGTCAGAAGAACCAAAGGCAGCAATTCTGCATTTTAGTCAGACTATCCCAATCTCTGTGGGGCTAATTCGTAAAAGCTCTGGGAGTTGAGTTTGGAAAGTCAAATCCCCAGAGTAATTATTCATATGATTCTTTCAGACCATTATTGTACACTGCATGGAAAATCTGAATATATATATATATTTTTTACTTGAATAAATCAGTTGAGTTGAGGGAAACTTTTTGTATGGGGTTCTATATTAGTGATTAAATTGATGGTAATTATTGTAATCTTTGTTACTTTGTTGGTTCTAATGATACAAGCCTGTAATCTTCACTCTCTAGTTTTGTTTGGAGATAATTGAATCACTTTCGTGTATCATTAAGCTCTTTGAGGACAAGCAAGCTTTGTGAATATTGTATGGTCATGTGTAATTTTTCCAAAGGATATGATCTATGACCTCAGTACAAACCTACAATGGCATCCGCAAAAATATGCGAAGCCATGTTCATTTTGCAGTTTGGAGTGACCTATTTGTTAAAACGAAAATCATTTTTGCTAGCAGGGCCACTCAAATGTTTTGACTTCATTATTTCTCTCCTCATTTGTCACTTCGGTGTGTTATCCACTGGCTTGCACACTTCCTTTACTCCAAGAAAAGAGTACTTGATACATTGCTGTATCGGTGTGCATGACTAGCAGTATCCAGTGAAATTGATTCACGTATTGTACGTGGCATAATTTCATTCGAGCAATATATGCACATGTCAGTAAAATTGATCCACGTATATAAATACTCCATGGCAAAATTTGATTGGAGAGATATAAACAGATCTGCTCTTATGAAAGATTCTGCAACTTCTCAAGAGTCACATTGGGAAAGAATAGTAATTAACAATGAGATTAACAACTCTTACCACAGAACAAGTAACTCAACGAGCTGCTGCTTTCTACTTCTCAAATTAGTTTGTCATCCGAAAATCGTGATACCGTAATTAAAATTTCGTCATTCATGCTCTCTGAGCAGAAGAGCAACCTGTGGTATTTACAAAATTTGGGATGAGAAAAATAAAAAGAAAAAGCCCTAGTAAATTTGTCGTGGGACATTGTTTTTTATTCACTGATGAATTGGTAATGCCGTATGCTATTGTTTTTCATTCACTGGATGAATTGGTAACACTGTATGCCTTTTCCGTATCTCCTTCCGATGGAGTTTCAACCATTTCAGTTTTTTGTTCAAGCGGACCTTGAGGGCTTCCAAAAAGTGTAGAAAATATCTGCAAGTGGCAATCATCGCAGAAAAAGAAATAAGAAAAGTGACCTTCGTATGGGAGTTTATGCACAACAGCTGCTGGTAAAACTCGGCTAATGTAGTCAGTTATTGATGGTGGAACTACTTGATCATCCATCCCCTGTTAAGCATGAATAATGAAGAATGTTAGTATAAAAATTCAACAAATGGTTGTATACGTGAAATACTTGAAATATGTACGGTAATAAAGTATGACCATAAAGCGATCAATACTCCTGCACTTCGAAGTGTGGATCCAAGTTCTTTTTATTATAATCAAAGAGAATAGAGACAGTGACGAATGATGAATACTCGAAGAAAGATTATTAAAGATTTGATCTTCATTTTTCGGGAGTTAAATAACAATGTGTAGGCAACCTACTTGCTTGGCAACATAATATGTTTCTAATTACTTCCAGATTCAAGATGGTTGTCATCATAACCAATAGAAAGTTTTGTCATATTTCCAAAAGGGTCCCTGAATACTCGAGATCAGAAAAAGCATGCACATAGCATTTTGTATAAATAAAGTCGAGTAGTTGATTTTCTTAATACAAAGAAATCCTTTATATACATTCATGTTTGAAAATGCTGGACCTTGAGAGAATCAAATGCACACTTTTATTTATTAATTTGTCAATTTGTCCCATGCTACAGGGGGACAAATATGGAATCAAATATCATTTTTTCATTGTTATGTTTTGGGATAACATGGAAGAGTAACATAGATATGAAGGTGGGAAGTGGAAGGAATTCTTCCCCTTATTTCTAAACATAACATGGAAGAACAGAGAGGATCTTTATGCAATGTGTCCATATGAAGGGATTTTGGAGAAACATTAAATCTAAGGTTGACATTATATTACATAATGATTAAAGATGGATATGAAAATTTATGCTTTGCCCAGATAAGCGAAAGTGTGACCTTCCGAAGAATGGTAGAAAACTAGAAATAGATGTCATCCAAGCCTATGAATAATAATGAAACAGGAAACTAACAAGTAAGATGGAAAATTATACAAACCTGCCATATGTGTATTGGATCCAAAAACCCTGCCAATTCACATTCTTCCTGACTGTACATGGCCCTGAGCCAAGGAAGAAAGCCTCTTCTCTGACACTCCTTCCGCACCTGAAGATCTGCCAGTCTAAAACCCCAATTTGACACCTGTAGCACTGCTTCCTCAATGAATGGTTTTGTATTTCCCTGGCGAATTGACTCCTCTACATCCCTATGCCAGTACTCTTCAAATATTGGGTCTTCAATCAGAACTTCATCCTGAATATATCAAGATCGTGTTATGCAAAATACCACAACGTTTCAAAATACATTGTCAAATGTAGCTGGTTGAGGCAGATTATTTTATTTTGGCTGCAACTTTGTTTTATAGGAAAATACTTACGACCTTTCACAAGTATGAAATTACATTCTAATATAAACATGAAAATTTTATGCCAAGAACAGCCATTAGTAAAATAAACCAGGCTCTCAATCAATATGCAAATGAAAATATTGGAGAGTTCTGATTCTTGAGAAAGATTAAAATAATCACCTTCTTTTTTAGTGACAGGGACATCCACTTATCAATACGACCATGCTTGCCAGATAGGAAGCTCCGACGATATGAAAATGAAAGCAATTTGGGAAATCGACGAGCTAAAAAGTACATGAATCTTCTTCTAGGTAACCACTCTTCCCAGGTTCTTCTCATTTCTTCCTTGGTCATGCTTGGCTCATATGGATTAATCATTGGAGCAAACATGGCAGCACCTGCAGATTCAGTCAAGACACAAAACAAACACATTCACAATGAATATGTCAGTTAGAAATCTTTTGTGCTAATTTTCGAATCAAGAGTCTAGGATATCGATTTCGAGTTTTAAGATTCAATAATTCTATTGACACAATTTAAAATATAGGACAGAAGCAGTATTCCTAGAGGCTAGAGGTCACAAGATAACCGGATAACATAACGTGTGAATCATATTTAGTATGCAAAAAGTACTAAAAAGGTAATCATAGCTCAATAAGAAGAAGAACGTGATATACCTGCTACTCTGTCGGGAATATATCTTAGAGCAGCCCAAGCATGCATGCTTCCACTTGAGTAACCCACCACCCAAAACTTGTCACTAACACCAACAGCATTGGCCAGATGCAGCATATCCAATGCTGAAGAGTTAAGATTCCTGCTAGGATGAGGATCACTCTCTCCAAAGCCTGGAAGATCAAATGTCACCAAGCGAACCCCGAAGTCTTCAAGAAGTGATGTCCTGACACCCGGAATACCTTCCATAGAAAAGTTATTAAGAAATTAGCAACACTTCTGCCCAACTTTCACCAAGACCGCACATCAAAAGCAGGAGTATACCACTTCCTCAAAGAACTAAAGAATGTCATTTTCTACCTGCAAGTCTGGAGGAAAGAAATGAATGCGGAGCAATCAAGGAATATCTAGCTCTGCCTGCTTGAACACCTAGCTCATGATAAGCCAAATGTCTGCCATCAGGAAGCAGTATGCGGCTTGCAGATGGAGGATGTATGCGGACTTTCTTCACTGGAGGGACCGAGTTATCTCGATTGGTATTAAAACTCAGTACTGCACATTGTTCAACCGTGTCAATAGAACTTCATCTAGCTCATTCCACATAGGAAACAGATGAACAACAATAAACATCCAAGATATTTTTCATGTTCCTTTCTCACTGAAAATCATTACAGAAAAACAAAAGAATTTTACACCGATTTCAGATCCCTATCTTTCTCATCAAACTCAGCCAACACCTCTATCACTGCATTTCAACTGAAAGGACCAAAGCTACAGAAATTTAAACAGCAGATTCAATGCATAAACACTATGGGCTATGAAGCAGAATATTTTACTATGTTGTTACTTATAGACTGAGAACATAAATTCAAATGCAGTTCTTACTGTAGATTATTTACACATAATCTATAAGTGGTTAAGTGTCCACATCAACTAACACCAAATGTAGCGAACTTAAATTTACAGAACTAAAAGCATCAAACTTGAGTGTATGGCAAGTTCAATAAACAAATCAGGTAAAGCACAGATCTAAAGAATCATTTAAATTACTACCGCAAAGCGCGAGGATAAAAACGAAGAAAACTACAGGCCAGGCATGAATCGGATCGCGATCCTCAGGCAAAAAATCGTTCAAAAATCTCAACCGGCCTGAAACTTTGGCCACCGGTCCGCCGAGTTTTTGAACAACAAACGAGTCCTCGGTGACCACAGTTTGCTGCAGTATGTCCTTGCAACCTTTACCTAATTCTAGAAGCATCTCGCCCCACGATTTCAAAAACGCCGTCACTTGATCCTTCAAATTCTCCTTCTCAAGTTCCGGTTCATCCTTCACCGATTTTCTCGGCCGAGCCGAGATCTCCGGTTCGCCGGCGTAATGTATCCCCGTGTCCTCAACTAAACTCGCAAGCTCCTCCGTCCACGTGTTCGCTCCTCGTACCTCCTCCATTCTCTCACTTCACCTACTATAGAAACTTCACTACAGCTCTGATTGATATATTTATTAATTATTATGTTAGATTAAGAGCTGAGCTTTGCTTTACTCAGAAGATTCGACTAATAACGTCAAAGCAGATTAAAACAAAAAAAAAAAGGAAACTGCAACTTTAAAAGCGTCATTGTTCGTTCTCACCGACCATTGTTCAATCGAATCAAATCTTTTTAAAAATTTTAAAAATTAGAAAAGCCAAAAGCATCTCTATCTGTTCTTAATCCTCATTTTCACTTTACGACACAGAAACCGTTGGGTCTGACTACAATCTGATTCATTTTCTACTCAAATTATTTAGCTTTTTACGAAAATGACTTGTTAACTAGTTTTTTTTTTTTTTTAATTCGCCGATTAGGATGAGTACGAACCGTCCGTTGAGGTCAGTTTTAGTCGGGATGAAATATAAGCGGTGGAACTAATTTTTTTTTTTTTAATTCACCGATTAGGATGAGTACGAACCGTTTGTTGAGGTCAGTTTTAGTTATGATGAAATATAAGCGGTGAGGAAGCGTCCACGTCGTCATTAACTGTTCCGTATGCTTAACGGTAGGATACCGGTTTAGGCCGTGCGTGTTTTGCGGTTGTGTGAGTCAGTGGGCGAGGTAGACCTGCTATTACCGGTTATCGTGTACGGAACTGGAGCATCATCAAGCATGAAAGAATGCCGTGCGGTGTGTGCATGTGACCTTCAGAATGTTATTTAAAACTTTTTTGGAATTCTTTTATCATGACATTATCAAAGCTTGGTAAGAGTATGTTTTAGCCAAATCATGACCGCTGATTGTTTGTGAAGATAAGAACGGGTTTTTATCGTACGGTGAAGTTGTCGTCGGCCCTGCTTGCGAGTGATAGGATGCTAGATGGATTATTCTAACTGTTAAATTCTTAAAAGACGTTTGGTACATTATACTACATTATAGTATATTATATTATTTAATTAAAAATATATTATATTAATAGATTTTTTTATCATTGGGATGACAAATTTTTTGCATGGCCGTCTTCTAAGGTCCGATCACATTTAGCATGAGATTGGAACATGTTTAGGAGAAAATATGGGTGCAAATGTAGACCAATAGTGCAATGACTCGTGACAAGAAGAGTCAAATAAGTAAAGTCATTTTGTTTGACTAGAACGTTAGGGTAGTACATAAGAAATTAGGAGATAAGCCTCTCAAAGAAGAGAGTAGTTTCGCCAAAATGCTAGATTTTAAAGGGCATTATCAAAAATCAAATTTTTGGTGGTTAGATGATACGCATGAACAATGCACGTCATCATGTAAGTAATCACAATATCTCATTTTGGCTAAGAATGAGAAGCCAATGGGAGAAGCAATAAGAACAATGAGGAAATGCCACGTCAGTTTCCTTCTACAATGTCCCAAAAAGCAACAGAACCACAAATTGTAGAGGTCACCATATGTGTAAAGTAAGAAGCAAAACTGTGGTTAATGGTTTCTGCCCACCCGAGCATGTCACTATTTTGGGACCACAATATTAATCACACAAATGTCCCCATTGAGGAAGGACAACCATTGGTTAAGCGCCACGCGTACAAAATTGCCAAATGGCCTCAGACAGACTCCACAAAAGCTTAAAATTCATCTTCTTCTTGAGAGTAGTTTTCTCTATTCTTGATACTTTCAAGGTCTTTTTGACCTTGAAGCTGCCACTTGTTTTACAAACTTTAACTTGAGTGTCGGAATGTGGTCGCCGACCACCGCTGGCTTCACCTCTAATACTGATTTGGCTCTATTTTTTAGGACAACATCAGCTCGTGTTTAGAGGTCTTCATCTTCATTTTCATCCCATCTTCTTTCCCTTTACAATAAATACTTAACACTCCTAGCCAACTTCCTCCCTCTTGTGAGAGAACACCTCAAACATAATAAGGCAACCTCCTACATCTATCCCTTCTTTAGTATTTCATTGTTTTATTTGGGTCATCAAAAATCTATCTAAAATAGAACATATTTTTATTTCTAATTTAATTAATATAATTTTGCTAAATTCTATAGAACAGGAGTAGGATGAATGATATAATTCCATTCTATCTTGTCAAATTAATTTATGGTGCATTTACTTCTTGGATTGGATAATCAAAATGGAGGAATGAGAAATATTCTAATGTTTATTTACTTATTTTTTTAAAAGGAGGACCAGATTAAGGTGACATTTATTTTATTTTATAATCATTTTAAATTTGGGATAAAACTAAATATTTGAATTTGATTGACATTTTTTATAATCTCTTATAAGTATTATATTATTTATTTTTAACTTAAAAATTTAAAAACCAATACTTTTACCTATATCTCTTTTAAATTTTAAATATTAAATAAATAATAATCACTTCAATGAACATAAATCACGCAGGATTTTGAATCTTGTAAATTCTAATTTTCTTTTTCTAATTGTCTTCATTGTAGGATTTTATATTAAAATTTTCCAATTAGTCATCATATTTTGAAGGTCATAATTATCATCATGCTTAATCGTTATATTTATGTAATCATATATGCTCTAATCCTAAGTCTTAACCTCTCTGAAGCCTCTAGCCTCTCTCATAGTCTCACTCTTACTCTCACTCTCTCACACACACACCACAGTAGTCACTCACACACCTTTCCACTTCCAGAATAGACTTAGCTAGGGTGGCAAAACTAATAAACAAATTATATTTGAATTGAATCGTAAATGAATTGGGTCAAAATTATGCTAATTTGGATTCGATTCGTTTATTAAATGAATATTCGATTCAATTCATCTATTAGAATTAATAAACGAATCCAATCGAATCTGGATTCATTTACTATTTATTTATCCTATAACGAATTCATAATGAATCGAATTGAATATGTATTCATTTACAAAAGTATAATTAATAAACAAAAATTAAGAAAAATAAAATATAAAAAGATCATAAATTTAACATTCTACAAAGTATAAACTTATTATCAATTATAATTACTATAGATGCCTTCAAACTTTAAACCTTTTTCATACATATTTATGGATAAATAAGTAATTTAATTAAACAAATAATAAACGAATTTTAGATGAATGGATCGTATTTGATTCGGTTATGACCTATTCATTAAATGAATTCTAAACGAATAAATGAATTAATGTCCTCAAACCGAGATTTGATTCGTTTAATTAGCGAATCGAATCGAATTCACTCATTTATTAAATGAGTCAATTTTTTCAAACCTAAACCCAGTTAATTTACATCGAATCGAATCGAATAAATGAATCCTGACTCAACTAGCCACCCTTAGACTTAGCCACACCATTTCCATCGATTTTCTTGCAATAGTAATTGTCTTCTCCGTCGACTCGTCACCTCAGTCATCGTAGCCAGTCATTGTTGCCGCATCTTGGCTCAGTCAATGTCGTGCTAATGATGGTTAGTTATATTGAATTTGTTTTTTTATTTTATTTTTTTATTCTTTAATTATTATCATTTCTTTTTTGAGTTGGTTACTAGATAAGTATTTAAGTTTTATATTGCTATTTTTAGTGTGTTTGGGCATTGGGGAAAATTGAAAAAACAATGGTTTAATTTTTGTGTTGCTTGTTGCAGGCTTGTAGCTTTTAGTGTAATTGGCTTAGTCTACTGTTATTAGCTTAGGCTTAGGCAATAGTTTTTCAATAATTTTAAAATTATATGATCAATGAGATTAAAGATTATTAGGAGTGTGAATAAAGGGAAGAGTTTATATGCCAATCAATTTATAAAAGGCAATTCGTCTGCAAATATGTAGGTATCGGCAAATTGGAAATAATTTGTTGATCATTGTTGTAACATTTGTCTAGAGTTTCTTATGCTTGTGATTTTAAATTTTTATTTATAGATGTATCTCATTGCGTTTTCTTGATGCTTATTTGCTATGGTAAGACTTATTATATAATTTAGCATGTGCCATTGTGTTGGAACATTTTTCACAATAAATGGTGTCTTATTGTAAAGACATGTCTATTTAATTGTGTTTTTTAGAAGAGGTATCTTTTCACTTAAAGATACATATTTTCATGGTGGCATTTCATTTAAAAATGTATCATTGCATGGTGACATTTCATTTGAATAGTAATAGTTCAATTTGATCAATGGCCATGAGTGAAGGGGTATTACGAAAGATGACAACCCAAATGGAAAGGCACAAATATATCTATAAATAGAGGCCATGTTTAGACTATTTATATATGAAAATAATGATTCCACACCACTCTTTTCTCAGCCCTCTTTTCTAAAATGAATTTCATTGTGCATTAAATATCCAATATATTATTTTCTGCAGGAACAATATATTGTTTCTGGCAGGCTTGCAACATTTAAGAGTGTTTTGGTTTGCTTTCATCGATGCACAATGACACAACTCAAAAGTGTTATTACTCCCAAGTATAAGAGTGTCTAGTTATAATATAACCTTGTGAGTCCAGGGTCGAACCACAGTGAATTTTAAATCCAGTAGTCAATTTAAAACTAAGAAAATTAATTGTGGGGAAAAAAATTATTTGAAATTGATTTAAAAATAAGCTAAGGATACATGATCCACTCTCAGTATACAAACTATAATTTTAATACTCTCTCATTTTTAGCCTCACTTTTACCAGTTAATTATTATATCATTTAATTCTCAACTAACTATGTGTGTGGATAAATATAGAATAAAGTACCTAATGTGCTACACTATATTAATGTGTCGACATTATGTCAAAATACCATAAAGATCCAAAGAAATTTATAAATTAACATGAAATAAAAATAACTAGAAAAGAATAAAATAAACTTAAAAACTCATTTGAGAAAATAATATATTTAATAGTTTGAAACATTGAGCTTCACCTTTTAACTCGGTTTAGTAAAATTAGCCACTCATATTGGAGGAAAACACAACACTCTTTTTATTTGATAAACTTTTGAAATATATTACAAGGAAACTAATACAGAAGAAAACAAGAAAAGAAAATAAAGAAGTCCCCAGCTGAACTCTCTCTCGGCTTTTGAAAAATCTGTAGCCTATATGGCTATAGATATTGATTTTGATGATAACAAACCACATGTATTGATTAAATAAAGATTTATGAATTGTGTTTTTTATAATAAGAAAATGATGTTATGGAATCAAAGTGTTTTGGACTAAAATGAAAGTATTTTAAAACATTTGATATTGTTTTTGAATTTCGGATTTGGACCTCTTTGAAAATCTTTAAATGTTTTGGGTCATTCTATAATTTCACATATTTTGGGTCATATCTTAATTTCAGAATATTTTAGGAGTAATAAAGTAATATTTAGAAATTCTGAAATTGGACATATTTGAAAAGTTTCATAACGTTTTGGGTCATAATACAGTTTTATAAAGTTTTAGGGTCAAACTATAAAATTGAAAAATATTTCACTGTAGCAGTTACTGTAGCAAGCGGCTAATCGGATCCTGACAAACGATAGACCGGATTCGGGCAGAATATTTCTGGAACTTAAACGGCTTACCAGATTTCACAAGCGGCATACCGGATGTTCAGAAATTCAAAATTGTAACTGTAACGGTAACATTAAGCGGCTAATCGGATGTCCATAAATGAAAAGTCGGTTACGACCAAAATGTGCATAACGGCTAGTTTTTGAGCTCAAACTATAAAAACTCAAATCCAATTCATTTTCAAGCTCTCCAACAAGCATAAACAAAAAGCACACGAGATATCTTGAGCTTTTAACTTGCAAAACACAATACATTGAATCATTCCTTGTTCTTCATTTTTTGAATATTTATTCATTGAGGGAGTTTTATTGTAACTTTCATTTCTTCATCTTAATTGTAAGAGTTTGAGTGTGTGAGACACTTGAGTGAAGATATTGGAAGATAATCTCTTTGTTGTAAAGGTTCATTGACACCTTGAAGCCAATTGTAAACGGTTGAAGCCTTAGAAAGGCTTGGATAGTGAAATCCTCAAGCTTGGATTGATTGGAGGCGTGGACGTAGGCGGGGATTGCCGAACCACGTAAAAATTCGTGTGTTTGTTTCTCTTCTCTTTTACTCATTAGTTATTGTGCTTTTATTGAACTTATTGCTTTCAATTTTTATTAAGACATTAGATTGCTTGTTGTGTGGATTTGTTAGGATAATTTTTTAAATTTCCAATTCACCCCCCTCTTGGGTTGCACACTTATATTTCATTTGGTATCAGAGCGAGGTGCTCTTATTTAGACCTAATCGTCTAAAGCTAAAGATCAATGGCAACTTAAAATGATTCCACATTTAGTGAAGGACAATCCACCACTAGACCACCTTACTTTGATGGAAACGATTACCCATATTGGAAAACTAGGATGAGAATTTACTTGCAAGCCTTAGATTATGAAATTTGGGAAATCGTTAATGACGGTCCTTTCATGCCTTTGACTAAAAATGAAGTCGGGGAAGTTATTCCAAAACCTTCACGGGAATGGAATGAATTTGAAAAGAGAAAAACTTCTCTAAATTCTAAGGCCATGAATGTCTTGTTTTGTGCACTAGATAAGAAAGAGTTTCATAGAGTGTCTAGTTGCGAAAGTGCTAATGAGATTTGGCACAAACTTGAAGTTGTCTATGAAGGCACGAACTAAGTGAAAGAATCTAAAATAAGTAGGTACACTCGACAATATGAATTGTTCCAAATGGAATAAAATGAGAATGTGTACTCTATGTATACTAGATTTACGGACATAGTGAACACTCTAGGAGCTCTAGGAAAAACCTTTTCAAATAGCGATAAAGTTAAGAAAATCATAAGGTCGCTACCTAAGGAATGGAGACAAAAAAGGACTACCATTGAGGAAGTCAAAGATTTAAATGTATTACCTATTGATGATTTAATTGGTTCTCTCATTTCATATGAAGAAGATTTGGCCGCTGAAAAAGAGCATGAGGAAAAGAAGAAAAACATTGCTCTCAAGGCTTCAAAACATGAGAGTGATAAGGAAAGCGAAATGAATGATGAGGAGTTGGTAATGTTGGCTAGAAGATTCAGAAAATTCTACAAAAAGAATAATGAGCAGAGAAAGTTCAGAGGCTACAAGAATAAGAAGGAGAAGAATGAGCCAATCACTTGTTATGAATGCAAGAAGCCCAGACACATACGACCGGAATGTCCTCTTCTCAACAAACTCAAGAAGAAAGCTATGGTTGCCACATGGGATGATAGAGATGAGAAAACAAGTGATGATGATGAGCAACAAGAAATGACAAATTTAGTTCTCATGGTCATTGGGAAAGAATCATGTGATGAACTTGATGAGGTAAATGTTCTTCCTACATATGATGAATTACATGATGCCTTTAAGGATTTGCTCGATGAGCTGATGAAGATTGGTAAAAAGAATATATGTCTTAAAAAGAAGATGATAGAGTTTAAAAATGAAAATGAATCATTTAGTGCAAAGATTACATGCCTAGAATTAGAAAATAAAACATTGTATGATAGCATTGCATTATTTAAGAATTCTAGCACTTCACATGAGCACTTAGAGTCACACATGAATGACTTGAAAAATGAAAATGAAATGCTTAGAAAGAAGAGCAATGAACTAAATGAAATTGTGCTAAAATTCACAAATGGGCAAAAGATATTGGACAACTTGCTAAACTCACAAAAATGTGTATTTGACAAAAGTGGCATTGGTTATAAACCAAATTTGAAACAAAAATTTTGCACAACTTATTTTGTGAAGAATACATCTATTAACAATCAAATTGTATGTCATTATTGTAATCAAGATGATCATATGAAAAATAGATGTGTAGTGAAGAGAAATGCATATTATGGTGTGTAATGTGTTTAGGTTCCGAAAGGAATCATTGCTAACTCTCAAGGACCCAAAAAGGTTTGGGTACCTAAAACTTGAGATTTTCTCTACAGGGCTTGAAGAAGAAGAAGAAGAAGAAGAATAAGTGGTACTTGGACAGCGGTTGTTCAAGAAACATGACAGGGAATTATTCTTGGTTTTCAAGTTTTACTAAAATCGAAAATGGTGGAGATGTATCGTTTGGAGATAATTCAAAAGGAAAAATCATTAGGATTGGAAATGTCGGTAATGTATCCTCTACTCTCATTGAAAATGTGTGTTTAGTTGAAAACTTGAAACACAACTTGCTTAGTATTACTCAATTATGTGATAAAGGATATAGAATTATTTTTGATGAATCAAAATGTGTTATTGAGAATGCATGTGATGGGAAAGTCTTGTTTGTAGGAAATAGATGTGTTAATGTCTATACCATTAATATAGATTGTGCATCAATACATGATAAATGTCTCTCCGCATTGCATGATGATGGTTGGTTATGGCATAGAAGATTAGGTCATGCAAGCATGGATTTAATTTCAAAAATCGTGAAAAATGATTTAGTTAAAGGTCTTCCAAAAATCAGTTTTCAAAAAGATAGAATTTGTGAAGCATGCCAATTTGGAAAACAAATCAAAACTTCGTTCAAAAGTAAGAATCATATCTCTACTTCAAAACCACTTCAATTACTTCATATAGATTTGTTTGGACCTTCTAGATATGCTAGTTTAAGTGGCAAATTTTATGCATTTGTAATTGTGGATGATTATTCTAGGTACACATGGGTATTGTTCTTAGCTAATAAGGATGATGCCATTGATGCATTTCAAATTTTCTATAAAAAGGTTCAAAATGAAAAACAATTATTCTATTTCTTGTATTAGAAGTGATCATGGTGGAGAATTTGAAAATCATGCATTTGAAAATTTTTGTAATGACTTTGGCATTGAACATCAATTTTCATCACCTAGGACTCCACAACAAAATGAAATAGTAGAGAGAAAGAATAGGTCTATTCAAGAAATGGTTAGGACCATGTTGAATGAAAACTCTTGGCCTAAGTATTTTTGGGCCGAAGTCGTCAACACCGCTTGTTATGTTTTAAATTGTGTGTTGATTAGACCTAATCTTAATAAAACTCCATATGACCTTTGGAAATATAGAAAACCCAACATTGACTATTTTAAAGTTTTTGGATGCAAATGTTTTGTTTTGAACACAAAAGATAATCTTGGTAAATTTGATCCAAAATCTAATGTTAGTATTTTTCTTGGTTATTCAAATTCAAGCAAAGCTTATAGAGTTTATAATAAAAGAACTTTAGTTGTGGAAGAATCTATGCATGTTACATTTGATGAGTCTAACCCCTCCTCTATGGAGAAAGTCGTTGTTGATGATAATGCAGAAGAAGAACAACAAGAAGAAGTATCAAATGACAACCAAGAAGACGCACCACATGGAATTCAAGAGGAACATCATGAAGAAACAAATGTAGAGCAAAATGAAGGTACTTCTCAAACACTCCCCAAGGAGTGGAGGTATGTTTCCTCTCACCCTAAGGATGTAATTTTAGGAGATCCCTCACGAGGTGTTACCATTAGATCATCTCTTAGGAACACATGTGAGCATGCTGCATTTATTTCTCAAATTGAACCAAAATCCTTTGCGGATGCGGAAAATGATGAATCTTGGATTATGACAATGCAAGAGGAATTGAATCAATTTAAGAGAAACAATATGTGGGAGTTAGTTCCTAATCCAGAACATCAATCCATTATAGACACTAAATGGGTATTTAGAAACAAAATGGATGAATCGGGTGTGGTTATAAGAAATAAAGCTAGATTAGTGGCTCAAGGTTACAACCAAGAAGAATGAATTGATTTTGATGAAACTTTTGCACCTGTAGCAAGGTTAGAATCAATTAGGATGTTGTTAGCATATGCAGGTCATAAGGATTTTATTCTATATCAAATGGATGTCAAGAGTGCTTTCTTAAATGATTATATTGTGGAGGAAGTTTATGTAAAACAACCTCCTGGTTTTGAAAATGAAAAAATTCCAGATCATGTGTATAAGTTATCAAAAGTTTTGTATGGTCTAAAACAAGCACCTAGAGCTTGGTATGATAGACTTAAAAACTTCTTGTTGGATAATGATTTTTCGATGGGAAAAGCGGACACAACTCTATTTGTTAAGCATAAGAACCAAGATATACTTATTGTTCAAATTTATGTTGATGATATTATTTTTGGTTCTACTAATGAGTTGTTGTGTGAAGATTTCTCATCATGTATGAGCAAAGAATTTGAGATGAGTATGATGGGAGAGTTGAAGTACTTCCTTAGACTTCAAATCAAACAAAACGAGGAAGAAATTTTCATAAATCAAGCCAAGTACGTGAAAGATCTATTCAAAAGATTTGGCTATGATAATGGAACAGCAAAAAGCACTCCTATGAGCACTACCATCAAGCTGGACAAAGATGAGAAAGGTAAGAAAATTGATATCAAGACATATCGAGGTATGATCGGATCCTTACTCTACTTGACTGCTAGTAGGCCTGATATTATGTTCAGTGTATGCTTGTGTGCTAGATTTCAATCTTGTCTTAAAGAGTCACACATGCTTGCTGTCAAACGCATTTTTCGATATTTGATTGGCACCATTAATCTTGGGCTTTGGTATCCTAGAGGAACTCATATTGATTTAACTTGTTATTCGGATGCCGATTTTGCTAGATATAAGGTTGATAGAAAAAGTACTAGTGGAACATGTCACTTCCTAGGCCATTCTCTTGTCTCTTGGTTTAGTAAGAAACAAAACTCGGTTGCGCTTTCAACCACTGAGGCAGAATATATTGCCGCAGGTAGTTGTTGTGCACAAATTCTTTAGATGAAACAAACCCTTAGAGACTATGGTATTAAACTTGATCAAATATCTATCTTGTGTGACAATACTAGTGCTATAAATCTTTTCAAGAATCCCATTCAACATTCTAGGACTAAGCATATAGAAATTAGACATCATTTCCTTAGAGATCATGTTCAAAAAGGAGATGTTGTAATCAAATTTGTTTCTACTGAAAATCAGCTTGCGGATATCTTTACAAAACCTCTTAGCGAAGAGCATTTTATAAAGATAAGACATGAGCTTGGAATGATGAATGTTGCATCTTGATTTATGTTTTACTACATGGCTTGATATGTTTGTTATTATATGAATCTATGCTTCATGAATTAGATAGCTTGATATGCTTGTAATTTTATGATTTTATATTTCATGCATTAAATGGCTTATTGAAAGGTTTTAAATCTCAAAATGATTTAAAATTAATCATTTTTAAAAAGCCAAAAATAAAATAGTGTGTAATACAAGTATAAGAGCTTGCCAAAATTCAATTAGAGACAAAAAGATTTCCAAGTCTAAACCGGTATACCATTTCCTCTCTTTCGGAAAACCGTTTTTCTTATTGATTTCTCTCGGGACAAATTCCGGATAACCGGATTGTCCAAATCGGTGAGCCAGATTATCTTTGGTTGCTCTCGGGTCAATATTAGGATAACCAGATTATCAATCTGGAAAAACGGATTCGCGTATGTCCTTCACTGGATTTAACAGGATAGCCGGTTCTGTAAATCCGAAAATTCGGATTCGAGCTGTACTTTGGCAGCATTCTGGACTCATTCGGCCAACCGATTAAGGAAACCAGTAAGCTAGTTTTAACGTGCTATCTTCTGGATCTAACCGGCAAGCCGGTTTGTGATATTCGGAAAACCGGATTCAAGTGAAGGACTTGCTGGAGCATAACCAGATTTCCGGTTCAAGTTAAACCGGCAAGCCGCTTACGGCTTGTAAGCTTCTGGTCACTAACCGGCTAGCCGGTTAGTGAAACCCTTGCAAGCCGGATTCAGGAGCTATTTCAACTATTTATCTTCTTTCTCTCATTCGGCATTCCGGATCTCCCTCTCTCTCTAAAAAGCGTTTACTCCTCACTCAATCTCACTCCAAAATCCATCATTTTCTTCATTTTTCGCATCAAATTGAGTCTAAAAAATCATTCCCCATCACTTCATTTACTCAAAATCATCCTTAAAATCCATTTTTAACATCCAAAACTCTAGATCTCAAATTCATCCTAGGGTTTAACCGAACTTTTCTAATTTCTCACTCTCAAGCCGTTTTTTATTCACACTGCTTCTCAAAATCTCTTTTAATCTTCATCATCTTCATTCTCTTTATCTTTTTCAACTCCAAATCCATCAAAATCACAATGTCAAGCTCTCGGCAGGTTCGAAGAAAAGGCAAAGAACCGGTTCAACCAACCAACCGGTCACGGCAAGCAGGGGGCACCTCCGATTAATCCAATTTCGAGTCCACACACTTTCAGAACAAGAAACATCTAGCCAAATTTTTTCACCAACAGTTCATGACTCGTGAGGTACTCCAAACCTTTTTTGTTTTACCGGATTGGTTAAATCATCTTAGTATTAGCAATAGAACTTTATTGCAATTATTGGAAGATGTTGGTTGGCTTTATGCACTTGTTGTTGAGGAAAATGTATATCCTGACTTGGTGAAAGTGTTTTACTCGAATATGGATTATTCTGCGGAGAAAGAGAATCGAGTAATCACCACAGTTGGAGGAGTTTTGATTGAGTTTGATGATTCGGAGTTGAACTCCATCCTAGGATCTTCCGATGATGGCCTAGAAATTTTTTCACCTAGGAAACCTCCTGACATTGATGACTATGTTTATATTGATGCTGTTAAGAATATATGTCGTCGTGTCGATCTTTCCGATGAAGATTGTACTATCCATTTTTGCACCCAATGTCTTTGTCTTCAAACTCGGATATTACTTCGTTTTATTCAGAGTATTGTCCTTCCTTGATCAGGCCATTTGGATGAGGTCTCTTATATGGATGTCGCCTTGATTGATTGTATTCTTAGACATCGTCCAGTCGACTTAGGATATACCATTGTCCGCAACATGCTCAGTATACCTAAGTTGATTACCCGCTCCCTTCCATATGGTCATTTCATTACCTGAATCCTGAAATTTTTTGATGTACCGATTAAAGAACCGTCATGTAGACTGTCTAAGGGTATCGGGGATGATGCTATTTTCGGCTTAGGCTTTGAGTGGAAAAATGGCACTTGGGTCAAATACACGGAGAACAAGTTTACCTTTCTTGCTCCAAGTGACGATTGACCACTTAATGTTGTAGTTCCAGCCGATCAGCTACCCATTTTCTCACTCTCATTTCGGGGGCAGCGTAGACACCGAGATCCTCCCATGATTGCTTCAGCTCCTGATGTCTCTGCATCCGTTTCATCACTTCCACAACCTCCTACCTCCGAAGATGTTACTCTTCAGCAGCTTATAGATGAGGTGCGGACACTCTTGGTGCGGCAGACTGAGTTTCAGTAACAGCAGCAACCGCAGCTGCAGCATCAGCTCATTCATGGACAACGCCTTCTCTTTGAGCACTTCGGCATTCCATATCCGTATCCACCTCCATCACCACCATCCTCACTACCTCCATAGTCTCTTATGCTTGTATTTGGACACACCTACATTTTATTTACTGCATTATGTTCTTTTATTTTCGACTATATGGATGGTTATTATGCTTTTGGATTATGTATTTGTTTTGGATAATATGGATTGTTTTGATTGTTTGTTATGGATTATATGGATTTCCTTATGCTTATGGATATTTTTGAACTAATGTGCTTATATTGCAATTTTGATGATTGATAGAGTGAGCACTTATTCTCTTATTCTTTTATTCTTTTTTGATGATGAAGGGGGAGAATAATTTAATATGTGTTATAAAAAGTGTTATAAAAATATGCATGTATCCAAGGGGAGTATGCATGTATGCAGAGGGAGTATGTTTTAAATAATTTTCAAATCAATTTTTTAACCTTGCATTGATTTAGGAGGAGCTTTTCATAACTAGATTAAATTTTTATAATATGTTTTGTCATCATAAAAAAGGGCGAGATTGTTAGCCTATATGGCTATAGATATTGATTTTGATGATAACAAATCACATGTATTGATTAAATAAAGATTTATGAATTGTGTTCTTTATAATAAGAAAATGATGTTATGGAATCAAAGTGTTCTGAACTAAAATGAAAGTATTTTAAAACCTTTGATATTGTTTTTGAATTTCAAATTTGGACCTATTTGAAAATCTTTAAATGTTTTGGGTCATTATATAATTTCACATATTTTGGGTCATATCTTAATTTTAGAATATTTTAGGAGTAATAAAGTAATATTTAGAAATTCTGAAATTGGACCTATTTGAAAAGTTTCATAACATTTTGGGTCATAATACAGTTTTATGATGTTTTGGGGTCAAACTGTAAAATTAAAAAATATTTCACTGTAGCAGTTACTGTAGCAAGCAGCTAACCGGATCCTGACAAACGGTAGACCAGATTCGGGCAGAATATTTCTGGAACTTAAACGGCTTACCGGATTTCACAAGCGGCATACCGTATGTTTAGAAATTCAAAATTGTGACTGTAACGGTAACATTAAGCGACTAACCGGATGTCCATAAACGGCAAGCCGGTTACGACCAAAATGTGCATAACGGCTAGTTTTTAAGCTCAAACTATAAAAACTCAAATCTAATTCATTTTCAAGCTTTCTAACAAGCATAAACAAAAAGCACACGGGATATCTTGAGCCTTCAACTTGCAAAACACAAAACATTGAATCCTTCCTTATTCTTCATTTTTTGAATATATACTCATTGAGTGAGTTTTATTGTAACTTTCATTTCTTCATCTTAATTGTAAGAGTTTGAGTGTGTGAGACGCTTGAGTGAAGAGATTGGGAGATAATCTCTTTGTTGTAAAGGTTCATTGACACCTTGAAGTCGATTGTAAACGGTTGAAGCCTTGGAAAGGCTTGGATAGTAAAATCCTCAAGCTTGGATTGCTTGGAGGCGTGGACGTAGGCCGGGATTGCTAAACCACGTAAAAATTTGTGTGTTTGTTTCTCTTCTCTCTTACTCATTAGTTATTGTGCTTTAATTGAACTTATTGCTTTCAATTTTTATTAAGACATTAGATTGCTTGTTGTGTGGATTTACTAGAATAATTTTTTAAATTTTCAATTCACCCCTCTTGGGTTGCACACTTATATTTCAAAATCAACTCTACTAACTTCTGTCTCTCTGCTCCGACCCCTGCATCGCTTGTATCCCCTTTGTTAGCATATATGTATCCATAATGTTGATTTTGATGATAACAAACAAGATTACGAATGATTAAGGTTTTAAAAGCTTAAATTATTTTTCATACATTTTAAACAAATCATTATTTTGATAATATAAGGTTTATACTTAAAGGAAAAATGATTTTATAGAATTGGTTAGTTTTCAAGTTCATGGTCAAATTGAAAAAGTTTTAAAACTATGGAAATGGACTTATTTGTAAAGTTTTATGAAGATCTGGGCCAATCACTATAGCAAACGGCTAACCGTTTACTGAAAATGGCTAACCGATAATTTCCAAAAAGCATGTTTTGCAAAGTATTGTTATAATGATGATTCTGGAAAATAACGGTGAACTGTTTATGAAAAACGGTGAACCGATAATTTTCAGATAGCTAACCTTGAACCGTTTAGTGAGAACGGTTAAGCCAAATTTATTTTGTAGGTCTCTAGAAATTAACGGTGAACCGATAGTGACAAACGGTCAACCGTTTATTTGAAATTCAACCCAACGGTAACTTTGACCGGAACAAACGGTTAACAGCGATCCGTTTACGGGCAGGCAGTCTGTAACGGCTAGTTTTCAGCTCCAACTATAAATAAGCTCATTCAAATTCAAATAAGGGCATATCACAATATTATCATTGAGCTTATATTCGAGAATACAATCTTCAAAGAGCTTTAAACACATTCATTCTTCATCAATTCACACATTAGGCATTGATTTGTAATATTAAATATTGTGTGAGAGAAAAACAATTTATAATTTTTTTTGAGTGATTGTAAGTGTTGGGATACACTTGGGTTAAGAGATTGGAGATAATCTCTTGTTGTAAAGGTTTATTGACACCTTAGAAGTTAATTGTAAGCATTTGAAGCCTTGGAGACTTGATTAATGGAATCCTCAAGCCCGGGTAAGCTTGGAGGCGTGGACGTAGGCGGAGATTGCCGAACCACGTAAAAATCATTGTGTTTACTCACTCTTCCCTTACTCCTTTATTATTGTTCTTTATTGAATTTATTATTTTTTATTCCATTAAGGCATTAAATTAAATTGTTGTGTGGTTTGCTTAGCTTAAATTTTAAAATCTCAATTCACCTCCCTCTTGGGTTGCATAACTAGAATTTCACCCTTGCCTTTTATAGGCAAGGGAATCATCTTTTTTTTTTTAATTTAATTTTATTAATATTAATATTTTATTTTATTTTTATATTATATATACATATTGAATTGTGTGATGGTCAGGAGGCCATCATGCTTTTGTTCTTTTGTTCTTTTTTTATTATTATATTTTATTTTTTATTTATTATTACATCTCTTCAATTTGTGTTCCAGTAGTTCTTCTTTGTGGAGTATTAAAATAATTTAGAAATAATAAACGCATTAATCGACACAATAAGTGAAAAACTAATAATTTTATCCTTATTAAATGTACACTTTTTAGTGTCAATCACACCCCCAACCAGCTTATTGCTAGGCTCTAGCATTTTAAGTGATAAAAATTTAGAGAAATTTCAAAACCAAATTGATTTTTTTTTTTGAAAATTGTGTTCACTTCTTTCATCAGATCAATGAAAATAATCAAATAAAAATATAAGCATTATCTTCACCCTAAAGAAAATCACACCCGCACAAAACAGTTCAGTAAAATCCTGTAAAATGATCAATCATCAGAGCTACATTAATCAAGCCACTTTTAAGAATGATACATCAAACCCCAAAATCTTACGATTAAGAGTGACTCTCTCAAAAGAAGATATACCCCAAATTAAATTGTCACTCTAACAAATATGGTAAATTTGAGAGAATAATAAAAAATATCACACGCTCTCACCAAGATGAAAAAAATAATGCCCATAGCTTTGAAATAAAATGATTTCAAATCCAAGGAATTACTAGAAAAAATTATTTTTATTTTTATACATCACCACATCTTTTAGGCCATATCACCAGTTTTACTTCAAACTATAGTTCCTTAAAATCAAGAATGACTTTTATCAGAACGTAACGTAGGCTATGGTTATAGCTAACAAAAGAAGGTAATAGGGAAAACAAAAAATATATGTTTGAAATATATAGGACTTTTTGGAGGTATCAAGGTGCCATTTTTTTCGCTTGGATTTGTTTTTATTCTTTTTTTGTTTTATTTATATATACATATCCTCTTTTTTTTATAGCACCATTATTAGGAATACATAATCATCCCTATTTTCAAACATAATTGGGTGGTTGAAAACATAAAATATAAGGTAATATTCCACATTGGAGTGGGATAAGATAATAGGTTATCAAAGAAAAAAAGTTTTTTTTTTAAAGGCTCAAAGGGGTTAATTATGGATTCTTTATAACAGGGTTGGGTAGAAAGGCTCAAACGGGTCAAAGATGACCTTTTGTAATCTTTTAGGGCTCTAAATAATCTTTCATATCCACTAGTTCCATAGACTTTTAGATGCGGCTGCACAAACTTTCTCTTTTTTTTTAAAAGAAAATATTGAAATCTTGTACAATAAATTGTGAAGCTGTATAGACAAACAAGGTTACTCTCCAAGGATAATATGCTCAAAAACTCGCTTGGACTTTTCATAACATGTACATTCCACCAAATGGCTTAATCAATTTCACTCATTCAATTTCTCAATTTACGTTTCAACATGCAAAGGGAAAAACATAGTGTAACATAACTCAAGGCCAAAGATAATACAAATACCAAAATTTGAAAATCATCATGTTATCCAATGTTAAAAGATCACATCGAAAAAGAAATCTTTTTTTTTTAGAAAACACTAAAAAATTAGGACTGATTGCAGAAACTTAAGGGAGATGATTAAGAGAAAAAGAGAAAAAGACAGAAAACAAAAAGTTAGAACATTTTTTTTTAGAAGAAAACGCAAAAATTAAAAAGATGCGTTTCTAGAGACACTAAATTCTATATTCTGCCATCTTCGACTCAAATTTTTATCCAAAGTTAGTTTTTACAACAAAAATTAGTAAAAACATCACTAGGACTCAGACATTCTACAATTATCAACTATTCCCTCCCCCTAACCTGAAGGAGACATTGTCCTTAATGTCTAAAGAAAGGAGTAGAATTTAAAAGATATCACCTGGCCACAGCTGTAAATATTTACAGACGGAGAGTTAAATCTAATTTACACTTTTTACGAGAGTTACTGCCATCGTCATCAGTTGCCCAATCCAATGCCAAAGTCATGGGATCTGGCTCTGGTTTGTAAGCTTGCAAAAGATTCAGTAACTCATTAGTAGTAGGAGCACAAATGAAGAGTTTTTTCGCTGATGATGGAATGAAATAATTTTTTATTGTATGATTAAGAAATGTTATTAAGTCATCATAAAAGTTATTAACATTTAACAAACCGATGGGTTTTTTTATGGATATTTAAATGGGCCCCAGAAGCAAATGTAATTAGCACCTCTAAATTGCAAGATCTCCTGGCAAGAAAATAAAAGCGTTAGCATGATTTAACATTTCAGATATTCTTTCTTGCATACCTGAGACAACTAATTCTTCTCCAGTTGGTGGGTTTGGTAGACATCCTAAAGGTTTTAAGGCTTTTGGAATAATGCCTAGCACTTGGCTTCCTCGAATGAAAGCAGCTTCAGAGACAATCTTTGATAACTCTCGACCACCTCCTCCATATACAAGATGTAGTTTTCTCTCTGCTTAGCACGACCAAGATCTGTGGCTGGTTGAACGAACTCCTTATACTTTCCATAGCAAAATCCAGAAAGCACACAAATGTTTTTAAGTTGACTGCTTGAAGTTGCTGCCATTAGAACAATTCTAAAAAAGAACAATTTATGAGTGCTTAAAAAGAAGTTTCTATTTAAGGATCTTGATGACGGACATAATGATATACATCTGTAAATGGGGTGATGTGTTTGTCAAATGATGCATGAAACTTTTAGCTTAATAATTCAAAGGCAAATAGTAAAAAGAAAAAACAAACAGTGATTAGATAAAAAAGACACACAATAATAATAATAATAATGCAAAAGATAAAAGAGCAGTAAAATAAAAGGATATTTACTGGTATTTGTGATTGTGGTTCACATCTTCCTCTGATTTTACGTCCAATAACGGCTTGAACGCCCTCTATGGGTAGAGGATATGCTTCCCATCCAGTTATTTTTTATAAACTGGCAAACAGGGTCTTTTAGAGTCAGATTCCCAAGACTAAATTGTGCACTCTCCTTTTGGAACAGCTTCCATAAATTTTGAATTTCATGTTGAACATATCCGCTGGGATGCGTCTCAAGAGATCGTAAGATATCATCCAACGATTCTTTACTCATGCCATCCTTAACGAATTTGATTTTATCTTCACGATTTACAGAAACCATTCCTAAAGTTTTACAACGTGGCTTTTTGCAAGCAAGTCTTACACAGTGAGAACATTCAGAGCCAAGTCGTTTAGCTCTTCTTTTCTTAGCAAATGTACTTTTACCAAAACCAGGCATGTAGAAATGAATGGATTAGAAAACTCACCTGCTAGTCGGACCTTTGCTTCAATTAACCAGCGAATGTCAGCAGGAATCTTATTGATCATTAAGAAACGCAGTTGTTCACAACGAGCTTTGTAAATCTTTTTAAGAGCATTTTGAGGGAGAGAAGGAAAATGTTGATGCAATTTTCGCTGTATTTCTTCCATGCTTGACATTGAGGTTTCAGTTATTGTGGGAAACTAAGAATACCGGCTTAAAAAGTCACGAGTACTGTTATCCGCCATTTATACTGGAGAGTGAATAAAAAAATGAATCAAATGTGTAAAATCAAATCAAAAGTGAAAAAGAACAACAAAATAAAACAAAAACACACAAGGAATATAACTCACCTTTGTCCTTTTATTGAATTTACCTCCAGTTCCAATTCCTTGAGTTGTCTTTCTAGATCTTTCACATGAGACACTAACTCTGGTGGTTGTAGATCCTTAATGAGATGTGATTTATAAAATCGGAGCAATTTTCTCAAGTGAAATTTTACATGTAAAAGCTTTTTAAGATGATCGAAAAGGAAATTTCTCATGGAGGTACTCATGACAAGTATAAAAATTTGGTGAGCTAAATCATAATTGTCAAACAACACACAATTAAAGACAATACAATGCACTCCATTCAAGACATATGGAAAAGGAAAAAGAAAAAAAAATCAAACAATTCAAACGATAAAGTAACAGTAAATCAAATTCACAAAACATTAAAATGAAAACGCTTAATTAAAATTTTGGTGGGTCACTCAAATTGATTTCGGTATCTGCTTCATGTGGTTGGTATTCCAGATATGGTTTCAAGCTTTGGCCATTAACTTTAAATGTGACACCATCCTTTAGATTCTCAATTTTAACTTCCCTGGAAATAAATGAAGACGAGAATTATAAAGCAACACTTTCTGACCAATTTCAAATATTTGTCAAAAAAGTCTTTTGTCATAAAAAAATTTGGTTCTTGCCTTAATAATTCTGGAATTCTCATATGCATAATTCCTTAATTCCTCAAGTTCATTTCTTTGCAATTTACGCACATTGCCAGCATCATCAAGGTTTGAATTAAAAGCTTTAATGGCCCAAAATGATTTATGTTCAAGTTCTATTGGTAAGTGGCAAGATTTTCCATAAACAAGCCGATAGGGTGACATTCCTAAAGATGTTTTAAAAGCAGTACGATATGCTCAAAGTGCATCAATTAATCGAAGAGACCAATCTTTACGGTTTGGATTAACTGTCTTTTCTAAAATTTGTTTTATCTCCCTATTTGCTAATTCAACTTGATCACTTGTTTAAGGGTGATAAGGTGTAGCAACCTTATGTGTAATTCCATATTTCTTCATTAAGGACTCAAATGGCTTATTACAAAAATGCTTACCTCCATCACTGATAATGGCTCGAGGTATTCCAAATCTGCTCAAAATATTTTTTTTTTAAAAAGCGAATCACAATCTTGTGATCATTGTGCCGATAAGGAATCGCCTCGATCCATTCTGAAACATAATCAACAGCAACCAAAATGTATACATATCCAAATGATGATGGAAAAGGGCCCATAAAATCAATTCTCCAACAATCAAATATTTCAATAACAAGGATGGAGTTTAAATGTATCATGTTTCGCTTTGAAATAGACCCTACCATTTGACAATTCTTACACACTTTACAGAATGCATGTGAATCTTTAAATAATGTAGGCTAATAAAATCCACAATGCAATATTTTTACAGCTGTCTTTTTGGAAGAAAAATGGCCACCGCATGCTTCATAATGACAAAATTGAATGACCCTACTTATCTCGTCGTCTGGTATGCATCTTCAAAAAATTTGATCAGAGCAGTACTTGAACAAATATGGATCATCCCAGTAAAAGCTTCTCACTTCTGTTAAGAATTTTTTCTTGTCCTGGGAACTCCAGTCACATGGCATTTCACCTGTTGCAAGATAATTAACAATAATAGCAAACCAAGACATTTTGTTTATAGAAAATAAAAATTCATCAAGGAAAGAATCATTGATGGGTGTTGTTTCAATTGAACACTCATTTGTAAGTGTTGAAACATTTTCAGCGCCCTTTTTGTCCTTTATTGTCAAGTTAAATTCTTGAAGTAGCAAAATCCATCGTATCAACCTTGGTTTGACATCCTATTTTGGCATTAAATATCTTACCGCAGCATGATCAGAATAAACAATAGTGGATGAACCAATTAAATACGAACGAAATTTATCCAATGCAAATATTACAGCAAATAGTTATTTCTTAATTGTAGTGTAATTCATTTGAGCACTATTCAAAGTTCTACTTGCATAATATATGACAAAAGGCTTACCTTCCTTTCTTTGACCCAGAACAGTGCCAACGGCATAATCACTAGTATCACACATTAGCTCAAAAGGTAAAGACCAATCAGGGGGTTGCATTATTGGGGCTGATGTCAAAAGAGTAGTTATTTTTTCAAAACCTTGTTGACAATCTTTAGTCCATTCAAATTGTGTGTCTTTTATTAGGAGGTTATAAATTGGTCTAAATAAGGCACTAAAGTCTTTTATAAACCTCCTATAAAATCCTGCATATCCTAAAAAAGAACGGACTTCTCTAATTGTCTTTGGTGAGGGTAATTTCGAAATGGCTTCAACTTTGACTTTATTAACTTTGATTCCTTTTGAAGACACAACATGGCCCAAGACAATTCCAGAAGTGGTCATGAAATGACATTTTTCCCAATTTAAAACTAGTCATTTTTCTTTGCACCTTTCCAAAACTTTTTCTAGATTATCAAGACATGTATCAAAAGATTTACTAAATACAGTTAAATCATCCATAAAAACCTCTAGACAATTTTCAACCATGTCACTAAAAATGCTTAGCATGCACCTTTGAAATGTTGTAGGAGCATTACAAAGTCCAAATGGCATTCTCTTAAATGCAAATGTTCCAAATGGGCATGTGAATGTGGTCTTTTCTTGGTCTTCTAAGGCTACATGGATTTGATAATAGCCAGAGTAGCCAACAAAAAAGCAGTAGTAGGGATGTCCAGCTACTTTTCGAGAATTTAATTTAGAAATGGAAAGAGAAAATTATCTTTTCTAGTGGCATCATTTAATTTTCTGTGATCAATGCACATGCGCCAACTAGATGGAATTCGCGTTGGGATTGGTTCACCTTTTTCATTTTTTACAACAGTTATTCCAGATTTCTTTGGTACTACTTGTGTTGGACTTACCCATTTACTATCAGAGATATGATAGATAATTCCTACATCTAGCAGTTTAAGGACCTCATTCTTTACCACTTCTTTCATATGAGGGTTTAGTATTCTTTGTGGTTGACGGGTTGTTTTGGCATTTTCCTCTAGGTGTATTATGTGTGTGCAAATTAAATGATTAATGTCTTTTATATCTTTTAAGGTCCAACCAAATGCAGTTTTATGCATTTTTAGTACATATAACAATTTACCTTCTTAATCATGCGTGAGCTGGGAAGAAATTACTACCGGATATGTTTGCTGCTTTCCAAGATAGGCATACTTCAATTCTTCTGGTAAGGGTTTTAATTCGAGCTCTGGTGCTTCTTCTTTATTTGGTTCTTCAGGTTGTATCATATCTTTAAAGTTCGATTGGTCATCATCACCTGTAGGTACCTGCATAGAATCAAGTGTAGCGCATATGTTAGCAGTATCACAATCTAATTCCTTCCTTAATTCAAAAGAACCAGTAAAATAAATTTCCGTAGAGTTTGTAAAATTCTCATCCTGAATGTGTTCCTCAATGATTGGCTCGATGAGATCAATCTCCTTATTCTCATTATCATCATCTTCTTGGTGGTGAGGTTGTTTGCACATGTTGAACACAATGAATTCCAGTGTCATGTTGCCGAAAGATAAATTCATTAATCCATTCCTGCAATTTATCAAAGCATTAGTAGTAACTAAAAATGGTCGACCCAATATAACAGGAATTTCTTTGCATTCATTAGCAATTGGCTCCGTTTCCAAAATAATAAAATCCATAGGATATATGAATTTATCGACTTGGACTAACAGATTTTCAATTATTCCTCTTGGAACTTTAATCGATCTATCAGTAAGTAAAAGAGTGGTAGAAATTGGTTTTAACTCACCGATGTTGAGTTGTTGGTACACTGAATAAGGAAGCAAGTTAACACTGGCACCAAGATCAAGTAGAGCATGTCCAATTTTATGATCCCCAATAGTGCAAGAAATAGTTGGATAACCAGGATCCTTGTATTTCAAAGTACTATTGGTTGAGAGAATGTAACTTACATGTTCTGCTAGAAAAGCTCTCTTTTGCACCTTATGTTTCCTTTTCACCGTGCACAGATCTTTCAGAAATCTAGCATAGGACGACACCTGTTTAATGACATCCAGCAGAGGAATGTTAACATTTACTTGTTTAAAAACTTCATAAATTTCTGGACTGTGGTTTGATTTCTTTGGCTTGATTAATGCTTGAGGAAATGAGGGTACATGAGGAGAGTTGGTTATTTCTTCATGGGTTAAAGGTTGGACATACTCTTCCTTATTTTCTGAAATTGAATCTTTACTAGTTTCACGAGGGTCCATAATGTGTTTTTCGACCACTTTACCACCACGAAGGGTTATAACCGATTTGACTTGACTCATATTTTGGTTTCTTGAATTTTCCATTTGAGGATGTTGTTGAGTCTTGGGGTTTGGTTCAGGTTGAGCAGGAAATTTTTCTTTTTCATGTATGGTCAGAGTAGATGAAAGTTTGGAGATGGTTTCTATCAAATTGGTTAAGGTTTGTATCATTTGGTTATTGATCGACTCTTGTTTTTCAATAAACGAATGCAATGTGTCTTCTAAAGTTTTTCTTGGTGGTGGGACATATGGTGGGTAACTGATAACTCTAGGAAATGAGAGTTATTATATCAATTCTAGACTTGAATTAAGGTCACTTAGAGAACAAATAAGGTGTTTTCATTACATTTTGATTACCTTTTGCATAAACATTCATTTTAGTTGAGTCTTAATAAGTTTTGCTTGAATCATAGTAATTTGTGCTAAAAACAGGTTTTAAATTTATGAGAGGATGTTGAGGCATTAGAAGAACAAAAGGAGGAAGGAAGATGGCCACAAAAGAAGTAAAGCACAATCGAGAATAAAGCAGTGTTGTGGCGGCTGTTAGAGCAACCAGTACTGTAGCAATCTAGGAGCAATGTGGGAGAAAACTTAGGCGCGAGTCAGCCATAAAATCGCGATCTGCATGTTTCCTAATTTAAACACATGCACGCTCATAGCCTTTGGTTTAACCTAATTTGCAATATAAAAATGAGGCGTGCACCACATAGAAAGGCGGCAAGGAATTATCATTAGAATAATTAGAAGGAATGAAGAAGAAGAAGATCAGAATTGAAGAGTGTTGTTTCGGCAACATTGGACAATTGTGCAAAATTACTTGACTTTGATTTTCATTGTGCTCAACTTATATTTATCTTTTTCCTTTAATTGATTTGATATATTCCGAGACCAATATGTTTATGTTTACTTTTCTCATTCAAATTATGAACTAAATTTACTTGTAGTTGAGTGACAAATAATTCAATGGGTTCTTGACTGTTCTTATATGTTGTTACGATATTGCTATAACATTATACTCTAGTAGTTTTATGAATATAACTGTTATTTCGGTTGACCACCCATTTAATAGTTTCAGTTAAGATAGAGCAGCAAAATGGCATGTCTTAGCGGATATTATTAGAGTATTACTTGTTCTTAAGTCGAGTTTCCTAGATTAGGTTATCTTGAATCCAAAAAGGACAATGCTTGAAATTAAGATTTGTGGCACTCTAGACATAGGTGTTCACCTTGTAGGGTAGAGAGATTACAGGTTATAATGTCGTACCATAAATATATGAGCAACTGGTCATTGTTAGTAGATTTAAGGGTATGAGACTTCCAACATACGATAGTTGAGGATGCAAATTTATTCTGCCCAGTGCTGCAGCACTTATTGTAACAACTGGTGCTATTTTGGTAAACAACAGTCCCCCCATTAGGAGAGTTTGATCATTCAACTACTATATTCTCAATTGAATCTTAGACACGATTAAGCTAGTTTATTTCATTACGGTATTGTCTTATTTAATTCTTATTTCAATTACTAATTACGATAGAAATTATTTGACAATTGTGTAGTTTTGGTTTCAAGTTGAGTTGTGTTATTGTGAGTGCTATAACATTTTGAATAACATCAATCCCTGTGGAGACGATCTTGAATATTTATCACTTTATTACTTATTGTGTATACTTGCACATTGGCATTGATAGATATTGCTTATAAAATTTACCAACAGTAATTTTGGGAGTTTTGAAAATTTTGACATGGAGGAACTGGTTGTGAAGGTTGTGCATGATTGTCATTTCCCCAACTGAAATTTGGGTGGTTTCTCCAACCAGAGTTGTAAGTTTAGGAATATGGATTTGGATTTGGCCTTTTGAAATTGTCAACGACATTTACTTGTTCATGCAAACTTTCTCTCATAGTTGGCAAAGTTGGACAGTCTTGCGTAGAATGGTCAGTAGAATCGCAAACATAACATGAAATATTTTGAACAGACTTTACATGATCATTCTTTTTTAACTCTAATGCTTCGAATGTTTTAGCTAAGGATGCAAATTTGGCTTGAAAATCATGGTCTTTCATAAGGTTATGCATGCCTCCACTAGATAGAGATGATTGGGATTTACTTGATGACACATAAGAACCAACTGTATCCCAGTGTTGTACATCCTCTTCTATATAATCAAGATAGTATAATGCATCTTCAGGACTTTTATCCCTAAACTCACCATTACACAACATTTTAACGACTTGTCTTCCTTAGGATGTTAATCCCTCGTAGAAATAAGACACTAATCTCCATGTTTCAAAAACGTAGTGTGGGCAAATGTTAAGTAGTTCTTTAAACCTATCCCAACATTGGTAAAGGGTTTCTCCTGGTTTTTGAGTGAATGTGGTGATTTGTCTTTTGAAAGAATTTGTTCTGTGGGGGTGGGAAGAAGTTTTTCAAAAATTGTGCTTGCATTTCATCCCAAGTTCTGATGGATTCTGACCTAAGATTTTGTAGCCAAGTTTTAGCTTTATCCTTTAGTGAGAAAGGAAAAAACTTAAGTCTAATTATATTCATACTACAATTTTTATCAGTTACATGTGTTACAGACTTCCTCAAATTCCCTTAAATGCAAATATGAATTTTCAGACTCAAAATCATGAAAGGTAGGCAAAAGTTGAATGATACCAGACTTGAAATTAAAACGTGATACATAAGGAGGAAAAACTATGCATGATGGTGACCATATTCTAGTAGGATGCATGAAGTCTCTAAGGGTCCTAGGCTGTTCATGAAGATTTTGCAAGGCTTAGTCATTTTCGTGTTCTGAAAAATTTTCAACTCCTATGTCAGCCATATTTAAGGGTGGTGAAGGTGATCTTCTAATTAATCTACCACTATTTGTATGAGACCAACAACGCATGCAATGCTAATAATGTATGCTAAACTAATTATGCATAAAACGCTAAATGAAAAATTGCAGAAATGAAAATAAATTGGAATTTAAATAAGTAAAAAATGCGAAATAAAAATAAACAAACTGAAGATAAATAAAATAAATAAATTAGGCGGTGAAACCAGCCATAAACAAAGGAATTAAAAGAAACAGTTTAGGCGGTATTTTAAAACTAGCCATATAATAAAACATAAAATTAAATAAATTAATGCACAAAAATAAATATAACTGAAATTAAAATGTGAGGCGGTAGAACCGACCATATAAATAAAAATACATAAATTAACAAAATTTAAATAACAGTCAGGCGGTAGAACCGACCATTTAAAATAAATACGGAAAGTAAATTGCAGAAATTTAAAGAAATAAATTTGATTTGGGGACTGATTTGCAAAGGTTTCTGGGCTAAGATGAAGTTTCTCACAAATTTTATGGATAATGTTAAGGTTTGAAAAGAAGAGGGGTGCTAACTGAAGTTTTACAAAAAGAGAATAAAATAGAATCACGGAAAGATGGTAACGACAAAACAAAAAAAATTAAAATAAAGTAAAAATAAAGTAAAGATAAATTAATACTAAATTTAGAAAACTCTCTGGTAACGACGCCAAAAATTTGACACGACTCAAAAGTGTTATTACTCCCAAGTATAAGAGTGTCTAGTTATAATATAACTCAATGAGTCCGGGGTCGAACCACATGGAATTTTAAATCCAGTAGTCAATTTGAAACTAAGAAAATTAATTGTGGGGAAAAGAAATTATTTGAAATTGATTTAAAAATAAGCTAAGGCTACAGGATCCACTCTCAGTATTCAAGTTATAATTTTAATACTCTCTCATTTTAGCTTCACTTTTACCAGTTAATTATTATATCATTTAATTCTCAACTAACTATGTGTGTGGATAAACATATAATAAAGTACCTAATGTGCTACACTATATTAATGTGTCGACATTATGTCAAAATACCATACAGATCCAAAGAAATTTATAAATTAACATGACATAAAAATAACTAAAAAAGAATAAAATAAACTTAAAAACTCATTTGAAAAAATAATTAATTTAATAATTTGAAACATTGAGCTTCACTTTTAACCTCAGCTTAGTAAAATTAGCCACTCATATTGGAGGAAGACACAACACTCTTTTTATTTGATAAACTTTTGAAATATATTACAAGAAAACTGATACAGAAGAAAACAAGACAAGAAAAGAAACGAAAGAAGTCCTCAGCTGAACTCTCTTTTGGCTTTTGAAAAATCAACTCTACTAGCTTTTGGCTCTCTGCTCTGGCCCCCTCATCGCTTGCATCCCCTTGTCTTTTATAGGCAAGGGAATCATCTTTTTTTTTAATTAATATTAATATTTTATTTTATTTTTATATTATATATACATATTGAATTGTGTGATGGTCAGGAGGCGTGATGGCCAGGAGGCGTGATGGCCTTCTGATCATCACCAAAATGCTTTTGTTCTTTTGTTCTTTTATTTATTTATTTACTTATTATTACATTTGTTCAATTTGTGTTCCAGTAGTTTTTCTTTGTTCCCTCTTTTAATTCCAATTCCATCTTTATTCCTGAAAAATATTTACAAGATAAAAATTAACAAAGTGCAAATTAATTTAACATAAAATATATTTAGGAGTATTAAAATAGTTTATAAATAATGAACGCATTAATCGACACAATAAGTGAAAAACTAATAATTTTATCCTTATTAAATGTACACTTTTTAGTGTCAATCACACAATACAAGCAAACAAATAAGTACTTCATTGTATCCTAGAGACGTAACCATGTGCATTACTTAATTGGTGGGGCAAATAACGTCTTAAGGAAAACGACATTTGTAACGTGCGTTGAAATACACATTATTTTTCTGCAGTTTACCTATTACCATTATTTTCTTCCTATATACAAAGTTGTAAACACATTACTTTACACAATAAAGTTCTACCATTATTACTGCAATTCTTTACATTTAACATTCCCCACAATATGTACCACCAATACATTGTTGGAATTATTTTTATGTCTGATAGTATGGAATTATGATTTTAGAATGTGATTGTGCATAAGGAGATATTATATTCTTTTATTTATTCTGACCAAGAAGAAGACCACCTTCAGTTTGTAAAAGTTTAGGTCAATGGCAGTATTATCGAATCCCATGTTTCAAACCTTATCATTGTTATTGCTTAGTTGGATTAATTTTGTCTAATTAGAAAGAAATTTCATTTGACTAATATAATTTATGTTTTACATCTACTAGATACTAGAACATAGTCTATAACCACTATGTTTTGTATCTACGATATGGTTGTTCAGGTTGCCATTTGCCCTATATTGCATTTCTTGTAACTATTATTATATAACTGCTATTTTTTTGTTAGACATTTGAATCAATATTGTATTACCTCCATTCAACTAGCTCAGTTCAAGAATATTGGTCTTTAGCGATGAAACATTTAGCGACAAAAACTTCGTCGTTAAAGATGATATATTCCCACTAAAAATTGTTACCATCATCAAAAAATAAAGCAGCAAAAAAAATGTTGGCGCCAACATCTTTACCGACCAAAATTTGATATTTTGCAATGAATAATTTCATCACTAAAAGTACATATTCAACGACGACATTGCACTATATAGCACCTATTTTTTCATCGCTAAAGATCTTTACAGCGACAAAATTAGGTTTGTCACAAAAGGTGGTTTTGGCGACAAACATTTTAGTCACTAATTATATATTGATATTTGACTTTATAGTGACGAAATTTAAGTCGTCCAGAAGCACACTTATGGTGACAAAATTGTTATTGTCACTAAAACTTCTTTTTGAAATGTAATCTTCTAGTAGTGAATAATAATCCATCGTAAAAAATTATTTTAGGAACGACTTTGTTGTAAAAAGATGTTTTAACGATGAAAATATTCATTGCTAAAAGGGTTTTAGCAACAAAATACATAATTCGTTGCAAAAAGTAGGTTTTGGTGACGAAATAAATTTTGCCGCAAAAAAAAAAGGTTTTAACAACAAAATATTTCGTCTTTGAAAATGTTTCACATGCTAATAACTAGCTTTGACAACGAATTAATTCTCGTCGCTAACTACTTAACAGGAACAAATATAAAATTGTCTTGTTTTAAAATATTAGAAAAAATATTAACACCAATAATTACTTTTGGGCTACAAATGTTTTTGTCACTAATTACATATTGGAATTTAAGATTATAGTGACGAAATGGTTGTCGTTACTAAAATTTTTTTTTGCGATGAAAATATTTCGTTAAAAAGGAGTTTTGAAATAGAATTTTTTAATTGTTTTAGCGATGAGAAAATTTTCGTCGCAGAAATATGTTTTAGTAATGACATGTTTTCATTGCAAAAAGATGGTTATTTCGTTGCTAAAAATATTTCACATGCTAATAATTATCTTTGGCAATGAACTAATCTTTGTCACTAATTACCTAGCGGAAAGAGATATAATAGTGCCTTATTTGAAAATATTAGAAAAAATATTGCCGCAAAATTATTGTTTCATCGCTAAAGGTTTTAATAAATCAATACAAATATGTAAATTTAGAGTACATTTTTAATTATTTTAATTATCGTTCATGATTAATCTTTTTATTAATTAACAAATGATTTGCCAATCTTGATCTTGTCTGATTGACACTAAAAAGTATACATTTAATAAGGATAAAATTATTAGTTTTTCACTTATTGTGTCAATTAATGCGTTCATTATTTCTAAATTATTTTAATACTCCCCAAATATATTTTATGTTAAATTAATTCGTAATTTGTTAATTTTTATCTTGTAAATATTTTTCAGGAATAAAGATGGAATTGGAATTGAAAGCGGTAACAAAGAAGAACTATCGGAACACAATTGAATAGATGTAATAATAAATAATAAATAAAATAAAAATAAAAAGAAGAAAAGCATGTTGGTGATGGTCAGGAGGCCATCACGCCTTCTGACCATCACACAATTCAATATATCTATATATATAATATAAAAATAAAATAAAATATTAATATTAATAAAATAAAAGAAAAGAAGATGATTTACTTTGCCTATAAAAGGCAAGGGGTGGCAACCGATTGAGGGGGAACCGAAGGTCGAAAGTAAGTAGAGCTGATTTTTCAAAAGTCGAGAGAGAGTTTAGCTAAAGAGTTTTCTTTCTTTGTTTGTTTTTTTTTTTCTTTTCTTGTTTCCGTTTGTATCAATTTTCTTTGTAATATATTTCAAAAAGTTTATCAAATAAAAAAAGTGTTGTATTTTCTTTCAATATGAGTAGCTAATTTTATTAAATTGAGGAAAGGGTGAAACTCAATGTTTCAAACTATTAATTATTATTATTTTCTCAAAAGAGTTTTTAAGTTTATTTAATTCTTTTCTAATTATTTTTATATCATGTTAATTTATAAATCTCTTTGGATCTGTATGGTATTTTGACATAATGTCGACACATTAATATAGTGTGGCACATTAGGTATTTTATTCCATATTTATCCACATACATAGAATTAAATGATATAATAATTAATTGGTAAAAGTGAGGCAAAATATAAATGAGAGAATATTAAAATTATAGTTTGAATACAAAGAGTGAATCCTAAACCTTAGCATATTTTTAAATTGAATTCAAATAATTTCTTTTCCCACAATTAATTTTCTTAGTTTTATTAGATTTAAAACTCCATGTGGTTCGACCCCGGTCTCACCGGATTATATTATAACTAAACACTCTTATACTTGAGAGTAATACACTTTTGAATTAAGTCATTGTCTTTAATAGTAAATCGAGACAACAAGTTATTCCAATCTTGTTTATGTCAGGATCCCGAATTGTCTTGGTTGACATGAGTTTTTTGTCATACAACAGATTTTATTGGAAAGGGAAAGACATACGACTATATATATATATATATATCATACAACACGTAATATATATTATTATTTATATGACATGTCATATTGGGTTTGCCCCATAAAAATGGAGGGGGGAGATGAAGGACGCAGTCCTTAACTTTAATACCCCTTCTTCTTAAACAACACAATTTTCTTCTTCACAACAACAGCACGCTCAAATGCACTCCTAGGCACCCAGTTGTAATTCTGCCTAAGCCATTAAACACCCACGTCATCACCGTTAACAGTACTTTCATTTAAGTGACCGGCGTTGCAGCTTCTAACCATTGCTTGAGATGATTTGCATCGTTGTTACAAGCTCTAAGTTACCATTGTCTTTGCCATTCTTGAGCCAATTTACTTCCGTATTCTAGCTGTTGTTGTCTTTGCCATCGATGCCTCCGTGTTTGTTTGCCGTCGTCAACTACACAATGTAATTTCGAATTTCTTTTCTCTAAGTGAAAGAAATTAGGCATGGAGATCTGGTGCTTTTTGTAGAATCTAAGCATTGTGGATGATATTTAGAGATTTCTTGTCTATGATTGTTGAAAGAATTGATTAAAATAATTTGGTAGGCCATTATCTCATGCATTGTCCAAATTCGATGTACTAGAAGTAGGAAGATTTGCGATTTAATTAAGAAGAAATTAAGAGAATCAAATGGAAACTTGAGGACACTTTATGAGAGTTAAAAATCGATCATCCATTTTTATTTTTATAAGGCGCAGCATTGTTGTCGCTCTTATTTTTATGAAGAAGTGAAGATACATGGACCATCTAAAATTTATGAAGCTTTTTAATTTCTAGGTATAATAGGAAACAAGAAAATATGTTTTTAAAACATGTCATTGAAATAATCATATACCTTTTATTTCGACTAGCAAATTGGTTTAGAGGTTCAAGAATTATGTGTGTGTGTGTGTGTAATTGGATCTTCGATGTTCGTCTTTCCAAGTTTTGAATTTGATTTAATAATATGTTTCTCTAATCTTTGGAAGTCAATTAAGGTTGCAATTGTATATGTGTACTTAGCCATCGGATCTCCCTGGCTATGAAAGCCATTAATGAAAATTGCAGATGCCAGCCCACTAGGATAAGTGAACTTCAAGTCAACTATCATGATATGTGAAATCTATGAATTTCATAAATAATTCAGCCTAAGGAAGAAAACTGATTACCATTTTCTTTTTTTTAATTGCTTTTTTTTTAATTCACGACACTTGAAGTGTAAATCTATACAGTTATAGGAAAGTCTAGATAAGTACTTATAAATGTACAAAGTAGTCCACTAATTACGTTAAGTGGAACCATTTTCCACATGATGGGATTATCATTATGCAAAAATAAACACAGAGAGAATTTACATACTTGGTGTCAGAGTCATATTATACAACTTTTGCAACTTCAATATATCATATTTTAATAGAAAAGATTGTCAGTAGATTAGATTAATAGATTATATACCTTCTTGAGGGGGATTAAGAGAAAAAGGCCAACAAAACAAACAACAAGAAGGTAGCAAATCACTCCACGCAACAAAAAAATCACTTCACACTTAAAATCACTCGTGAACAGTCAATACATTGAGATTTTGGTTTGCAACTAGGTGTTTTTTTTTTCATATAATGAATAAGGTACTTTAAACTTTATATTTATTTTATATTATTTATTCATTTTCTTACATTATATTTATTTTTAGGGTTTTGATTAGTTTGTGATAACCAACAAAACAATTCACATTTTCATTACATTTGCATCATATAACTGTTGTGTGATAAATTTGCTTACTATATTTTTTTAAATCTAATTTTGTTTTCAAAATTTTATTCTGGACCCGTTTTATAAGATTGTAGTCTTGTATGTATGAATTTACACAACTGCAGTCGTACAAATGTGTAAAATATTGCAGTTGTTATGACACTATGTGTAAAAAAAAATATTTTTTGCATTAAATATGTCCTCTAACTATTATTGGGTTATAGTCATGTATTTTATTAAGTCACACAACTTCTATCATGTATGTATAAATTTACACAATTACAATCATTCAAGTGTGTAAAATGTTCCAACTGTTATAAGACCATAATGTTCTATTAGTGTCAAAAAAAAAATTGAGAAGAAATATGTTTTCTGCCTATTTACTAAACTGTAGTCATGTATTTTAGCTATTTACACGATCATGTTGTTTATGTTTGAATCTACACGACTGCAGTCGTGCAAGTGTTGAAAATGTTACAACTATTAAAATACCATAGCGTTTTGTAATATATCCTTTGAATGCCACTGGACTGTAGTCATGTATTTTAACAAGTCACACGACTGCTGTTGTGTATGTATGAAATTACACGACTACAATTGTGTAAGTGTGTAAAATGTTGTAGTTGTTATAAGACCATAACATTCTATTAGTGCAATATATATATATATATAAGCTTTTTTGTTTTGTAAATCATTTCTTTAGAAACTTTAGGTAATTCCCAATTATCAATTGCTTTATCAAAATCAGAAATAACAAATTCTTCGGAACTCACACACACACACACACACACACACATATATATATATATATTAGAGAAGAAATATGTCCTCTAACTATTTATTGAACTATAGTCGTGTATTTAGTAAATTACACTACTTCTGTCGTGTATGTATGAATTCACACAATTGCAGTCATGTAAATGGGGAGACATTTCCGTATGCTGTTATATGCTTATTTGATTTTATTTTTGTACTTGTTGTATAATTGTGCATTGTATTATTACAAAAAATGACTTCAGTACGTGTGCCTATTATATTTCGTGGTGAATGGATTAACCAAAATGACTATTATAAATTTAATGGTACATATAAAGTGGTAGCACTAAACATGCATGAGTTTATTGTTATAAACGTTGACCATGATGGTCATGCCAATATTCTTGATAAGACATGCAACTATTGGGAATTTGAACTTGATCAACTATCCTGTGAACATGCATTGGCTGCGAGTAGATACCGACAAACATCGACAAACATTATCTATTTATTATATGTATTCTTACAACTAGCGGGCAGTGGCGAAGTTAGCATCATTTTTTTGGGTGGGCTAGATTTAAGAAAAAAATAAAAAATTGGGCTAAATGTTTTTAAAAAATGAAATTTACTTCTTAAAAAATTTGTTTTATACAAATGAAATTAAGCACACTACATAAGCAAAAATCTAACCATAAAACTATAAAAATACAATGTAAATAAGAAAAATATTATAATATTAGATTTTTTATTTTTTATAAATATTAATAAAATAAATTTATAAATTATAATTAATTATTTTTTTTTTCAAAAAGCTAACCCGGGCTCCTTTAGCTTTGCCTCTGCTAGCGAGGTTGAGTGTTTGGAGCAAATTAATAACTATGATGATTATAGTAGCTTATGTTCACTTAAAACTCATTTATGATTCTGACATATATTGGACCTAAATTATTTGATGTAAAAAAGCTTTTGTTATTTGATGTATTGAAGTTTGATATGTTACAACTTATGTTGATTGTGTTATTATCTTGATGTTTGTTTTAAATAGTTTCTCTATCCATGTATTTGATTGTAGTAGTGTATTTATGAAGTCATATGACTGTTGTCATATATATATAAATTTATTAGACTATAGCCATTTATTAAGAGGTGAACAATTGATGTTTAACTAATGGGTAATGATTTACAAGTGTCAAATGATCAAGAATAACACAAGAATATTATGAATTCTAGTGAGAGAAGTGTGTATATCTATGAAGGTACTCGACTGTAGTCATGTATATTTATGAAAGTACTCGACTGTAGTCGTGCGTATCTATTAAGGTACTCTACCGTAGTCGTGTATCTATGAAGGTACTCTACTGTAGTCATGTATTTATGAAGGTACTTTACTGTAGTCGTTTATCTATGAAGGTACTCGACTGTAGTCTTGTCTTTATAAAGATACTGAACTATAGTCGTGCATGCATAAAGATATTGCACCGTAGTCGTGCATTTGGGCTAAGTATTTCTTCAATGATTATGACCATCCTACTCTATCACATATATTATGCAAAACTATCTTCTATTCTTTCAATAATACATTTAACAAAAAATAAAATTTATATATAATGCAAAATTATCTTCAATTACATTAAATGTCAACTACTTTCCCATTATAACTATTACATCTCATAATAACTGATAAAAAAATAACAAAATCACAATAATGAAGTTTTTGAGAGTGTGACACTACGTAGTTGGTTTCCACAATCTATGTCCAAATTATTTGACAGCCTATGCTTTTCAATATTATATAACATCATCTTGTTGGCAATATGTATTGAAGTCGAGGCCATGGATTCGGACCTCCAAGTACCGCAATAAAAATGCTCTAGAATCACCACTAATAAAATTCATATACATCAATAATAAAATCATCATTCTTATTTTAAAAAAAAAGATATAATTAGGCAACTAGGGTCGAGTAATTTGGCAGAAGGTCCACTTTAAAGAGGTAGTTTTGAAAAAGTAAAAAGAATGCAATTTTGAAGAGGTTCCAACCTGAAAGAGCCAGCTTCTACCCTATTTCGATATATGGGATATTTGGAACCTATACACTTGCTGCATGTAGAATATATATGCTAGGCCGATGAGCAATTTGTATTAAATCAGATAAGAAAACATTAACACATAAAAATGCAAGATCTTGATCACTAGCATAAAACTAGAGATTAGAATCCACAGGCAAAATACATCACAGAGAAAAGAAAAAAAGAAATAGAGTTATGGAGTTACATACTAGGCCTGCCCTTACCATTGAAAGGCATCAATTTTGGATCCCAGTTTCACACAAGACATTTTCTCAGGATGCAGGCTGGGATCAAATAAAAATTGAGCTTAAAGTAAAGAGCTAAGCTAAACACCTAAAGGCAATGCAACATAAACTACACTAAACTAAAGCACTTCCACAAACAAATACAAACCCAGTTGAATTTTGCTCCTCGCCACCACTCTCAAACAAAATTTACCCAGAAAAATCTCAACCCAAAATTCTTCAAAACTGTAGCTTTTAAATTGTAGCAAGAGCACTAAAATGTGGCTTCTTCCATGAATTTATGTAAAAAACAAGCCCATAAAGAGCACAAGCCCACTCAATTATCAGAATAAACTTTCCTAAAGTTAATAAATAGGCTAATATTTTCATAAACCCAGTTCTAATCCCATGTAAAATTAACCTTGAAACCACTTCAAAAGAAACATTAAATTCTCAGCCTAAAACCACCAAACTTCCTGATTTGGTCAACTCTTCCAATTTTCCTTTCATTAAATCAAAATTCTTCATTAGTTTTCCTATTTCCTCTCGACCTCAAACCTCACCAAGAAGATTCCACAACAAAATCTTTAAAACCCTAATGCATATAGTCCTAAGCTGCTATAAATCCTAAATTCTCTTTATGAAGTAAAAATCAAGTGTAGATGTGGTAAATCACCTTTAATTCGGTGAATTTTCAATGAAAGTAGTGGATTTATGGTGTTAGAAAAAGTAGCAGTAGAAGCGTGAAGTAATAACAGTATTAGATTTTGAATTAGGGTAATTGAGTAATTATACATTAAAAAAATATATAAAGAATTTTGAAGTATGAGAGTGCATTTAAATAAATACCCTAGTTTTGGGGTATTAGGGGAGACAAATTCCTGGATAAAGCTCATGTTGGGCACTTTAGGTGATATTTTTTATCTTTCTTTCCATTTTTGCCATATCACTGGGTTTATGAAATATTATAGTAATAAGTGATTGTTTTGAATTGTTCGATTGGATAAAATATTTTTATTTACTCGTTGGATATTTAAGAAATGGGTCCAATTATATTGTAACCGTTATAAGATAAAATATATTTTTATAATTATATAATTAATATTATAATATATTTTTTTTATTTATTACTTTATGTGAATGGTTGTAATTATACTGTACCTTTTAACACCTTCTATTTAGCGATTGCTTGACAAATAAGTAATGTTTGATTCTTGGGATATTTATAAGACCTTGTATTAATTGACGTTTGCTTGAATAGGTGAAGTTTTGACCACGAAAGCAGCAGTAATCCCACCGGAGGTAACAAACCGACCCGAAATCACTACTTGTGCTGAAAGAAGCCTCGACCCCTGTTACCTCGATTCGAAACCCCAAAACTGCACCAAACATGCTGCTTCGCATCCGCAGCAGAGACGGCCTCGAGCGCGTCACAGTCGACGGCGCACACGTCACAGTCGCAGAACTGAAAACCACAATCCAATCGCAGCTCCGAATCCCCGTCGAAAGCCAAACCCTATCCACTAACCAAAACCTCTTATTAGCCAAATCACCCTCCGATCTCCTCCAATTCACCGACATGGCCAACCCAGACAGGCCCTTATCTTCCCTCAGCATCTCCCACGGCTCCATCGTTTTCTTATCCTACGACGGCGAGCGAAACGTCAGGGGCCCCAGCTTCAACCCGGCAGGATCCTTCGGCCGGAAGATGACCATGGACGATTTGATCGCCAAACAGATGCGGGTCACCCGTCAGGAGAATCCGCATTGCGCGTCCGTCTCCTTTGATCGTGACTGCGCCGACGCCTTTCAGCAGTACGTCAATGAAACGCTGGCGTTTGCCGTCAAACGCGGAGGGTTCATGTACGGCACTGTCTTGGAGGATAAACGGGTAGAGGTGAATTTCATCTACGAGCCGCCTCAGCAGGGGACGGAGGAAGTGCTGTATATTTTACGTGACGAGGAGGAGGAGAAGTTAGTGGACGCGATTGCGGCTGGATTGGGTATGAAGAAAGTGGGGTTTATTTTCACACAAACGATAATGCAGAACAAAAAGGATTATACTTTATCCAACAGGGAGGTTTTGCAGGCGGTTGAGTTTCACGCGGAGAGTAATATGGAGGAGTGGGTAACCGCTGTGGTGAAATTGGAGGTTAGTGAGGAGGGGATTGCCGCTATCCATTTTGAGGCGTTTCAAATGAGTGATATGTGCGTGAGGTTGTTTAAGGAAGGTTGGTTTGAGACTGAGATTGCCGAAGGGGATGATCCCAAGTTGTCGAAGATGAAGAAGGATGTGGTTGTTGGTGGGAAGGATGTTAAGGAGGTTGATAATGATTTTTTCTTGGTGGTTGTTAAGATTTTGGATCATCAGGTTAGCTTTTGTTTAATTTAGTGTTTCTTCCCCCTTGACTGATGGTTGAAGTTATATTAATTTGTTTAGTGTTTGCTAGTGTGATAAATTTTTCAAGCTTATAGCTGTAGGACGATGGGAAGTTGGATTTGCTTCAACATCCTAGAAAACAAGAAAAATGGATGTATTGGATTGCTTTTAACTGGATAGAATGCTATGTTTACTGGTAGTTGTAGTCCAACTTTAGTTATAATTGGAATTAGGCATAAGAACCATGAAGGTTTGAGATTAATTTTAGGATCGTAAAATGATGATGTTTGTTCAACTTCCACTGCATCTGCCTTGGGTTAGGCAGGATCTCCTGGTAAGTTTGATGGGAAGTCTGTTGAAGGTCATTATTCTAAGTTAAGGCTTTTTGGACACACAACTCATGAATCATTGGTTGACATTGTTGTTCTGATATTTTGTTTGTTGCAGTCCACCTAGGGTTTTGTTGCATTTGTTCTTTTTAATTGTCTCAGAAATCAAGCAATGAGTAGGGGAAAATAGAAAACAAGTAAATAGTATGTCATTTGAATATAAAGAAGGTTTGTTTGATACTTTTTGTTGAGCTTGCATGCAGGTGTATGACTGTGTAAATTATTAATCTGTCATTTCTGGGTCTGGGTATGTAAATTTGTAGGTGTCAGATCATACTTACCTTTTCACACAATCTTAAGGCTTACAACATTTTAGAGTGTCAAATACAGAGTTGAATCTTGAGGCTATTTATGTTGTGACTCAAACCTTCACAGGAAAAAGAATAATCATATTGAGTTAATCTCCATCTTAGTTTGAAAAGACAGGTGCTTGATTGGCCAAGGAACCTAGAATGGTACTACATATGTGGTTTCATGTTCTTCTTAGCTAAGTTACGTTAGCTTTCTTCCAGGTTCATCCTAGTAGTTGTGTAGTGGGTGGGCTTCCCTGATTTCTTTTTATAGCAGTTCCACTAGAGTTCTGGATGTTTTGCAAGCCTGACATTCCCTGTCTTGTGTTTAAACGAGCCTCTATTTATTTTTTGTTCTGGCCACCATGTCCTATGCTATGAGTGAATAAACATGAGAGGAGTTGTTTTTCTCCCAACTATATTTGTGGATACGGGATAACATAGAATAGTATAGTAGCTGAATGTGTGGGCAGTCCTTGACATATTTTCTAGGATAATAGTAACAGCCTTTGGTAATATTGCTTTATGTAACCTCATCTTGCTCAGGTGTTCACTTGTGTAGTTTTGATTTTGGCTTGAGATGTGAGTTTCTGGGGAGAAGAGGTTGTTTTTGCATTGGTTTCTTATTGGAAGTTACATACTACCTGCCTTGTGTCCTTCACTTTGTTGATTTGATTGTTTACTAGATGATTTGTTATGTTAAATTCTATATGCCCTAGTGCTTCAGTCCATAATGTTATGGCACTGAGTTGAAGCTTTTATTTTGATACAGGGGCCTCTTTCATCAACCTTTCCCATTGAGAACAGAACCACTGAAGTTACCATGAGAGCACTGAAGAGTCATCTGAACCGAAGCCCAAGTCTTCCACTAGTGAAGCGAATTTCTGATTTTCACTTGCTGCTCTTTCTGGCAAGGTTTCTTGATCTCAATTCTGATGTCCCTGCATTGGCACAGTGTGTGCAGGCACAGACAGCAGTACCAGAAGGCTACAAGCTTCTAATTAACTCAATGGCTGAGACAGTATAATTTAAGATTGCAATTTGTGCTTGTTCAGTGGTACACGCCTGGGCATGAGGATCAATCTTTATTGCTTTTTAACCCATGCTTTGTCCAAGAGAGGGGCTTTGAGCCTCGTAAGTTATAAAATGGCTCTGTGCACGAGCTCTTATGACCTTTTACCTTATCAATTGGTCTGATGTTCATGCTTTGCAGGAACAAGGCTGTGTTTATAGTTAAAACTGCTTTATTTGTTATGTCATCTAAACAATTGGCCTTGTGAATTATCATGGGAACCATAATTTGGTAAAATTGCATTGTTTCGTGCTCTTAACTACCTGACCTGAATCCTGGTTTCACTGGTATTGCATAATTGCGTTCAAGGGCTTCTCTTTTATTAGCTGCGTTTGAAAATTGAAATACAACTTCGCATGCAATTGGAAAGCATCTTCACGATGAACGCTGTAATTTAGCATTTCATTATAGTTCAACCTACTAGTTTCTTCTTTTGAACCCTATACTACAGTGAATATTACTTTTTTTTTTCCGGTTACTACTGACAGTTATTTTTATCTAAAAGTTGTTAAGACATAAATTTATAACTAAACAAAGACCTTGTTACCAGCAATAGTAAAAAACTTGTAATACAATTATAAAAACTGGTGGGCTATCTGTTGTAAGTTAGGCGGGACAGTTTAAGGTCGGGTCTTTAAATTTTTAAAATTTTTAACGCGGGCACGCTCTTAAACTATAGAATTTAATAGGTTTATTTTTTTAGTGAATTATAAAACCGTGCAGTTTAATAGTATTAAAAATTAACTCTCTTAATATATATAATTTATATGTGTATGTGTGTATGCATGTATCTACGCCCCCACCCACACCTGAGAATGATTGTGTGTGTGCATGCGTGAGTGATGTGTCACATGGTAGCTTCTCATTTAGTGAGCTGTGGAACTTTACTGTGGGCAACGACACTCACCAAATCAAACCTTATATACAATAATTTTATGATAAAGAATCTTTTATTTTGATAAAGCGGATAAATTAAAAGATAAAAATATATATACTATAATACAATATACATTGTCATACATTGAAATATGCATTTTTTATAAAATAAATGACAGGTCCAAATTTTCTTTAAAATAGTATTGAGACTTGAGAGGACTTTTGATCTGATGGTGCGTTTATCAATTGGTAATTGACTGCACTGTAATCTAAATGAGAAATGAGAATAAAAATAAGTTATTTACTTGAGCTGTAAGATCGGAATTAAAATAGATTGTATTCCTATTAATGTATTTACTTTATTTTGAAACCAGAATGAATTGATACAAATTATTAAAATGCATTTTGTTAATTTGTATGCTCAGTATTATTTGTATCTATTATAAAAATAACAATAAGAAAAATAAATAATGACGATAATAATTAAAATAATAAAATTACTATTTTTTTAATAATGATGATGATGATAAATGAAGGGCCTATCTATATATATTACAGTGCTTTTGGATATTTTACAAATTCTATAGGGACTAAAATATAAAAGAGGAATAACTTAGTTGAAGGCAATTTAGAGACTATGAAAATTTAATGCAGATAAATGGATAGTCCAAGGATTCATTTTTGACATTATACTTTCATTTATAAATTTTTCCTTCTAATTAGATTAAAACATTTTTCTAATAATTTATTTGGATCTTATTCATCTATTATAACTTCTGTTTTTTCTATAATTTCTTCATCTTTACTAGAAAATGATAATGATCGTCTAATTATTTCTTCTATAATAACATCTGTACTACTATTTCTTGTTAGTTCCATTACTTTTTAATATTACTTTAGGTCCTAAAATGTCTTTTTATCTACCCTCCTAGGTACTAAAATCAGTCCATTCAAATTTAATTTTTGAACTCTATTTGTTAATATGTCTAATTTTTTGCCTAAATTATCTAATGAGTTACTACGCTCTAAAGAATTTTCCTAGTTGTAGTATGATTTTTTTTAGCTTTTATAGGTTGACTTTTAGGTGTTTTCCTGAATTAATTAATAAATATACTATGAAGTATTGTTGACTATTGTTAGTATGTGGAATATGTTTAAATTAATTTTCTAGATGTTCTATATTACAACTAATTTTAATTCTTTTTGTCAAATTTAATTTCAGTTTTTTATGATTATTAATTTCTAAATCTAAATAATCGAATTTCGGAAAATTTATAAAATAATTTTTTAAATCTTCTAGCCTATTTCTAGTTTTTAAAACTAAATTCTCACAGTTATCTAATAATTTTATTTGCTTGTTAATATTATAATATTGTAAATTTGATCTTCTGAATATGATTATAGATAAGTTTGTAAAAGCGTAATACTTAAATTTTTTTTTCCTATTTCAAGAGCTAAACAAAATGTATACTCTACTAGAATCTTTATATTTCCTAATCTTTCTTTATTAAATTATCTAAAAATGAATGTTGTGTACTAATTCTTAGTAATTCAGTTTCTACAGTATTAAAACATATTGTAATATCTTTATATAAGGATTGTTTTGAAATATAAATGTGCAACCCAAGAGGGGGGGTGAATTGGAAATTTAAACAACTACCCTAGCAAATCCACACAACAAGCTATCTAATGCCTTAATAAAAATTGAAAGCAATAAGTTCAATAAAAGCACGATAATTAAAGAGCAAGAGAGAAGAAAAAACAAACACACGAATTTTACGTGGTTCGGCAATCCCCGCCTACGTCCACGCCTCCAAGCGATCCAAGCTTGAGGATTTCACTATCCAAGCCCTTCCAAGGCTTCAACCAATTACAATTGACTTCAAGGTGTCAATAAACCTTTACAATAAAGAGATATCTCTCAATCTCTTCACTCAAGTGTCTCACACACTCAAATTCTCACAAATGAGATAAATAAATGAAGAGTACAATGAAACTCACTCAATGAGTAGATATACAAAAATGAAGAGCAAGAAATGATTCAATGTTTTTAGTTTGCAAGTTTGAAGACTCAAGATATCACGTGTGCTTTTTGTTTTTGCTTGTTGGAGAGCTTCAAAATGAGTTGGATTTGAGTTTTTATAGTTTGAGCTTGAAAACTAGCCGTTATGTTCAATTCTGGACGGAACCGGATTGCCGGATGTGGAAACCGGATAGCCGGTTGATGTTACCGTTACAGCACAAATTTGAATTTCTGATCATCCGGATTGCCGTTTGGTGAAACCGGAATTCCGGTTGCATTTTGGTTACATTCTGCCTCGAACCGGATTGCCGGATGCGAAGAACCGGAATGCCGCTTGCGTTTTGATGACATTCTGCTCGAAACCGGATTTCCGGATTTACACAACCGGATTGCCGGTTGCTACAGTACGGCTACAGTGAAATATTTTACTGAAATTACAGTTTGACCCCAAAAGTTTATCATATTGTATTATGACCCAAAACGTTAGAAAACTTTGCAAATAGGTCCAGTTTCAGAATTTCTAAAAATTACTTTGCTAATCCAAGAGCTTTCTGAAATTATGAGTTGGCCCTAAATAGTTTATGGATTTGCATAATGGTCCTTTTAAAACATAATACCCATATTTATCAAAGTTCTCAAAATCTTTCACTTTAGTCCAACATATTCATAAATTATAGTACGGCCCAAAACATTTCAAATGTTTATAAAAACATCCAACTCCGAAATTTTATAATAATACTTATTAAAATCAAATATTTCAAAACTTGTCATTTAAGTCCAATTTCGAAATTCAAAATCAAAGGCTTTAAAAACACATTCATTTTAGTCCAAAACACTTTGATTTTATAACTTCATTTTCTTATTCTAAAACACAATTTATAAATCTTTGTTTAATCAATACATGTGGTTTGTTATCATCAAAATCAATATGTATAGCTAAAAAAGCTAACAATCTCCCCCTTTTTGATGATGACAAAACACATTACAAAAATTTATTCTAGTTATAAAAAGCTCCCCCTAAATCAATGCAAGGTTCAAGAAAAATTTATTTGAAATAAACTCCCCCTGCATACATGCATATTTTTAAACACTTTTTATACCACAAATGAAATAATTCTCCCCCTTCATCATCAAAAAGAATACAAGAGGTGAGAGCTCCCCCTATCAATCATCAATCAGCACAATATAAGCACATTAGTCCAGAAAATATTCATAAGTACAAGTAAATCCATAAAATCCATAACAAACAATCAAACCAAATTCATATCATCCAAAACAAATACATATCATCCAAAAGCATAATAATCATCCATAGAGTCGAAAATACAAGAACATGATGCAGTAAACGAAATGTAGGTGTGTCCAAGTACAAGCATAAGAAAACTACTGAGGTGGTGAAGATGGTGGTGATGGAGCTGGATAAGGATATGTAAGGCTGAAATGCTCAAAGAGAAGTCGTTGTCCATGAAGGAGCTGCTGCTGCTGCTGCTGAAGCTCAGTCTGCCGCACCGAGAGCGTCCGCACCTCATCCATAACCTGCTGAAGCGTAACCTCTGAAGAGGGTGGAGGCTGTGGAGGTGAGGAAGCTGATGCAGAGACACCAGGAGCTGGAGCAATCATAGTAGGATCTCGACGTCTACGCTGCCCTCGAAAAGAGAGTGAGAAAATGGGTAGCTGATCGGCTGGAACCACATCATTAAGTGGCCGATCATCACTTGGAGCCAGAAAAGTGAACTTGTTCTCCGAGTATTTAGCCCAAGTGCCATTTTCCCACGCAAAGCCTAAGCCAAGAATAGCGTCCTCCCCTATACTTTTAGACGGTCTACACGAAGGTTCTTTAATAGGTACTTTAAAGAATTTCAGGATTCGGGTAATGAAAGAACCATAAGGAAGTGAGCGGGAAATCAGTTTAGGAATGCTGAGCATGTTTCGGATAACGAGATATCCTAGGTTGACTGGACGTTGTCTAAGAATACAATCAAGCAGAACAACATCCATATTAGAGACCTCATCCAAATGGCCGGATCTCGGAAAGACAATACCCTGAATACAACGGAGTAAAATCCGGGATTGAAGACAAAGACATGGAGTGCGAAGATGAACAGTACAGTCTTCATCGGAAAGGTCGACACGACGACAAATGTTCTTAACAGCATCTATATAAACATAATCATCAATTTCAGGAACTTTCCTAGGAGAGAAAATACGTAGGCCATCATTGGAAGATCCTAGAATAGAGTTCAAATCCGAAACACCAAATTCAATCGAAACTCCTCCAACTGTGGTGATTACTCGATTTTCTTTCTCCGCGGAACAATCCATATTCGAGTAAAATACTTTCACCAAGTCGGGATAAACACTCTCCTCAACAACAACAGCATCAAACCAACCAACAACTTCCAACAATTGCACCAAGGATTTATTATTAATAAAGACATGATAAAAACTATCCGGTATAAGATAAAAGCTTGGGAGTACCTCACGAGTCATGAATTGTTGACGAAAACGTTTGGCAAGATGTTTTTGATTCTGAAAGTGTGAAGACTCGAAAAGAGATAGAGTGGAGGTGCCCCGTGCTTCTTGTGGCCGGTTGGTTTGTTGAACCGGGTCCTTGCCCTTTCTTCGAACCGGCCGAGAGCTTGACATGATGATATGGCCAATTTGAGGTTAAATACTATGAGGAGAATGATGATGAGAAGGATTGAAACAAGTTTTGTGAAGCAATTTTATCAAGAAACGGCTTGAAAAGAAGAAATTTAGAGAGAGAAAAAGTGAGACAAAACCCTAGGTTTAGATTAGGATCTAAGGATTTGGATGTTGCAAACGGGTTTTGAGAGTGCTTTTAGACAAAATAACACATGGGAAGTTGGATTGAAGGATTAATTTGCATTAAAACAAGGTTGAGATGGTGGATTTTGATGAGAAAAGAGAGAGATGACAATCGGCTTTTAGAGAGAGAGAATGAACCGGAATGCCGAAAGTGAGAACAAGATGAACAGATTTTATATGTTGCGAAACCGGCTTGCCGGTTGTCACTAACCGGAAATCCGGTTTCGGTCAGCAAGGGTATCAATTGAATTCGGCAATCCGGATGACAAGAACCGGAAATCCGGTTGGATCCAGTGAGTAGAGCAAATACAAACGGCTTACCGGTTTTCATGAACCGGAAAGCCGGTTTGTTCCAGTAAGCAAGCATGCAGATCCGGTTTGCCGAATGTGTCTAACCGGTAGACCGGTTTGAGGCAGGGAAAAATCTTAGTAAATCCGGCTTTCCGGATGGAAAAACCGGTCATCCGAAAGCTGTCCCGAGAGTAATTAAAGCTAATCCGGTTTTCCGGATTAAAAATCCGGTTCTCCGGAATTTGTTCCGAGAGAGATCAATAAGAGAAACAATGGTTTTTCGGATGAGTAGAAGGAAAATATTTGCTAGCTTTTTATACTTGTACTACACACACCATTTTATTTTTGGCTTTAAAAATGATTAATTTTAAATCATTTTGAGATTTAAAACTTTTCAATTAGCCTTGTAATGCATGAAACATGAAATCATAAAATCATAACAAGCATGTTATGTAATCTAACTCATGAAGCCTAAATCCATATAATAACAGATATATCAAGCCATATAGTTAAAACATAAATCAAGATGCAACATTCATCATTCCAAGCTCATGTCTTATCTTTATAAAATGCTCTTCGCTAAGAGGTTTTGTAAAGATATCCGCGAGCTGATTTTCAGTAGAAACAAATTTGATTACAACATCCCCTTTTTGAACATGATCTCTAAGAAAATGATGTCTAATTTCTATATGCTTAGTCCTAGAATGTTGAATGGGATTCTTGGAAAGATTTATAGCACTAGTATTATCACATAAGATAGGAATTTGATCAAGCTTAATACCATAGTCTCTAAGGGTTTGTTTCATCCAAAGAATTTGCGCACAACAACTACCTGCGGCAATATATTCTGCCTCGGTGGTTGAAAGCGCAACTGAGTTTTGTTTCTTGCTAAACCAGGAGACTAGAGAATGACCTAGGAAGTGACATGTTCCACTAGTGCTCTTTCTATCAACCTTATATCCAGCAAAATCAGCATCCGAATAACAAGTTAAATCAATATGAGTTCCTCTAGGATACCAAAGGCCAAGATTAATAGTGCCAATTAAATAACGGAAAATGCGTTTGACAGCAAGCATGTGAGACTCTTTAGGACAAGATTGAAATCTAGCACACAAGCATACACTAAACATAATATCAGGCCTACTAGCAGTCAAGTAGAGTAAGGATCCGATCATACCTCGATATGTCTTGATATCAACTTCCTTACCTTTCTCATCTTTGTCCAGTTTTATAGTAGTACTCATGGGAGTGCTTTTTGCCGTTCCATTGTCATAGCCAAATCTCTTGAGTAGATCTTTTACGTACTTGGCTTGGTTTATGAAAATTCCTTCCTCGTTTTGTTTGATTTGAAGTCCAAGGAAGTACTTCAACTCTCCCATCATGCTCATCTCAAACTCTTGACTCATACATGATGAAAATTCTTTACACAAAAACTCATTAGTAGAACCAAAAATAATATCATCAACATAAATTTGAACAATAAGTATGTCTTGGTTCTTATTCTTAACAAAAAGAGTTGTGTCCGCTTTTCCCATCGAAAAATCGTTATCTAATAAAAAGTTTTTAAGCCTATCATACCAGGCTCTAGGTGCTTGTTTCAAACCATACAAAGCCTTGGATAACTTATACACATGATCTGGAAATTTTTCATTTTCAAAACCAGGAGGTTGTTTCACATAAACTTCCTCCATAATATATCCATTCAAGAAAGCACTCTTGACATCCATTTGATATAAAATAAAATCCTTATGACATGCATATGCTAACAACATCCTAATGGATTCTAATCTTGCTACAGGTGCAAAAGTTTCATCAAAATCAATTCCCTCTTCTTGGTTGTAACCTTGAGCTACTAATCTAGCTTTATTTCTTACAACCACACCTGATTCATCCATTTTATTTCTAAATACCCATTTAGTGCCTATAATGGATTGATGTTCTGGATTAGGTACTAACTCCCACACATTGTTTCTCTCAAATTGATTCAACTCCTCTTGCATTGCCATAATCCAAGACTCATCATTTTCAGCATCCGCAAAAGATTTTGGTTCAATTTGAGAAATGAATGCAGCATGCTCACATGTGTTCCTAAGTGATGATCTAGTGGTAACACCTTGTGAGGGATCTCCTAAAATGACATCTTTAGGGTGAGAGGAAACATACCTCCACTCCTTGGGGAGTGTTTGAGAAGTACCTTGATTTTGTCCCTCATTTGGTTCTTCATGATGCTCCTCTTGAATTCCATTTGATGCTTCTTCTTGTGGTTCTTCTTCTGCATTATCATCAACAATGGCTTTCTCCGTAGAGGAGGGGTTAGACTCATCAAAAGTAACATGCATAGATTCCTCCACAACCAAAGTTCTTTTGTTATAAACTCTATAAGCTTTGCTCGAATTTGAATATCCAAGAAAAATACCAACATCAGATTTTGGATCAAATTTACCAAGATTGTCTTTCGTGTTTAAAACAAAACATTTGCATCCAAAAACTTTAAAATAGCCAATGTTGGGTTTTCTATTTTTCCAAAGCTCATAAGGAGTTTTATTAAGATTAGGTCTAATCAACACCCGATTTAAAACATAACAAGCGGTGTTGACGGCTTCGGCCCAAAAATACTTAGGCAAAGAGTTTTCATTCAACATGGTCCTAGCCATTTCTTGAATAGACCTATTTTTCCTTTCTACTACTCCATTTTGTTGTGGAGTCCTAGGTGATGAAAATTGATGTTCAATGCCAAAGTCATTACAAAAATTTTCAAATGCATGATTTTCAAACTCTCCACCATGATCACTTCTAATACAAGTAATGGGATAACCTTTTTCATTTTGAACCTTTTTAAGGAAAGTTCGAAATGCATCAATGGCATCATCCTTATTAGCTAAGAACAATACCCATGTGTATCTAGAGTAATCATCCACAATCACAAACGCATAATATTTGCCACTCAAACTAGCATATCTAGAAGGTCCAAACAAATCTATATGGAGCATTTGAAGTGGTTTAGAAGTAGAGATATGATTCTTGCTTTTGAAAGAAGTCTTAATTTGTTTTCCAAATTGGCATGCTTCACAAATACTATCCTTTTGAAAATTGATTTTTGGAAAACCTTTAACTAAATCATTTTTCATGATTTTTGAAATCAAATCCATGCTTGCATGACCTAATCTTCTATGCCACAACCAACCATCATCATGCAATGCGGAGAGACATTTATCATGTAATGATGCACAATCTATATTGATGGTATAGACATTAACACATCTATTTCCCACAAACAAGACTTTTCCATTACATGCATTCTCAATAACACATTTTGATTCATCAAAGATAACTCTATATCCTTTATCACATAATTGACTAATGCTAAGCAAATTGTGTTTCAAGTTTTCAACTAAACACACATTTTCAATGAGAGTAGAGGATACATTACCAACATTTCCAACTCCAATGATTTTTCCTTTTGAATTATCTCCAAATGATACATCTCCACCATTTTCGATCTTGGTGAAGCTTGAAAACCAAGAATAATTCCCTGTCATGTGTCTTGAACAACCGCTGTCCAAGTACCACTTATTCTTTTTCTTCTTCTTCAAGCCCTGTAGAGAAAATTTAAATTTTAGGTACCCAAATCTTTTTGGGTCCTTGAGAGTTAGAAATGGTTCCTTTTGGAACCCAAACACATTTCATACCATAATGTACATTTCTCTTCACTGCACATCTATTTTTCATATGGCCATCTTGATTACAATAATGACATACAATTTGATTGTTAATAGATGTATTCTTAACAAAAAAACTCTTGTAAGATTTTTGTTTCAAATTTGGTTTATAACCAATGCCACTTTTGTCGAATACACATTTTTGTGAATTTAGCAAATTATCCAACATCTTTTGCCCGTTTGTGAATTTTAGCACAATTTCATTTAATTCATTGCTCTTCTTCCTGAGCATTTCATTTTCATTTTTCAAGTCATTCATGTGTGACTCTAAGTGCTCATGTGAAGTGCTGGAATTCTCAAACAAAGCCATGCTATCATGCAATGTCTTATTTTCTAATTCTAGGCATGTGATCTTTGCACTAAATGATTCATTTTCATTTTTAAGCTCTATCATCTTCTTTTTAAGACATATATTCTTTTTACCAATCTTCATTAACTCATCATGCAAATCCTTAAAGGCATCATGCAATTCATCATATGTAGGAAGAACACTTACCTCATCAAGTTCATCACATGATTCTTCCCCAACGGCCATGAGAGCTAAGTTTGTCATTTCTTGTTGCTCATCCTCATCACTTGTTTCCTCTTCGCTATCATCCCATGTGGCTACCATAGCTTTCTTCTTGAGTTTGTTGAGAAGAGGGCATTCCGGTCGTATGTGTCCCGGCTTCTTGCATTCATAACAAGTGATTGGCTCCTTTTTCTCCTTCTTATTCTTGTTGCCTCTGAATTTTCTCTGCTCATTATTCTTCTTGTAGAATTTTCTGAATCTTCTAGCCAACATAGCCAACTCCTCATCATCCATTTCGCTTTCCTCATCACTCTCACGTTTTGAGGCCTTGAGAGCAATGTTTTTCTTCTTTTCCTCATGCCCTTTTTCAGCTGCCAAATCCTCTTCATAGGAAATTAGAGAACCAATTAAATCATCAATAGGTAAAACATTTAAATCCTTTGCTTCCTCAATGGCAGTCCTTTTTGGTCTCCATTCCTTAGGAAGTGATCTAATGATTTTCTTGACTTTTTCGCTATTTGAAAAAGTCTTCCCTAGAGCTCCTAGAGTGTTCACTATGTCCGTAAATCTAGTATACATAGAGTACACATTTTCATTTTGTTCCATTTGAAACAGTTCATATTGTCGAGTGTACCTACTTATTTTAGATTCCTTTACTTGGTTTGTCCCTTCATAGACAACCTCAAGTTTGTGCCAAATCTCATTAGCACTTTCGCAACTAGACACTCTATGGAACTCTTTCTTATCTAAAGCACAAAACAGGGCATTCATGGCCTTGGAGTTTAGAGAGGCTTTTCTCTTTTCAAACTCATTCCAATCCCGTGATGGTTTTGGAATATCTTCTCCGACTTCATTTTTAGTCAGAGGCATAAAAGGACCATCATTAACAATTTCCCATATCTCATAATCTAAAGCTTGCAAGTAAATTCTCATCCTAGTCTTCCAATATGGGTAATCATTTCCGTCAAAGTAAGGTGGCCTAGTGGTGGACTGACCTTCTCTAAATGTGGAATCGTTTTGAGTTGCCATTGATCTTTAGCTCAAGACGGTTAAGTCTAAATAAGAGCACCTTGCTCTGATACCAATTGAAATATAAATGTGCAACCCAAGAGGGGGGGTGAATTGGAAATTTAAACAACTACCCTAGCAAATCCACACAACAAGCTATCTAATGCCTTAATAAAAATTGAAAGCAATAAGTTCAATAAAAGCACGATAATTAAAGAGCAAGAGAGAAGAAAAAACAAACACACGAATTTTACGTGGTTCGGCAATCCCCGCCTACGTCCACGCCTCCAAGCGATCCAAGCTTGAGGATTTCACTATCCAAGCCCTTCCAAGGCTTCAACCAATTACAATTGACTTCAAGGTGTCAATAAACCTTTACAATAAAGAGATATCTCTCAATCTCTTCACTCAAGTGTCTCACACACTCAAATTCTCACAAATGAGATAAATAAATGAAGAGTACAATGAAACTCACTCAATGAGTAGATATACAAAAATGAAGAGCAAGAAATGATTCAATGTTTTTAGTTTGCAAGTTTGAAGACTCAAGATATCACGTGTGCTTTTTGTTTTTGCTTGTTGGAGAGCTTCAAAATGAGTTGGATTTGAGTTTTTATAGTTTGAGCTTGAAAACTAGCCGTTATGTTCAATTCTGGACGGAACCGGATTGCCGGATGTGGAAACCGGATAGCCGGTTGATGTTACCGTTACAGCACAAATTTGAATTTCTGATCATCCGGATTGCCGTTTGGTGAAACCGGAATTCCGGTTGCATTTTGGTTACATTCTGCCTCGAACCGGATTGCCGGATGCGAAGAACCGGAATGCCGCTTGCGTTTTGATGACATTCTGCTCGAAACCGGATTTCCGGATTTACACAACCGGATTGCCGGTTGCTACAGTACGGCTACAGTGAAATATTTTACTGAAATTACAGTTTGACCCCAAAAGTTTATCATATTGTATTATGACCCAAAACGTTAGAAAACTTTGCAAATAGGTCCAGTTTCAGAATTTCTAAAAATTACTTTGCTAATCCAAGAGCTTTCTGAAATTATGAGTTGGCCCTAAATAGTTTATGGATTTGCATAATGGTCCTTTTAAAACATAATACCCATATTTATCAAAGTTCTCAAAATCTTTCACTTTAGTCCAACATATTCATAAATTATAGTACGGCCCAAAACATTTCAAATGTTTATAAAAACATCCAACTCCGAAATTTTATAATAATACTTATTAAAATCAAATATTTCAAAACTTGTCATTTAAGTCCAATTTCGAAATTCAAAATCAAAGGCTTTAAAAACACATTCATTTTAGTCCAAAACACTTTGATTTTATAACTTCATTTTCTTATTCTAAAACACAATTTATAAATCTTTGTTTAATCAATACATGTGGTTTGTTATCATCAAAATCAATATGTATAGCTAAAAAAGCTAACATGTTTTGTATCCAAGCCTAAGAATCTTTTTTAAGAATAGCAAATGAATTTTTATAAAAATTATCATCAAATTTATCAATCGTGAAAATAAATCATGAAATAAATGAAGTTTGTCTTATACCTACTCATATGAAAAATATTTAAAATGAAAATAAAAGACGTTCTTTGATACTAAAGAAGATAAAAGGGTTAGCAGATAAGGGGAAGACTTGTACGTGGCATGTTATATCAATAGTACAGACTGATTTAGTTCCTATTCAGGTAAATTAAGCTTATGAGATGATGGATAATGAGTTTGAAGAGGGCTATTTGAGATTTCGGTTCTTTAATTTGAAATAATTTTGAAATTTCAGATGTGACATTTTGTTTGATTAAGTTATTATGAGGCTTTAATTGAGATTTTGTTACTTTAATTGACATTTTGTGAATGGATGAGTTTATAGATATATGCCCAGCAAATGCTCGATGAACTGTGTAAGAGAAAAAGAATTTGGTACTTTGCTTCTACTAATTGTCGCCTAGAAATTATGGTTGCATCTAGAAAAGTATTTCTAGAGCCATTAAACATAGAAAAGAGCCTAAAAAAATTAAGATAAGAATCGTAAAGACAGAAAGATATCATACAAAGGAATTTGAAATTATATTGATGAGAGAGAAAACTTATCTTTTGGGTTGTGTCCTTATGTAGTGTCACCATGGATAACTCTTTTGTGCATCTGTATGGATTTCGTTGCTGGCTTGCTACCATGTATCTTGCCTCGGCAATTTGTGTTATTTTTGTTTTGATTCTTGACTTATTCTGCTTTAGCCATATTTGTATGACTGGATATTGCATTTTCTTATCTTTGTCGTTCCTTTCTTGCTTCATAAAAAAAAATTTTCTGCTTCTGTTACATAAATCTCTCTCATTCAAGGTGTCTAATGGCGATTCTTAAATTGTTTCTCCCTTGCTCTAGAACACCCTTTTGTAGCTCTTCTAATATATGTTGGATGTTGCTCTAGTTATCTTGGGTTCACTTCTGTTTGTTGCATATAGTTCATCTATGTTGAAACTGACTTGCCTAACAAAACCCTTTTGCTTCTCCTTCCCCAATGACAAGCATATATTATGTACTTATCTTCCATTTATATTTGTTTCTGGCCTTGGCCTATAAGAAAAACATTTAATGAGCTGAATTAGATTTAAGTAATTAATAGGTGACTGATTATAAATCTTGAATAGATTTAATTTATTTGGTGAGTTCTACAAGCACAAATTTATATAATCTTTTTATACTCAAATAATAATGCTTGAGCTCCACGTATACAAAGTAGTGCTAGTAGAGTCTATTTTATGAAAAAAAAATATATGATTTGCAGCTGTTTTGTTTTCCTCTATTGCTAGTTTTACCATTGATTAAGTTATGGATAATTTTTTTGTTACAGTAATGAATGACTTATACTTATCTGAGATAAATAGTTTATGGAAAAATGTTGGGTCCATCTCATTTTGGTGGCTCAAAAGTCAAAAGTCTAAAATGCTGGTTTGATGTGCAGTTAATTTTAAGTTTTGAACTTGGATAAAGTTGACAAAATAATAATATATGTAAAAGAAAAAGAAATGCAAGCAGCGACAATGATAAAAAAAAAGGAAGAAAAAATAAGAGAAACTGATAGACAATGGCATAATATTTGTTTTAGGGGCAACAGTTTCATCCTTTGATCGGACGATCGAAAGCCGATTTAACCTCCGTTTTCACCTAAATTTGGAGGATAGTTTATGTTATTGCCTTCTACAATTCTATTGGTCTTGATTTTATTTTATCTTCTCATTGGCTGTTATTTAAGATACCTACTTATTAGAGAAATATATATTAAGTTGTTACTATAAATCAAGATTACTGAGATTTTTGATATTGTTAGCCTTTAGTATTATCTAGAGGGGAATTTGTGTTGTAATCCCATTATTAATATAGTGAAAAGTTATATTAGACTATGTCCCATGATTTTTACCAATTTGAGTTTTCCACGTAAAAAACAATGTCTGTTGTGGTTGATTTATTGTTCTGAGTTGTATTGATTTATTTTTGTTTCTTAATTTGTGGTACACATCTCATTTTAATCACACAAAAAGAAAAATAATTTTATTTTCGCTTAATTTGTAGCTGTTTGAATGGGTTCCTTTCCAACAGAATGATATTAGAGCGTCAAGTTGTATGTTTTTATTATTTGTGTGGCTGGGATTGAGGAGTCTTCTGCATGCATAATTAAATTAAAGTCATGGAATTATGGTATTTGGAAGTTTAAAATGGAAGATTTGTTGTATAAAGGGCTTACATAAACCCATTGGCCGTGGGTACTATTAGGTCACAGATTGATCAAAGTATGTACTACCATGTCGCGAAGGAATCTAGGGCTGATGTTCTTTGGAGGAAATTGGATACAATTTATAAACAATTACGATGAAATAAAGCCATTCTAATAAAAGAAAGATTGTTAACTTGAAATTCAAAGAGGGGCACAATATAAATGAATACACTAGTAAGTTTTAAGACTTAGTTGATCAGTTGACTAATATGAAGATTATTCTAGATGATGAGTTGTAAGCATTGTTATTGCTCGGTTCTTTACTTGATAGTAAAGAGATATTAGTGGCGTCATTGAATAATTTAGCGCTACATAGGAAATTAACTTTAGATATAGTTACAGATAGGTTGCGAATGAAGAATCCGGAAGAAAAAATTATTGAAGTGATTCCTTCTGAGTCAAATGCAATTGTTTCAGAAAGGCAAGAAAAGCAGTGGAGAAGTTAAAACAGAAATTCCTGTCAACATAATAATGATAACCCAAGAGGAACATTTAAGTCCTAGAAGAGAAACCTTAAGCGCTTTCATTGTCAGAAAATAGGTCATATAAAAAGGGAGTATTGATTGTGTAAACGAAAACAGGTGAAGAAAAAAAACTAATGGTTAGAAAATGACAAAGCGAGCATTGTAGCTATAGTTGATAATGATATAAATATTGTTTTTTATGAGAGTTCTGTAAATCTCACGTGCCATACCAATGATTGAGTGATTGATTCAGGTGTTTCATTTCATGTTACCGCACATCATGATTACTTCACATCCTACACTAATGATGATTATGGCCATGTTCAGATGAGAAATGAAGGGGCATCCAAGATTATTGTCATAGGAAATATTTGCTTGGAAACTAGAGTTAGCTTTAAGATGTTACTTAAGATGTCATATATATACTAAATATTCACCTTAATTTAATCTCCACAAGCAATTGTGATGAGAAAAATGGAAGTTTACCAAAGGCTCCATAGTGTTAGCCAAGGAAAAAAAAATTAAACACTCTCTATGCGATAAAAACTAAGATTAAGAAAAAAGATATGAATGTGGCTATAAAAGATTCTGATATTGAGATATGGACAAATGGCGTAGTCACATTGGTGAGAAAAGATCAGAAACTCTTGCCATAAAAATATCTCTACCTTATTTCGCTGGTATGTCCTTTAAGACTTGTATCTATTATTTGGTTGGAAAGACACAGAAAATAACTTTTAAATACTTTTCCCCATTTAGAAATTTACATATTCTTGATTTGATTCATACCGATGCTTGCAAGATGTAAAAGTAGATTAATAGAAGGTTGACTTTACTTTGTAACTTTTATTGGTGATTGTTCTATAAAAGTATGGGTTTTTACTTTGATATCTAAAGACCAAACGCTTGATACATTTAAGTTCTTCCATGCTTATGTTAAGAGAGGGACAAAAACAAAGTTAAAATGTGTTTAGGCAGACAATGGTGAAGAGTACATAAGGCCATTTAAGTAGTATTGTAGATCCTTTGGAATCACACTTGAAAAGACTATACCAAGAACTCCTCAGCAGAATGGTATTATAGAAATAATAAACAAAACAATGGAAGAAATGACCAGGTGTATGGTTTCTGATGCCAAGTTTCTTAAATCTTTTTGGGCAAAGGCCATACATATTGCAGTTGATTTGATTAACCTTTCTTTTTCAACTTCATAAGATGGTGATGTACCTCAGAGAGTTTGGACTAGAAAAGATGTTTCTTATAAACACTTGAGATCATTTGATTGCAGCGCATATATTCACATATAAAGATGAGAGATCGAAGTTCGATGATAAAGCCAAAGAATGCATTTTAATAGGCCATGGACATAAAGAATTTGGGTACAGATTATGGGATCAAACAACAAAACTGATTAGAAGTAGAGATGTTATGCTCATTGAGAATTAGATAGTTTGTGTTAAATAAAAGAGTGGCGAGTCTCAATTATATCGAAAAAATTCATATTATTCCAACTTTAGTTTCTCCACCTGTAGTTTGTGATCATTATGGAAGAATTGTAGAGGATAATAATGATAACAAGTTGAGCAAGTATCTCAAGAATCACTTACACTGCTAATTGAGCTACAATTGAGAAGATATACAAGAGAACAATGATCTTTCATTAGATATCCTCCACGTAAGTATATGATGCTTATAGATAGAGGAGGGGCAGATTATTTTGAAAAAGCTATGTCTCATCAGGATAAAAATGAATGGGCTAAAGTTATGCAAGAGGAGATGAAATCCCTAAATAAAAACTGCACTTATGACTTAGTAAATCTCCCTAAGAGAAAGAGAGCATTGAAGAACAAATGAGTTTACAGGTTAAAGGTTGAAAATAACTCACGACAGTGATACAAGGCTAGATTGGTTGTAAAAGATTTCAATTAGAAGAAATGTGTTGATTTTGAAGAAAGATTTTCTCTTGTGGTAAAAATGTATTCTATTTAAGTTATAATGGGATTGACAGCCAGCTTGAATTTCTCTTGTGGTGAAGATTTATTTTATTCGAGTTACTTTAGGATTAACAACTAGCTTGAATTTAAAAATTGAATAGCTTGTTGTAAAATCAACTTTCTTGCAAAGTGACTTATGAGAGGAAATATGTATAAAGCAACGTGAAGGGTTCAATGTCAAAGGCAAAGAAGAAACTATGTGCAATTTGAAGAAAAATTAGTATGGACTGAAATAGGCACCAAGATGGTGATACAAGAAATTTGATTCTGTTTGAAGAATAATGGTTTTCAGCAAAACTATGTCTGACTATTGTGTTTTTGTGAAGAAGTTTGATGATAATAACTTTATAATTCTTTAGCTTTATATGGATAATATGTTGATTGTTGGCCAGGATGTTAGTAAGATTAAAAATATGAGGAAAGAGCTTAACAAGTGTTTTGCAATAAAAGACTTAGAACCAGTAAAATAGATTTTTTGCAAGAAAATTTCCCGTGATAGAAAATTTGGGAAATCATAGTTCTATTAAAAATCTAAAAAAATTAGCATGGCAAAGCAAAATTTTTCTGTTCTCCACTTGCAGGCCACTTTAAGTACTCAGCTCGGTTGAAGCTTTAACTAAAGAGCGTATTGTAAAGAATGAAGTATTTGTTCAAAGTCAAGCTGTATCCTTGAGAAACTTAGAAAATCAGATGGGACAATTACTAAAACATTAACAGACCTTAAGATGGTTTACCAAGCAACACAAAGGACCCAAGAAGATAAAGAAAGAGCAATGCAAGGTAATTAACTTAGGATTTAGAAAGGATGTTCACATACTAATTGGTGTACCAAAAAGAATAATTGAACCCATTTTAATCCAGGAAGAAACTTAAGTTAAAAAGGAGCCACAACCCTTTATTTTACAGCATACTGTTGAGAATAATAAAGCTACAACATCTACAGAAAATAATTATCCAATACCTATTGATGAAGATGTTGCACTATGAATACACTAATCCAGAACATGGCAAAAGAAAAGCAATCTACACAACCTATTGTAACTCAACATTTCAGGCACCCACCACTATTTCTTTAAAGGTTCTAAAAACAGAAACAAGATAAGTAGTTCAACAAATTCTTGGAAGTGTTGAAGCAGTTGCATATCAAAATCCCTTTTTGTGGAAACTCTAAAACAAATGCCAAATTATGTGAAGCTCTTGAAGGATATTTTGGCAAAGAAAAGGCAAGGAGAATTTGAAATAGTTTCTCTAACACAAGAGTGCAGTTGCATGCTTCAAAGCAAGATACCTCAGAAATTGAAGGATCCAAGAAGCTTTACAACTTAACTGACATATCTCATGCCTATCTAGAAAGCAAGATTGAAGATGTACTAATGAAAATGGACAAGTTTTTTTTTTTGGTTGACTTCATGGTACTAGATTTTAAAGCAAATAAAGAAGAGCCTATTATGTGCTGATTTACCATCTGCTTTTTGGAATAGAAAACAACATTTGGTTGATTTGCCTTATGAAAACTCTTTTGATGAAAAAAAAGTACCTACTAAAGCTCGTCCGATCTAAATGAACATGGAATTGGAACAACATTGCAAAACCGAAATTAAAGATTTAGAATCCAAAGGTCTCATTGTCAAATCTAGGTCTCCTTGGTCTTGTGCTGCTTTCTATGTTAATAAAAATTCTGAAATAGAAAGAGGAACACCTAGGTTGGTTATTAATTACAAACCCCTTAATAAAGCACTAAAATGGATTAGGTATCCCATACCTAATAAAAAAGATTTGCTCCAGAAACTTCATTCTGCATTCATATTTTCAAAATTTGATATGAAATTTGGATTTTGGCAAATTCAAATCCATCCCAAAGACCGTTACAAAACCGCTTTCACTGTCCCTTTTGGACAATATGAATGGACTGTCATGCCATTCGGTTTAAAGAATGCACCTTCAGAATTTCAGAGAATTATGAATGTTATTTATAATCATTTCTCTGATTTTTGCATAGTTTATATTGATGATGTGTTAATCTTTTCCCATACTACTGACCAACATTTCAAACATCTAAAGACTTTCTATCTTGCCACTAGAAAGGCTGGTCTAGCTATTTCTAGTTCTAAAGTTTCTTTGTTTCAAACAAAGATCAGATTCCTTGGTCATTATATTTCCAAAGGAACTATAACACCCATTGAAAGATCTCTTGCATTTGCAGAGAAATTTCCCGATAGAATCTTAGATAAAACTCAATTACAACGATTCTTAGGAAGTTTAAATTATGTCCTAGATTTATGTCCTAACATAAATAGGATTTCAAATCCATTACATGATAGATTAAAGAAACATCCCGTTGCATGGACTGATGAGCACACTAAAGTTGTTAAATTGATAAAAAAATTCTGTAAAAAGTATCCCATGTTTATTTCTAGCAAATCCTGCATTACCTAAGATTGTTGAAACTGATGCATTTGATTTAGGTTACGGTGGGATACTAAAATAAGTGGATAATAGCAAAGAACAAATAGTACAATATGTTTCTGCACATTGGAATGAATGTCAAAAGAACTATTCTACTATCAAAAAAGAAATTTTATCCATAGTTTTATGCATATCAAAATTTCAAAGCGATTTATTATATATATATATATATATAGAAGGAAGAGAAAGCAAGAAGGCGAAAATTAACAGTGTCAATACTTCCATCTGCATCAAATTCAAGCATTAAATCGTGCTCCACCACATTGTCTCCTTACAGACTTAGGCTTATTTCCCTTCAGTATCAGCTCAAATATTGATGATTCCATGAATGAGCATTAAAGATGCTTTTATTTTTATTAATTATTAACTTGCACAACTAATTAATTTTGTCATTTTTAGTGTTATTATCTTTATTTAATTTATGTCAGATTTTTTCTCTTTATTTAATCTATTGAAATTATTATCCTCATTGTGAAAGCATTATTTCAAATTTTTGGATTTAAATTAAACTCTATGCATAGCGGGCAAAAAGTGACATCACAAAAAAGTGACATAGAAAATAAAATAAAAATAGTGATAAAATAAAATAACTAATAAAAACCACAATACTGGAATAGAGTCAATAGAAAACCGCAAATTACATATATAGACAAATGACACCCCCTCCAAAATATTAGAGTAGAAGTATTGACAGAAGTTTAGAAATTAGGAAGGGTAAAATATTGGTGTTAAAAGTGTTTTTAAAGTACAAATAATTACACCCTAGTAGCAGATAGATATAATATACAAGGGTGGGAATGTTTGCATATTTAAATTACCTTGTACATTCCATTATTTTGCACACTCATTTATTAATTTTAAAATTAATTATACATTGTACACTTTTTAAAAGGTCAAAAAATTTCTCGCTTTTTAGATTAATTATCTTTATTTACTCTCACACTCATGAGAAAGCACACTAAAATAATTTCTCCAAATACTTCTTTTTATTAAAATTTAATTATTTGGTTAGATAATCAATTTTGCCAATAAACAAATAATGATCGAAAACAAAACTAGATGAGCCAACAACTCGCATCAAAAGATTTCACCATTCAAAAGATCACAAGAAATAAACATTATAAATCAAACAAATAAATCAATTAAGTAAAAATGGTTATCACTTATATCACATTGCTTTTAGCAGGCTCTTGCTTGCTAGTTGGAAAGACAAAAAAAGGGCATGAAAGTAGTATCCGGAAGATTATAATTAAACAATTGTACTTTCTGTGTTGCAAGGCTATGAAAAATTAATACTTTTTGTGTTGTAAACTAGAGATCAAATGGATCACACATACCTCATTGAAATTAAAATCTTCAAACATGCTGAGCTACTCCTCTGTAAATATTTGTTCAAGGGGTTGGGAAGAAAAATTATAGGGGTCAAATGGTAAGAAAAGTTAACAGATGTAGATAAATTACATACAGCAAATCAATACCATGTAACAAACACAATATATCACATGCTCATAATGGATTAATTCCTACTTTTATTAAAATATAGCATCAATTTCTTTACAATTGATGGTTATTGCAAAAGTATTCATTTGGCATAAGAGGAAAACTATTTAACAAAATCATGGGTTATAGATGATGGTGTAGTCTTGACTATCATGGTGATACTTATTGTAACATTCTTCTGGTGTAAGTCCAAAGCCCTTGTCGCTATCAGGTGATATTGCAGAATTAGATTCTTGGCCGGTACTAGTGCTTGAAACATGTGAGTTTTCAGTGCTTGCAACCAAAAGCAAAGCCAAGATAATGAAACTGAGACTCTTCGACATGTTATAATTTCTAAACTTAATTGTAAACAACTTAATTAAAATTAAAAGGAGGTGATGCATAAAAAATACATGAGGCCCTATATATATGAATGAATATTGAGAAATGCGTTATAGTGGCCTTTATGATGCTTCCATGAATAAGCATTATATAAATCATATTATGTTTACTTTTATTAACTACTGACTTTAATATCTTGTTGCGTTATCATCAATGGTAACCAAAACAAACAACTAATTAATTTTATCATTTTAGTATTATTTTATTTTTTTTGTTGTTGTTTTTTCTCTTTATTTAACCATATTCAAATTATTATTATCGCTATTATGAAATTATAAATCTGAAAGTCAGTTTTTGCATTATTTTATTTACAATAACTTTTTAGCTATGTCTATATCAGTATATATCTTATATTCAATTTTTAGATTAATGTATTTTAGTATTAATAAATTCAATTACGATAATCTGATAACCGCTTAATATTAAAATTTAGTTTTCAATATTTATGTTATTTTATTAATAATTATAAAAATACTTTTTAGTAGATATATGTAAATTTTTTTAACTATACTTATTGTAATATTTTACTTTTAATATGATATTTATTTATTATTTTTATGTTATGTATGTATGTATCTATGTCAGTTTATAGTAAGTATATACTTAGATAATGATCAAAGAATATAATAGAAAAAAGGGGTTCTATGTGAGTGATGGATCTAGAAAAATAATTTACTAGGGGCTAGAATACATAAGAACAAGATGTAAAAACTAAAATTTTAGGGGTTTTCAGGTTTATGGAGGTTCATTTTTTTCTAATAAATTTAATAAAGGGATTAATTAAATAATAGTAAGACCACCCATATGAGTTATTGTGGGCTTTTAATTAAAGAGTGGACTTTTATAATTCTTATAGTTAAAATTTAATTTTTATGAATTTATGAGTTTATGGGAGGTTGTTTTTTATAAATCCAACAGGGAATATTTTCTCTTTAATTTTTAGAATTTATTTTCTGCAGCGAAACTCAAACCCCACTGATCATGTGCTAGATCTTTAGAACGATCTAATCTATACAAAATAAATATCTTCCTCTCTTTATGTAGTTAAAAATTAATTTTTAAAGGTTTTTTGTGTTTATGGGGACTATTTTTATAAATCCAACAAAGAGTATTTTTCCTTGAACTAGTAGAGTTGGCCAAAGCAAATCAAAGGCCCAAAAACAAACTGAGCTGCCGATTAAGTTTTGAATGATTAATAGTTGCTTTCATTATACAAAATACACCTACAACCACTTAATTTAAAAGGCCAACAGAGTGGTGCTGTTGGAGGTTTTTATTGTCTGTAAGGAGTTCTGTAAGAATATGAGAGAATTAACATGTTATTTTGAAAAAAATAATTAAAGTTGATCACGAGTGAGAGCTCCCATATTCTGGAAACTCTTAAACGAGAAAGAGCTTTTGATATCCCAATATAATAATTAGTGACTGGCTAATTGTCGTGAGGAAAAGAAAAACAAAGAGATGAATCATGAATTTGAGTTTAATTTTGGACTTTTGATAAATTGATTAAGTAAACATTTAATTTTCTAGTTTAGTAAATAATGTTTTTAAGCAAAATGAATATTCGAAGTACATTGCAGAGTGCAAATAACCTCACTCATTCCTAAATTACCCACATGTTAATTTACCATTAAAAACAATTTTATGACAATTTCTACTCTAGACACCTATTGACTACACTCATTAATAATTTATAAATAAACTAATATTATTTTCATCTTAACAATTTACATCCCAGATTTCTTTTGTCGATCACAAGCGTAGAGATCTCATGGTTTCTATTTTTTCTAATCCAATCTGTAATATTTTTCATGCAATGAAAATCTTGGATATTCTTTTGCTAACTAGCTTTTAGTTATGGCTTAAGTGAAATATTGAAGATAAAAGGTCTAGGGTTTTAAAATTATTTTGGTGGTTGTAGTGAGAAAATAAAAACTATGCTATGGTAAGTGATAAGCAACAAAAGCATCAGACAAATCAACAAGAACCAAGGTCACCAGTTGTGACAAATATGGCAGTATTGTTGCCTTAGCTAAAGGGTTTACTGAGGACAGATTAAAGAAAGAACGATGCTGGTATACACTTCTAACGGACACAAGAGAAATCAGTGTACATGATTGAAGGAGTCCAACGACCACAAGCCAATTTTGATATAAAGCGCTCAACGTCATGATTCTCGGAAGTTAGTGTAATTGATACAATTTTGAGAACCTTCATTTGTGCAAGCTTGATTTTGATAATATGTGTATATAATGTAATGATCGAGCAAATACAAAAACAAGAAAACAAATTGTTTTCAATCAATCCTATATTTCTTTATGGTATTAGAGCCTATGGCTACAAAAATACAAACTAAGCCCAAACTCTCGATCCAGTCATTCCACCAATGTGCAAGCCTAATTTCCATCAAACTCAACAACAATAATATCTTCTTTGAAGTCGCAAGTCTTGCCACTGCCACTGCCACTCATAAGATGCCTTGATCTAGAGCATCATATCAATGATGAAACAATTCCACCAAGAAATATTTCTAGATGGAAAAAAGGTCAACAATCCTGAATTTACTATTTGGCAAAATAATGATGGAGTACTCATGCCTTGGCTTCGGGGAATGATGAACGAAGATATAATGACCATTATAGTTGGATGCCTTTCCACTAGAGATATTTGGTTATTTGTGGAAGAGCACATGCTTCTGCAACTAAAGAACAATAATTTTGGTTGAAGAATAACTTTTACTCTTTAAAGAAGGGTTCCTTAGAGCTTAAATAATTCCTTAAGAAATTGAAAGGGCTTTGTGACAAACTTGCGGCAATCGGCAAGCCTATGTTAGATGAAGATCAAGTATTTCAGATGTCACACGCCCTTTGCTTAAAATACTCTGACTCATGGCAATGTGGATAAAAGCCTCCTTACCCATCAATAAAACAATTTACTTTTGCATCACATAATCATAAGCAAGTGATAGTAAGTCTAAAGAAGAAAGAAAGTGTGAACCATAACGAGGCCTTTTTTGGCCAGCAAGCTAGAGCAAGAAATCATCATGAGAGAGGCTAAAAAATGCAACCACCCATGAAGGTTTAAAACCATGGAGGCTTTCTACACTCATGTAACGCATGTGGTAGATTGTAGATAGTTCCATGTAATTATTGAGATAGGTAGATAGTTTTAAAGCATCATTTAGACATTTCCTTGTACCTTAAAAATAGGAGGGGCCTCATTTGGTTCAACACAAGCAAGAAATCCAGCACTGACATTACTTAAAAGCACTATAAGCTTTCCTTGAGTAATAGAGTTCTTTCCTCCCATCTTGAGTAAGTTTGAGTGAATACTCTTTCCCACTTTCGAATCCAATAACATTGTGAGTGAGCAAGGTTGACTTAGGACCAAAAGAGTGAGATTTAGCACCTAAGGCCGTGCGATTAAAATCTCTATAATAAAGATTGAGGTTCCTGAGACCAAAGAGGTACAAGGGCAAACGAAATGCCCAAGAGATTGACAATTTTCTGTGGTCCATGGAGAGGTACTTCGAAACCACCAATGTTCAAGGGAGCAAGAAAAGGTAAATATTACGATGGGGTATCTTGAACATTATGCAACTGCTTGGTGGCAATAGAAGCATGCAAAGATTATACGCAGGATGTGTATTATCAACACATGGGACTTGTTCAAGCGTGAGCCAAAGAAGCAATTTTATCCAGGAAGTGTAGCGTAAGAGGCTAACAAAAAGATGAGAGAACTGAAGCATACAAGGTCCATCTCGAGAACATGAACCCAAATGACTTGTTGTTCATCTTTATGGAAGGACTCTAACCATGGGCACAACGGGAGCTTCAATGGTACCAAGTGAATGACACCTCCACTGCCTTAACTGAGGTAGATATACTTGTAGAATTTCGAAATAATGAATCATCTAAGCCAAAGAAGGATGATAATCCCCAACATAGGAAATGTGGAGGTGCAAATTAAAAGGAGATAAGCTACCACATTATGATGGCTAAGAAAAACTGTCACAAAAGAAGGATGGTTTGAAGGACGGTAAGGAGAAAGTCAAGCGTAAGCATAACTACTACCTTTGTAATGTGGACTATTGGGTGACAAACTGCCTAAAGAAGAAAGCTTTCAACGTCATGTTCAACGAGCTCGAAGAGAAACAACTAAAGGTGCCACCAGCTACAGCCACCAACATAAGTTGCCTCTGAAATTTTAAGAGCTTATTGGTCCTAAAAAAATTATATTTAGATATTTCTATCAAATGAAAAAAATTTGGTATGTAGACAGTGTGCCCTGAGATATATAATTTTTAAATGAAAATTACTAAAGGGACTAAAGGCTGATAAAATGTTAATAAATAATGCCTTGTAGTGTTATAGTGTACGTTAATTGACGATGTTATATAGTTCATTTTATTAGTGCTTTGTCACTTTTTTAATCCAAATATCTAAATGAAAAATGCTGAAACGATTTCCTACAAAGTACTACAAAGATGACAATGAGATAGGAAATTGAAACAACATTTATTTATAAAAATAAAAAATTTGCAAACAAAAGGATCTCACTATGTAACCATATATATCATTTTATTGAATTATTATTAGCCGGAGCATCATCATGTTTTTCTTTTATTCAAGGCTTAGTTATATATAATTAATTACGCAATGGGATCAACAATTAAAAGATAAAACACGAGCTTTAATAATTTCTTGAACACTGTGTCCGTGACCTTCTCCAAATTGGTACATGCATTGAGACATCCTTGCCAAATTCATTGCAATCCCAACAAAAACGTCGGGCACGAAATGTGGGTTTTCAAATCGATCACGGTTCATCTTCATCCATGTCTGAGCAATCAAATCATGCATATGTTCATGAGCCTCTCTCTCTGAGACTCCGGCTTCATGCATGTAACATTAATTTGATTTATGAACATCTCCCCTCTTCAGTTCATCCTAATAATTAATTCAATCAAACTTATTGTCAACAACATTAACAATTAACTAATTATCTAATAATCAGATTGTGAGTACTACGATTTGTTATGGAGAATATCCTATACTGCTGAGAATAATTCCTTGACTAATAATAAGAATATATTATGTTGTCAGTGGATATGAGATATCTTCCATAGAAAATTTAATATTAAAAATGAATTAATTGTACCGATGATTTTCCCAAATCGTCTGTAAGTTGTAGAATTATTGATGACCACTGAATTATGTTGGGATAATCTTTCACAAATTCCAAGCCCTTCGTTGTTATTGGATTTACTGTAGAAGTGTATGCATGGACTAGAATTACAGGTGCTACTACCGAAATCCAAGCATTTTCCATGTACTCTTGGAGTGTTGGTATGTAGCCGTTGTCATACCACTTGGCCTCCACTAAATATGTTTTGCATAGATTTGCCCACTGAAAGTTTTATTTTTGTATATCGAATTGATTAATATAATATCAAATACAAAAGCATAAATTAAATTAATTAAAGGGAAATAATTTCCAAGTACCTCAAGAATATTATAAATATAAGTAGTCACCATAAATTTCGAATAACTCAAATTTTAGTTTTATATCAACCAGACATTTTTTTTATTAACTCTATTAGCTATCATTAAATGATTTAAGGTAAAAGACCAATTTACCCTAAAATGAAAAGCACATGGTAAATTGGTGGTGCAAAATAATCTTTTATCTTATATTATTTTAATAGTGACTAACAGAGTTAAGAGAAAAGTGATCGATTTACATAAAATTAAAACTTGAAATGATGTAGAGATAATACTAGTTATCATAGCAGTTATTTAAACTTTTTAATATTCTTACGGTGATTGGAGAATAATATTCCTTAATCAAAATGAAAGGTTTAATCTACTAGTACCGCTTTCTTAAGATAAGAAATGACCACGGCAACTCCTTGATCCCAAAGAGCATCAAAAGCCATTTCATTTATGGAATTATGGAGAGCAAGAAAGCACAACTTCGTATAGTCTGGAAGTTGCTCTATTGTAGTAGCGTCCCACCTCACAATGTAATACAACTAAATTAAAAGAAGAGAGGTGTATAAATTTATAAATTCCCGAGTAATGATCTAGTGAATAATGTGCTCGCTTTCTGCTGGGCAATACTATCACATAATTTATATAATTACTTCATAATTTTAACAATATTCATTAGGAATCACAAAATTATATCATGTGTCCAAGTGTTTATCATACGATGTGTACTAATCCTCACTAAATCATTTTCCGTACACAATCATACGAATAGAAATGACATTAAATAAAAGTAACCTCTTAACTACATCCGTGAAAAGTTCAAGTTTGTCCAAAGTCCCATAGACATCATAAACACCATCTATTGTTATTATTAAGGCATTGACCATTGTAGACATCCATCTACTATATCCAAAATTCGGTTCGAATATCACCCCCACGGTCCAGAAGAAATTCTCCATTATTCTGTCTCTTGCAAAATTCAACCTCTCCCCAAGTCATGTTTTCTTCCACCACCTGACCACATAATTAATTAGCATGAAATTAATTGAGTTACATAAATACATGCTCAGTTAGATTTAATCATTCTTGAGTGCGGATCTCCACATTTTCACAAATGCTATTGTGAAGATAGTTCATTATGCAGAAGTGAAGAAGAAGAATCAGCATGGTGTTAAGCCTTGTAACAAGAATGTCAAGTTACCAGGTGTCATTAATGCCACGTCAGAAGATCCAAGTCAGCAGCAGTTACCAGCTTAACTAACTTCACAATGCACACTTTGTATTTTGTTATTGTTAGCTGAGTGAGCTTGTGTTTAATAATAGTTAGTGAGCAATTAGTTAGAGTATGTAAAGCATATATAAATAGCTACATATTCGAGATTGTTAATGTGTACAAAATATCAGTCCATTAATGAAATAGGAAATTTTCCTCTGTTTTTCTCAGCTGCCAAACAACAACACTTATCAACTTTTACAATTTCTTCATGGTATCAGAGCCATTCATGGCAACCTCAAGTAATCAAAATATAGTAGCTACAAATCAAACAAAATTTTCTTTCATCACATCAATCAAATTAGATAGATCTAAGTACATGCTTTGGAAAAATCAAGTGCTGGCCTCCATTAGAGGAAATCGACTTGAAGGATACATTAATAGAGAAAAGATTGCACCAAATCGATTTATAGTATCATCAAGCTTTGTTGGAGCAACTGTTGGAGCTACTAGATCTTCTCAACAGATCGAGAATCCTGAATACACAGTTTGGAGATCTCAAGATCAAACATTACTCAGCTGGCTTCTTAGCTCAATAACCGGAGGTATTCTCAGTCTAGTTCACTAATGTAATACTTCATTTGATGTATGGAAAACATTAGAGAAAAAGTTTGGTGTACAATCTGAGGGTAGAGTTCTTCAACTTAAGTATGAGATGAGTGTTTTAAGAAAAGAATTACTAAGTATTGAAGAATATTGCTTAAAAATGAAACAAGTTACAGACAAATTGGCGTGTGCTGGTAGTCCTGTATTAGGTAGAGATATGTTGCAGCAAATTTTTAATGGTTTAGGAGCTGGCTATTTGGATTTAGCTACTTTTATCACAGCAAGCAAATTGGATTATGATGATGCTTATGCTTTATTACTCACTCATGAAGCCAGACTTGAACAAAGTCAAAGTGAAAAGCACATGTTTAATGCAAACTATGCTAATATGTCTAATTGGAATAATAATAGTATGATAAATGCATACTATGCTCAAATAAGAGGTCAAGCTAGGAGAGAAAGATATACATGAGGTGTCCAGGGCAATTATAATGGTCATTCAGGTGGTAGAAATGGCATGTTTAATGGTAGATGAATATTTTTAAACTCACATCCAAGAGGTTTTCCTGCTGGAACTGGTCATTTTGGTAATCATGGAAGAAATCAAATGATGATGGGAAATAATAGATTTGGTTCTTCTGGAAGAGGTTCATTTGGAAGTACTGGTTTTTCTGGTACTGGTAGTTTGCCGTCTTTTGAATTACAAGCATCCAACAGTGATGATTCCATGAATACATGTCAGATTTGCTTCAAAGCAAGACATACAGCTGTTAAATGTTGGCACAGATTTGAAGAAAATTACATACCTCAGCCACCAAGACAATTTCAGAGAGAAAAAGTTTCAAAGTCTGTTTACATAGCTAATTATGAACCTGCATACATGCCTTACTATTCAACAAATGATGATCCTTGGCCTGTCAATAGTACTGGATTACAAATGTCACATTCTGGACATTCTTGGGTATCTGACTATTCTGGTATACCCTAGGCTGGAGCTACTTCTGCTGCACATTGTGAAGGACCTGCAGATGAAGGTTGGTACCTAGACAGTGGTGCCACTCATCATTTAACCAACAGCATCGGAAATCTAAATATCAGAGATGAGTTTAGAGGTAATGATAAGCTCATTATTGGTAATGGTGAAGGTTTATCAATAACTCATATTGGTGATTCTTATTTTTCATGCAAGAGTTTAAAATCTCAACCTGCAGATTCACATATTGCACTTAAAGATATTTTGCTTGTTCCCTCTATCACAAAGAACCTAATAAGCATTTCCAAACTTACCACTGACAATAGCATTTCTGTTGAATTTCTTGGATCATTTTGTGTTGTGAAGGATTTGCTGAAGGGACAAGTTCTAATGCAGGGCATTGCTGAGAAAGGATTGTATAAACTGCTGGTCAAACCTATGTCTACCACCAAGAATTTTAAGTCATCATCTGTTGTGTCTCATAGTCAAGCCAATAAACCTCTGCCAATGTTATCATTCTGTCATCTTGCTTCTCATATGCCATCTGTAGAGTTCATAAATAATCCAAACATTTGTTTACAGAATGGTATTGATGTATGTTCTGATAAGCCTAATAAAATAGCTCTTTTACACAGAAGATTTGGCCACCCAAATTCTCAAAGCTTATTGCATTTACTCAAACTTCATCATGCTGATAAGTTCTCTATGAATATGGTTAAACAAGGAACACAACATTTCTGTGAAGCATGTCAGTTGGGTAAAATACACAAATGGCACTGCCCAATTACAGAAATCAAAACCAAATCAACACTTGAGCTTATACACACTGATCTTTGAGGTCCCTCACCAGTTATTTTAAGAGAATGCTTTAGATATTATATTAGCTTTGTTGACGATTTCTAGATATACTTGGATTTACCCATTGAAATTGAAATAAGAAGCTTTAGAAGTTTTTAAGCTATACAAGTTGTAAGTTGAAAACCAGTTCCAAACAACCATTAAGATACTACAATCTGACTAGGGGGGAGAATACAGATCATTCACTGAATTTTTAAATCAGTGTGACATTTTATTTAGGCACTCTTGTCCACATACTCATCATCAGAATGGCTTGTTCCCTGTATTAATTACTTTATTTACATAAATGAGTATAAGAACAGTAATAGAATTTTTATGTAATATAAATAAAGATGTATCAACTTTATGGCTACGAAAACTAAGATTAAGAAGAGCTTAAAAAATGCACTTAAACTAGGCACGTGGAGCTTGTTTTAGTCAATATAGGGACATGTGAAGTTTGCATACATAAGAAGGATATGTTGGATCTGTAAACCCTAGGAGTTGCTCCATGTAAACAACTTCTTTTAAATAGCCATGTAAGAAGGCTTTCTACACGTCAAATTCCTTCAGTGTCCATTTTAACTTAACAGCTAAAGCAATTACCATCCAAATTGTAATGTGCTTTATAAGAGGATTAAAAGTCTTAGTAAAATCAATGCAAGGGACTTGTGTAAATCCCTTAATAACTAGTAGTGCCTTCAAGCAACCAATAGACACATTTACTTTTGTTTGATTCTAAAAACCAATTTTGACCCAACAACGTTAGCTGCAGATGTTCATGGGATGAGTGCTCAAATTTGATGTCGATATAACGCTGCCTTCTTCTTGTATTGCAGCCATATACAAAGGACATCTTAAGAAAACCTAGTACAATCATTGATAAAAAGGCCATAAAAAACATTTACCCTGGTTAGTAGTTATTGAAGTAGGACCTTGTAAATCATAATGTATTTTGTCTACTGCAAAAGTTGAGATTTTATATAATGAAGAAAGGAAAGTTTACAATTTTTCCATAATTGAAAATGAACACTTATATTAGGTTCTTTAGTCCATTGGGAAGTATGGATTTTTGTTTGTATTTTTAGAATATGCAACACTTCAACATTAGTGTCTAAGCCTTTTATGCCATAGACAGGAATCAGTGGCTTTACCTCTAATTACAAACAAGGCAACTGCTTTTTTTTTTCCAAAGCATATAAGTTTCTTCTACACCCTCTTGCCAGCACTTGATTAGCCTGGTTCTTCAAAACAAAACCATCAAGTCAAATATAAATGAACATTTATTATCTCTAATAAATTGTCCGACAGATAAAAAAACTTTCTTTAATCCAGGAACAATAAGAACATTATTAAGTTTTAATTTTCTATTGTCAGAATCAAAGAAGGCATTGCCAGTATGAAAAACTTTAGTTCGTGACCATTTCCTGTGAATATTTTATCATTACCTCTATAGGGAATTATTTGATAAAAGTTACCTATGTCTTTCATCATGTGGGAGGTGGCACCTGAGTCGGCATAAATTTGGAGGGCCTTTTCTGTGTTCATGGCTACAAAGGCCAAAAAAGCCTTTTTGTCTCTATATTCATAACGGAAATAACACTTTACAACATTGTGATTCTTTTCTTCCATAGATTTGGCAAACAACAACCTCTTATTGCCTTTGTTGATTATGTTGGTTTTGCTGACTTGCTTGTTCATTGTAAGGATTCATTTTCCACTTCATGTCATGATTCGCTTGATCCTTTGATAAATTGTACGGCCTTAGATGCCAAATCCCATTCTTTTTTCCTTTACCTTTTGATCCCTCACTGAATCACAGGGCCTTAGGTGCTAAATCTCACTCTCTTGGTCCTAAGTCAACCTTGCTCACTCACAACGTTACTGGATTAGAAAGTGGGAAAAAAGTATTCACTCAAACTTGCTCAAGATGGGAGGAAAGAACTTTGTTACTCAAGGAAAGCTTATAGTGCTTTTAAGTAATGTCAGTGCTGGATTTCTTGCTTGTGTTGAGCCAAATGAGGCCCTTCCTATTTAAAGGGTACAAGAAAATGTCTAGATGATGCTTTAAAACTATCTACCTATCTCAATAATTACATGGAACTATCTACAAGCTACCCCATGCGTTACATGAATGTAAAAAGCCTCCATGGTTTTAGAACCTTCATAGGTAGTTGCACTTTTGAGCCTCTCCCATGATGATTTCTTGCTCTAGCTTGCTAGCCAAAAAAGGCCTCGTTATGGTTCACACTTTCTTTCTCCTTTAGACTTACTATCACTTGCTTATGATTCTGTGATGCAAAAGTAAATTGTTTTATTGATGGATAAGGAGGCTTTTATCAATATTGCCATTTTAGAGTCAGAGTATTTTAAGCCAAGGGCATGTGACATCTGAAATACTTGATCTTCATCTAAAATAGGCTTGCCGATTGTCGCAAGTTTGTCACAAAGCCCTTTCAATTTCTTAAGGAATTCTTTAAGCTCTAAGGAACCCTTCTTTAAAGAGTAAAAGTTATTCTTCAACCAAAATTATTGTTCTTTAGTTGCAGAAGCATGTGTTATTCCACAAATAACCAAATATCTCTAGTGGAAAGGCATACAACTATAATGGTCATTATATCTTCATTCATCATTCCCCGAAGCCAAGGCATGAGTAATCCATCATTATTTTGCCAAATAGTAAATTCAGGATTGTTGACCTTTTTTCCATCTAGAAATATTTCTTAGTGGAACTGTTTCATCATTGATATGATGCTCTAGATCAAGGCTTCTTATGAGTGGCAGTGGCAGGACTTGCGACTTCAAAGAAGGTATGATTGTTGTTGAGTTTGATGGAAATTAGGCTTGCACATTGGTGGAATGACTGGATTGAGAGTTTGGGCTTAGTTTGTATTTTTGTAGCCATAGGCTCTGATACCATAAAGAAATATAAGATTGATTGAAAACAATTTGTTTTTTTGTTTATGTATTTGCTCGATCATTAAATTATATACACAAATGATCAAAATCAAGCTTACACAAATGATCAAAATCAAGCTTGCACAAATGAAAGGTTCTCAAAATTGTATCAATTACACTAACTTCCGAGAATCATGACGTTGAGTGCTTTATATTAAAATTGGCTTGTGGCCGTTGGACTCTTTTAATCATGTACACTGATTTCTCTTGTGTCCGTTAGAAGTGCATACCAGCGTCGTTCTTTCCTTAATCTGTCCGCAATAAACCCTTTAGCTAAGGCAACAATACTGCCATATTTGTCATAACTGGTGACCTTGGTTCTTGTTGATTTGTTTGATGCTTTTGTTGCTTATCAATTACCATAGGGTAGTTTTTATTTTCTCACTACAACCACCAAAATAATTTTAAAACCCTAGACCTTTTATCTTCAATATTTCACTTAAGCCATAACTAAAAGGTAGTTAGCAGAAGAATATCCAAGATTTTCATTGCTGGAAAATTATTACAGATTAAAATCAGAAAAAATAGAAACCATGAGATCTCTACGCTTGTGATCGACAAAAGAAATCTGGGATGTAAATTGTTAAGATGAAAATAATATTAGTTTATTTATAAATTATTAATGAGTGTAGTCAGTAGGTGTCTAGAGTAGAAATTATCATAAAATTGTTTTTAATGGTAAATTAGCATGTGGGTAATTTAGGAATGAGTGAGGTTATTTGCACTCTGCAATGTACTTCGAATACTCATTTTGTTTAAAAACATTATTTACTAAACTAGAAAATTAAATGTTTACTTGATCAATTTATCAAAATTCCAAAATTAAGCTCAAATTCATGATTCATCTCTTTGTTTTTCTTTTCCTCACGACAATTAGCCAGTCACTTATTATTATATTGGGATATCAAAAGCTCTTTCTCGTTTGAGAGTTTCCAGAATATGGGAGCTCTCACTTGTGATCAGCTTTAATTATTTTTTTCAAAATAACATGTTAATTCTCTCATATTCTTACAGAACTCCTTACAGACAATAAAAACCTCCAACAACACCACTTTGTTGGCCTTTTAAATTAAGTGGTTGTAGGTGTATTTTGTATAATGAAAGCAACTATTAATCATTCAAAACTTAATCGGCAGCTCAGTTTGTTTTTGGGCCTTTGATTTGCTTTGGCCAACTCTACTAGTTCAAGGAAAAGCCCTTTTATTACTCCATTCTCTAGTCAAGTCTTCTCTATAACATGCTTATATGTAAAACAAAAAATTAATTCTGCCAAGTTGATTTTTCATTTATCCCATTAGATAAACAACCATTTTCAAAGTCTCAATGAATATGACTGAATGGTTTAGTATGGCCACTAATAGACAAAATCGCAAAAAAGATATGAGGAACGAGTGAGGAGGAGTGATATTTGAATTGTATAGATTAGTTCGTCCTTAAGACCTAGCACAGATCAGTGGGTTTGAGGTCTGCTCAAGAAAGTAAATTCCAAAAATTAAAGAGAAAATTAGGTAAATTTCTAATTAGAACCCATTAGATCTACAAAAATACTCCTTGTTGGATTTATAAAAATAGTCCCCATAAACACAAAAAACCCTTAAAAATTAATTTTTAACTACATAAAGAGAGGAAGATATTTGGTTTGTATAGATTAGATCGTTCTAAAGATCTAGCACATGATCAGTGGGGTTTGAGTTTCGCTCCAGAAAATAAATTCTAAAAATTAAAGAGAAAATTACTTGAGTTTCTAATTAGACCCCTTCAAATCTATAAAAATATTCCTTGTTGGATTTATAAAAAAAGCCTCCCATAAACGCATAAATTCATAAAAATTAAATTTTAACTATAAGAATTATAAAAATCCACTCTTTAATTAAAAGCCCACAATAACTTATATGGGTGGTCTTACTATTATTTAATTAATCCCTTTATTAAATCTATTAGAAAAAAATGAGCCTCCATAAACCTGAAAAACCTTAAAATTTTAGTTTTTACATCTTGTTCTTATGTATTCTAGCCCCCGGTAAATTATTTTTCTAGATCCATCACTCACATAGAACACCTTTTTACTATTATATTCTTTGATCATTATCTAAGTATATACTTATTGTAAACTGACATAGATACAAACATAACATAAAAATAATATATAAATATCACATTAAAAGTAAAATATTACAATAAGTATAGTTAAAAAAATTTACATATATCTACTAAAAAGTATTTTTATAATTAATAAAATAACATAAATATTGAAAACTAAATTTTAATATTAAGCGGTTATCGGATTATCGTGATTGAATTTATTAATACTAAAATACATTAATCTAAAAATTGAATATAAGATATATACTAATATAGACATAGCTAAAAAGTTATTGTAAATAAAATAATGCAAAAATTGACTTTCAGATTTATAATTTCACAATAGTGATAATAATAATTTGAATATGGTTAAAAAAAGAGAAAAAAACAACAACAAAAAAGAATAAAATAATACTAAAATGATAAAATTAATTAGTTGTTTGTTTTGGTTACCATTGATGATAACACAACAAGATATTAAAGTCAGTAGTTAATAAAAGTAAACATAATATGATTTATATAATGCTTATTCATGGAAGCATCATAAAGGCCACTATAACGCATTTCTCAATATTCATTCATATATATAGGGCCTCATGTATTTTTTATGCATCACCTCCTTTTAATTTTAATTAAGTTGTTTACAATTAAGTTTAGAAATTATAACATGTCGAAGAGTCTCAATTTCATTATCTTGGCTTTGCTTTTGGTTGCAAGCATTGAAAACTCACATGTTTCAAACACTAGTACCGGCCAAGAATCTAATTTTGCAATATCACCTGATAGCGACAAGTGCTTTGGACTTACACCAGAAGAATGTTACAATAAGTATCACCATGATAGTCAAGACTACACCATCATCTATAACCCAAAAAGTCCTACAGATTCTTCAAAAAGAAGTCATTCTCATCTAGAGAACTTAAACAGAGAAAATCAAGCAGATGTTTCATCTGCAAGAAAAAAGGACATTATGCCAAAGATTGTCCCAACAAAAGGGAAAAATCTATCCGGCTAGTCAAGCATCTCCAAGCTACTACAGATTACTCCCTAGAAAATGATGAACTGGAATTCTATTTCTCTGAACAAGATGAACCCAATGATGAAACTGTGTTCGCACTACAGAATTCCTCTGATGACTCAGACAGTGATAAGTCCCAAGTGATTTTTCACCAACAGTTGCTATCCCTTGATACTACTATTCTCATACCTTCCATCAAACTCTAGATCTTGCCCTCCAAATTCCAAAGGCCCATTCCAGCAATTGGTCTTATAGATACTAGAGCCCAACACAGCATGTTGAATCCACATATTCTTCCACCAGACTATTGGACAGAATATGAGGAACATTTCAAACCTGTCAATGGCAAATTGTTCACCACCTCTTTGATTACCAAAAAAACCCATTGGTATTCAAATTTTCCATGATTGTGTCATTTGGACCAAAGTTATTGGTTCCACCCTTCCTAATAAGGATATCTTGTTAGGTTTTGACAACCTCCACCAGATCAAACACCTTCAAATCATTCCCACTGGAATTCGAGTCAAGTCTATGTTCAAACCTTTCACAGACATTCTGAAACTTTACAATTTGTCTGACACACCCCAACCTTACCAGGATATTTCCACCAGACTTTTGAGTTTGTGTCCAGAGTCCCATTCTCAATTCATTTATCCAAACCCATTGTGGAAAAATCAGTATTTCTTCATTAAGTTACCTTTCAAACTCAATGAAGATGTTAACCCGACCAAGCTACCCATCCAGGAATGAGTCCTTCTGACTTACTCCTCGCCCAACAGGAATGTTCACAATTGCTAGCCCAAGGTCTAATTGAGCCCACAAATTCTCAATGGGCTTGCCAAGCCTTTTATGTTGAAAAGCATTCTGAAATTGTCCGAGGAAAGAAACGCTTAGTCATTGACTATCAGCCCTTAAACATGTTTTTGCAAGATGACAAGTTTCCTTTGCCCCGAAGACAAAGCATGTTTACTTTTCTAAAAAATGCCCAAATCTTTTCAAAATTTGATTTAAAATCAGAGTTTTGGCAATTAGGAATTAAACCCTCTGAACGATACAAAACTGCCTTTTGTATCCCCAATGCCCACTTTCAATGGACAGTCTTACCCTTCGGCCTTAAAATTGCCCCATCCATTTTCCAAAAATCCATTATCAAAATCTTTCAGCCCATCCTCCATCATGCATTGATTTATATTGATGACATCTTGCTTTTTTCAAGATCGCATGAGGAACATCACCAGCTGTTAACTTAGTTCTATGATCTTGTCCAAAGTCATGGAATTATGTTATCAGCTAAGAAAAGCAACATTGCTACATATACTATTGAATTTCTTGGAATGGTCATAAAAGACGGCCATTATCAGCCAGAAAAGCACATTGCCCAATAGTTGCTTCACTTTCCAGATCAGCACATTTCCAAAAAGCAAGTTCAACAGTTTCTCGGTATCATCAACTACATCTGTGATTTCATCCCACACGTGGACCAACACACTCGACACCTTTCGGCTTTATTGAAAAAGAAGCCCCCAGAATGGAATGATAACCACACCACTGCTGTCACTACACTAAAGCAGATTGCGCAAAATCCGCCTCCCTTAAAGTTGATTGCTGACGGCAAGCGCATTCTACAGACAGATGCAAGTGATGAATCATGGGGTGCCATCCTCCTCGAAGAAATCAATGGAAAAGAAAGCTTTATCGCTTACGTTAGTGGACATTTCTCTAACACACAGAAGCATTACCATAGTGTGTTCAAAGAAATCTTAGCGGTAAAGAATGACATCAAGAAATTTGTGTATCATTTGATTGGACACTATTTTCTCATCCGAATGGACAGTTCAGCCTTCCCCAATATTCCCAATTTCAAAGGTAAAACTGTTCCTGAAAAAATGTTACTCAGGTTAAAAGATTGGTTTTTCAAGTATGACTTTTCAGTTAAGCATATAAAGGGGTCTCAGAACCTCATCCCTGATATGCTTTCCAGACTCTCCAAACCCGACAAACTTCTCACCGTGTTTTCCACAACCTACCACTTTCCAATCATCTCCATGGCTACTTTACTTCCCCAGAAGCTCTCACCAAGAAAAACTTTCCCCTTGATAAAACTTTCTCCTCAATCTTTGCCATTTAAGAGTTTGCCCGAAAAGCTGTTTTTCTCTTTTTTATGAAAGCCTACCTTATGGCAGACTCATTTCCATTTTCTACATTCCATCCAGAAAATTTGTTCCTTACAGGTCTCACCCTTGACCCATCCAGAGATATCACTGAAGATGAGTTATGGTACCTATGGTGCCTAACAGTTCTATATGCAACCAAGCTTATCCTACCAATCACTCCAACTTTGGAACATCTCCTCAACCCTGACAAAGCCACCTCCCTCACCTGAACTTTACTTGAATGGTTTTCTCCCATTCCATGGTGGAGACAAAAACTGCAGCAACTCTCAGAAAATTATAATCTTGAACGTATGCCTGCTTCAGAAGCACGACTGTTTACCTCAGTATTTATCATCCATAGGCCATACTTCCAGCATTCAGATACCAAGGTTTTCTGGTCCCAAGACCAAGTCTATGAATGGTTTATTGCACCGCACCCGGTTATCATTGAAAATGAAATCCAAACCACCCTGCATAACTACCTCTGTCAACTCAACCACCAGACTCCACCACATAGAGATATCTTTCACACCTCCTTAGGCCCACAACATGACCTCATCATGATCCCCACTCCATCCGCCATATCAAAACCAAAGTCCACTGGAATCATCATCAAAGAGGAAAAACCAGATTATACTAATTTCCTCTACCAAGACTCCCTGGACCCATGGGAAGATTTTCTTCCTTTAAGTCAACATCTCCAGCAGTTTCCCCAACCATCCATGCATGAACCAGGATCATCATCACAACCACCCAAACCTTCAAAAGCAGACAAGGCTACTCAGACATCACCCAGACCAGGATACAGACGAGAATGCCCTTACCCACCTTGCCGTGGTCCCACCTGCAAGCATCCGAAGCTCTCCAAGACCTTTTTTCCACCGCCTTCTGACGATGACCCTGATTCGACTGAAAGCTCATCAGAAGACGAATACATGAATCTTCACTCTCCATAAAGTAAAGTAGTTTGTCTTGTTGTAATAATTATGTTTCACTTTATGACTTTGTCTTGTATAATTATTAAAGTTTGCTTTTACTTTAAGCTTTTGCTTTTGTTAAAGTCATGCTTTAATTATTAAAGCACACTTTGTCCTTTGTAATAATTAATGCTGTCATGATGTGTCTTTAACTTTTGCTTTGTAAAAGATAGGGATCTTGTCCTATCTTCATGAGCATTCCTATATAAAGGGCTCTCCTCACTTGTAAAATATAGAAGTTTGAAAGCAAAAAAAACTCTCGTGTGTCTTTATCTAATCATGAAGTTCTAAACTCTCTCTTCTCTCTGCAAATGAAGTTCTAGTGAAAGAAAGGAATCAAAAAATTAAATTTGTTCATTTTGAAAACTTAAAGAAGTATGCTCTGCACTTGCCTTCAAGGAAGGATCCTGTGCATCAGAAAACTTATATGATGATTTCTTAAATGGTTTGGTACCCTGTTTAAAGACTAAGGAAAAGTCTGTTTTGGGTTTTATGACCTTAAAAGAACTCGTTTTAGGTTTTGATCTCAGAGGTATATCGGCTGGAAACCAGAACGTGCGGGATATTGATCTGTTCTAAGCCAGATCTGGTCCTAAAGGCATATTTAGTTCTGCATCGATTTGGTAGAACAACGCCACGTACTCTTTAATTTGGTAGAACAACGCCACGTACTCTTTTATGGTATCAGAGCCATACTCGTCCTTGAAAAGTCCATGTTTTCTAAACCTCATTTCCTTTGCTCAAAATGGTATAATTTAAGTATTTTGATTTTGATCTCTAGACTTCAGGAGCAGAGAGAACTTCTCAATCATGGCTTCAACTTCATCTTCAACTTCTTCCCATCCTGTTACTCTTTCCTCTACTCTTTCTCTATCTAAATCTTGCACTTCTCATACCACTAACAAGATTGAAAACCTTGTCGAATACTCATACATCCCTGAATCCGCCCAAATCAATGAGTCATCCTACCCTCTCCTCAGTCCTTACCACATGTTCAAAAGACCCAGTTCCTTTACCCACAGCATCTGTACCCTCATCTCTACTCGAATGCCTCATCCAAAAGAATATATTCAGTCTTCTAGACTGGATCAATGTGCTCTTCAAGCAACCTCTGCTGAACAATATGTCACTCTGGAGATTCCCTCAGAGTTAATTTCCAACTGGAAACGAGAAGGTTATACCCATCTCCATCTTGGGAGAAAAGGATTACTAGTCGCAGCTCGCCTTGCCCTCCTTGATACTCGGTTCAAAAAGTATCCAGATGCTGTTATCGGCACTGTTCTTACAACCCTTTATGCAGGAAGTGTTTTAGTCACTTTCTATCCAAACTTTAACCTTTCTCTCCAAGACACCAATTTGCCCACAACCTTAAAAGTCCAAGTTCAAATTCAAGGTGCAGAACAAATCTCCTCTGCCAAAATTGCCACTCTCCATCATCAACTAGTCTATAGGCTTCAAAATCATGCCTTAGATCTACCTACTCCAGAACATCACTCTAATACCCTCATGGTCTTAGCTGACTCTGATCAGATCCCTACAATCATCCAGATCCCAAGACAAATTCCTCGTCATGAGCTCATCAAGCTTATGCCTCTTGAATGGATCTCCAACTATGAACAGTTCCATAACAATACTGCTCCAATTCAGACATCAGCAAGCATGTTTGAAAGACGGCCAGATGGAACAGTCAGAATGACTTTCAACCCACCTTTCAGTGCTCCACAAGAGCCTCCTCGGCTCTCCTTTACCTATTCTTCAATGATCACAGCTGTGCAGACAGCTCAAGAAGATCTACCCATTACATGGTTCAACTCTGAAGGCTATCCTGTTTATCCAGCCAAGCTGAATGGTCATTTCTTATGGGATGCCCCTGGCTCAAGCATGTGTGACCCAAATTGTCCCTGTTGGGATGATTGGGAAGAGAATGATGATTATTCCACTAGACAAAAAAAGAAATCCAAAAAGAAAACACCTTCAGTCTCATGCCATCATACTAACCCTAAACCACCACAAGACCCTCCACCTCCACCAGCCCCATTACCCTTTTATTAAAAAGAACTCAAATGGATTGCACAGCATTGCAAATCTGAGATTCCCTCACCGATCCCAAATCCAAAACCACCACTGAGTTGTATGATGTTTTCATCTATTTCTTTAGACTACTCTTCTTCCTTTCCTCCTTTAGAAACCCACACAGATTCCCAACAGAATGTTGTGTCTAAACCTTTTATCCCTTCAGCCATCACCTCTACAGGACACCTTGACCCACCCAAACTTTTTGAATCAGTCCTTAACTGGCAAACCCAAAATGCCAGAGCACAAAATGATACTTTGGTGAATATCAATTCCAAAGTTGAGAAAATCAGTTTCCGAAATGAAAAACTTGAAACCAAAGTTGACTCCATCACTGCACAGATGCAGCAGATCCACCAAAATCTCCAGTCCAGAATTACTCAACTTGATTCTGAGTTATGAACCATTCTTGCTCAACGCTATTATGGCCCAGAATTTGACCAGAATGAAAGAGAGATCAAACGCTTGAAAGTTAAGCTTGACCAAATTGAATCAGAAAAGCAAAGACCTAACCTTTTCACTTTATCACCTCTGATCCTTTCTATCGGCCCAACTTATCATCCTTTTGCCTCTATGCTTTCCCCTATCCGACAGAATGACCCTTCCAAGTTATTTGGTATGACTCATACTCTTTTTAGAGACAATTCATTGCCACCACAACCTAAACCTAAACCAAAGCCTAAACCTCAACCACGACCTGTTACAATTCACCAACCTGCTGTTTCCACTTCTGACCATCAATCCCCTGGTTCAACATCAGCACCTCCACCACCAACTCCTTCCCAACCTCCTACCCAATCCAAGGATAAACAACCCATGCACCTGTTCAGTGCCCACACAGTTACCCACTCATCCACTACAGTTGATCAAACTTCTTATTCAAATCTAGCTGTTTCAGATAGCCATACCGAGACAGATACAAAATCTTCAGCATCCACTAGTGACTCTGAAAAGTCCTATGCTGATATCACTAAAATCTTAATGGCTCAACTTGATCAGCCTGATCAAGGCCAAACCTCTCACACAGAACCATATGTTGACATTCCTTCTGAAGTTGATGAAGAAATGCATGAATTCTCTGCCTCAAATCAACCTCCTCTAGCCCAGGCCCAAACTGGTCCAACCGGTCCAAAATCGTCAAATGGTCCATGGTTCACATTTGATGATCTTCCATCCTCTAAATGGCGTGATCGGCTTAACGAAATGTCTGCCTGGTTTGACTTACAAATGTTACGGTCAGGAGCCACAACTCAATCAGTCCTTAGAGAATTTGCTACTCATTTTACGGGTGCTCTAAGAGATTGGTTTGATTCTTTAGGCCAATACAGACAATTACAGTTTGTTCAATTGCCAGAAGTCTTAAGTGCCCTTGCGGTTATCCATGATCAATTCCTTGGAGACCCTTCTGCAGTTTTTGAAGCTGCACGATGAGACTATCTCAACATGAAATGCTGTTCACTCAATGCTAAGGATCTTGATTTCCATTATAAAAGAATGTCCCTGCTGTTGTATAAACTTAATGGATTCAACGAACCGACATTAAAGCATGTTTTTCTTGCTTCCCTTCCTGATGAACTCCAACCAGACATACAAAGGCAACTTCGTGCATCTAATCTTGTCCTTGACAACATTTCTCTTGGCAAAATCTTTCAACTTGCCAAAACTTGTCTTGAAAAACTCTGTGAGCAGAAATAATTTTTCAAAGAACTGTTGAAAGACAGAGAACCATTTCGGAGTGCCTGCAAGAAGCCTTATTTGCAGATTAAGTGCAACCAGAAGAAGGATTGTGATTGCAGTCCTAAAAAGAAAAGACATTTTCGGAAATTCAAACGTCCGAAATTTTCATCTAAGCCCCGCCAGTCCAAAAAGTCCTACAGATTCTTCAAAAAGAAGTCATCCTCATCCAGAGAACTTAAACGGAGAAAATCAAGCAGATGTTTCATCTGCAAGAAGAAAAGACATTATGCCAAAGATTGTCCCAACGAAAGGGAAAAATTTATCCGGCTAGTCGAGCATCTCCAAGCTACTACAGATTACTCCCTAGAAAATGATGAACTGGAATTCTATTTCTCTGAACAAGATGAACCCAATGATGAAACTTTGTTCGCACTACAGAATTCCTCTGATGACTCAGACAGTGATCAGTCCCAAGTGATTTTTCACCAACAGTTGTTATCCCTTGATACTACTATTCCCATACCTTCCATCAAACTCTAGATCTTGCCCTCCAAATTCCAAAGGCCCATTCCAGTAATTGGTCTTATAGATACTGGAGCCCAACGCAACATGTTGAATCGACATATTCTTCCACCAGACTATTGGACAGAATATAAGGAACATTTCAAACCTGTCAATGGCAAATTGTTTACCACCTCTTTGATTACCAAAAAACCCATTGGTATTCAAATTTTCCATGATTGTGTCATTTGGACCAAAGTTATTGGTTCCACCCTTCCTAATAAGGATATCTTGTTAGGTTTTAACATCCTCCACCAGATCAAACACCTTCAAATCATTCCCACTGGAATTCGAGTCAAGTCCATGTTCAAACCTTTCACAGACATTCTGAAACTTTACAATTTGTCTGACACACCCCAATCTCAATGAAGATGTTAACCCGACCAAAGCTATCCATCCAGGAATGAGTCCTTCTTGAAGGACAACATTTGTCCATGAGGTTCCTAATAACGCAACTTTTGCGCAGCAAAATTAAAACAGATGGCGGAAGCTCTAGAAACCTCGGATCGACTTCATTCAAAAATGAAAATCAAGAGGAAAGATTGAAGTTTAATTACCTCACAGTTTCAAAAATGACTTCGTGAAGTAGGAGAAAACGACTGAAAATAGCAAGCTACGAACACTGTCCAGAAATACAGCTCTGCACGAACAGCTTCTGTTTTGCCACGATCGGAGATCCTTTAAGCACCCCAATTGTGATGCCTCTAATCAGTCCACACTTAAAAATGTTCTAGGAGTTCAGAGGATTTGGAATTTCGAAATTTCATTAAGAAATGAGAGAGATAATGAAGGAACATGAATGCTAGCTCATGTTGATTCCTTCCACCAAATAAAGCCACCATTATCTCTAATAATGGCACCAAACATTATCATGTGCTAGACCCACCCACTTAGCCATTATTTATTGAAATTGATCTCATCACTTCAATAAACTATTTAATCAAATAAATAAATAGCTAAATTAATTAATTTCGGAATTAATTAATTAACCCCATTTTGATCACATCAAATGGTTAAATGTGGGCTTCTCATGTGACATGTTCTAATGCTTTCTCTTAATCCATATTGGATCCAATAAAAGCCCATAATTCTAAACCCAAAATTGGTCTAGAAGTCCATAATCATATATGAACCCGAACATATCCAAAATGGTCATTTTACGTGCTCGACATCCCATAATGTTTAATTGAGGATTTATGAAATTTATTTTGTCCCTTAAACTATTTATGGAACATCTAAATTTCTATCTTAAATCATATTTAAGATATATTTATATTTATATTCATTCTCAATGAATTATAATATAAATATTGATTTTCCTAAAATTAGGAAATCTAACTTCTCATTTTCTAGTAACTCCTTTTTCATTTCTATATTGTGTGTGACCTTTTAGGTTCTTAGTTATAAGGTAGTAGAACTATTTTAATGATAACTCTTTATTCATTAAATGATGCTAAACTCTTTAGTCATCAATTAGAACCTTTCTAATGACCTTAAGATGCATTGGTAATACGCTTTACCAATATTGATCTTAAGGTTTCTACAAGTTGTGAGTGACACCTATCAGTATATCACAACCATCCAAATAACAAGAATTGTTGGATCTATAGAACCTATTCCATTGTATCTCTATGTCTTGGTCTCTTCATCATCCATGTCCAGAGAAAAGCACGGCTTATGGTTTATTATGTTAAGCAGTTGTGCTTTATCTCAAAATAAATATAAATGAACTTGGCATGAAAATATAATTTGAACTCCTTTAAATATATTTCACCTTGGCCAAGGATTTCTCATGCCAATTCATATTATCTCATAAGGACATCCTTTTCGTATATTACAAAGTGATGAATTCCATGTTGGCCATACACTTGTCTTCATACATAGCCAACCATGACAGCTATTGCTAGATCTCTTCCGTGATTAGGAATCAATCTTTATGCATTCACATATTAGAGATGTCTATGTATAAGACATCTGTTATGCCTCAGGTCTAAAGACCATTACTAAACATAGTATCTGATACAATGTATAATAAGCCATTAACACTCAAAACCATATGGCTTACTATATTTGGTCAAGTTCAGTAAACTCGTTCTCTTAGCAAGTACCTATGTGTTTGACTTGACATCTCATGTCAATGATATGAAACTCACCATCCATCTTAGTATCACATACCATAAGGAGTCATAACACATACTAGTGTTTATAGGAATTTATAATGTCCAATCATAAATCCACCACTAGGAACTATTTTAGAAGTATAGTACAAAGGATACACGTTTCATATTCTCGACATACTCGAGAATGTGTTCCTTAACTATTTTACTTCTTGGACTATATTCATTAAATTAATATATGAATATTGATAACTTTGCCATTTTATAAATATCAAAATGCGGTTCAAATACAATCATTCCCTAAACAATCAAATCACCATTCGATTGGCCTTTAGGGCATATTACTAACAATCTCCCACTTGCACTAAAGCCAATCGCTATGGTATCTCATACCCATCTTCTCAAGATGACGATCTAACTGCTGTTGAGTATGTGCTTTAGTCAGAGGATCCGCAGTGTTATTAGCGGAGGCTACTTTCTGTATAGTGATATCACTCATACCAATGATTTCTCTGATAATATGATATCTTCTCTCAATGTGTTTGGACTTCTTGTGAGACCTTGGTTCCTTAGCTTGTGCTATAGCTCAATTGTTGTCACAATATAACAATATTGACAACGCAATGGTTGGAACCACTGGAAGTTGTTGAATTAACTTCCATATCCAAACAACTTCTTTTGCTGCATCTGATGCAGCTATATATTCCGCTTTAGTGGTAGAATCTGCAGTAGTTGCTTGCTTGGAACTTTTCCAGCTTACTGCTCCACCATTGATAGTGAATAAAAATCCTCATGTAGATTTTCTTTCATCAACATCTGACTGGAAATCTGAATCTGTGAAGCCTTCAATTTTTAGCTCACCCTCTCCATATATTGAGAACAAATCTTTATATCTTCTCAAGTATTTAAAGATATTCTTAACTGCGGTCCAATGTTCCTCACCCGGATTACTCTGGTATCTGCTAGTGACACTCACTGCATGAGCTATATCCGGTCTAGTACATAGCATAGCATACATAAGACTTCCAATTGCAGAAGCATATGGAATCTTATTCATTCGCTCTCTCTCATCATAAGTTTTAGGACTCATGCTTTTAGAGAGATGAATTCCATGTATGAAGGGTATAAAACCCCTTTTGGAATCCCACATATTAAATTTCTTTAATATCTTTTTCTATGTACTTAGCTTGACATAGACCTATTGATCTTCTGGATCTATCTTTATAAATCCTGATTGCCAAGATATACATTGCATCTCCTAGGTCTTTCATGGAGAAGTTTTGATAAAGCCAAATTTTGACAGAAGACATTTGTCCAATGTCATTTCCTATAAGCAATATGTCATCTACATATAGCACAAGGAAAGTTATTGCACTCCCACTGACCCTTTTATAAACACATGGTTCATCCTCATTCTTGATGAAACCAAATGATTTGATTGCATCATCGAATCGAATGTTCCAACTCCTGGAGGCTTGTTTTAGCCCATAAATGGACCTTATTAGCTTGCATACTTTATGAGGATTTGTCTTAGATTCAAAACCACAAGGTTGTATCATATACATATCTTCCTCAATGTACCCATTAAGAAATGCAATTTTGACATCCATTTGCCAAATCTCATAGTCATGATATCCTGCTATAGCCAATAAGATTCTGATGGACTTTAGCATGGCTACTGGTGAAAAGGTTTCCTCATCGTCTATTCCTTGTATTTGACGATAACCTTTAGCTACCAACCTTGCTTTATGGGTCTCTACCTTTCCATCTAAGCCTATCTTCCTCTTGAAGATCCACTTGCATCCAATAGGTACAATACCTTCGGGTGGATCCACTAGAGTCCAGACTTTGTTGGTTCTCATAGAGTCCATCTCTAAATCCATGGCTTCAAGCCATTTCTTAGAGTCAATATCTGGTATTGCCTCTTCGTAACTAGTAGGATCATCTCTATGATCCGTATCACCCAATAAAAATATATCATTCATCTGATGAAGAAAACCATATCTTTCTGGTGGGTGAATTATCCTACTAGATCTACGGAGTTGTTGTGTTCCTTGTGTTTGTACTTGAACAAGCTCTTCATTGGATTTATCCTCATTAGAATTCTCAATAAATTCTAATTTTCTTCCTTGCCCACCTTCTTGAATAAACTCTTTTTCAAGAAATATGGCATTTCTACTGACCAATAACCTTTGATCAGATTGGATGTGAAAGTAATAACCCAAAGTTTCCTTTGGGTATCCAATGAACCTCCCACTATCTGCTTTAGCTTCAAGTTTCTCACTCTTGAGTCTCTTGATAAAAGCAGGACATCCCCAAATCCTAAGATGATTTAGGCTTGGTTGTTTACCATACCATGTCTCATATGGTATTTTAGGTACAGACTTGGAAGGTACTCTGTTTAGTACATATGTTGTAGTAAGGAGAGCATATCCCCAAAGAGAAATTGGTAAGTCTGTATAACTCACCATTGATCGCACCATGTCTAACAGTGTGCGATTTCTCCTCTTAGATACTCTATTAAGCTCTGGTGTACCTGGAGGTGTCCATTGTGAAACAATACCATTTTCTTTAAGGTAAGACTGGAATTCTCCACTGAGATATTCACCACCTCGATCTGATCGTAGGGTTTTAATAACTTTTCCAGTTTGTTTCTCTACTTCATTTCGGTATTCTTTGAACTTTTCAAAGGCTTCAGATTTATACTTCATTAAGTATACTGAACAATACCTTGAGTGATCGTCGATAAAAGTTATGAAGTAGTAATATCCACCCCTTGCCATTTCATTAAATGGCCCACATACATCAGTATGTATAAGTTCAAGTAAATCAGTGGCCCTTGTACTTCGTCCAACGAAGGGTGCCCTTGTCATTTTTCCTTGAAGACATGATTCACAAGTTGGATAAGGTTCTAAACCAAATGGACCTATTAGTCTATCTTTAGCCAATTTTGTGACTCTATCTTCTCCAATATGACCTAGCCTTAAATGCCACTTATATTTGGGGCTTATTTCTTCTCTTTCACGTTTATGTGTTATGGTATTTACATTCACAACATGCTCATTATTTTCTTTCATGTTTAGTACATAAAGATCATTATCTAAAGTACCATGTGCAACATATTTATTCTCATAATAAATATTACAAATTTTATTTCTAAAATAAAATTCATAATTGTCTTTGCATAAACATGAAATTGAAACTATGTTCCTTACAACAGAAGGAACAAATAAACAATCATTCAAACTTATAACATGCCCAGATGTCATTTTTAAGAAAAATGTCCCTATAGCTGAGGCAGCAACCATTGCTCCATTTCCCACTCTAAGAGACATTTCTCCTTGTTTAAGTCTTCTACTTCCTTTTAGATCCTGCATTGACATACAAATATGTGCGGTTGCAGCAGAATCTAAAATCCAAGAAGTAGATTGAATAATTGAAATATTAGTTTCAATAATGAGTATACCTTCACAAGGATTCTCTTTAGGCTTGACTTTCAAGCTATTGAGGTAAGCTTTGCAATTCCTCTTCCAATGCCCATCCTTACCTCAATGGAAACATTTTCCCTTGTCATTGGGCTTATTAGCTTTCCCCTTCTTAATCCCACCTTTAGCCTTGGGTTGAAACTTTTTCTTTTTACCCTTTTTAGTTAAGGGCCCTTCTATAGCCATAACATCTTTTGGCTTCTTTATGCAAGTTTCAGCAGTATTAAGCATCTTTAGCAGTTCAGCAAGACTGCACTCAATTTTATTCATGTTAAAATTCATGATAAATTGAGAGAATGAGTCTGGCAAGGATTGTAGGATAAGATCGATAGCTAATTCCCCATCCATTGAGAAATTAAGAGCTTCCAGCTGCTCTATGTAATCAATCATTTTGAGTACATGCTCATTGACCGATCCTTCAGTCATTCTCATTCTGAACAGTTTCTTAGATATCTCATATCTAACTGTTCTGCTTTGTTCACCATACAACTCTTGTAGATGAAGTATCATGGAACTTGCATCAGGCATATTTTCATGTTGCCTTTGTAGCTCATTGGACATCGATGCCAATATATAGCTTTTAGCACTAAGGTCATCATCTTGCCACTTCTGATAAGTGACACGTTCTTCCTCACTTGCTCCCTCAGAAATTTCATTTGGCTTAGGTGTATCAAGAACATAGCTAATTTTCTTATAATTAAGAACAATTCTTAAATTTCTTAACCAATCAACGTAATTGGGTCCCGTCAAACGGTAGTTTTCCAGAATTCGTGCCAACGGATTATTCATTATTAATTATTTCTGCAGAAAGTATAAATTAAATTATTAGCATTTTATTATAATCTATTTGATTTTGGTCTTTAAACCAAATAGTACCTCCCACTATTTTATCATTTCATTACACTCCCATATGTAAGAAACGGAAACTCTCATTGGTAAAAGTTTCTAGTAGGAATCAGATTCTCATTAGCATAAGTTTACCTCACCTAACAGTTCTTGGCTTACTTATTATAATGAGTAGGTAACTCTTTACCAAATGCATCTCATGCATGTACCGATTATCCTTCGGCCTCTAAATCATTAATACCTCACCTAACAGTTCTTGGTATAAATGATTTAGTTAAGTTTACCCTAATACCCTTGCATATTTCAAAACATCTTACTAACCTCACCTAACAGTTCTTGGTAGCTTAATGTATGAATTATGCATCATCATATGATATATGGTTTATTTTCAACATTTTAATGAATGAGTAGCCCATGTATCCATGACAACTAGCCCAAGCATAAAATATTTTAGATATTCCATTGGTATTAGTAGGCCATGATGAATATTCCCAATATCCATCATTACAACTTAACAATAATTATGTTTATTTAATTAGGGAGTATTTGGGCATTATTATGGTCTCACTTTTTAGCATGTTATTCCATTTACAATATTCAAATATGTCTAAGCACCCTAATATACATCTCATGCATATTATAGACAAACCAACCAAGGATGATCATGGAATTTTCTAATAAAACCAATTTGAGCCAAAATTGGTTTTAAGGTCCACCTAGGTATCAAGCAAACAATAATGATTATGAGACATCTTATGCCTCAAATTATTACAATTATTAATTTCTATTTGAGAGGCCAAAAATCATTGGAAGTGCTGCAACGATCCATGAAGTCTTCTTGCTCCAACCTCCAATGCATCGTAAATACGTCATCCCTCCTTTTACAATCATCTTGCTTGTAGTAATTACATATTTAGAAGAATTGGGGTACAAATCTCAGGGGTAATGGGATACAATCAGATCTCAATAGAAGGAGGGATATGCAAGTCCCTATTTAAAAATATTACAACCATTTAAGCCTTTAGAAATCAGCCAAATCAACAAATGAATCAATAGCTCATTCAATCATGCATATATTCAATCATCACATGACATAAATATATCATAAAATATCTAGGTCTTTCCATGATCATCCTTCATGCTATTGTAAATGGAAATAACATAAATTATGCTTCAAAAATTCGAAATTGAATGAAGATGGCTCTGATACCACTTGAAGGAAAACATTTGTCCATGAGGTTCCTAATAACGCAACTTTTGTGCAGTAAAATTAAAACAGATGGCGGAAGCTCTAGAAACCTCGGATCGACTTCATTCAAAAACGAAAATCAAGAGAAAAGATTGAAGTTTAATTACCTCACTTGCAGTTTCAAAAATGACTTCGTGAAGTAGGAGAAAACGACTGAAAACAGCAAGCTACGAACACTGTCCAGAAATACAGCTCTGCACGAACAGCTTCTGTTTTGCCACGATCAGAGATCCTTTAAGCACCCCAATTGTGATGCCTCTAATCAGTCCACACTTAAAAATGTTCTAGGAGTTCAGAGGATTTGGAATCTCGAAATTTCATTAAGAAATGAGAGAGATAATGAAGGAACATGAATGCTAGCTCATGTTGATTCCTTCCACCAAATAAAGCCACCATTATCTCTAATAATGGCACCAAACATTATCATGTGCTAGACCCACCCACTTAGCCATTATTTATTAAAATTGATCTCATCACTTCAATAAACTATTTAATCAAATAAATAAATAGCTAAATTAATTAATTTCGGAATTAATTAATTAACCCCATTTTGATCACATCAAATGGTTAAATGTGGGCTTTGAAGGACAACATTTGTCCATTAGGTTCCTAATAACACAACTTTTGCACAGTAAAATTAAAACAGATGGCGGAAGCTCTAGAAAGCTCGGATCGACTTCATTCAAAAACGAAAATCAAGAGGAAAGATTGAAGTTTAATTACCTCACTTGCAGTTTCGAAAACGACTTCGTGAAGTAGGAGCAAATGACTGATAACAGCAAGCTACGAACACTGTCCAGAAAATACAGCTCTGCACGAACAGCTTCTGTTTTGCCACGATCAGAGATCCTTTAAGCACCCCAATTGTGATGCCTCTAATCAGTCCACACTTAGAAATGTTCTAGGAGTTCATAGGATTTGGAATCTCAAAATTTCATTAAGAAATGAGAGAGATAATGAAGGAACATGAATGCTAGCTCATGTTGATTCCTTCCACCAAATAAAGCCACCATTATCTCTAATAATGGCACCAAACATTATCATGTGCTAGACCCACCCACTTAGCCATTATTTATTGAAATTGATCTCATCACTTCAATAAACTATTTAATCAAATAAATAAATAGCTAAATTAATTAATTTCAGAATTAATTAATTAACCCCATTTTGATCACATCAAATGGTTAAATGTGGGCTTCTCATGTGACATGTTCTAATGCTTTCTCTTAATCCATATTGGATCCAATAAAAGCCCATAATTCCAATCATCTTCATGGCTACTTCACTTCCCCCAGAAGCTCTCACTAAGAAAAACTTTCCCCTTGATAAAACTTTCTCCTCAGTCTTTGCCATCCAAGAGTTTGCCTGAAAAGCTGTTTTTCTCTTTTTTATGAAAGCCTACCTTATGGCAGACTCATTTCCATTTTCTACCTTCCATCCAGAAAATTTGTTCCTTACAGGTCTCACCCTTGACCCATCCAGAGATATCATTGAAGATAAGTTATAGTACCTATGGTGCCTAACAGTTCTATATGCAATCAAGCTCATCCTACCAATCACTCCAACTTTGGAACATATCCTCAACCCTGACAAAGCCACCTCCCTCACCTGGACTTTACTTGAATGGTTTTCTCCCATTCCATGGTGGAGACAGGACCTACAGCAACTCTCAGAAATTTATAATCTTGAACGTATGCCTGCTTCAGAAGCACGACTGTTTACCTCAGTATTTATCATCCATAGGCCATATTTCCAGCATCTATATACCAAGCTTTTCTAGTCCCAAGACCCAGTCTATGAATGGTTTATTGCACTGCACACAGTTATCATTGAAAATGAAATCCAAAGTCTGCCATAAGGTAGGCTTTCATAAAAAAGCGAAAAACAGCTTTTCGGGCAAACTCTTAAATGGCAAAGACTGAGGAGAAAGTTTTATCAAGAGGAAAGTTTTTCTTGGTGAGAGCTTGTGGGGGAAGTGAAGTAGCCATGGAGATGATTGGAAAGTGATAGGTTGTGGAAAACACGGTGAGAAGTTTGTCTGGTTTGGAGAGTCTGGAAAGCATATCAGGGATGAGGTTCTGGGATCCCTTTATATGCTTAACTAAAAAGTCATACTTGGAAAATCAATCTTTTAACTTGAGTAACATTTTTTCAGGAACAATTTTACCTTTGAAATTAAGAATATTGGGGAAGGCTAAACTGTCCATTCGGATGAGAAAATGGTGTCCAATCAAATGATATTCAAATTTCTTAATGCCATTCTTTACCACTAAGATTTCTTTGAACACACTGTGGTAATGCTTCTGTGTGTCAGAGAAATGTCCACTAGCGTAAGCGATAAAGCTTTCTTTTCCATTGATTTCTTCGAGGAGGATGGCACCCCATGATTCATCACTTGCATCTGTCTATAGAATGCACTTGCCATCAACAATCAACTTTAAAGAAGGCGGAATCTGCACAATCTGCTTTAGTGTAGTGACAGCAGTGGTGTGGTTATCATTTCATTCTGGGGGCTTCTTTTTCAATAAAGCCGAAAGGTGTCGAGTGTGTTGGTCCACGTGTGGGATGAAATCACGGATGTAGTTGATGATACCGAGAAACTGTTGAACTTGCTTTTTGGAAAGGTGCTGATCTGGAACAACTCTTGGGCAATGTGCTTTCCTGGCCGATAATGGCCGTCTTTTATGACTATTCCAAGAAATTCAATAGTATCTGTAGCAATGGTGCTTTTCTTAGCTGATAACATAATTCCATGACTTTGGACAATATCATAGAACTGAGTTAACAGCTGGTGATGTTCCTCATGCGATCCTAAAAAAAGCAAGATGTCATCAATATAAATCAAGGCATGATGGAGGATGGGCTGGAAGATCTGGATCATGGATTTTTGGAATATAGATGGGGCAGTTTTAAGACCGAAGGGTAAGACTGTCCATTAGAAATGGACATTTGGGATACAAAAGGCAGTTTTGTATCGTTCAGAGGGTTCAATGCCTAATTGCCAAAACCCTGATTTTAAATCAAATTTTGAAAAGATTTGGGTATTTTTTAGAAAGTAAACATGCTTTGTCTTCGGGGCAAAGGAAACTTGTCATCTTGCAAAAATATGTTTAATGGCTGATAGTCAATGACTAGGCGTTGCTTTCCTCGAACAATCTCAGAATGCTTTTCAACATAAAAGGCTTGGCAAGCCCATTGAGAATTCGTGGGCTCAATTAGACCTTGGGCTAGCAATTGTGAACATTCCTGTTGGGCGAGGAGTAAGTCAGAAGGACTCATTCCTGGATGGGTAGCTTTGGTCGGGTTAACATCTTCATTGAGTTTGAAAGGTAACTTAATGAAGAAAGACTGATTTTTCCATAATGGATTTGGATGAGTGAATTGAGAATGGGACCCTGGACACAAACTCAAAAGTCTGGTGGAAATATCCTGGTAAGGTTGGGGTGTGTCAGACAAATTGTAAAGTTTCATAATGTCTTTGAAAGGTTTGGACATGGACTTGACTCGAATTCCAGTGGGAATAATTTGAAGGTATTTGATCTGGTGGAGGATGTCAAAACCTAACAAGATATCCTTATTAGGAAGGTGGAACCAATAACTTTGGTCCAAATGACACAATTAGGGAAAATTTGAATACCAATGGGTTTTTTGGTAATCAAAGAGGTGGTGAACAATTTGCCATTGACAGCTTTGAAATGTTCCTCATATTCTGTCCAATATTCTGATGGAAGAATATGCGGGTTTAGCATGCTGCATTGGGCTCCAGTATCTATAAGACTAATTGCTGGAATGGGTCTTTGGAATTTGGAGGGCAAGATCTGGAGTTTAATGGAAGGTATAGGAATAGTAGTATCAATGGATAGCAACTGTTGGTGAAAAATCACTTGGGACTGATCACTGTCTGAGTCATCAGAGGAATTCTGTAGTGCGAACACAGTTTCATCATTGGGTTCATCTTGTTCAGAGAAATAAAATTCCAGTTCATCATTTTCTAGGGAGTAATCTGTAGCAGCTTGGAGATGCTCGACTAGCCGGATAGATTTTTCCCTTTTGTTGGGACAATCTTTAACATAATGTCCTTTTTTCTTGCAGATGAAACATCTACTTGATTTTCTCCGTTTAAGTTCTCTGGATGAGGATGACTTCTTTTTGAAGAATCTGTAGGACTTTTTGGACCAGCGAGGCTTAGATGAAAATTTCGGACGTTTGAATTTCTGAAAATGCCTTTTCTTTTTAGGACTGCAATCACAATCCTTCTTCTGGTTGCACTTAATCTGTAAATAAGGCTTCTTGCAGGCACTCCGAAATGGTTCTCTGTTTTTCAACAGTTCTTTGAAAAACTATTTCTGCTCACAGAGTTTGTCAAGACAGGTTTTGGCAAGTTGAAAGATTTTGCCAAGAGAAATGTTGTCAAGGACAAGATTGGATGCACGAAGTTGCCTTTGTATGTCTGGTTGGAGTTCATCAGGAAGGGAAGCCAGAAAAACATGCTTTAATGTCGGTTCGTTGAATCCATTAAGTTTATAGAACAGTAGGGACATTCTTTTATAATGGAAATCAAGATCCTTAGCATTGAGTGAACAACATTTCATGTTGAGATAGTCTCGTCGTGCAGCTTCAAAAACTGCAGAAGGGTCTCCAAGGAATTGATCATGGATAACCGCAAGGGCACTTGAGACTTCTGGCAATTGAACAAACTGTAATTGTCTGTATTGGCCTAAAGAATCAAACCAATCTCTTAGAGCACCCGTAAAACGAGTAGCAAATTCTCGAAGGACTGATTGAGTTGTGGCTCCTGGCCGTAACATTTGTAAGTCAAGCCAGGCAGACATTTCGTTAAGCCGATCACGCCATTTAGAGGATGGAAGATCATCAAATGTGAACCATGGACCATTTGACGATTTTGGACCGGTTGGACCGGTTTGGGCCTGGGCTGGAGGAGGTTGATTTGAGGCAGAGAATTCAGGCATTTCTTCGTCAACTTCAGAAGGAATGTCAACATATGGTTCTGTGTGAGAGGTTTGGCCTTGATCAGGCTGATCAGGTTGAGCCATCAAGATTTTAGTGATATCAGCATAGGACTTTTCAGAGTCACTGGTGGATGCTAAAGATTCTGTATCTGTCTCGGTATGGCTATCCGAAACAGCTAAATCTGAATCAGAAGTTTGATCATCTGTAGTAGATGTATCATCAACTATGTGGGCACTGAACATGTGCATGGGTTATTTATCCTTGGATTGGGTAGGAGGTTGGGAATGAGCTGGTGGAGGAGGATCTTGTGGTGGTTTAGGGTTAGTATGATGGCATGAGACTGAAGGTGTTTTCTTTTTGGATTTATTTTTTCGTTTGGTGGAATAATCATCATCCTCTTCCCAATCATCCCAATAGGGACAATTTGGGTTACACTTGCCTGAGCCAAGGGCATCCCATAAGAAATGACCATTCAGCTTGGCTGGATAAACAAGATAGCCTTCAGAGTTAAACCTTGTAATGGGTAGATCTTCTTGAGCTGTCTGCACAACTGTCTTCTTGATACTCGGTTCAAACAGTATCCAGATGCTGTTATCGGCACTGTTCTTACAACCCTTCATGCAGGAAGTGTGTTGCTCACTTTCTATCCAAACTTCAACCTTTCTCTCCAAGACACCAATTTGCCCATAACCTTAAAAGTCCAAGTCCAAATTCAAGGTGCATAACAAATCTCCTCTGCCAAAATTGCCGCTCTCCATCATCAACTGGTCTATAGGCTTCAAAATCATGCCTTAGATCTACCCATTCCAGAACATCACTCTGATACCCTCATGGTCTTAGCTAATTCTGGTGGAAGAATATGCGGGTTTAGCATGCTGTGTTGGGCTCCAGTATCTATAAGACCAATTGCTGGAATGAGCCTTTGGAATTTGGAGGGCAAGATCTGGAGTTTATTGGAAGGTATGGGAATAGTAGTATCAAGGGATAGCAACTGTTGGTGAAAAATCACTTGGGACTGATCACTGTCTGAGTCATCAGAGGAATTCTGTAGTGCGAACACAATTTCATTATTGGGTTCATCTTGTTCAGAGAAATAGAATTCCAGTTCATCCTTGTTCTGTCGAATGGACAGTTCAGCCTTCCCCAATATCCTCAATTTCAAAGGTAAAATTGTTCCTGAAAAAATGTTACTGCACAGGATCCTTCCTTGAAGGCAAGTGCAGAGCATACTTCCTTAAGTTTTCAAAATGAACAAATTTAATTCTTTGATTCGTTTCTTTCACTAGAAACGAATAAATTAGAGGGGAAGAGAAAATAAATTTACTCAATAAAGCCCATGACACATGTTGAGATTTCACCTTCAATCCAAGCTTGAAAGAAAATTAGCCACTCATAATTGAACTACGGGCAAAATGGGAATTTATTAAAATACATAGAAATACAAGATAGAGAAGGAATTACAGAAAACAGAGTCCAAAAATGGATTCAGAGGTGCCAAATTAGAGGGGAGAGGTCCCCTTTTTATAGATACATCGAGTAAATCACGACCATCAGATTAAAAATAGTTTGGACGCTCAGGATTATGCCACGTCATCAGTCAACAGTATGCAGTTTGACCACGCGGTTTGAACAGTGACACGGTTTGCAGAGTAACACGGTTTGGTTGAAAATAATCTCATGTGTTGCATGTACCGTACGCGTGTTTTTTAGTCCACTAATATGCTGCCACGTCACCATCAATAGTACATAAGAATTTTAGTCCAACAAGATCATGACACCTCATCAGTCAATGCCACGTCATCGGTCAATGCCACGTCATCGGTCAATGCCACGTCATCGATCCGTCTATGTGAATAGTGTCGTGAACTGTAACATAGACAGTACCGTATATGTGAACAATACAATTTTTCCTTTTATGCTCCTCCTAAGGTTTTCGACCGTTCTGAGTTCAAAAGTGATGTCCGTTTTGCCGTTTGATCTCTTGTTTATTGTGAAATGACTATGATGCCCCTAAAATACATAAAATGCTTAATTAAAATAAAACACACATAATTAAATTACAAGAAGCTTAAATACATAAAAGTAAGGGTTGTTAGTAAGACTTGAAATGTAAAATGACGATTTTCTCTTTTATAAATATACATTTTCTAACACTCAACAATGGTTTCAAACCGTTAACATGTGGAAGATTGCCTAACTTTAAAAGAGCCTAGAGTGAGCAAAACTTTGCAGGTGATAAGTTGCGTGACAGGTATTCCTCGTGGGATAAAACTTGACCAATATTTCGCTCATGATTCAGCCATCTCACCATGCTAAACATAGCCAGAGAACATGTTTTTATACACATAAATAACAAACCTTATCTTAAGTGGCCAAGGCCATTAATTACCCCATTTGAGAAAAGGGACAGATCGAGGTATTGCTATTTCCACAAGGATCATGGGCATGACACCTTATATTATCAGGCACTAAAGGAGCAGATAAAAGAATTGATTAGGCAAGGGAAGTTAAAGGATTTCATAAAGCAAACTAACCATATTTGAAGGGTTGTCAACAGAGGCCATGTCATATAGGGGAATCAAACAGTAAGTTAGAGAAGTGATGCATAGAAATTACCCCCAATAGGAATCTTCGGTTGCACCATATAAGATCACCTTCATAGAGGTGGAAGCAGCGCGGGTGAAATTACTCCATAGTGATACATTAGTGATTACCAGGATGATAATGAACTATGAAATACATAGGAGCTTGCTTGATAATAGGAATTTTGCCGACATACTTTATATGGAGTCATTCAGGAAAATGAACATTGGAAAGGACAAGTTAAAGCTGATTAAAATACCCTTGATGGGTTTTGAGGGAGAAAGCGTGATAGCTGAAAGGGCCATCCAATTACCTGTTACAATAGGGCAGGCACCAGATTAAGTAACTTCTATGGTTGATTTTTAGTTGTGGATTGCCCTTCTGTTTACAATATGATCGTGGGAAGAACTTTTTAAACTCCATCAAGGCAGTCACATTGACATATGCTTTAGCTATAAAGTTTTCCAGTGAGAAGTAGAGTGGGCACAGACAGGGAGGAACAACGAATCGCTAGAGAAAGTTATGCCCTAGCTATGAAAAATATTTGCCTCAAGGTGGGAGATTTACCTACCTCGATAGGGAAGCATAAAATCGAGTTCTTTGCCTTGAAAGGGAAGCTCCTCTAACATGGCTAGCTGTAAAACTAGAGGAGACAATAGAAGAAGTGAGCCTTGATGAAGTCGAAATCTCCAGAGTGGTGAAAATAAAAGGAAGCCTCAACAAAAGAATGTAGAAAGCTCTAATTACTTTTTAAAAGGAAAATAAAGATATGTTTGCAGAGAACGAGGATATGCCAGAGATATCACTAGATTACATAATGCACTCTCTGAATTTCTACCTAGATTGCCCACCAGTCAAACAAAAGAAGAGAATATTCAACCAGACCTGTAACGAAGTAACCTAAGCAGAAATGGAAAAGCTGTTAAAGGAAAACTATGATGAGGATATCTTCTGAGTAACTCCTTAAATCTCTCTCATGCAGCACACAAGCTCTCATCTTCAAGTTGATGGAAAGATGTCATCTCGTTCCTCAACTTTGCATTCTTGGTTTGCGAGAAGTATTTTATCAAAAATTTGTCAGCCAAATCATTCCATGTAGTGATAGAATCTGGTGGTAGAGAATTCAACTATACCCTTGCTCGATCTCTAAAAGAAAATGGGAAAATTCTGAGTCTCAATGCTTCTTGCGATGCTCCAGCAATCTTGAAAGCATCACTTACTTCCAAAACTAACTTAAGATGTAAATAAGGATCTTCGGATGGCAAACCATTGAATTACCCTACTATTTGAAGCATCTGAAACATCACGAGTTTGAGTTCAAAATTGTCTGCTTGAATGTCGGGTCTAACTATTCCCGCATGTATGACTTAAAGAGTCAACACTGCGTAGTCTCGAATGGCTTTATCTCTATCGTTCGCCATATGAATAATGTTATTGTTCCCTGGTTGCCTTTGAACATATTGTCCATTCAGACCTTCATGTACATTGACTGGTTGTACCTCCTCTTTACTGTTCAAGTTTCTCAAATCTTGCAAATCATCCACTACTACAACAGCTTGTAATTCCCGATGCTCTCTTCTCAATCTCCTTGCAGTTGTTTCAATTTTTGGATCAAACTGGAATTCAACATATTTATATTTGCACATTCAAGGATTGCTAGATCACTTATATCAACAAAATAAACAACTTAAAATAAAATTAAAAATTAGCACCGTTAAAACTAATTTCACAAATCACAATGAACAATTAATCCCTGGCAACGGCGCCAAAAACTTTTTGGTGTAAAAATACTAATGCTATTAGTGTTAGTGTACAAGTGTACACAACAAGTAATAAAGTGATGAGTATTCAAGATCATCTCCACAGGGATTGATATTATCAGACTTGCTACAACAATTTTAACAGTGCATATTTTGTTCTAAATTAAAATAAAACAATTAATGAAACTAATATACTAATTTAAATAAAAATGCAATAAATAAAATGCAACAAAGTAAATTATCACGTCAATCTCAAGGATAAAACCAATAGGAATATAGCGTAGTTGAGTGAATAAACTCTCTTAATGGTCTTGACTATTTTCTAATGTTTGGCTCAGTTGCTACAACATTTGCTACAGCATTGGGTAGAATCCTTATGTATCCTCAGCTGTCGCATGTTGGATATCTTATATCTATATGCAACCTAACAGTGATAAATTATTATGCCAACATAAGATATATCATTACACGCTTAGGTTCTATTTACCTTATAAGATGAATCTCTATGTCTAGTTCATCACTAATTTTAGATTAAGCATGGCCTTTTTGGAATAAGTTAAACTCAATCCAGGAAACCCAATGTAAAACCAAGTATTGCTATGATATGTTCCACTAAGATAGGTCATTTTGCGGCTCTCTCCTAACTTGTATCATTAAATGGCTGATCAACTGAAATAATGAATAAAAATAAATATTATCAAAATAAAATACTACAGTAGACATGCAACAACCATATTTTCAGTCAATAAACCATCAAGATTGTTTATCACTAAACTACAAATAAATTTAGTTCATGGTTTGCAAAACAAAAATAAAGAACAAAGTTTCAGCCAAAAAACATATTCCCATAAATAAATAGAAAACGAGAAACAAGAGAAGAATAAGAAGGACTGAGCTCCCAATTGATTTATACAAATTCTTCTCTTGTGTAGCCCTTAATTTCTCTCTTGAATCTTGTTTTTCTTTTGTTTCTTTGTGTTTTTCTCCTTGGGTGACGTTTCCCATATTCCTTATGATGTGTTCTTCTTTTATAACTGAAAATTAGGGTAAACATAAGCCTAGGGCGCGCATAAGTCAGATTAGAAAACTGCAGATCACAATTCTGCAAGTATCCCACACGGAATTTTCTTTGTCGTTGTTCCAGGATTGCTACAACAATGTTGCTACAACAACTGCACTATTCTAGATTTGTTTCAATTATTTTGTAGCTGAGCTCTTCTTCATTTTTGCAAGCCTATTGCATCATCATTCCTTCCATGAATTATAAGCTTTTGGAAACCTACAATTATGCACATAATTTGAGCACAAATTACTTTAAATTAATCAAAACTTATTAAGACTAAACTAAAATGAATATTTATGCAAAATGTAACAAAAATTCAATAGAAACACATCATTTATTCTCTAAGTAATCTTGATTTGAACCTAGAATTGCCATAATAACTCTGATTTCATAAAGTTATCAGCTGTATTACTATAGCGTGATGCCTTTTGGATTAAAGAATGCAGGAGTCACCCACCAATGCCTCGTGAAAGCCATGTTTAAGGATCAAATTGGGAAAACGATGGAGGTCTATGTCGATGGTATACTTGTCAAGAGTCAAGTAGTAACCGATCATGTACATCACCTTGAAGAAACATTTATTATCCTCCGAAAGTACCAAATGAAATTAAACCTAAGTAAATGCACATTTGGAGTGACTTCAGGAAAGTTTCTTAGTTACCTTGTTATTAGTGTTAAACATTGTATGTTCAATAAGGGGGTAAAAATGTGTAAAAATGTTATTTTCTACTTATATTATATTTTACATTTGTATTTATGTCATCTATTGTGAAATGTTAATTATGTTTCTAAATGTTTGATCTTCTGCATTTTAGTGTGTTTATTAGGTAAAAACAATAATTTCACGTAATTTGAGGGTCCAAACAAATATAAGGATTTCAAATTTGGATTCCGAAGATTTAAGAAATAATGTCATTGTCGAGAAAGATCTGCGAATTTTGTTGTAAAATTATAAATTTTTACCACGTTAAGTGTGGTATTTGTGAAATTATAAGTTTTTACCATGTTAGATGTGGTAATTGTTAGTGGAATGAGTTTGGTATGCTTGAGTGGATTGAATTACGTGTATATTTTAGTAGTGGGACGAATGTATGGTCATAATATAATTGGCCTTATTTATGTGTGTGATGTGGATTAATCATGTATTAGTATAAATAGGGTTTTTCACTTCTTCCCTCTCAAATTTTTCTTTTCATCTCTCTTTGTAATATATTTTTAATAAATAACATTAGTTTTATTTCAAATTTTCAAATACCATTTTTTTAATTATGTATAATTTAATTTTAGTAATTGCTTTTATTTTAATTATGCTTACTTAAATACTAATAGTTAGAGTAATTGCTTTTGAGGCACTAAAAATGTGTTTTACACATACTCCAACCTTAGCAAAACCTTTAGAGGGTGATGATTTGGAATTGTACCAAGCCGTATTAGAGGCAACTATAAACCTAGTATTATTGAGAAGTGAAGGGGATGCCTAATTTCCTATCTACTATATTAGCCACGCATTTGTCGGAACTGAATCTCACTACCTAGATCTAGAGAAATTAGTATTGGTGTTGGCAGTATCAGCCAGAAAATTAAGACCATACTTTTTTGTCCATACTGTAAAGGTTCTAACCAACGCCCCACTCATAAAAGTATTAAGGAGACTTGACATTTTAAGTAGGCAATTGCAGATTTCATAGCCGAATTGACCACACCATTACAAGTCAAAGAGACAAAGCCTCAATTATGGAAGTTGTACATTGATTGATCTGCCAATTCCCATAGGAGTGGCAGTTGACCAAGATTTCTAAAGAAGAAAACCATTATGCTAATGTATTTGCGAAACTAGCATCTTTTTCACTAATTGAATCCGCTGTGTCAGCCAAAATCGAGGTGGCGAAATCACGTAGCATAAATAAAGGTCTTTCCATACTACTAATAGCCTTTAATTACAAATGGATGGATCATATTATAGCATACTTGGAGAAGGAAAAATTGCCAGAAGATAAATTGAAGGCAAGAAAGTTGAGACTGCGAGCGGCCAGGTATGTGATCATTGGAAAAACATTTTATAAAAAGGGATTCTTAATGCCTCACTTACAATGCGTACTTCCAGAAGAGGCAGAATACATTTTGAGAGATGTGCACGAGGGAGTATGTGGCGACCATGCAGCGTGGAGATCTTTAACTTGATGAATATTAAGGTAGGGATATTATTGGCCAACCCTGAAAAAGGATTGTATTAACTTCTCAAGAAAATGTGACAAGTGTTGAAAGAATGCAATAGGTCCCAAGACAACCACCTGAGATGCCAACCCCAATAAGTAGCCCATGATTGTTTGCCCAATAGGGAATGGACTTGATCGGTCTTCTTCCAACAACGAAAGGGCAAGTAAGGTACGTTATTGTCGCGGTTGATTACTTCACCAAGTAGGTTAAGGCAAAACCACTTGTGAAAATCACATAAGGGAAAATAACGCACTATGTGTGGAAAGCAATAATATGTAGGTTTGGCATCCCTCAAACCATCATTTTTGGCAATGACCGACAATTTGGTAACTCAATGTTTAGAGGATTATGCTCTAGTTTGGGAATAACAAATTCTTTTTATCTCCTGCTCACTCCCAGGCTAATAGATAAGTGGAAGTAGTTAACAAAATCATCAAGTTCCACCTGAAAACCGGGTTGGAAAACTTGAAGGGTGCTTAAGCTAAGGAATTACCAGTTATGTTGTGGACTTATCGGACCTCGGTATGCACATCGATAGGAAATACTCATTTTTTTGTAGGGCTCGACACCGATGTTGTAGCCCCAGTTGAGGTAGAGCTTAATATGCAAAGGATCATTTGTTACCGATATAAAGATAATCAAAACTCTTAAATGATGATAAAGACATGATTAAAGAAAGAAAGGAAAATGTGGTAGAAAGGTTAGCGGCATATTAGAAACAAGTCAGCAGGTATTATAACTCTAGAGTTAAAGTACGATGGTTCCAACTCGGACACCTACTGTTGAAGAAAATAGAAACAATCAGAGGCGAGGAAGCATTAGGCCCTAATTAGAAGGTCCATTTAAGTCGTTAGGGAAGTGACTCTAAGGATGTATATTGATAACTCTATGAAATGAGAGTTATCATGGTACTTTTAGGCTTAAATCAAGATTACTTAGAGAGTAATTGATGTGTTTTAATGCTTTTTAATGTTTGTATTAACACCAATTTTAGTTGAAGTTTAATAAAGTTTGTTTGATTTTGAACAATTGTGTACTTAAAACATATGCATAATTATAGCCAACCGGAAGTTTAAATTTCATGGGAAAGATATTGGGGTAGTGGGCCTACAAAAAGGACAAAAGCACTTGGCTATAGAAGAATTAGATCAAATCTGGAACAATACAGATGCTGTGGCAATCCTAGAACATTGACAGAAAAAAGTCTCATGCAAAGAAATTAACAGATTGCAATCTGCAGTTTCCTAATCTAGAAGATGCGCACCCTAGATCTCTGTCTACCCTAATTTTGAGTTATAAAAGAGGCACACATGCAAAAGAAAAGAGGAGGCGGTCAACCAAGATAAAAAAGCCAAAAAGAAACAAAGGGAAAACAAAATTTAAGAGCAAGAATCAAGGTTGCACTAGTGGAGAATTTGTGGGAATCAATTGGAATTCAGTCTTTCTTATTCTATTATTGTTTTCTTGATTATTCTCTAATCACGAAGATGTATTTGATGGCTGAAACTTTGATATTTACTTTCATTTCGCAAATTATGAACTAAATTTACTTATAGTTGAGCGATAAACAATCTTACTGGGTTCTTGATTGAATTTATATGTTACTGCGCGTTTGTTACAACATTTTGTTTTGGTAAAGTTGATTTCTATTCATTCTTTCGGCTAGCCACTCATTTAATGATATAAGATAAGAAAGAGCTACAAAAGGGAACATATCAGAACAATACTTGGTTTTAGATTGGGTTTCTTGAGTCGTGTTTAACTTGATTCCGAAAGGGCCATGCTTAATCTAAAATTAGTGATGAACTAGATATAGGGATTCATCTTGTAAGGTAAATAGAACCTAAACATATAATGTTATATCTTTTGTTGGCATAACAATTGGTCACTGTTAAAGCATTTCCAAAAGGCTCTTTAAATTTCAATTTTTTTACTGATGTGGCAAATAAACGTATAGAAAAATACAATTCCCTCCAAAAGACTCATCAAATAAGAATAAGTTAACATTATTTTAATCAAATCTTTCTCACTATCAAATTGAATTACTATTATGTTTTTTAAAGGAAACATAAATAATAATTATTGTAGTCTTCTCTTTTCAATAAATAATAATAAAATATTAATAGAAGAAGGAGAAACTCACTAGGTAATATTGAAGAGGGCGAAACAAATCTTATTTGAAAAATCTAAATTAACGTGTCTTTTGGAGTGTTTAATATTGATATGGCTCTTCAAATAATAAGTAGAATTTTATTTGAAGAGTCTTTTGGAGATGCTCTTAGGTTGCATATAGATATAAGGCATCCAACATGCGACAACTGAGAATACATAAAGATTCTGCACAATATTGTAGCAGATGCTGTAGCAACTGAACTTAGAATTAGAAGAAATAGTCAAACCATTAAGAAAGTTTAATCACTCAACTACTTCATTCCTATTTATTTTATCCTTGTGTGTGTTACGTTAAATTTTTCTTTTTTACATATTTATTTGTTGCATTTTATTACGTAGTTTATTAGTTTAATTGTTAATCTATTTTCATTTAAGGCAAACTGTGCTATTAAGATTGTTGTAGCAATTTCAGTGATATCAACCCCTGTGGAAATGGTCTTGAATACTTATAATTATATTACTTGTTGTATACACTTGTACATTGACACCAATAGCATTAGAATTCTTATAACATATGTTCTGGCTGAAATGAACGGAAAACAACTTATTCAACCTTAAAATGTAGAACACCATAGGCATTAATATGTATGAGAAATCAAGCAGGTTTTTCTTTTCTTGTTACCACCTATAGTAACCTGCTTTAGAAGATGATCAGGTAAGAAGTTATCATGTCAAATGGATTAAGTTTGTAATCGTTTTCATTTTCTTTGTGGCTTTGGACCCCATATTGATTCCGCCTATATTACGCTGTCCAATTCAATCTGGAGAAAATTCTTTTAAATTATTGTCAATGTTTGGTGTTTACGGCTTCAGACACCACACTAGTGCCACCCATGTTAAGTGGTCTGGTGATGGTTTACTTATAGCTGCAGACATCAATGTGCAATTGTATACAACAAGTAATATAATGATGAAATAAAATTCACAGGGATTGATGTTATAGAATTTGCTATAGCAATTTCAACAGTGCAATTTCAATATAACAAAAATGCAATAAGGAAAATCTTAAGTCCAATTCAGAGATATAATCAATAGGAAAACAATAATTGAGTAATTAAACTCACTTAACAATACTGACTATTTTTTCAATTATAATACTATTGCTACAACACTATACAAAATCCTTCATGTATCTTCAGTTGTCGAATGTTGGATATCTTATATCTAAATGCAATCTATAAGTGACAAGTTGTTATGCTAACATTATATATAACATTATGTGTTTTAGGTTTTAATTGCTCTATAAGGTGAATCCCTATGTCTAGTTCTTTATTAATCTTAAATTAAGCATGACCAGATGCAAATCGAGATTAACTCAACTTAGGAAACTTAATCTAAAACCATGTATTGTCTTAATTTGTTCCACTAGGTCAGACCTTTTTTAGGCTCATTTTTAGTTAGTATCCACTAAATGAGTGGTTAGCCGAAATAAAAATTTGTAATAAGTAAAATCAAGACAAAATGCTACAGTAGATTCAGAGCAACACACATATATCAGTCAAATAACCATTAAACTTGTTTAACATTCAACTACAACAAAGTTTAGTTCTTAATAAAAGTTAAAACAGTAACAATAATACTTTTTACCATAAAATACATTCCAATAAAGAAAAGAAAACAAGAAAATAAAGAGGAGGAATTGATTCCCGCTTGATCTTGCAATCTCTCCTTCTTGTTGAGAAACCTCGGATCACAACCTTTTTCTACATGTCACTACTTTGTCAGTTTACACGTGCGAAATCTTGTCGGTGGCTGCTGCGGTAATGGCTACAACATTTTCTTTGTTCAAGATGTATTTTAATTCCTCTGCAAACAAGTTGTTTGTCATCTCTGCAAGTCTACTACTGTAATATTCCATCCATGAAACTTAAGCTTTTTGAATACCTACAATCATGCACCTAATTAGAGCACAAAGTGACTTAAAACACGATCAATTTATTAAAATTAAACTTAAATAACTATAACTAAAAATGTAACAAAAAATGCAATAAAAACACATAATTTACTCTATAAGTAGTATTGGTTAAAGTCTAAAAGTACCATGATAACTTTTATTTCATGGAGTTATCATCCAGTTCAAGCTAGGTGGATGTCTTACTTTAAGTTTAATAAATAAATGTTCATGCATTTTATTTTTTACACTATAAATCTCATGTTGCGTGGGGTCCTGAATTAAAAATAAGCAATAATCAAAATGCCTTATAAGGCAAGAATAATACTACCCTTGCAGTATGAAAAATACAGCCTTATAATGAAAGAATCAAAATGCCTTATGAGAAAAGAAAACTACTGCCTTGAGGCATGAAAAATATAGCCCTACAAGGCAAGAATCAAAATGCCTTATGAGCCAAGAATAATATTGCCCTTGAGGCACGAAAAATAGCCCTAATGAAGGCTTAAATTAAACTACCTTAATCAAGGCAAGAATCATATAGTACTAATCAAGGATTGAATTATACCACCCTAATCAAGAAAGGAATCATATAGCTCTAATCAAGGCTCGAATTACATTGCCTAATCAAGGGAGGAATCACAGTACTGAAGATGATGATCAAGGGATGTAGGCACGGACTGTGGAAGTTGTCAGATAGGTAGCTAGAGAACTAGCCTCACAAGTAATTGAGGATACTTATAACTAGAGATTGGTGGCGATATAGCAGACAATTGAAAGTCTTAGGCTTTCCTTGAACAAAAACACATAGAGAGGTCAACAAGAAGGATTTAATTGCGAGGATTGAAATAATATCCAAGCAACTTGAGAGGAGGGGTAAATTGGGTTTCTAAAAAATTATGCAATGATTGAACAAAACTTAATGCAAATCTTAAATGAATTTAAAACGATGATTAATAAATCAACCAAAATGTGAAAAGATTTGGGAAGAGAGATTCAAACACTGAGATTTTTTTGCGGTTCAGCTAACCTTACTTATGTCGACGCCTCCAAGTTCATTGGGCTTGAGGATTCTACTAATCAAGCCTCCAAGGCTTCAAGAACACTTACAATTGACTTTACAGGTGTCAATCAACCTATACACCAAGAGATTATCCCTAATCTCTTAACCCATTTGTATCCCCACACTTACAATAACTCGAAACAAAGATTTCAAAAGTGTTTCTCTCACACACAAAATATATGATTAGAAATCTATGCTCAATGTGTGAATAAATAAAACAAGAATGAATTTAAAGCTCAATGAATGTTGTATTCTCGATTATAAGCTCAATGATAACGTTATGATCAACCCTTATTTGAATTTGATTGAGATTATTTATAATTGGAGCTGAAAAATAGCCGTTGTTGACTTTCTGCCCAAAATCGAATTGCCGTTAACCGTTATCGGTTAACCGTTTTGACTGATCCAAGTGACCGTTGAGCTGAATTTCACATAAACAATTGACTGTTTGCCACTATCAGTTTGCCGTTAATTTCCAGAGACCTTCAAAATAAATTTCTGCCATCCATTCTTACTAAACGATTGAAGGTTAGCATAAAATGACATTATGGAAATTATCGGTTAACCGTTTGTTGTTAACAATTCGCCGGTTATTTCTGGTAACCTGTAAAACAAAATAAGCTTATCTATTTTTGTGAAAAGGTTAAAGGTTAACTCAAAATACTATTCTGGAAATTATCAATTAACTGTTTGATATAAACAGTTCGCCGTTTAATTCCAGTAGCCTGCTCATCACACTAGCCTTATCCGTTTTTGCTAACCGGTTCACGCTTAAGGATTTATCCCTCTCTGAAAATTATCAATTAACCGTTTCAAAGATAATAGTTCATCGTTTACTTCCAGAATCATAGTTTTAACCAAATTTCGCAGGGAATGATTTTCCAATTTAAAAATAATGATTATCCATATTTCATAAATGCATTTAGAAATATTATACGGCTTTTAAGAAAATGTTTATTAATGAAAACTACAACATTTTAATAAAAAAAATTTAAAGTTTGTTATCATCAAAATCAATATATTGAACATATACATGTTAACAAGGAAGAACTTATGGGAGTCAATCATGGTGAGTAGCAAGAAGATTACAACCACGTGGATATACCTCGGGGGGTCAATCATGGAATAGAACCTCAAGGCATCAATCGCGAAGTAGTGCCTTAGAATTTAGGCCTTGTGAGATGAATTCAAGTGCACGTGCATGTGGAGTTAGGGGAGCAATTAAGAAGAAAAAGAAAATGTGAAGGATAATCAGAGGCACGAAAAAAGTTCAGATTGTAAGAATAATGTTGACATTCCACATTTTTTTATATTGAATGCATGTAGAAGAATTTTTAAAATAGATATCACAAGTGGATAATTAAATTGAGTATATGTAAATTTCTTAAGAAAAGCAAGTTAAGCTTGTGGCGTTTAATTAAACGACGCAGCTTTTGAATAATGACAACATATATAGGACGGAACAAATGTTGTGGGAAATCAATTTAATATATCATGGCCTAGAATGCAGAGGATGATGAAAGAGTATTTCTTACTAGCAAATTATCAGCAACAATTGTTAAATATCAAAATTATAGGCAAGAAAATTTCAGTAACAAAAGAATTTTATTGTTTACACATGAAAAATGATATGGATGCGCCAAAATTTTGAACAATTATAAAATATATTGGCAGATTGAAACAAAAGGTAGAAGATAAGATAGTAAATACGATTTGGGACTTAGGTTTGACGGTCGTATTAAGGATGATAATGAGTAGAAAACATGGGCTGGAAGTAGTCAAATACAACCACCACAATAATAGCTAAGGCAGCAGCTGCCTAAACAACAGCAGCCACCTAGGCAGCAGTAATGCCAACCATAGATGTAAAATAACCCATATACAAAGCCTATGTTGAATAAGTATTTGAAGTATAGGGAGTGTGGCCATCGATTGAGTGACTATCGTCCTAAAAATTTGAATTTGGTAAAGGTTTAAGTCAGCGGGACTGAGGTAAATGACGTTAAGGATAAAGATGATTAAGAAGCTTTGGATTTGGAAGCAGATAAAAGAGATTGCTATATTGAATTGTGCAAAATATTTTATTAGTGCCAAAATTTGAAGAGTATACCCATTGCAATAAAATTTTTAGAACACATTGCACTATCAATGATAATCTACACAGCGTGATAATTTATAATGGCAGAAGTGAGAATATAGTTTCAAAGGTACTAGTTGACGTGGTCCCATCCAGCTTCTAGAAATAAAGTGGATAAAAAAAGGGATTGAAACAGGAGTACAAAAGGTGTGTCGTCTTTATCCATTGGGAAGATTTATAATAATGATGTGGTGTGCAATATAGTGCATATGGATGTGTGTCATGTGTTATTGCACATATCTTGGCAATTTGACGTTGATTTTATTCATAAAGAAGGGATAATATATATCAGTTTTGGTGGAATAACATGTAGGTTTATTTGGTGCCTTTGATGAACAAAAATTAAAATTCTAAGTTTAAAAGGAAGATCTTTCTGGATATTATAAAGAGTTATCTAGAGGATATAACCAAGGGGAATGGTAGTTGAGTTTATAAACTCACTTAATGGTTTTTGACTATTTCTCTAGTTTTTTAATCGGTTGCTACAACATCTGTTACAACACTGGGCAGAATCCTTATGTATCCTCAACTGTCGCATGTTAGATGTCTTATATGTAAATACAACTTAATAATGACCAATTTTTATGCTAACATCAGATATAACATTACACGTTTTAAATTCTAATTACCCTACAAGGTGAATCCTTATATCTAGTTCATCACTAATTTTAGATTAAGCATGACCCTTTTCGAATCAAGTTAAACTCAACTCAGGAAACCTAATCTAAAACCAAATATTACTCTAATATGTTCCACTAAGACATGTCTTTTTGAGATTCTTTCTTAACTAGTATCACTAAATGGTGGTCAGTCAAAATAATGAATTGAAATAAGTATTATCAAAACAACGTGCTATAGCAAACATGCAGCAACATAGAATATCAATAAATTACCCATCAAGTTTGTTTATCACTCACTCACAAGTAAATTTAGTTCATAATTTGCTATAAAACAAGAAACAAAATAGTTTTAACAATAGCTAAACTATCAACTAATTTCAGCCATATCTAATTGCATGGGAATCTCTTCATAACAGTTTTGCCACCTGGAATTCTTCAGCTTCTCAAGTGCATCTTTCACTCTCACTCCTAGGCTAGCTACTAGATTTACAGCTGGCTTGATTTCAGCTGGCACTCCAACGTGTGTTGCATGAGGTTCATCTTCATCAGCTAATTCAACACTGACTCCTCTAACTCCATGTTAGTTGTTACTTTTGTTTACAAGTGGCTTTGCTTTTGATATATCTAAAGACTTATAAGGAATTGAAGTAGTTGAGTAATTTCTCAATTAAGGGTATGATGGTTTCTTTAACCGTCAAGTTTTGACTTTCTTTTTCCGTCTTACTCTTCAAGAATAAGCAGTCACTTGTTTCTTGTTCATTTCCAATTATACATTTTTTATTAAAAATTAACTTTGGAATTTTCAGGTTGATTTAGTTTCTCATATCGCAGACAAAGAGTACGTTTACATTTTTTTTTATTGTTCGCTTTTGACTGCGTTGTCAAGACTTATTATTATAATTACCAAGTATTGGAAGCTAAAATGTGTGCAAGTTAGAAATTTTGCTGCCGAAAATTAGTGTAAATTAAAAGACTTTGATGAGCAACTAGTGAGTGCCCGTGAGTAAACCTTGTAAATTGACTGGTGCTAATCATGACTTAAGGGCAATTGTAATTTGTAACCCCAAATGCAGCATGTTATGTGGACGAATTGAGGAAAGAAGCATGAAATATTGGGTAATGTTTTTAGTTCGAAATATTGGGTAATGTTTTTAATTCTTACTTGGTATATACTACTGATTAATCAAACAGTCATCAAATTATAAGTACCTTAAAGAATAAACAAGCATAGAAGTAGCATTTTGCCTTTCCCTTATGAGTGGAATGGATAGGTCAAAACCCTTCTGAGATTTTCCTTCCTGATGACCATTGATTTCCAATGCTTTTGCTTGTGGGGATTTTTATTTTCTTGGCTCAATTGCTTATTGTGTTAATTTTTCCAATTGAATCAATTTTAAAGATAAAAGTTTATTTGGGTAGTTACTTTTAAACCCCACCGAAAAAACTTGAACTCCATGGTTGTCCTTTATGAGTGGTAGCTAGCAGGGAGAGTTAAGAAAATAGAAGAAATTCCGTAGATATGATGAAGCTCATAGGTTCACACCACGAGGTTTTAACATTCCAGAATGCAACCAGCAGCAAATGGCTCGAATTCTTATGCTTGATTTCCAATTAGACTGTCTTGATACCAGGCTGAGAATCAGTACCATGTAGACATTGATCATGAGACCTTCAAGTTACTTCAGGTTACTCATCTTTTTCTTTCATGGTCTTTCTCATTCTGTGTCTTTTTACTGGGAAAGTTACTTAATACCGCTTTATTGATTTTTCTTCTTCAATTGATATAATAACCGAGAGCATGATTATGAAGGCAATCAAGAATATATGCTTTTAAGGTACTTCATTCCTTCATTCCATATTATATTCTATATGTTAGCCAGGTCATTCAAGACGTTTTAAATAAAACAGAGTATGAAAAAGTAGGAGAGAGAGCCCGACTTTAGGCTTCTATATGTATATTCTCCTTGCACTTCCAGGTTTTGACAAAGACTATAATTTTATTGTTCTGTTTATCTAAAACAGGAAGTCTATAGTTTTAAGTCTCTTGGGATTTAATGCATTCTTGTACTTTCTTCTCTTTCAAACTTGGTGCATTATGCTCGGTTTGTCAGTGACAGCTGACTTCTACATCTTATACCTTTTTGTATACTTTCACATGCATTTTGTTTTTGCTAGATTAATTCTTTTGTTTGGTATGTTGTTATTTCTTACCCTAGTTAAATGGCAGATAATGGTACTCTGTAACCATTAAAGTCAGTTCTAATAATTTTCCATAATAACTGACATTTCCAAGCCAAGGTATAAATAAGAATACAATTCTTGCAAAACTTCATAAGTGATTTCCCTCTCTCCCTTAGAATGCAATCCTCACGATCTTTAAAACTTGATCCAAACTCATACAATTACTTATAAGAAATACCGTTTTTGTTCACATCCGTTGGTTAATTAAAACCAAAGTATGATTAAGAAGGGAGTTACCTCTCAAATTTGTTGCTTACATGTCTAGCTACAGGAAAGGAAATTATTCAAGAAAATGAAGAGCTAGACGGCTCCAAGTTTCTTATCATAAGTGTGCTCGAACAAACTATAATGAAAGTTCTAGTATATGTTTGGGAATGATGTCCTATATTAAGGAAGAAAATATTCAATTTATTATGGATGACTTGAACAAAAAGTCATTAGATGACATCCTTTCGACCCTTAAAACGCATCCCAGTGAATACGTACAACGTGAAATTTCCTAGTTATGGCCATTATTCCAAAAGAAATATGCACCATAATGTCTTCAGCATTTTATATACACTACCCTAATTACTAGTTTATCAAAAAACTGGATGAGAGCTTTTCTCGATGTAAAATAAAAGAAAGATGTGAGTTATAGTCACAACTAATGGTATATATCAATTTGTTTTACTATTCTTTTATCATTTAAATTATTGTTTACTAGTGTAATTTATCTCCATTTACTTTTTGTTTGCTATTTACTTTTGACTCTTGAACTAGGAACTTCACGCATCATTTGACAAACACAACACTTCATTTACAACCTTGTATCATTATGTCTCTCACCAAGATCTTTAAATATGAGTTTTTTTAAACACTCACAAATTATTTTTTAGATTGTCTCAATGGCAGCAACTTTGAATAGACAATTGAAGAACGTTTGCATGCTTTCTGGCTTTCGTTATGGAAAATACAAAGTGTTTGCTCAAGCAGCTATGGATCTTGGTCAAGTACTTGTCTCAGAAACTACTTACACTAGAGGAAGTCAAGTGCTTGGTATCATCCTACACCCCTATAACCTCTGGAATGCCTGCCCGGCTCACCAATTGCAAATAAGCTAGTCATCTTAAGTTTGCAGGAGAAAGTAACAAAGACGTAAAACCTTAATAATGCTTTAATTTTCTTACCAAGAGATCTTGCAATTGTAGAGGCATAAATTATATTTGCATATTGGGCCCATTCAAACATTAATAAAAATTCATCAGTTTTTTTCTAAACTTTACTTCTTTTCTTTCAAAAGTTGAGGACAATATCTCATTCTAGTAGGGGGACATAATAATTGATATTTGTGGAATAATTGATAGTTGTGTTGTTGTACTTTTACTAATTTTTTTTTAATTTTTGAGTCAAAGATGGCCGAATGTGGAATTTAATTACTCTAGAAATGCATATTCCTAGTCTTGTAGTTTAGTTAAAAAATAAAATAAAATAAAATAAAATAAAAATAAAAATAATGAAATGATACAATTTAAGACACTTTTTGTGATCCTTTGATATTGGATGACGTGATGGCTTTTAAATTTTACAATTTATATTATCTTTAGCTTTGAATTTGTTACACCATATTTGCCACTTTGCAAATTGATGTTGGTTAGATGTGTGAATTGAGAAATTGATGAGTGAAATTCATTGAGCTATTTGAAAGAACGTACATGTCAAAATAAGCTCCAAGTGAGTTTTTAAATCTATTATTTATCTTAGAGAGCAACCTTTTTCCATAGCTTACTAGTTTATTATTTTATACATAATCTCTATCGTTTTCTTTTGATTCAACCAATGAAAAGAATTGTGTGTTGTTACGTCTGAAAGTCTATTGAACTAGTAGATATAAAGACTATTTAGATCTTTAACAAATGACAGAAGTTCATGTTTGATCCATTTGAGTCTCTTCTGGCCCCCTCATTGTGAAATATCCATAGTCACCCCTTTTGAACTTATTAAAAACAAATTATTTGTTAACGTATTATCATATCCTACTTCAATTTGGAGCATTACCATATATTTTATGTTTTCCATCACTTATCCATCATTGAAAAAATAAATAAATAAAAATGATAATGAAAAAAGAAAAAATAAAAAGGGAAAAATATATAAAACACATTGCAATTCCCAAAAGATCTCTATTGTTTTTCCAAGCATATATTTTGTTCTTCTTATTATTCCTTCTTTTTTAGCCATTTCTGTAGCCCACATTACAAAATAGTAAAAGTTCTTCTTGGTTTTAGAGAACTATAATCTGAAGTAGAAGCTGATAGTATGGCCTAAAACATGTGGTGATGCATAACACTCTATACAAATAATATTATTGGTAGATCAAAAAAAGAGAAGATGCAAAATGAGCAAATGCTTTAATGTAAAATGACAAGGCCATTACATCAGAGATTGTTATGAAAAGAAAAAATGATGAGAAAGAGAGAACAAGGGACGCAGCAGTGGCTTCGGATGATTGATATCGCAGTACTGACTTGTTGGTGGTTTCAAATAGCAATATAAGAAGTCAATGGATCCTTAACTCAAGGTGTTCCTTTCATTTGTGTCTTGGTAGAAGTCTCTTTTATGAGTCTGTGGATGGTAGTAGAGTCTTGATGGGAAACAAAAATGTGTAAGATTGTTGGTATAAGGTCTATCAAAATCAGAATGATTGATGGGATTAGAAGAACTTTATATAATGTGAGGCATGCACCTAGGCTAAAGAGAAATTTATGCTCTTTAGGTATACTGGATTGTCCAGGATACTTCTTTATGCCTAAAAATGATAGTTTGAGGATTATTAAAGGGACTGAAATGGTAAGGAAATGTGTAAAGACGATTTGTCTTTATGTGTTAGAAGGGTCACCAGTACCTATGTTAGCTACAATACCTGATGTTCTAAAGTAGATAGAACCAAGTCACGGTATCTTATACTTGGATGCATAAGTGTCAAGGGGATGCAAAAGCTTAGCAAGCAAGGGTTTCTTTGTGGTGATAAGATACATGAGGTAGAGTTCAGTGAAAACAATATTTTTGGAAGAGCACATTGGTCTAAATTCACAAAGAGACTGCACACATCTAAACAAGTTTTGGATTATGTTCATGCTGATTTTTTGGGGCCTTGCTCAGGTCCTTTATTTTAATTAACTGTTGACTTTAATAACTTATTGCATTATCATGCATGGTAATTGAATATACAACTAATTGATATTATCATTTTTATTATTTTTTTAATTCATTTTATGTCCTAGATTTTTTATCTTTATTTAATTGTTTTCCACTTATTATTATAAATATTATTATTTTGTAAAGTTTTATTCCTGTTATTCATATTTAAATGAGTTCATTAATATCTAGGCATAGTGTGCAAGTGAAAAATATGACATAAAAAAAGTGACATAGAAAATGAAATAATAATAAAACAAAATAACTAGTAAAAGCTAAATTGTATTGAAATATCACATGTAGAAAAATTACTCCCACCTCTTAAATATTAAAATAGAAAATAAAAATGTATTAAAAGACATATTAAAAATATAAAAAGAGTAAAATATGCATGTTAAAGTACTATTTATATTTTAAATAACCCTAATTGGAGATAGACATAAAATAAAAAGGATTTAAATTTGGTGTTTAGCTAAATTCTTATTAGCTTTTGTAAAATACTGTGACATGTGCTTTTTATGAATTTTAATGGTTAAGATTTAGTTTCTCTTAATAGCCTAATGAAAATAATATCGTTTTCTTGGTTTTATTCCACTTTTTCTTTCAATTTTGTGTTTTTTTTTATTTCATGAACGTATGGAAACTATGAAATCTTTTTTTTAATCATCCTAGATATTACGAAATTCCAAATAAATTTATCTTAAAGACTTTTCAAGCTTTTGCAACCGCTCATACTGAGAATAGCAAACTTTTTTAGAGGTGAAATCAACGAGGGCTTGGAGTTTGAGTAAGAACATTGCTAGCTCCAACCAAAATGAGAAAGGCCAAGAGAAGGAAATCATTAATTAGCATGTATAGAGACTGAAATAGAACAAAAACTATCAAAAAGCTTGGCTAAGCATTGGACTCAAATCCTATATAGGACAAATGGTCCTAATAAAGTAATTATAATCGTTTGATTATTATTAATATTTAATTGAATGCTCTCTCATAAATTGATTCAAAGATATACAATAAATTAGTACTACAATATAACACACAACATATCATATGCTTATAATAAATTAATTCTTTATTATATTAAAATATAGGATCTATTTCTCAACAATTGATGGTTATAACAAAATTATTCATATGGCAAAAGACAAATAATTATTTAAAAAAATCATTGGCATCCCATAACAAGTTCTAGGGGTATAAGGCGTAATCATTCTCAAGGGAGTTAGGATAGATTCTCTAATTGTAAGTTCCAAGCAGCCGCCACTATTTGGTGATGTTGCAAAATTGGTACACAATGAAACATACAGTTTACATTCTTGATCAGTACATTGATGCTTGAAATAAGTATGTATTAAGTGCTTGCTACTACAAGGAAGCTAGGATGATGAAACCAAGACTGTTTGACATTTTATATTTTCTAAACTAAAACATAAACAACCTATTGAGAATTAAAAGAGAGGTAAAGAATAACAAACATATGAGACTCTGCATATATAAATGAATATTGAGAAATGAGGTATAATGGCCTTTATGAGGTTGTTGATTCTATTTATGAGTATTGAATAAGTCAGGATGATGAAACCAAGACTTTTTGACATTTTATATTTTCTAAACTCAAACATAAACAACCTATTGAGAATTGAAAGAGAGGTAAAGAATAACTCACAAATCAGGCTCTCCATATATAAATGAAGATCGAGAAATGAGGTATAATGGGCTTTATAAAGTTGTTGATTCTATTTATGAGTATTGAATAAGTCAGGATGATGAAACCAAGACTTTTTGACATTTTATATTTTCTAAATTGAAACATAAACAACCTATTGAGAATTAAAAGAGAGGTAAAGAATAACAAACACATGAGGCTCTGCATATATAAATGAATATTGAGAAATGAGGTATAATGAATTTTATGAGGTTGTTGATTCTATTTATGAGTATTGAATAAGTCGTAGTGCATTATTTGCATTAACTATTGACTTTAATATCTTGTTGTGTTCTCATTCATGGTAATTGAAACATACATCTAATCAATTTTATCATTTTTTTAGTATTACTTTTTGTTGAATTTATCACTTGGTTTTTTTCTCTTTATTTAATGCTTGTTATAAATATTGGTATTTTGTGAAATACTATTCAAATTTAAACGAACTCGTTAATCTCTAGACATAGCGTGCAAGCGAAAAATATAACATAAAAAATAGTGACACATAAAATGAAATGAAAATAATAAAATAACTAAAGAGCATGATACTCAAATTTAACCAAAAGAAAACCGTAGATTAACCAAATTTTAAAAAAAATCTTGTGAATAGAAAATCCGATCCTCTTCTTCTCTCCATTTCTGCTAAAGAATATATATATATATATAGAAGGAAGAGAAAGCAAGAAGGCGAAAATTAACAGTGTCAATACTTCCATCTGCATCAAATTCAAGCATTAAATCGTGCTCCACCACATTGTCTCCTTACAGACTTAGGCTTATTTCCCTTCAGTATCAGCTCAAATATTGATGATTCCATGAATGAGCATTAAAGATGCTTTTATTTTTATTAATTATTAACTTGCACAATTAATTAATTTTGTCATTTTTAGTGTTATTATCTTTATTTAATTTATGTCATATTTTTTCTCTTTATTTAATCTATTGAAATTATTATCCTTATTGTGAAAGCATTATTCCAAATTTTTGGATTTAAATTAAACTCTATGCATAGCGGGCAAAAAGTGACATCACAAAAAAGTGACATAGAAAATAAAATAAAAATAGTGATAAAATAAAATAACTAATAAAAACCACAATACTGGAATAGAGTCAATAGAAAACCGCAAATTACATATTTAGACAAATGAAACCCCCTCTAAAATATTAGAGTAGAAGTATTGACAGAAGTTTAGAAATTAGGAAGGGTAAAATATTGGTGTTAAAAGTGTTTTTAAAGTACAAATAATTACACCCTAGTAGCAGATAGATATAATATACAAGGGTGGGAATGTTTGCACATTTAAATTATCTTGTACATTCCATTATTTTGCACACTCATTTATTAATTTTAAAATTAATTATACATTGTACACTTTTTTAAATGTCAAAAAATTTCTCGCTTTTTAGATTAATTATCTTTATTTACTCTCACACTCATGAGAAAACACACTAAAATAATTTCTCCAAATACTTCTTTTTATTAAAATTTAATTATTTGGTTAGATAATCAATTTTGCCAATAAACAAATAATGATCAACAACAAAACTAGATGAGCCAACAACTCGCATCAAAAGATTTCACCATTCAAAAGATCACAAGAAATAAACATTATAAATCAAACAAATAAATCAATTAAGTAAAAATGGTTATCACTTATATCACATTGCTTTTAGCAGGCTCTTGCTTGCTAGTTGGAAAGACAAAAAAAGGGCATGAAAGTAGCATCCGGAAGATTATAATTAAACAATTGTACTTTCTGTGTTGCAAGGCTATGAAAAATTAATACTTTTTGTGTTGTAAACTAGATATCAAATGGATCACACATACCTCATTGAAATTAAAATCTTCAAACATGCTGAGCTACTCCTCTGTAAATATTTGTTCAAGGGGTTGGGAAGAAAAATTATAGGGGTCAAATGGTAAGAAAAGTTAACAGATGTAGATAAATTACATACAACAAATCAATACCATGTAACAAACACAATATATCACATGCTCATAATGGATTAATTCCTACTTTTATTAAAATATAGCATCAATTTCTTTACAATTGATGGTTATTGCAAAAGTATTCATTTGGCATAAGAGGAAAACTATTTAACAAAATCATGGGTTATAGATGATGGTGTAGTCTTGACTATCATGGTGATACTTATTGTAACATTCTTCTGGTGTAAGTCGAAAGCCCTTGTCGCTATCAGGTGATATTGCAGAATAAGATTCTTGGCCGGTACTAGTGCTTGAAACATGTGAGTTTTCAGTGCTTGCAACCAAAAGCAAAGCCAAGATAATGAAACTGAGACTCTTCGACATGTTATAATTTCTAAACTTAATTGTAAACAACTTAATTAAAATTAAAAGGAGGTGATGCATAAAAAATACATGAGGCCCTATATATATGAATGAATATTGAGAAATGCGTTATAGTGGCCTTTATGATGCTTCCATGAATAAGCATTATATAAATCATATTATGTTTACTTTTATTAACTACTGACTTTAATATCTTGTTGTGTTATCATCAATGGTAACCAAAACAAACAACTAATTAATTTTATCATTTTAGTATTATTTATTTTTTTGTTGTTTTTTTTCCCTTTATTTAACCATATTCAAATTATTATTATCGCTATTATGAAATTATAAATCTGAAAGTCAGTTTTTGCATTATTTTATTTACAATAACTTTTTAGCTATGTCTATATTAGTATATATCTTATATTCAATTTTTAGATTAATGTATTTTAGTATTAATAAATTCAATCACGATAATCTGATAACCGCTTAATATTAAAATTTAGTTTTCAATATTTATGTTATTTTATTAAGGGAAATTATCATTTGTATACCCTTAGTTTACTTCATTATTAAAAATACTACAACACTTTAAGGGTGTATCAATCGTCTACCCCAAGTTGACAAAATGTATCAGCTGACCACTAAATCGTTAGTTGCCGTTTAAGTATGATGACGTCAGAAGGGTAATTTGGTCTTTTCATATGATACAAGTGATAATTTAAGGGTATACAAGTGATAAAAAGAGAATTTAAGGGTATACAAGTGATAATTTTCAAAGGTAAAATCATCAATTCACTGTAACTCCATTAACTTTCAAACGAAAACTAACGGTTTAGTGGTCGGCTGATACATTTTGTCAACTAAAGGTGGACGATTGATACACCCTCAAAGTATTGTAGTATTTTTGATAACAGAGTAAATATAGGGTATATGAATGATAATTTTCCTTTTATTTTATTAATTATAAAAATACTTTTTAGTAGATATATGTAAATTTTTTTAACTATACTAATTGTAATATTTTACTTTTAATATGATATTTATATATTATTTTTATGTTAGGTATGTATGTATCTATGTCAGTTTATAGTAAGTATATACTTAGATAATGATCAAAGAATATAATAGAAAAAAGGGGTTCTATGTGAGTGATAGATCTAGAAAAATAATTTACTAGGGGCTAGAATACATAAGAACAAGATGTAAAAACTAAAATTTTAGGGGCTTTCAGGTTTATGGAGGTTCATTTTTTTCTTATAAATTTAATAAAGGGATTAATTAAATAATAGTAAGACCACCCATATGAGTTATTGTGGGCTTTTAATTAAAGAGTGGACTTTTATAATTCTTATAGTTAAAATTTAATTTTTATGAATTTATGAGTTTATGGGAGGTTGTTTTTATAAATCCAACAAGGAATATTTTTATAGATTTGAAGGGGTCTAATTAGAAACTCAAGTAATTTTCTCTTTAATTTTTAGAATTTATTTTCTGGAGCGAAACTCAAACCCCACTGATCATGTGCTAGATCTTTAGAACGATCTAATCTATACAAACTAAATATCTTCCTCTCTTTATGTAGTTAAAAATTAATTTTTAAAGGTTTTTTGTGTTTATGGGGACTATTTTTATAAATCCAACAAAGAGTATTTTTCCTTGAACTAGTAGAGTTGGCCAAAGCAAATCAAAGGCCCAAAAACAAACTGAGCTGCCGATTAAGTTTTGAATGATTAATAGTTGCTTTCATTATACAAAATACACCTACAACCACTTAATTTAAAAGACCAATAGAGTGGTGCTGTTGGAGGTTTTTATTGTCTGTAAGGAGTTCTGTAAGAATATGAGAGAATTAACATGTTATTTTGAAAAAAATAATTAAAGTTGATCACGAGTGAGAGCTCCCATATTCTGGAAACTCTTAAACGAGAAAGAGCTTTTGATATCCCAATATAATAATTAGTGACTGGCTAATTGTCGTGAGGAAAAGAAAAACAAAGAGATGAATCATGAATTTGAGTTTAATTTTGGACTTTTGATAAATTGATTAAGTAAACATTTAATTTTCTAGTTTAGTAAATAATGTTTTTAAACAAAATGAATATTCGAAGTACATTGCAGATTTCTTTTGTCCCACATGTTAATTTACCATTAAAAATAATTTTATGACAATTTCTACTCTAGACACCTATTGACCACACTCATTAATAATTTATAAATAAACTAATATTATTTTCATCTTAACAATTTACATCCCAGATTTCTTTTGTCGATCACAAGCGTAGAGATCTCATGGTTTCTATTTTTTCTAATCCAATCTGTAATATTTTTCATGCAATGAAAATCTTGGATATTCTTTTGCTAACTAGCTTTTAGTTATGGCTTAAGTGAAATATTGAAGATAAAAGGTCTAGGGTTTTAAAATTATTTTGGTGGTTGTAGTGAGAAAATAAAAACTACGCTATGGTAATTGATAAGCAACAAAAGCATCAGACAAATCAACAAGAACCAAGGTCACCAGTTGTGACAAATATGGCAGTATTGTTGCCTTAGCTAAAGGGTTTACTAAGGACAGATTAAGGAAAGAACGATGCTGGTATACACTTCTAACGGACACAAGAGAAATCAGTGTACATGATTGAAGGAGTCCAACGACCACAAGCCAATTTTGATATAAAGCGCTCAACGTCATGATTCTCGGAAGTTAGTGTAATTGATACAATTTTGAGAACCTTCATTTGTGCAAGCTTGATTTTGATAATCTGTGTATATAATGTAATGATCGAGCAAATACAAAAACAAGAAAACAAATTGTTTTCAATCAATCCTATATTTCTTTATGGTATATGAGCCTATGGCTACAAAAATACAAACTAAGCCCAAACTCTCGATCTAGTCATTCCACCAATGTGCAAGCCTAATTTCCATCAAACTCAACAACAATAATACCTTCTTTGAAGTCTTAAGTCCTGCCACTGCCACTCATAAGACGCCTTGATCTAGAGCATCATATCAATGATGAAACAGTTCCACCAAGAAATATTTCTAGATGGAAAAAAGGTCAACAATCCTGAATTTACTATTTGGCAAAATAATGATGGAGTAATCATGCCTTGGCTTCGGGGAATGATGAACGAAGATATAATGACCATTATAGTTGGATGCCTTTCCATTAGAGATATTTGGTTATTTGTGGAAGAGCACATGCTTCTGCAACTAAAGAACAATAATTTTGGTTGAAGAATAACTTTTACTCTTTAAAGAAGGGTTCCTTAGAGCTTAAATAATTCCTTAAGAAATTGAAAGGGCTTTGTGACAAACTTACGGCAATCGGCAAGCCTATGTTAGATGAAGATCAAGTATTTCAGATGTCACACGCCCTTGGCTCAAAATACTCTGACTCATGGCAATGTTGATAAAAGCCTCCTTATCCATCAAGAAAGCAATTTACTTTTGCATCACATAATCATAAGCAAGTGATAGTAAGTCTAAAGAAGAAAGAAAATGTGAACCATAACGAGGCCTTTTTTGGCCAGCAAGCTTGAGCAAGAAATCATCATTAGAGAGGCTAAAAAATGCAACCACCCATGAAGGTTTTAAAACCATGGAGGCTTTCTACACTCATGTAACGCATGTGGTAGATTGTAGATAGTTCCATGTAATTATTGAGATAGGTAGATAGTTTTAAAGCATCATCTAGACATTTCATTGTACCTTAAAAATAGGAGGGGCCTCATTTGGTTCAACACAAGCAAGAAATCCAGCACTGACATTACTTAAAAGCACTATAAGCTTTCCTTGAGTAATAGAGTTCTTTCCTCCCATCTTGAGTAAGTTTGAGTGAATACTCTTTCCTACTTTCGAATCCAGTAACATTGTGAGTGAGCAAGGTTGACTTAGGACCAAAAGAGTGAGATTAAGCACCTAAGGCCGTGCGATTAAAATCTCTATAATAAAGATTGAGGTTCCTGAGACCAAAGAGGTACAAGGGCAAACGAAATGCCCAAGAGATTGACAATTTTCTGTGGTCCATGGAGAGGTACTTCGAAACCACCAATGTTCAAGGCGAGCAAGAAAAGGTAAATATTACGATGGGGTATCTTGAACATTATGCAACTGCTTGGTGGCAATAGAAGCATGCAAAGATTATACGCATGATGTGTATTATCAACACATGGGACTTGTTCAAGCGCGAGCCAAAGAAGCAATTTTATCCAGGAAGTGTAGCGTAAGAGGCTAACAAAAAGATGAGAGAACTGAAGCATACAGCGTCCATCTCGAGAACATGAACCCAAATGACTTGTTGTTCATCTTTATGGAAGGACTCTAACCATGGGCACAACGGGAGCTTCAATAGTACCAAGTGAATGACACCTCTACTGCCCTAACTGAGGTAGATATACTTGTAGAATTTCGAAATAATGAATCATCTAAGCCAAAGAAGGATGATAAGCCCCAACATAGGAAATGTGGAGGTGCAAATTAAAAGGAGATAAGCTACCACATTATAATGGCTAAGAAAAACTGTCACAAAAGAAGGATGGTTTGAAGGACGGTAAGGAGAAAGTCAAGCGTAAGCATAACTACTACCTTTGTAATGTGGACTATTGGGTGACAAACTGCCTAAAGAAGAAAGCTTTCAACGCCATGTTCAACGAGCTCGAAGAGAAACAACTAAAGGTGCCACTAGCTACAGCCACCAACATAAGTTGCCTCTGAAATTTTAAGAGCTTATTGGTCCTAAAAAAATTATATTTAGATATTTCTATCAAATGAAAAAAATTTGGTATGTAGACAGTGTGCCCTGAGATATATAATTTTTAAATGAAAATTACTAAAGGGACTAAAGGCTGAAAAGCACATGTTTAATGCAAACTATGCTAATATGTCTAATTGGAATAATAATAGTATGATAAATGCATACTATGCTCAAATAAGAGGTCAAGCTAGGAGAGAAAGATATACAGGAGGTGTCCAGGGCAATTATAATGGTCATTCAGGTGGTAGAAATGGCATGTTTAATGGTAGATGAATATTTTTAAACTCACATCCAAGAGGTTTTCTTGCTGGAACTAGTAATTTTGGTAATCATGGAAGAAATCAAATGATGATGGGAAGTAATAGATTTGGTTCTTCTGGAAGAGGTTCATTTGGAAGTACTGGTTTTTCTGGTACTGGTAATTTGCCGTCTTTTGAATCACAAGCATCCAACAGTGATGATTCCATGAATGCATGTCAGATTTGCTTCAAAGCAAGACATACAACTATTAAATGTTGGCACAGATTTGAAGAAAATTACATACCTCAGCCACCAAGACAATTTCAGAGAGAAAAAGTTTCAAAGTCTGCTTACATAGCTAATTATGAACCTGCATACATGCCTTACTATTCAACAAATGATGATCCATGGCCTGTCAATAGTACTGGACTACAAATGTCACATTCTGGACATTCTTGTGTATCTGACTATTCTGGTATACCCTAGGCTGGAGCTACTTCTGCTGCACATTGTGAAGGACCTGCAGATGAAGGTTGGTACCTAGACAGTGGTGCCACTCATCATTTAACCAACAGCATGGGAAATCTGAATATTAGAGATGAGTTTAGAGGTAATGATAAGCTCATTATTGGTAATGGTGAAGGTTTATCAATAACTCATATTGGTGATTCTTATTTTTTATGCAAGAGTTCAAAATCTCAACCTGCAGATTCACATATTGCACTTAAAGATATTTTGCTTGTTCCCTCTATCACAAAGAACCTAATAAGCATTTCCAAACTTACCACTGACAATAACATTTCTATTGAACTTCTTGGATCATTTTGTGTTATGAAGGATTTGCTGAAGGGACAAGTTCTAATGCAGGGCATTGCTGAGAAAGGATTGTATAAACTGCTGGTCAAACCTATGTCTTCCTCCAAGAATTTTAAGTCATCATCTGTTGTGTCTCATAGTCAAGCCAATAAACCTCTGTCAATGTTATCATTCTGTCATCTTGGTTCTCATATGCCATCTGTAGAGTTCATAAATAATCCAAACATTTGTTTACAGAATGGTATTGATGTATGTTCTGATAAGCCTAATAAAATAGCTCTTTTACACAGAAGATTTGGCCACCCAAATTCTCAAAGCTTATTGCATTTACTCAAACTTCATCATGCTGATAAGTTCTCTATGAATATGGTTAAACAAGCAACATAACATTTTTGTGAAGCATGTCAGTTGGGTAAAATACACAAATGGCATTGTCCAATTACAGAAATCAAAACCAAATCAACACTTGAGCTTATACACACTGATCTTTGAGGTCCCTCACCAGTTATTTCAAGAGAATGCTTTAGATATTATATTAGCTTTGTTGACGATTTCACTAGATATACTTGGATTTACCCATTGAAATTGAAATAAGAAGCTTTAGAAGGCTTTAAGCTATACAAGTTGTAAGTTGAAAACCAGTTCCAAACAACCATTAAGATACTACAATCTGACTAGGGGGGAGAATACAGATCATTCACTGAATTTTTAAATCAGTGTGACATTTTATTTAGGCACTCTTGTCCACATACTCATCATCAGAATGGCTTAGTTGAGAGAAAGTACAGACAAGTGGTAGAATTGGGTCTTACATTGTTAGCTCAAGCTAAACTTCCTTTGAATTTTTGGTGGGATTCTTTCCATGCTTCAGTTTATCATATCAATAGGTTACTAACTTCAACTCTTAAAATGTTGACACCATATGAAAAACTTTTGAAACATAAAGCTTATTATAAGATGCTGAAACGTTTTGGCTGTGCTTGTTATCCATACTTAAGAGATTACAATAAGTATAAGTTTGATTATCACACAAGTAAATGCATATTCATTGGTGCTTACAATAGCCCTGCTCACAAAGGATATAAATGCCTGCATAATTCTGATCGTATATCCATAGCAAGGCATGTCATATTTGATGAAAATGCATTCCCTTTCTCTTCAGATCCTAATTTCAATTATGAAAGCAAAATACAACCAATATCTAGCTATACTTTGTCTCCTCATCGAGTTTTTCATTTGTCCACTCTTCTTGTTGTGTCAAATCCTTGTGATAGCAGTTTTGAATCCTGTCCTCCAGCATGTTCCAACAGCACAGAACTGTTCCCACCAGCAGATCACCTCCAAGCAAATGAGGCTATACAACTTCAAACACCAAATCTTAATCCTGCTCTTGAACCTACTCATGATAAAAACTCACCAAACACTTCAGATTTTACTCCAATTCTATTACCATCTCAATCTCAAATAACCTCAAACAGTATTCAACCTTTACAAAACAATCACCCCATGATCACAAGAGAAAAAGCAGGTATTTTTAAACCAAAAATGTATACTGCAGTGTTAGTTTACAAAGAGCCAGATTCAGTTGATGAAGCTTTACAAGATACAAACTGGTTTACAGCTATGAAAAATGAGTATGACGCACTAATCGAAAATAGAACTTGGTCTTTAGTACCAAGAACAAAAAGCCAAAAAATTGTTGGGAATAAGTGGGCGTATAGGATAAAGTATAATATTGATGGCAGTGCAGCTAACTATAAGGCTCGGTTGGTGGCAAAAGGGTTTCAACAGATTGAAGGTGTGAATTATTTTGATACCTTTAGTCCAGTGGTAAAGCCAGCAACAGTTAGAGTAGTTCTTAATCTTGCAGTGATGAATCAGTGGATAGTTAGACAGGTGGATATCAACAATCCATTCTTAAATGGTGAATTGTCAAAAGAGGTGTTTATGCAGCAACCTAAAGGATTTGTTGATAAAAGCAAACCTAACTATGTTTACAGATTACATAAAGCATTATATGGTCTTAAGCAAGCTCCTAGAGCTTAGTTTGAAAAGCTCAGAGGATGTCTTTTACAATGGGGTTTCGGAAATTCCAAATATGATTCTGATTTATTCTTAAGAAGAACTAAATTGTCACTCATTGTGGTATTGATATATATTGATGACATATTAGTTACTGGACCTAACCATGGAGAATTAGACAGATTCATTCAACAATTTAATATTGTTTTTACTTTGAAAGACTTATGAAGATTGTCTTATTTCCTTGGTATAGAAATGTTGTATGGTCAGGATTGCATTTATTTGTCTCAGAAGAAGTATATAAGAGATTTTCTTGCTAAAGTAGATATGCTTGATTGTAAAGGAGTGATAACACCAATGTGTAGTGGCAAGGACTCAAAGTTGCAGAAGATAGTTAAAGGAGAATTGGGTTACTATATTGAAGATGCTACTCATTATAGAAGCATTGTAGGTGGTCTTCAGTACTTGATCTTTACAAGACCAAAAATTGCTTATTTTGTTCATAAGCTGAGCTAATATGTATATGCACCAATTATGCAACATCTTATGGCTTGTAAAAGGATTCTTAAATATCTAAAGGAGAAACAAGATTATGGCTTAAAGTTTGTTAAGGATGGTGATCTGAAAATTACTTCATTCACTGATGTAGATTGGGAAAGTGACTTAGATGATAGGAAATCAATTGGAGCTTACTGTGTGTATCTTGAACAAAATCTGATTTCATGGTCTTCGAAGAAGCAAACAATAGTCACTAAGTCTTCAGCTAAGAGTGAATATAGGGCACTTGCTTCAGCTGCTTCAGAAATAACTTGGTTAAAATCATTGTTTCTGGAAATGGGAGTATGCTGTGTAGAGAGACCAACAATATGGTGTGATAATATGAGTGGAACAGAACTAGCAAAGAATCTTGTGTTCCATTCAAGAACTAAACAAATTGAGATTGATGTTCATTTTATTCGAGATAAAGTGTTAGCTGGTGACCTCAAAATCTGTTATGTGCCAAGTGATGATCAGATTGCAGATATCCTAACCAAGCCCTTATCTTCTCCTCAGTTCAATTACTTAAGGGACAAACTCAATGTCTTTCCATGTCCTTTGAGTTTGAGGGGGGGTGTGAAGATAGCTCATTATGCAGAAGTGAAGAAGAAGAATCAGCATGGTGTTAAGCCTTGTAATAAGAATGTCAAGTTACCAGCTGTCATTAGTGCCACGTCAGAAGATCCAAGTCAGCAGCAGATACCAGCTTAACTAACTTCACAATGCACACTCCGTATCAACTTGCCTAATTGATCATTGATTCATCACTGCAAGACTTAGCACAACTCTGACAGTGGCTGGTTTTATCACTGGACTGAAAGTCTCAAAATAGTTCACCGTTGCAATCTACTGAAAACCCTTTGCCATTAACCTAGCTTTATACTTAGCTAAACTGCCATCAGTGTTGTGTTTAACTCTTTATACCTACTTATTGCCAACTATCTTTTGATCACTTGTTCTTGGAACCAATGACCATGTATTGTTACGAGTTAAAGCATCAAATTCATTTTTCATAGCTGCAAACCAATTTGGATCATGTAATGCCTCATAAACTATATCTGGTTCCTTGTGTTCAAGAACTGCTGTGTATACTTTGGGTTTAAAGATACCAGCTTTACTCTTGGTAATCATTTGGTGTGTTTAGTTGAGATAAGGGTTGTTGAATGATTGTTGATGTTTGTATATTGGATAAAATATGTATTGGTTGATTGTTAGGTGCAGTGGATGGAGACGATGTAGGTTGAACAGGTAAAATGTGAGATTGTATAGGTTCTTCTGGTATAATGTGTTGGGTTGAAGCTGAGTTAACCAAGTGGTCAGAACCACTGCAATTGGAACTTCCAGAGTCAGGATTAGTCAAGCTGCCATCAGGAGAAAAAGGAGTTACAGATAGAGTAGTGAGATTATAGACTTATTGAGGAGTAAAATGAATAGGAGAGCAAAAATTGGATTTCTGTGACTCGTAAATATTTGAGTAAGGAAATGTATTTTCATCAAAAACATGTCCAGCTATGTATACTTTTCCAGAAGGATGAAGACACTTATACCCTTTGGGAGATAGACTATATCCAACAAAAATGCATTTACTCGAATGATAGTCAAATTTATGTCTATTATAATCTCTTAAGTAGGGATAACAACAACAACCAAAACATCTAAGCATGTTATAATCTGGTTTAAGATTGAACAATTTCTCATAGGGTGTATCAAAATGAAGAGTGGCAGAGGGTAATCTATTAATGTGATATACTGTTGTATGAAAGGCATCCCACCAAAATTTAAAAGATAAGTGAGCTTGAGCTAGTAAGGTGAGTTCTAGTTCAACAACATGTCTATTAATCTAGTGTTTCTTGCTGCCACTTATTAGTTCAGCCCAAGATGAAAGGCCGATAAATTTCAGTTCTTCCACGATGAAGGTTTTCCAGCATGGTATTTTGATTTAAAAGTAGTATTTTCTGTCACATTTGTAATCGTCAGTTTCTTGTTGCAAACAGTTGAGAATCCTGGTTCTTGCATTTGGTATCATGTTATTTATGTGCCTTATTTGCAGGGATAAAGAAGCCCCAAGGTTAACAGAGAGTGGTTTTCAATTTTTGGAATGAGTGTTAATCACAAGATTTTGGATTCCTTCTTGTTTGAGCTAGTGGAACTTATTTTTCTTATGTTTAAATTTACAGCTGATGGATACTAATGCATAGCTCTGGTACATCGTTAGAGAATATATCTCCAATTCCCAGGTGTGGCTTCTGATATTCTTTTCAGTGGTTTCTCTGCATCAAAATTTCTACGCATCCCTATCTCTGATTCACTGGTATATTGTCTCTTTATAAAAACTGAACTGAGTGAAGTATTCAAAGGGAAAAATAACGGATTGACGTATCTTTAAATCTCATTACGTTACCCAATTGTTCATTTTAGAACTTTGATTTTTATATTATGCACATGTTTATGCGATTAAAGAGTTCATATTTAGATGTATGTATATCTTTTTACTTTTAGAATATTAATGCCTTCTTTGATATTTATTCTATTTCTTAATCGATGTGTATAATTACTGCTAACACAAAGTAAAACTAAAAGATTTTCTTCTTTGGTATTTCATTGGACTATTTAATAGAGATAAAAGTTCACCAGCGATCTATTTATATGTGGGATAGCACAACTCTATGGTTGTTTATGGTCTACAATAACAATAATATATCATATAGCTTTTCTCATTTTCTTGCAGGAACGAGGCATAAATCAAGCAAATCTGATTTCTTTTCTTCTAGAGCTTAGTTTCCATGTCACTGGGGAGGTAGCACATATACATTCTATAGCTAAACACATTATTATTCAGTTATTCCATTTATTATTCAAGAAGTATGATAGATTACCGTTTGGCTAATACTTTTGGTTATAATAGAATTTCAAACATTTTTTGGGGTATCATTGTTGCATTGAATATTGTGTTTTGTTCTCTTATTCATTTTTTTAAGCTTATGTCTATCCTAGTATTGCTTTTAACTTCTCAGCATCTTGAGGTCCTTAAAATTTTTATGTCAAGGAATTCTCAAAGTGGTTTGAGATCTCACTTTATTGCTATACTCTTTGCTTCTTCATGTTATAGGCATATAATTTAAATACACTGAGTGAAATACAAAGAAATATGATCAAAGACTTTGCAGACTTGGGATTGGTTAAACTTCAACAGGTTGTACTAGTCTGTGCTACAGAAAATGCTGGTTATCTCTGTTAATTTTGTATTACTTTGCTGGAGTTCTCATATGTTTTCCATGGCTATTCAGGGCAGGAAAGAAAGTTGGTTTATACCTACAATTGCAGACAATTGTGTGATTGAATTTGCTTTGTAAACTGCATTAATTTTCTATTAGTTTAGGTCAATCTTGTTAAATTATTATTGTCAGAAACCAAAATGAGGTCTCATTTTTATATTATGTAATTACATATCTCATTCTACATTTTCTTCCCTTTAGGGGTTTGTTGTAGTGGAAACAAACTTCAGGATGTATGCTTATTCAACATCTAAGCTACACTGTGAAATTTTGCGTCTTTTCTCAAAGTAAGCCAACCATCTGCTTGATAAATTGTTTCTCTTCTATGTTAAAGTTCTGAATTACATTTTGTTATTGAACTACATTGGTCAGTCCTAAAACCTTTTGTTGAATATTTTGCCAATGTGCAGGATAGAGTATCAACTTCCAAAGCTTATAGTCGGAGCAAATAACAAAAGAAAGTTTGTATAATGCTTTTGGGAATGGCATTATAGCTGAGCAGGTGAGTTTGGTATTCAGTTGATCTAGTGATTTGTTTTTCCATAAAAAAATGTCCGATGTGGTCAATTAACCTGCATATATGCAAGTAACTTCTGACATTCTTAATAATTTGCCCTTTACACCTCTGTTTGGGTCCCAGCCATCCTCATCTCAATATACTTTTACATCAACCTAGATTATTATTTTTTTTTGGGTGGAGAAGGTTTTTTGCGAGCTTACATACTGTTTTTGATATTCTTATGGCCGAAATAGTTTTTTCTTTCAAAGTTGCCTTTTTTTTTTCAATTACTTTTACAGTCATTCTGAGTTAGAATTTACAGATCAAATGAAGAAGATGAAGATTAGTTTCAGTTTTAATATCACAAAACTTGATTTACAATAATGAGCTTGGCTCATTATTTATAGTTCAATCTGATGCTTGCTAATCACGCCAATTATAGCTAAGCAATCTAACTAATAAAATAACAAATACACAATTAACAATTGCTAAACTATCAACTAATTTCAGCCATATCTAACTGCATGGGAATCTCTTCATAACAGTTTGCCACCTGGAATTCTTCAGCTTCTCACGTGCATCTTTCACTCTCACTCCTAGGCTAGCTACTAGATTTACAGCTGGCTTGATTCCAGCTGGCACTCCAACGTGTGTTGCATGAGGTTCATCTTCATCAGCTAATTCAACACTAACTCCTCTAACTCCATGTTCGTTTGTTTTGCTGATAATTTGTATATGTTTTGTCTTAGAGTGCATTACTGGATTTGTAGCTATAGCAACAACACTTGTACTATCACTTAGCAGTAGTGGAGTGTTCTGAAGCCTGACATCAAGTTCTTTAAGAATTGAGCAAATCCAAGTCAGTTCTGAACAAGCAAATGCCATAGCTTTATATTCTGATTCTGCAGATGATTTTGAAATTACACTCTGTTTCTTTGAACTCCAGCTGATTAAGTTTCCACCTAAGTATACACAATAGCCACTAGTTGATCTTCTGTCATCAATATCACTTCCCCAGTCTGCATCATTATATATCACAAGGTCTACAAAATCAGATCTCCTGAAAGTCAAACCATAATCTATAGTTTCATTGAGATATCTTAGTACTCTTTTGCAGGCAATCCAGTGAGGCTGTAAAGGATTAGCCATGAATTGGCTTAACTTGTTTACAGTATATGCTATTTCAAGCCTTGTTAAGACTGCATATTGTAACCCTCTAATAGCTTTTCTGTATTGAGTTGCATCAATAATGACTTCACCCATGTTTTTGCTCAGTTTCTCTATTGTGGCCAGAGGAGTATCAGTTCCCTTATAGTCTCTCAAATCAAACTTGGCAAATAGATCTTTTATATACTTTGACTGGGATAATACCAAAGTTTCATCATTTCTAATAACTTCAATACCAAGAAAGAAATTAAGATTTCCCAAATCTTTAAGAGCAAAAGTACTGCTGAGATTACTGATGAGCTGTTCTATTTTAGCATTGTTATTTCCAGTCACTATTATATCATCTACATAAATCAACAATAAGATCATATCATTTCCATTTCTCTTAAAGAATAAGGATGTGTCTGACCTGGTTCTGGTAAACTGCCAAGACTCCAAAACTGATCTGAGTTTTTCAAACCAAGCTCTTGGTGCTTGCTTCAATCTATAGAGGGCTTTTTTTAGCTTATACACATAGTTTGGATGATTTGAATTCTCAAACCCTTCTGGCTGAGGCATGTAAACAGATTCACTGAGTTCTCCATTAAGAAACGCATTATTGATGTCTACTTATCTCAGTTTCTAGTTGTTCATAACAGCAAGGCTTAGTACAATCCTTATTGTTGCTGCTTTAACCACTGGACTGAAAGTTTCTTGATAATCAATCCTTTCAGTTTGTAAAAACCCCTTTGCTACCAAACGAGCTTTGTATTTGTTGATTGATCCATCTGAGTTCTGTTTGACTCTATAAATCCATTTGTTCCCAACAGTTTCACATTCTGCTCTGGAGGAACTAAACACCAAGTTTGATTTCTTATTAAGGCATTGAACTATTCCTGCATTGCTTGTTTCCACTTGTGGCTATTCAAAGCATCAGGTACACTTGAAGGTGTGTCAAGTGACAGGGATTTTTCAGTGTTGTAAGTTTTTGGTTTAAAAATGCCATTTTTAGCTCTAGTGGTCATAGGATGTGAAGGTCTAGGTTGATATGTAGGCTGAGATGTGTATGGAGTTTGGTTGTTTGGTTCAGAAGGAGAAGAGGTTTGAGGAGATTCATGTGTGTTGTTTTCACTATCATGTATTGAATTTATTTGATCAAAACTATTGTCAGGATTTTGTTCATTAGAAGGATTATCTAAGCTAGTTGTGTCATCCAATGAATTTGTACTTGCTGCTGCTGCCTTATGATTTAGAGTTTCTGAAGGAAATGATATTGAAAGAAACTTACTAAATGGGTTGACAGATTTTGATGCATAAGTAGACTCAGTAACCATGAACTTTGAATCATTTTTTAAAGGAAAAGAATTCTCATTAAAATTAACATGAGCAGCAATATAAATTCTGCCATTTGAATTCAAACACATATAACCCTTGTGCTGTTTACTGACACCTAAGTTAACACATTTTGAGGTATGAAAATCAAGCTTATGACTGTTGTATGGCCTTAAGAAAGGGTAACACTCACAACTAAAGATCTTGATTTGTGAGTAACTTGGTTTCTTGGAATAAAGGGCCTCAAAAGGTGTTTTATGATTCAATGTAGGTGTACTGATTTGGTTGATGAGATAGGTAGCATTATAGAATGCTTCCCACCAAAATTTAAGAGGTATATCAGCTTGAGCAAGAAAGTGTGAGTCTAGTTTCAACTAGATGTTTGTGTTTTCTCTCAGCTTTCCCATTTTGGTGATGTGTATAAGGGCAAGAATATCTTATATCTATTCCTTCATTTCTAAGATAAGGTTCAAAGGCTTTGTATTCTCCCCCCATGTCACACTGAATTGTTTCGATTTTTAGCTCTAAACTTTTCTCAATTTGATTTTTAAAAACAATGAAGGCTGACAGTGCTTGAGACTTGTTAGTTAACCCATAAATCCAGGTGTAGTTTGTTTTGTCATCAATAAAAGCAATGTAATATTTGAATCCTTGGTTTGAGATGGTTGGTACTGGACCCCAAAGATCACTGTATATGATCTTAAGAGCAGTAGAAGATTTTAACTCACTACCTTTAAAAGATAATCTATGCATTTTTCCATATTGACAAGCTTTGCAAAAGGACAACTCAGACATTTTATTTTCAACTGAAATATTACAAGCTGATAGGGTTTTTCTAAGATCAGAGGAATTTGGATGACCTAATCTTATGTGCCAAAGATCAAGAGTTTTGTTGATTCTTTGATCTTTACAGCTTGTACAAAGTTCTTTAGAAACAACTGACATCATAGACTCTGGTTTATTTATTTTACAAACTGAAAACAAACTAGAACATGAAATAGAAGATAACAGAATAGACTTGACTTGAGAGTGATTTAGAGGCAAGTTCAGCAGCTTGTACAGTCCATCTTTAGCCACACCTTTCATAAGAACAATCCTCCTTCTCTTGTCTTTAACAACACAACATGTTTTGTTAAATTCAATGCATATATTGTTATCATTCAAGAGTTTTGATATGCTGATAAGATTTTTGGTTGTTTGAGGTATATAGAGAATGTGGTTTAGTTTAATGTGTTTCTGAATATCAGGTTCAAGTTTGCCAAGCAATGTATAACCAACAGAAACAATTTCAAGCTTAGAACCATTACCTACTGCAAGCTGATGATAACCTTTGTATTCAGAACTTATGCTTAAGTTGTTGAGATAATTAGTAACATGATCTATTGCTCCACTGTCAAGGTACCAGCCTCCACTTTTAGTTTCTGCACCTTCAGCCACATAAGCACTTCTTTTGTTACCCGCAAAATTAGGCACATAGTTTTTCTTAAACCTATACCAGCAGGTTACAGCAGTATGGTTCTTCCTGGAGCAGATTTGACATGGTCCTTTAGGTAATTCTTCATCAGCTTAAGCTTTCCCTTTCATTTTCTCTTGAGTTGGATTAAAGTTTCCACCACCAGAATTAGTTCCATATTGCCTTCCATTCTAATTAGTAGGATTTCCAGAATTGTTGAAATTTGATTGTCAATTCCTCCTCTGGTTTCCTCTGTAGTAAGCAATGTTTGCTTGATAATCTGAACCACTAACAGAGTTCTGATGTTCAATCTTATTTTCTTGGCTCAACAACATGCCATAAACCTCTGATGGAGTTATGCATTTGAGCTCGAAGCTCGAGTGCTTCTGGCTTGAAAATCATTACTAGCCATTGTAACAAATGGCTCTGATACCAAGTTAGAATTTACAGATCAAATGAAGAAGATGAAGATCTATTTTAGTTTTATTATCACAAAACTTGATTTACAATAATGAGCTTGGCTCAGTATTTATAGTTCAATCTGATGCTTGCTAATCACGCCAATTATCGCTAAGCAATTTAACTAACAAAATAACAAATACACAATTAACAATAGCTAAACTATCAACTAATTTCAGCCACATCTAACTGCATGGGAATCTCTTCATAACAGTTTTGCCACCTGGAATTCTTCAGCTTCTCACGTGCATCTTTCACTCTCACTCCTAGGCTAGCTACTAGATTTACAACTGGCTTGATTCCAGCTGGCACTCCAACGTTTGTTGCATGAGGTTCGGCTTCATCACCTAATTCAACACTGACTCCTCTAACTCCATGTTCGTTTGTTTTTTTGATAATTTGCTTTCTTCAGTAAAATGCACATCCTCGGGTTGCTGACTGAATACCGTCTGTACCAGAAAATGTTTATGATCAGGTCATAATTCTTTCCTGCGTTCAGATGTATTGTACGTATCAATGCTTCCTAACCTTCCATAGCAAAATTCTCAATATTTTCTACATAGTACATATCTATTAACAAAGTTGATTATTTATATTCTAATGTTTCAAATTCTCCTGTTTATTTGACAGATAAGATTGTGGGAATCCGATTTGAATAGGGTTGAAATGACCCCTGCGCATTATTATGATGAGTTTCCCTCGAGGGTAATCTGAGCATTTTAATTGGATTCATTTCTCATCTCATATCTTTCAGGGATTACATTTTAAAGTTACATTATAAATCTTGTAGGATGTCTTTGAGGCTGCTTGTGATTATGCAAGAGATCGAAGTGGTTTGCTCTGGGAGGATTCAAAGAAAATGCGTTTAGCTGTTAATGCAGAAATTCATATGCACATGAGAGAGTTCCTTTAGGGTCAAAACAAGTAGAATGATATGTTTTCTTGGCCATGCAAAACTTACTGAACAAAAAGGATGACAAGCCATGTGTTGCTTGGGATTGTTGCATGGTAGGGTTGTCATAATTTGGGTTTTTCTTGCCCAATTTGTATATGCATTAAAGCTACCGGAGGCATTTTCCAGATTCATTGCAAACCAGATGGGAAAAAAAGAAATCAAAGATTCTTTCTACCTAAAATAAACGGAGGTATGGTTGAAGTCCACGAAAAGGCATCCAATCCCTACATTTGAGGGATGTACACTAGAAAATACGAAAGCAGGAAATTGTTGTGTTATCTTCTCTGTATATTTGATCTTTAATTTAACTTAATATGACTGAAATATGAATGATAGAAGTTTATAGAATTTTGATGGCAAGTTTTTTGTAAAAAATTGTATCAATTTAATCAAAATTCAATTTTGTAAGTCCGCCTTCATTTATTTATTTTTTACTTACACAACTTTGTCGAGTTCCCATTTTGTGGCTTGTAGACAAACTGACAAGTGGATCTAATTATGAACATTTGCTGTTTGCATTAAAAAATGTAGAGCAATAATTTTTCCTAGTAAAAGATAGAAATGAATGTAAAAACGTTGCTGCTCTTATCATAACTCTTCATTGTATAAAATATTATAATATTATATTTGTCAATTGCACCGCATAGTATTATAATGTGGTCAGCACAAAATCTTATGTGATGGAACCTGCATAAACTAAATCTGAGGGGACGTGGGTTTTATAACTATTTTGAGACAAAAGATTATTTTTTGCCTTTCGTTCTCACCCTCATTCTTAGATTGGCTTAAGCAGTTCTTTACGTCATAAACTAAATCTCATGTGTTATTTATAATTATTTTAATTATTGTTGTTGTTATTATTGTTGTTTATTAATATTATTATTATTATTATTACCAAATGACATCAATTAACGAAGGGTATTTTAATAAATTGAAATAATTCATTCAAATTTCATGACAAAGTAAACACAATAATAGAAATGAACTTCATTTCAATTCTGATTCCTACTATTCAAGTAAATAATTTATTTTGATTCTCATTCGTGATTCTCATTCCAACCCAATCCTAATTCTAGATTAATAAACGCACCATAAATTTTTTTGTGAATGAAATGGGGAATGAAAGTAAGATTTTTAATGGGGTGGAGAAGGGGGCAGGTCTCTCTACCCCCACCCCACCCCACCTCACCTCACCGTCATTCCTAGTGTTAAATGTCTGAATTACTTTTATGATATCGTTAATGCTCATCATTATTATTCGCACCTTAAAGTTGAAGCTGGGGATAATTGGTGCAAGTACTTTTTTGAACAGAGCTTGTTCACCTTAAATTTGAATGATTTGGCCTATCGAGCTGGCTTGTTACTTTTGTTTACAAGTGGCTTTGCTTTTGATATATCTAAAGACTTATAAGGAATTGAAGTAGTTGAGTAATTTCTCAATTAAGGGTATGATGGTTTCTTTAATCGCCAAGTTTTGACTTTCTTTTTCCGTCTTACTCTTCAAGAATAAGCAGTCACCTATTTCTTTTTCATTTCCAATTATACATGTTTTATTAAAACTTAACTTTGGAATTTTCAGGTTGATTTGGTTTCTCATATCGCGGACAAAGAGTACGTTTACGTTTTTTTTTATTGTTCGCTTTTGACTGCGTTGTCAAGACTTATTATTATAATTACCAAGTATTGGAAGCTAAAATGTGTGCAAGTTAGAAATTTTACTGCCGAAAATCAGTGTAAATTAAAAGACTTTGATGAGCAACTAGTGATAGCCCGTGAGTAAACCTTGTAAATTGACTGGTGCTAATCATGACTTAAGGGCAATTGTAATTTGTAACCCCAAATGCAGCATGTTATGTGGACGAATTGAGGAAAGAAGCATGAAATATTGGGTAATGTTTTTAATTCGAAATATTGGGTAATGTTTTTAATTCTTACTTGGTATATACTACTGATTAAACAAACAGTCATCAAATTATAAGTACCTTAAAGAATAAACAGGCATAGAAGTAGCATTTTGCCTTTCCCTTATGAGTGGAATGGATAGGTCAAAACCCTTCTGAGATTTTCCTTCCTGATGACCATTGATTTCCAATGCTTTTGCTTGTGGGGATTTTTATTTTCTTGGCTCAATTGCTTATTGTGTTAATTTTTCCAATTGACTCAATTTTAAAGATAAAAGTTTATTTGGGTAGTTACTTTTAAACCCCACCGAAAAGACTTGAACTCCATGGTTGTCCTTTATGAGTGGTAGCTAGCAAGGAGAGTTAAGAAAATAGAAGAAATTCCGTAGATATGATGAAGCTCATAGGTTCACACCACGAGGTTTTAACATTCCAGAATGCAGCCAGCAGCAAATGGCTCGAATTCTTATGCTTGATTTCCAATTAGACTGTCTTGATACCAGGCTGAGAATCGGTACCATGCAGACACTGATCATGAGACCTTCAAGTTACTTCAGGTTACTCATCTTTTTCTTTCATGGTCTGTCTCCTTCTGTGTCTTTTTACTGGGAAAGTTACTTAATACCGCTTTATTGATTTTTCTTCTTCAATTGATATAATAACCGAGAGCATGATTATGAAGGCAATCAAGAATATATGTTTTTAAGGTACTTCATTCCTTCATTCCATATTATATTCTATATGTTAGCCAGGTCATTCAAGATGTTTTAAATAAAACATAGTATGAAAAAGTAGGAGAGAGAGCCCGACTTTAGGCTTCTATATGTATATTCTCCTTGCATTTCCAGGTTTTGACAAAGACTATAATTTTATTGTTCTGTTTATCTAAAACAGGAAGTCTATAGTTTTAAGTCTCTTGGGATTTGATGCATTCTTGTACTTTCTTCTCTTTCAAACTTGGTGCATTATGCTCGGTTTGTCAGTGACAGCTGACTTCTACATCTTATACCTTTTTGTATACTTTCACATGCATTTTGTTTTTGCTAGATTAATTCTTTTGTTTGGTATGTTGTTATTTCTTACCCTAGTTAAATGGCAGATAATGGTACTCTGTAACCATTAAAGTCAGTTCTAATAATTTTCCATAATAACTGACATTTCCAAGCCAAGGTATAAATAAGAATACAATTCTTGCAAAACTTCATAAGTGATTTCCCTCTCTCCCTTAGAATGCAATCCTCACGATCTTTAAAACTTGATCCAAGCAGCTATGGATCTTGGTCAAGTACTTGTCTCAGAAACTACTTACACTAGAGGAAGTCAAGTGCTAGGTATCATCCTACACCCCTATAACCTCTGGAATGCCTGCCCGGCTCACCAATTGCAAATAAGCTAATCATCTTAAGTTTGCAGGAGAAAGTAACAAAGACGTAAAACCTTAATAATGCTTTAATTTTCTTACCAAGAGATCTTGCAATTGTAGAGGCATAAATTATATTTGCATATTGGGCCCATTCAAACATTAATAAAAATTCATCAGTTTTTTCTAAACTTTACTTCTTTTCTTTCAAAAGTTGAGGACAATATCTCATTCTAGTAGGGGGACAGAATAATTGATATTTGTGGAATAATTGATAGTTGTGTTGTTGTACTTTTACTAATTTTTTTTTTAATTTTTGAGTCAAAGATGGCCGAATGTGGAGTTTAATTCCTCTAGAAATGCATATTCCTAGTCTTGTAGTTTAGTTAAAAAATAAAATAAAATAAAAATAAAAATAATGAAATAATACAATTTAAGACACTTTTTGTGATCCTTTGATATTGGATGACGTGATGGCTTTTAAATTTTACAATTTATATTATCTTTAGCTTTGAATTTGTTACACCATATTTGCCACTTTGCAAATTAATGTTGGTTAGATGTGTGAATTGAGAAATTGATGAGTGAAATTCATTGAGCTATTTGAAAGAACGTACATGTCAAAATAAGCTCCAAGTGAGTTTTTAAATCTATTATTTATCTTAGAGAGCAACCTTTTTCCATAGCTTACTAGTTTATTATTTTATACATAATCTCTATCGTTTTCTTTTGATTCAACCAATGAAAAGAATTGTGTGTTGTTACGTCTGAAAGTCTATTGAACTAGTAGATATAAAGACTATGTAGATCTTTAACAAATGACAGAAGTTCATGTTTGATCCATTTGAGTCTCTTCTGGCCACCTCATTGTGAAATATCCATAGTCACCCATTTTGAACTTATTAAAAAAAATTATTTGTTAACGTATTATCATATCCTGCTTCAATTTGGAGCATTACCATATATTTTATGTTTTCCATCATTTATCCATCATTGAAAAAAATAAATAAATAAATATGATAATGAAAAAAGAAAAAATAAAAAAGGGAAAAATATATAAAACACATTGCAATTCCCAAAAGATCTCTATTGTTTTTCCAAGCATATATTTTGTTCTTCTTATTATTCATTCTTTTTTAGCCATTTCTGTAGCCCACATTACAAAATAGTAAAAGTTCTTCTTGGTTTTAGAGAACTACAATCTGAAGTAGAAGCTGATAATATGGCCTAAAACATGTGGTGATGCATAAAACTCTATACAAATAATATTATTGATAGATCAAAAAAAGAGAAGATGCAAAATGAGGAAATGCTTTAATGTAAAATGACAAGGCCATTACATCAGAGATTGTGATGAAAAGAAAAAAGGATGAGAAAGAGAGAACAAGGGACGCTGCAGTGGCTTCGGATGATTGATATCGCAGTACTAACTTGTTGGTGGTTTCAAATAGCAATATAAGAAGTCAATGGATCCTTAACTCAAGGTGTTCCTTTCATTTGTGTCTTGGTAGAAGTCTCTTTTATGAGTCTGTGGATGGTAGTAGAGTCTTGATGGGAAACAACAATGTGTAAGATTGTTGGTATAAGGTCTATCAAAATCAGAATGATTGATGGGATTAGAAGAACTTTATATAATGTGAGGCATGCACCTAGGCTAAAGAGAAATTTATGCTCTTTAGGTATGCTGGATTGTCCAGGATACTTCTTTATGTCTAAAAATGATAGTTTGAGGATTATTAAAGGGACTGAAATGGTAATGAAAGGTGTAAAGACGTTTTGTCTTTATGTGTTAGAAGGGTCACCAGTACCTATGTTAGCTACAATACCTGATGTTCTAAAGTAGATAGAACCAAGTCACGGTATCTTAAACTTGGATGCATAAGTGTCAAGGGGATGCAAAAGCTAAGCAAGCAAGGGTTTCTTTGTGGTGATAAGATACATGAGGTAGAGTTCAGTGAAAACAATATTTTTGGAAGAGCACATTGGTCCAAATTCACAAAGGGACTGCACACATCTAAACAAGTTTTGGATTATGTTCATGCTGATTTTTTGGGGCCTTGCTCAGGTCCTTTATTTTAATTAATTGTTGACTTTAATAACTTATTGCATTATCATGCATGGTAATTGAATATACAACTAATTGATATTATCATTTTTATTATTTTTTTAATTCATTTTATGTCTTAGATTTTTTATCTTTATTTAATTATTTTCCACTTATTATTATAAATATTATTACTTTGTAAAGTTTTATTCCTGTTATTCATATTTAAATGAGTTCATTAATATCTAGGCATAGCGTGCAAGTGAAAAATATGACATAAAAAAGTGACATAGAAAATGAAATAATAATAAAACAAAATAACTAGTAAAAGCTAAATTGTATTGAAATATCACATGTAGAAAAATTACTCCCACCTCTTAAATATTAAAATAGAAAATAAAAATGTATTAAAAGACATATTAAAAATATAAAAAGAGTAAAATATGCATGTTAAAGTACTGTTTATATTTTAAATAACCCTAATTGGAGATAGACATAAAATAAAAAGGATTTAAATTTGGTGTTTAGCTAAATTTTGATTAGCTTTTGTAAAATACTGTGGCATGTGCTTTTTATGAATTTTAATGGTTAAGATTTAGTTTCTCTTAATAACCTAATGAAAATAATATCGTTTTCTTGGTTTTATTCCCTTTTTTCTTTCAATTTTGTGTTTTTGTTTTATTTCATGAACGTATGGAAACTATGAAATCTTTTTTTTAATCATCCTAGATATTACGAAATTCCAAATAAATTTTATCTTAAAGACTTTTCAAGCTTTTGCAACCGCTCATACTGAGAATAGCAAACTTTTTTAGAGGTGAAATCAGCGAGGGCTTGGAGTTTGAGTAAGAACATTGCCAGCTCCAACCAAAATGAGAAAGGCCAAGAGAAGGAAATCATTAATTAGCATGTATAGAGACTAAAATAGAACAAAAACTATCAAAAAGCTTGGCTAAGTATTGGACTCAAATCCTATATAGGACAAATGGTCCTAATAAAGTAATTATAATCGTTTGATTATTATGAATATTTAACTGAATGCTCTCTCATAAATTGATTCAAAGATATACAATAAATTAGTACTACAATATAACACACAACATATCATATGCTTATAATAAATTAATTCTTTATTATATTAAAATATAGGATCAATTTCTCAACAATTGATGGTTATAACAAAATTATTCATATGGCAAAAGACAAATAATTATTTAAAAAAATCATTGGCATCCTATAACAAGTTCTAGGGGTATAAGGCGTAATCATTCTCAAGGGAGTTAGGATAGATTCTCTAATTGTAAGTTCCAAGCAGCCGCCATTATTTGGTGATGTTGCAAAATTGGCAAAAAATGAAACATACAGTTTACATTCTTGATCAGTACAAGGAAGCTAGGATGATGAAACCAAGACTGTTTGACATTTTATATTTTCTAAACTGAAACATAAACAACCTATTGAGAATTAAAAGAGAGGTAAAGAATAACAAACATATGAGACTCTGCATATATAAATGAATATTGAGAAATGAGGTATAATGGCCTTTATGAGATTGTTGATTCTATTTATGAGTATTGAATAAGTCAGGATGATGAAACCAAGACTTTTTGACATTTTATATTTTCTAAACTCAAACATAAACAACCTATTGAGAATTGAAAGAGAGGTAAAGAATAACTCACAAATGAGGCTCTCCATATATAAATGAATATCGAGAAATGAGGTATAATGGACTTTATAAAGTTGTTGATTCTATTTATGAGTATTGAATAAGTCAGGATGATGAAACCAAGACTTTTTGACATTTTATATTTTCTAAATTGAAACATAAACAACCTATTGAGAATTAAAAGAGAGGTAAAGAATAACAAACACATGAGGCTCTGCATATATAAATGAATATTGAGAAATGAGGTATAATGAATTTTATGAGGTTGTTGATTCTATTTATGAGTATTGAATAAGTCGTAGTGCATTTATTTGCATTAACTATTGACTTTAATATCTTGTTGTGTTCTCATTCATGGTAATTGAAACATACATCTAATCAATTTTATCATTTTTTTAGTATTACTTTTTGTTGAATTTATCACTTGGTTTTTTTCTCTTTATTTAATGCTTGTTATAAATATTGGTATTTTGTGAAATACTATTCAAATTTAAACGAACTCGTTAATCTCTAGACATAGCGTGCAAGCGAAAAATATAACATCAAAAATAGTGACACATAAAATGAAATGAAAATAATAAAATAACTAAAGAGCATGGTACTCAAACGTAACCAAAAGAAAACCGTATATTAACAAAATTTTAAAAAAATCTTGTGAATAGAAAATCTGATCCTCTTCTTCTCTCCATTTCTGCTAAAGAATATATATATATATATATATATAGAAGGAAGAGAAAGCAAGAAGGCGAAAATTAACAGTGTCAATACTTCCATCTGCATCAAATTCAAGCATTAAATCGTGCTCCACCACACTGTCTTCTTACAAACTTACGCTTATTTCCCTTCAGTATCAGCTCAAATATTGATGATTCCATGAATGAGCATTAAAGATGCTTTTATTTTTATTAATTATTAACTTGCACAACTAATTAATTTTGTCATTTTTAGTGTTATTATCTTTATTTAATTTATGTCAGATTTTTTCTCTTTATTTAATCTATTGATATTATTATCCTCATTGCGAAAGCATTATTCCAAATTTTTGGATTTAAATTAAACTCTATGCATAGCGGGCAAAAAGTGACATCACAAAAAAGTGACATAGAAAATAAAATAAAAATAGTGATAAAATAAAATAACTAATAAAAACCACAATACTGGAATAGAGTCAATAGAAAACCGCAAATTACATATATAGACAAATGACACCCCCTCTAAAATATTAAAGTAGAAGTATTGACAGAAGTTTAGAAATTAGGAAGGGTAAAATATTGGTGTTAAAAGTGTTTTTAAAGTACAAATAATTACACCCTAGTAGCAGATAGATATAATATACAAGGGTGGGAATGTTTGCACATTTAAATTATCTTGTACATTCCATTATTTTGCACACTCATTTATTAATTTTAAAATTAATTATACATTGTACACTTTTTAAAATGTCAAAAAATTTCTCGCTTTTGAGATTAATTATCTTTATTTACTCTCACACTCATGAGAAAACACATTAAAATAATTTCTCCAAATACTTCTTTTTATTAAAATTTAATTATTTGGTTAGATAATCAAATTTGCCAATAAACAAATAATGATCGACAACATAACTAGATGAGCCAACAACTCGCATCAAAAGATTTCACCATTCAAAAGATCACAAGAAATAAACATTATAAATCAAACAAATAAATCAATTAAGTAAAAATGGTTATCACTTATATCACATTGCTTTTAGCAGGCTCTTGCTTGCTAGTTGGAAAGACAAAAAAAGGGCATGAAAGTAGCATCCGGAAGATTATAATTAAACAATTGTACTTTCTGTGTTGCAAGGCTATGAAAAATTAATACTTTTTGTGTTGTAAACTAGAGATCAAATGGATCACACATACCTCATTGAAATTAAAATCTTCAAACATGCTGAGCTACTCTTCTGTAAATATTTGTTCAAGGGGTTGGGAAGAAAAATTATAGGGGTCAAATGGTAAGAAAAGTTAACAGATGTAGATAAATTACATACAACAAATCAATACCATGTAACAAACACAATATATCACATGCTCATAATGGATTAATTCCTACTTTTATTAAAATATAGCATCAATTTCTTTACAATTGATGGTTATTGCAAAAGTATTCATTTGGCATAAGAGGAAAACTATTTAACAAAATCATGGGTTATAGATGATGGTGTAATCTTGACTATCATGGTGATACTTATTGTAACATTCTTCTGGTGTAAGTCCAAAGCCCTTGTCGCTATCAAGTGATATTGCAGAATTAGATTCTTGGCTGGTACTAGTGCTTGAAACATGTGAGTTTTCAGTGCTTGCAACCAAAAGCAAAGCCAAGATAATGAAACTGAGACTCTTCGACATGTTATAATTTCTAAACTTAATTGTAAACAACTTAATTAAAATTAAAAGGAGGTGATGCATAAAATTCATGAGGCCCTATATATATGAATGAATATTGAGAAATGCGTTATAGTGGCCTTTATGATGCTTCCATGAATAAGCATTATATAAATCATATTATGTTTACTTTGATTAACTACTGACTTTAATATCTTGTTGCGTTATCATCAATGGTAACCAAAACAAACAACTAATTAATTTTATCATTTTAGTATTATTTTATTTTTTTTGTTTTTTTTTTCTCGTTATTTAACCATATTCAAATTATTATTATCGCTATTATGAAATTATAAATCTGAAAGTCAGTTTTTGCATTATTTTATTTACAATAACATTTTAGCTATGTCTATATTAGTATATATCTTATATTCAATTTTTAGATTAATGTATTTTAGTATTAATAAATTCAATCACCATAATCTGATAACCGCTTAATATTAAAATTTAGTTTTCAATATTTATGTTATTTTATTAAGGGAAATTATCATTTGTATACCCTTAGTTTACTCCATTATTAAAAATATTACAACACTTTAAGGGTGTATCAATCGTCTACCCTAAGTTGACAAAATGTATCAGCTGACCACTAAATCGTTAGTTACCGTTTAAGTATGATGACGACAGAAGGGTAATTTGGTCTTTTCATATGATACAAGTGATAATTTAAGGGTATACAAGTGATAAAAAGAGAATTTAAGGGTATACAAGTGATAATTTTCAAGGGTAAAATCATCAATTCACTGTAACTCCATTAACTTTCAAATGACAACTAACGGTTTAGTGGTCGGCTGATACATTTTGTCAACTAAAGATGGACGATTAATACACCCTCAAAGTATTGTAGTATTTTTGATAACATAGTAAATATAGGGTACATGAATGATAATTTCCCTTTTATTAATTATAAAAATACTTTTTAGTAGAAATTTTTTTAACTATACTTATTATAATATTTTACTTTTAATATGATATTTATATATTATTTTTATGTTATGTATGTATGTATCTATGTCAGTTTACAGTAAGTATATACTTAGATAATGATCAAAGAATATAATAGTAAAAAGGGGTTCTATGTGAGTGATGGATCTAGAAAAATAATTTACCTGGGGCTAGAATACATAAGAACAAGATGTAAAAACTAAAATTTTAGGGGTTTTCAGGTTTATGGAGGTTCATTTTTTTTCTAATAGATTTAATAAAGGGATTAATTAAATAATAGTAAGACCACCCATATGAGTTATTGTGGGCTTTTAATTAAAGAGTGGACTTTTATAATTCTTATAGTTAAAATTTAATTTTTATGAATTTATGAGTTTATGGGAGGCTATTTTTATAAATCCAACAAGGAATATTTTTATAGATTTGAAGGGGTCTAATTAGAAACTCAAGTAATTTTCTCTTTAATTTTTGGAATTTACTTTCTTGAGCGGAGCTCAAACCCACTGATCTGTGCTAGGTCTTAAGGACGAACTAATCTATACAAAACAAATATCACTCCTCCTCACTCGTTCCTCATATCTTTTTTGCGATTTTGTCTATTATTGGCCATACTGAACCATTCAGTCATATTCATTGAGACTTTGAAAATGGTTGTTTATCTAATGGGATAAATGAAAAATCAACTTGGCAGAATTAATTTTTTGTTTTACATATAAGCATGTTATAAAGAAGACTTGACTAGAGAATTGAGTAATAAAAGGGCTTTTCCTTGAACTAGTAGAGTTGGCCAAAGCAAATCAAAGGCCCAAAAACAAATTGAGCTGCCGATTAAGTTTTGAATGATTAATAGTTGCTTTCATTATACAAAATACACCTACAACCACTTAATTTAAAATGCCAACAGAGTGGTGTTGTTGGAGGTTTTTATTGTCTGTAAGGAGTTCTGTAAGAATATGAGAGAATTAACATGTTATTTTGAAAAAAAATAATTAAATTGATCACGAGTGAGCGCTCCCATATTCTAGAAACTCTCAAACGAGAAAGAGCTTTTGATATCCAAATATAATAATAAGTGACTGGCTAATTGTCGTGAGGAGAAGAAAAACAAAGAGATGAATCATGAATTTGAGTTTAATTTTGGAATTTTGATAAATTGATTAAGTAAACATTTAATTTTCTAGTTTAGTAAATAATGTTTTTAAAAAAATGAATATTCGAAGTACATTGCAGAGTGCAAATAACCTCACTCATTCCTAAATTACCCACATGTTAATTTACCATTAAAAACAATTTTATGATAATTTCTACTCTAGACACCTACTGACTACACTCATTAATAATTTATAAATAAACTAATATTATTTTCATCTTAACAATTTACATCCCAAATTTCTTTTGTCGATCACAAGCGTAGAGATCTCGTGGTTTCTATTTTTTCTGATCCAATCTGTAATATTTTTCATGCAATGAAAATCTTGGATATTCTTCTGCTAACTAGCTTTTAGTTATGGCTTAAGTGAAATATTGAAGATAAAAGTTCTAGGGTTTTAAAATTATTTTGGTGGTTGTAGTGAGAAAATAAAAACAACGCTATGGTAATTGATAAGCAACATAAGCATCAGACAAATCAACATGAACCAAGGTCACCAGTTGTGACAAATATGGCAGTATTGTTGCCTTAGCTAAAGGGTTTACTGAGGACAGATTAAGGAAAGAATGATGCTGGTATACACTTCTAACGGACACAAGAGAAATCAGTGTACATGATTAAAGGAGTCCAACGGCCACAAGCCAATTTTGATATAAAGCGCTCAACGTCATGATTCTCGGAAGTTAGTGTAATTGATACAATTTTGAGAACCTTTCATTTGTGCAAGCTTGATTTTGATAATTTGTGTATATAATTTAATGATCGAGCAAATACAAAAACAAGAAAACAAATTGTTTTCAATCAATCCTATATTTCTTTATGGTATCAGAGCCTATGGCTACAAAAATACAAAATAAGCCCAAACTCTCGATCCAGTCATTCCACCAATGTGTAAGCCTAATTTCCATCAAACTCAACAACAATAATACCTTCTTTGAAGTTGCAAGTCTTGCCACTGCCACTCATAAGAAGCCTTGATCTAGAGCATCATATCAATGATGAAACAATTCCACTAAGAAATATTTCTAGATGGAAAAAAGGTCAACAATCTTGAATTTACTATTTGGCAAAATAATGATGGATTACTCATGCCTTGGCTTCGGGGAATAATGAACGAAGATATAATGAACATTATAGTTGGATGCCTTTCCACTAGAGATATTTGCTTATTTGTGGAAGAGCACATGCTTCTGCAACTAAAGAACAATAATTTTGGTTGAAGAATAACTTTTACTCTTTAAAGAAGGGTTCCTTAGAGCTTAAAGAATTCCTTAAGAAATTGAAAGGGCTTTATGAAAAACTTGCGGCAATCGGCAAGCCTATGTTAGATGAAGGTCAAGTTTTTCAGATGTCACACACCCTTGGCTCAAAATACTCTGACTCTAAAATGGCAATGTTGATAAAAGCCTCCTTATCCATCAATAAAACAATTTACTTTTGCATCACAGAATCATAAGCAAGTGATAGTAAGTCTAAAGCAGAAAGAAAGTGTGAACCATAACGGGGCTTTTTTTGGCTAGCAAGCTAGAGCAAGAAATCATCATGGGAGAGGCTCAAAAGTGCAACCACCTATGAAGGTTCTAAAACCATGGAGGCTTTTTACACTCATGTAACTTATGTGGTAGCTTGTAGATAGTTCCATGTAATTATTGAGATAGGTAGATAGTTTTAAAGCATTATCTAGACATTTTCTTGTACCCTATAAATAGGAGGGGCCTCATTTGGCTCAACACAAGCAAGAAATCCAGCATTGATATTACTTAAAAGCACTATAAGTTTTCCTTGAGTAATAGAGTTATTTCTTCTCATCTTGAGCAAGTTTGAGTGAATACTCTTTCCCACTTTCGAATCTAGTAATGTTGTGAGTGAGCAAGGTTGACTTAGGACTAAGAGAGTGAGATCTAGCACCTAAGGCCCTGCGATTCAGTGAGGGATCAAGAGGGTCGCGATAGTTGGTATCAAAGCCGTAATCACTCTTGGGGTAATTGTGTCATTTAAAAGGAAGAATGTCCGACCTCACTTATGATGACCAAAGGGGTAGGGACCAAAATCCCAACTTGAAAAAGAGAAAGAACAACAAGGAGAAGTCCGTGGATAGGCTGAACGCCATTGAGAATTGGGTTGTTCGTAGGGAGATTGTTCTCTTTGAGATAAAGGAGCGCCTCGAGATCTTTAAGCAAAAGATGAAAGAGGTTGATAATCTTGAGGGACAAATGGTTAACGTAAGCCAAGACATAATGGTGCAACACTAAAGTCTTAAGAAGTTCCAAGCTATAGTGATGAACTAAATCAAGGGGCTAAGAGCTCAAGTGGAGGAGCTTTACATGGGTCATAAGGAGACCAAGAGCAATAAGGCACTTTGAAAAAAGGCGGTGGCCAGCGAAGTGCTCACCACTAATGCCGTACCTTTAATAAAGATTGTGGTTCCTGAGACCAAAGAGGTGTTGGAGAATTAACAAATAAAACACACAAAACACACACTATTTTATTTCTTTAACAACACTCCTCACCAATTACAACTCTTATTTTTCACTCTCTACACCTTAAAGATTTTGCTGCTTCACTTGATGTTTAAACCAAAGAGGAGAGGGGGTATTTATACATGAAACAAACGAATCACAACCATTCATTTATTCAACTAATACACAAATCCTCACCATCCATTGAAACCTACCACTCACCTACTTCACCAACTACACCTAACACACCTAACACAAATAATTCAAACCTCACCAACCATACCTACTCATAGAACCTTCCATGAGTTGGGCTTGATTTATTCATCTTGGATCAAGTTTATGATCCAACACCTCCCCTTAAACTTGATCCTGTGACACCAAGCAAACTTCTGAATCTTACAAAGTCTTCTTGCTTGAGTGGCTTAGTGAAGATATCAGCTACTTGATCTTGTGATTTTACATACTTAATTTGCACTTATTTTCTTGCAATACACTCTCTTATGAAATGATAACGAATGTCTATATGTTTACTTCGATCATGAAAGACTGGATTCTTAGATACGGCAATTGTTGATTTGTTATCAACACAAATCTCGGCTGGCTCTTCTTGTGCCAAACTCAACTCCTTCAGCAAATTTCTAAGCCAAATTACATGGCAAACACTTGATGTGGTAGCTATATACTCAGCTTCACAAGTGGATAGCGTGACAATTGGTTGCTTCTTTGACATCCATATGAAAGCAATATCTCCCAAGAAGAACACAAATCCTGTGGTGCTTTTCCGATCATCTACATCTCCACCCCAATCATTATCGCTATATCCAACATGCTTGTAGTAATTAGAAAATGAGTAAAACAAACTGAAATTAATTGTACCTTTGATGTAGCGAAGGATTCTTTTTGCAGCTTTAAAATAAGTGGTCTTTGGATTCTCCATGTATCAACTCATAAGTCCAACAGCATAAAGGATATCTGGTCTTGTGCATGTCAAATAACATAGGCTTCCAACCAAACTTTTAAAGAATGTTGGATCTATATCTTCACCTTTATCATGTTTGGATAATTTAACTCTGCATTCGACTAGCATGCTTATAGGCTTACAATCATTCATTTTGAACTTCTTGAGAATCTCCTTTGCATAGCTTTCTTGGGAGATAAATATGCCTTCTTCCTTTTGTTTGACTTCAATGCCGAGGTAATATGTCATCAGTCTGATGTCAGTCATCTCGAACTCTTTGATCATCACTCTCTTGAACTCTTCAAACAAGCTTGGATTACTTCTAGTGAAGATGAGATCATCCACATACACGCACACAATCAAAATATCTTCATATTTTTCTTTGACGTAGAGAGCATGTTCATATGGGCATTTGGTGAAGCCTTTCTCTTGAAAATACTTGTCAATTCTGCTATTCCATGCCCTTGGTGCTTGCTTTAACCCGTAAAGAGCTTTTTTCAATCTCAAAACTTTGTCTTCATGTCCTTTCACCACATAGCCTAATGGTTGTTCGATGTAAACTTCTTCTTCAAGGAATCCATTCAAGAAAGCAGACTTCACATCCATTTGAAAAATCTTCCATTTGTTCTGAGCAGCCAAAGAAATAATAAGTCTAATAGTTTCAAGTCGAGCTACAGGAGCAAATACCTTGTCATAGTCTATACCAGCCTTTTGACTATAGCCTTTTACAACTAGCCTCACCTTGTGCCTTTCAATTTCTCCCTTCGCATTTCTTTTTGTTTTATACACCCATTTGACACCGATCGCCTTGTGACCTTTTGGAAGAGTAGTAAGCTCCCAAGTATCATTCTTCACAATGGCTTTGATTTCTTCATCCATTGCAATTCTCCACTTCTCACCTAGTGCAGCTTCTTGGAAGTTAACTGGCTCACAATCAGCAAAGAGGCAAAAGAGAGTGAGATTATCATGTCTCTCAGTTACCTCATAGAGATCTTGAAGACTCCTTGTACATTCTTCGGTTCTTTCATTTAAAAAAGACGGCAGTGAATCTCCGCATGTGGTTGGTGCTGGTGAGATAGGTGGAGTGGCAGGCTCTTGTTGTTCATCTACTTGTTTTATCTGTGTATGATCATCTTCTTCAATGGGAAAGAAGTTGAAGTCATCCACACCAGAGCCAAAATCCCATTCTCCTTCTTCATAAAAAAATACATCTCAATTGATCATGATCTTTCCGTTGTTTGGATTATAAAGCTTGTATCCTTTGGAGTTGTTTTCGTAGCCAATGAAGATGAACTTCTCACTTTTGTCATTCAGCTTGGCTGTACTTTTGTCTGGTACATGTACATGGGCAATGCTTCTGAAAACTCTTAGATGGGTGATGCCGGGTTTTCTTCCACTCCAAGCTTCTTGTGGCGTCTTGCCCCACACGCTTCTTGTTGGACATCGATTAGATAAGTCGACTGTACATGCAACTACTTCAGCCTAAAATTCTTTAGGTAGCCTCTTACTCTTAAGCATGCTTCTTTCCATGTCCAAGATGGTTCTGTTATTTCTTTTTTGCAAAACCATTTTGTTGGGGGGATCTTGGAACTGTCAAAGGGCGTCGAATTCCATTTGCTTCACAAAACTCTAAAAATTCTTTGGAAGTGAACCCTCCACCTCGATCAGATCTCATGGCTTTAATCTGGTATCCAATTTCTTTTTCCATTGCAACTTTAAACTTCTTGAAAGTTTTAAAATCTTCTGATTTTTGCTTCAAAAAATACACCTAAGTTTTTCTTGAAAAATCATCTATGAAGAGAAGGAAGTAGTTACTTTTACCAAGGGAGTTTGGCTTGAATGGACCGTACACATCAATATGAATGAGCTCGAGTGGCTTCTGAGCTCTTGAGTTTGAGTCATTTGGAAAGCTCTTTCTGAACTGCTTGCCAAGTAAACATCCTTCACAAAATTGATCAGGGTGATTGATGTATAGTAAGCCTTTCACCATGTTCTTCTTGAATAGTAGCTCTAATCCTCCAAAGTTGAGATGCCCATATCGAAAATGCCAAATCCAGGATGAATCTTTGTGACAGGCTTTGAGACATTTTGTAACATCATTTTGAATATTTAAAGGAAACATTCTATTTTTTGACATTTTCGCCTTTGTAGTTAGATTTCCTTTGTCATCTCTTAGGAAAAGACTATAATCTTTTAAGTGAATATCATAGCCTTTTTCTATAAATTGACCCAAACTAAGGATGTTGCTTTTCATATTGGGTACATAGTAAACATTCGAAATTATTTGGTGGCTACCATTTTATGCACGAAAAAGAATGTTATCTCTGTCCTTCACTGGTACTTTTGAATCATCTCCAAAAGCAACACTGCCATTCACATATTCACTTAGTTGCACGAACATGCTTTTGTTTCCACTCATATGATTGCTAGCACCTGTGTCAAGATACCATGTATTTTCTTAGCCTCCACTTGTGTCATTGCGTGCCAGTAAAAGTGTGTCGTCTTCACTATTTTTTTCTTCAGCATAGTTCACTCTCTCCTCAATTCTGGTGCTTAGAGCTCTGCATTCTGAAGCATAATGCCCAAACTTTTGACAATTATAGCACTGTACTTGGGATTTATCATACCTCGATCTTGGATTGTCTCTGCCTCGTCCTCTGGTTGAGTTTTCTCCTTTGGCATAATTGGAGTTATTGTTGTTGAAATTCCAACCTCGTCCATGACCACGACCTCTACCTCGTCCTCGACCTCTACCTCGGACACAATGCATTCTCTCGTTGTTGGAGTTTTCTTCTCTTTTCTTTGGATTGACTTCCATCTTGAGAAGTTGTTCTTTGATTCCTTGCTTTTTTTGTTTTTCTTCATAGGCTTGTAACCTTCCTTGAAGTTGCTCGATCGTCATATCCTCAAGATCTCTTGTTTCTTCAATTGTCACAACAATATGGTCAAACTTCGAGTCTATTGATCGAAGTATCTTTTCAATGATCCTTACCTCTTTTAACTCCTCGCCATTTCTTTTTAACTCATTGGAAACGGTCACAACCCGAGTAAAGTAGTCAGAAATTGACTCTGATACCTTCATGTGCAAGGACTCAAATTCTCCTCGTAATGTTTGGAGACGAACCTTCTTTACTTGCTCCGCTCCTTTGTAAGAGGTCTCTAGTTCTCCCATGCTTCTTTTGAGAAGGTTGTACCAGCAATCTTTTCAAAAGCATCTTCATCTAATGATTGAAAGATGAGATACCTTACTTTATTCTCTTTCTTCTTTAAGTCTTTTAAATTCTTCTTCTGTGCCGCAGTTAAAGTGGCTTCATTTTCTGGCACAATAAAGCCTTTCTCCACGACATCCCATACGTCATGTGTGCCCAATAGAGCCTTCATTTTAGTACTCCAATTGTCAAACTTACTTCCCTTTAATTGTGGAACTTGAAATGACATTATATCGCTGTTTGCCATAACTCATAAATTGAGTGAGAATTTGGAGATTCTGAAAGCACATATGGATCCGACACGTCGAAAAACCTTGGGAAGGACTCGAGTCAACTTTCGGTCAACGGGCAACGCTGGCCAACGGCCAACGGTCAACGCCCGTTTGGTAGTCTTGGTTCGGTCCGGATTGATTCAGCTTGAGTTGGCTCGGTTCGACTTGATTCGGTTCAGCTCGGCTCAGCTTGGTTCAGTTCGACTCAGCTTGGTTCAACTCGGTGAGTCGACTCAACTTCAGGATAGAAAACTTCCGGTGGCAAGTGTGGGCGCGTTCGGTCTCGGATTGGGATGATTTTTGCGGTGTCACGCTCTTCTCGTTGAGATCTTTAATTTGATATGCTATATGACTATATATAGCATCAAGCACTAGCTCTGATACCACTTTATTGGAGAATTAACAAATAAAACACTATTTTATTTCTTCAACAACACTCCTCACCAATTACAACTCTTATTTTTCACTCTCTACACCTTAGAGATTTTGTTACTTCACTTGATGCTTAAACCAAAGGGGAGACGGGGTAATTATATATGAAGCAAACTAATTACAACCATTCATTTATTCAACTAATACACAAATCCTCACCATCCATTAAAACCTACCACTCACCTACTTCACCAACAACACATAACACACCTAACACAAATAATTCAAACCTCACTAACCATACCTACTCATGGAACATTCCATGAGTTGAGCTTGATTTATTCATCTTGGATCAAGTTTATGATCCAACAAGAGGTATAAGGGCAAACGAAATGCCCAAGAGATTGACAATTTTCTGTGGTCCATGGAGAGGTACTTCGAAACCACCAATGTTCAAGGCGAGTAAGAAGAGGTAAATATTACGATGGGGTATCTTGAAGATCACGCAACTACTTGGTGGCAATAGAAGCATGCAAAGATTATACGCAGGATGTGTATTATCAACACATGGGACTTGTTCAAGCACAAGCCAAAGAAGCAATTTTATCCAGGGAGTGTAGCGTAAAAGGCTAACAAAAAGATGAGAGAATTGAAGCATACAAGGTCCATCTCAAGAAAATGACTTGTTGTTCATCTTTATGGAAGGACTCTAACCATGGGTACAACGGAGCTTCAATGGTACCAAGTGCATGACACCTCCACTGCCCTCACTGAGGTAGATATACTTGTAGAATTTCGAAATGATGAATCATCTAAGCCAAAGAAGGATGATAAGCCCCAACATAGGAAATGTGGAGGTGTAAATTAAAAGTAGATAAGCTACCACATTATGATGGCTAAGAAACACTGTCATAAAAGAAAGCTGGTTTGAAGGATGGTAAGGAGAAAGTCAAGCGTCAGCATAACTACTACCTTTGTAATACGGACTATTGGGTGACAAACTGCCTAAAGAAGAAAGCTTTCAACGCCATGTTCAACGAGCTCGAAGAGAAACAACTAAAGGTGCCACCAGCTACAGCCGCCAACATAAGTTGCCTCTGGAATTTTAAGAGCTTATTGGTCCTAAAAAAAATTATATTTAGATATTTCTATCAAATGACAAAAATTCGGTATGTAGACAGTGTGCCTTGAGATATATAATTTTTAAATGAAAATTGCTAAAGGGACTAAAGGCTGATAAAATGTTAATAAATAATGCCTTGTAGTGTTATAGTGTACGTTAATTGACGATGCTATATAGTTCATTTTATTAGTGCTTTGTCACTTTTTTAATCCAAATATCTAAATGAAAAATGTTGAAACGATTTCCTACAAAGTACTACAAAGATGATAATGAGATAGGAAATTGAAACAACATTTATTTATAAAAATAAAAAATTTGCAAACAAAAGGATCTCACTATGTAACCTTATATATCATTTTATTGAATTATTATTAGTAGGAGCATCATCATGTTTTTCTTTTATTCAAGGCTTAGTTATATATAATTAATTAAGCAATGGGATCAACAATTAAAGATAAAACATGAGCTTTAGTAATTTCTTGAACACCGTGTCCGTGACCTTCTCCAAATTGGTACATGCATTGAGACATCCTCGCCAAATTCATTGCAATCCCAACAAAAACGTCGGACACGAAATGTGGGTTTCCAAAATGAGTATCACGCACTAATCAAAAATAGAACTTGGTCTTTAATACCAAGAACAGAAAACCAGAAAATTGTTGGGAATACGTGGGTGTATAGGATAAAGTATAATACTGATGGCAGTGTAGCTAATTATAAGGCTCGGTTGGTGGCAAAAGGGTTTCAATAAATTGTGGGTGTGAATTATTTTGATACCTTTAGTCCAGTGGTAAAGCCAGCAACAGTTAGAGCAGTTCTTAATCTTGCAGTGATGAATCAGTGGATAGTTAGACAGGTGGATATCAACAATGCATTCTTAAATAGTGAATTGTCAGAAGAGGTGTTTATGTAGCAACCTGAAGGATTTGTTGATAAAAGCAAACCTAACTATGTTTGCAGATTACACAAAGCATTATATGGTCTTAAGCAAAGCTCCTAGAGCTTGGTTTGAAAAGCTCATAGGATGTCTTTTGCAATGGGGTTTCAGAAATTCCAAATCTAATTCTTCTTTATTCTTAAGAAGAACTAAATTGTCACTTATTATTGTATTGATATATGTTGATGACATATTAGTTACTGGACCTAACAGTGGAGAATTGGACAGCTTCATTCAACAATTTAATATTGTTTTTTCTTTGAAAGACTTATGAAGATTGTCTTATTTCCTTGGTATAGAAGTGTTGTATGATCAGGATTGCATTTATATATCTCAGAAGAAGTATATAAGAGATTTGCTTGCTAAAGTAGATGCTTGATTGTAAAGGAGTGATAACACCAATGTGTAGTGGCAAGGACTCAAAGTTGCAGAAGATAGTTAAAGGAGAATTGGGTTACTATGTTGAAGATGCTACTCATTATAGAAGCATTGTAGGTGGTCTCCAATACCTGATCTTGACAAGACCAGAAATTGCTTATTCTGTTTATAAGCTGTGCCAATATGTATCTGCACCAACTATGCAACATCTTATAGCTTGCAAAAGGGTTCTTAAATATCTAAAGGAGACACAGGATTATGGCTTAAAGTTTGTTAAGGATGGTGATCTGAAAATTACTTCATTCACTAATGCAGATTGGGGAAGTGACTTGGATGATAGGAAATCAATTGGAGCTTACTGTGTATCTTGGAAATAATCTGATTTCATGGTCTTTGAAGAAGCAAACAGTAGTAACTATGTCTTCAGCTAAGAGTGAATATAGGGCACTTGCTTCAGCTGTTTCAGAAATAGCTTGGTTAAAATCATTGTTTCTGGAAATTGGAGTATGCTGTGTAGAGAGACCAACAATATGGTGTGATAATATGAGTGCAACAGAACTAACAAAGAATACTGTGTTCCATTCAAGAACTAAACACATTGAGATTGATGTTCCTTTTATTCGAGATAAAGTGTTAGCTGGTAACCTCAAAATCTGTTATCTGCCAAGTGAAGATCAGATTGCAGATATCCTAACCAAGCCCTTATCTTCTCCTCAGTTCAATTACTTAAGGGACAAACTCAATGTCTTTCCATGTCCTTTGAGTTTGAGGGGGGCTGTAAAGATAGCTCATTATGCAGAAGTTAAGAAGAATAATCATCATGGTGTTAAACCTTGTAACAAGAATGTCAAGTTACCAGCTGTCATTAGTGCCACGTCAGAAGATCTAAGTCAACAGCAGTTACCAGCTTAACTAACTTCACAATGCACACTCTGTATCAACTTGCCTAATTGATCATTAATTCATCACTGCAAGACTTAGCACAACTCTGACAATGACTGGTTTTATCACTGGACTGAAAGTCTCAAAATAGTTCACCCTTGCAATTTGCTAAAAACCCTTTGCCACTAACCTAGCTTTATACTTAGCTAAACTGCCATCAGTGTTGTGTTTAACTCTTTATACCCACTTATTGCCAATTATCTTTTGATCACTTGTTCTTGGAACCAATGACCATGTATTGTTATGAGTTAAAGCATCAAATTCATTTTTCATAGCTGCAAGCCAATTTGGATCATGTAATGCCTCATGAACTGTATATGGTTCCTTGTGTTCAAGAACTACTGTGTATACTTTGGGTTTAAATATACCAGTTTTACTCCTGGTAATCATTTGGTGTGTGTTTGGTTGAGATGAGGGTTGTTGAATGATTATTGATGTTTGTATATTGGATGAAATATGTATTGGTTGATTGTTAGGTGAAGTGGATGGAGACGATGTAGGTTGAACAGGTAAAATGTGAGATTGTATAGGTTCTTCTAGTATAGTGTGCTGGGTTGAAGCTGAGTTAACTAAGTGGTCAGAATCATTGCAATTGGAACTTACAGAGTCAGGATTCGTCAAGCTGCCATCAGGAGAACAAGGAGTTACAGATAGAGTAGTGAGATGATAGACTTGTGAAAGAGTAAGATGAATAGGAAAGCAAAAATTGGATTTCTATGACTCGTAAATATTTGAGTAAGGAAATGTATTTTCATCAAAAACATGTCTAGCTATGTATACTTTTCCAGAAGGATGAAGACACTTATACCCTTTGTGAGATGGACTATATCCAACAAAAATGCATTTACTCCAATGATAGTCAAATTTATGTCTATTATAATCTCTTAAATAGGGATAACAACAACAACCAAAACATCTAAGCATGTTATAATATGGTTTATGATTGAATAATTTCTCATAGGGTGTATCAAAATGAAGAGTGGCAGAGGGTAATCTATTAATGTGATACACTGCTGTATGAAAGGCATCCTACCAAAATTTAAAAGGTAAGTGAGCTTGAGCTAGTAAGGTGAGTCCTAGTTCAACAACATGTCTATGCTTTCTTTCAGCTACCCCATTTTGATGATGTGTGTAAGGACAATGGTGTCTAAATAGGATTCCAAATTGATTCAAAAAGCTAGTGAATGGTATATATTCCTCTCATCAATCAGATTACAACATCTTGATGGAGGTATCAAACTGTTTTTTAACTTCCAGTTTGAAGAGTTTGAATACTTCTAAGGCTGCTGACTTTAGTTTCAAAGGAAAAATCCAGGTATACTTACTAAAGTCATATGCAAAGCTGATATAGTATGAACAACCCTCTTTGGAAGGATGGGGTGAAGGGCCCTAGAGGTCTGTATGTATTAGTTCAAGAATTTTGGTTGTTTTGGTTTCAGTAGCAGGAAAATGCAATCTATGTGATTTTCTCATTTGACATTCTTCACAAATGATTACAAGTTCTTGCTGTTTTACATTGTGAGAAATATTAATAGACTTGACTTGTTTAAGCAAATGCATTAGTGTATAAAAATTGGGATGGCCAAATCGTTTATGTAAAAGAAGAATTTTATTCATTGCTGAATTGCATGAATCAACAACAGTATGATGACAGATCTTATTATCTAAGACTTTGCTCTAGACAGTGGTTGACAATTAAAACTGGAATGACAAACAGATAACATTGACAAAGGCCAATTAGAAATATTTGACATAGAAAATAAGAAGGAAGTGTTTGTGCAGATGGCTTTAAAAGCAGCTTGTATAATCCTTTCTCAGCAAGACCTTGCAGAAGAACTTGCCCCCCTCAGTGTATCCTTCACATAACAAACATCACTAGAACATTCAACTGTCAAGTTATTATCAGTGGTGAGTTTGGACATGCTTAGCAAGTTTTTAGTAATTGAAGGAACCAGTAGGATATCTTTGAGTGCTATTTGTGTATGAATAGATTTGGCATTTGAATGTGAGTGTTTATAACAAAGGAAAGCATTACCAATATGAGTACTAGGCAAACCTTGACCATTGCCAATGATGAGCTGATTTGACCCTTTGAACTCCTCTCTGACATGCATGTTAGACATGTTATTGGTCAAGGGATGAGTGGCACTACTATCGAGATACCATCCATCATTAGCTGGTCCTTCAAAATTAGCAACATATGCAGCCCCAGGTGTTGTGAAATCTTCTGATGCATAAGGTGAGATGGAGTTTGGAGAGTAATACATTAGTTGTTGACAGTTCATAGCAAAAGATTCTTCAAATGGACATGTAGAAAATTGTGGTTCAAAAGCAGTCATGTAGGCAGACTTAGCAGCTCTACCTCTACCAAAAGGTTTTGGTGAAGGTACTAAATCATCTACATACTTATGCCAACAAGCATCAACAGTATGCCCTTGCTTGTGATAAATTTGACATACAGGTAGTGTGCCGTCAAAATTTCCAGTATCCATAGAAGGATTTGTAGGCATTGATATGTGAGTATGCATTGGTTGTCCTCTTCCATAACTACTAAAATTACTATTTCTTGAAGGAAAACCTCTAGGATAATGTTGAAAGAACATGCCTCTACCAAAATTTGGTCTTCTACCACCACCAAAATTACTATTAACACCACAATATCCACCTCTATATGAACCTCTTTTACTATTACCCCTAATCTGAGAGTAATTTGCATTCATCATGCTATAATTAGCATTGAACACATCTGTAGCATTCTGAGTTTGTTCTAATCTAGCTTCATGTGTAAGGAGTAAGGCATATGCTTCATCATAATCCTTTTTTTTTTTTGCAATGATAATAGAGGCTAAATCCAAATAACCAGATCCTAAGCCATACAGAATTTTCATTAATAGATCCTTTCCAGTTATGGAGTCATCAGCACATGCAAGTTTATCAGCAAGCATTTTCATTTTTCCACAGTATTATTCAATAGACATTGAATCTTTTCTTAAAATATTCATCTCATATCTAAGTTGCATCACTCTAGCCTCGAATTGCACCCCAAATTATTTTTCAATAGAGGTCCAAATAGCAAACGAAGTATCACAACCTAAAACAGAACTTAAAATACCTTCACTGATTGTAGACAACAGCCATACAAGAAGGATCTGATCTTGAGCACGCCAGTTGATGTAGGCTGGATTCTCAGCTCTTTGTTATGAAATTTCATCTGATGTTGAAGCTGGATCAGGAAAATACTAATATGGTACATCTCAATTTCCAAAATATAATGTTCAAGTCGATTCCCTCTTATGGATGTGAGAACTAGTTTGCGCCATAGCAAATAATTGGATCAATCAAGCTTTGCAGGAGTAGTGAATGTGAATGAAACATTTAAAGGTTGATTTTGATTAAGAAAATTTGGATTTGAGTGAGTTGTACTTGAGTTCGCCATGATTATTGCTCTAATACCATAAAGGAGATATGAAACGAAGTGTTTGGCTTCAAAGAAAATAACAGAGAAAATAATCTTCTAATTTTCCAGATCTTTTATTTCTTATTAAAAATTATTACATCACTTCTATTTATACTAATTTAATCAATAACTAACTAATAATTAAATCCAGCCAATCATTTGTTCAGTATACACTGTGAGTAAAAACAAACTTTAACTAACTGAGCTGAGCTGGCAGTCAGGATTGTTGCGTTGCTTAACAGCTTCTGATAGTTTGACTTGAGTTGACCCAAGCTATGTTTTCTTATTTTTACTTTATTTTCCAATATTGACTGCTAGAAACTCAGAAGAATGCTAAATCGCCGAAAATTTTACGACTATATGCATTTTTTCTATTGACTGGCAAAACTAAAAGGGCCTAAATGATATGAGATACGTTAAGCTTAATTTACTCTAAGAGAATTGCTACAGCATCTTGATTTGTCATCATGAGTTTATTTTGTGAGATGTGAAATACAAAGCTCAGTTAGGAATTGGGTTATATTTGTTGACCATTTCTCACATCGGTTGTGTACAGCTGGTTAATATGCTGTCACGGCAAGTTATTTTAACAAGTATTAAGTTTTGCAGCTTTATCTGTTTATATTCAGATGTATCTCTATATGCTTGAATGTTGTCTTCCAATTAATATTACTAGTATTCTTTTTTTAAAAAAAAATTAAATTTAATCTGTACTGTTTGCCCTATGCTGAATTGCTGATGGCTTCATATTTTAATGACAGGAAGAAGGAAACCACGTACCGATTAAATTCAACATTCTAGTCTAATCTCTAGAAGCATTTAATAAATGGGTGAGTTTTTTTTGTAAGGAGGTTCCCTTCTGTACGTATTCTGTAGGGCCATGCAATTAAGAGGTTTGATGTGTTGGGAAAATATGCTCTTTAAAAGCATATGTGTTTATTTAATTATAATAAATATTTTTTCTGATTAATAAAATTAATGAGGTATTTTATTCAAATATCTTAATTTCATTAATATTTTGATCAAAGTCCATTTAATCATATTATATGTATTTATGTGATCACCATATGGATTCACAAACATATTTAGTATGTTGAAAATGATCATTAGAGAAAACCAGTAAGTATCAATGAACAAGATGTAATTAAATTAATTAGACAGTTGAGATATCGATTTAATTAATGATGTGGTACAAAGGATTGTGCAGTAAAGAAATCAATGTGGCTTGGGATGAATTATTATTAGAGCATACAAGTATGGAGGTCAATTCCAATCTTTTAGTGGAGTAGATTTAGAATTAAATAATTAGGCTAGTTTAATTACAGGCCTAATTGTTATAGCCACTATTATATGTTCCTAAATAATCCCCGGGTTAGCTCATTTAATTGACTGCACCACTACTAGATTAATAAGCAAGATAACTAACTATTTGGGTCAAAAGCCTAAATATATCATTTAGTGAGAGGCTCCATTTAATTAGTTTGTGTGTAAGAGGCCTTATGTTATTTTACAAGGTGGGTGCAGACTTATTTTCTCTAAAAGAAAGAGAGAGCAGCCACTTTATACAAATCAGAGAAAAAGATTTTTCTCTCGATTATTGAAAGAAAAATTTTCTCGTGCTAGTTGCTTTGGTAGTAATAAAGGCACCCACACGTCAAGTGTAAATCAAACCTGAGTCATAACCTGGAAGATCATTGGTGACAGTTCGTGATCTAACAAGCATGGTGGTGACGGATCGTGATCTGGGAGCCTAAATCACTTCAGCGGAAAAAACTAAATCGGATTTTCAAGGTACGATTTCTAGATTACAAATTCTTATATATTATATGAGAGTGATCTTAAAAATGTTTTATAAAAATTGAAAAATTTGATTTTTCTCCAACATGATGATCATAATTCACTGATTGACTGTCCTTCAAAATTTTGAAACCCGAGTTATACATTTCATTATCTTAAACTTGAACATATGAGATTGCATTCGTTTTGCAGCTACTTCCAAGTTTGTTTCTGAGCACCTTTGATCACATTTTATGTATAAAATTAATGATTCTAAACTTGCAGTGGAGCTTTGCCAAGGGAACCAATGCCTTCTGGTATTACTGCAAGGCTTCCAACCTTGGAGGACCTTGAGGCCTATGCCATTGGACAATTGGGAAGTGTGAACTTTACCTGTTCTGTTCTTTTATGTTTAAGGATTTTTCATGCCAATCATGCTGACCTCAAGGAGATGCAATGACATAATTAATTACAATTGGTGTATCAATTAAGCTATCATCTTCAATCTTCCAATTCTATTAATCCAGTGTTTCTTGTTGCAACTTATTAGTTCAGCCCAAGCTGAAAGGCCAATAAATTTCAGTTCTTCCACGATGAAGGTTTTTTAGCTTGGTCTTTTGATTCAAAGGTAGTATTTTCTGTCACATTTGTAATCGTCAGTTTCTTGTTGCAAACAGTTGAGAATCCTGGTTCTTACATTTGGTATCATATTATTTATATGCCTTATTTGCAGGGATAAAGAAGCCCCAAGGTTAACAGAGAGTGGTTTTCAATTTTTGGAATGTGTGTTAATCACAAGATTTTGGATTCCCTCTTGTTTGAGCTAGTGGAACTTGTTTTTCCTATGTTTAAATTTGCAGCTGATGGATACTAATGCACAGCTCTGGTACATCGTTAGAGAATATATCTCCAATTCCCAGGTGTGGCTTCTGATATTCTTTTCAGTGGTTTCTCTGCATCAAAATTTTTGCGCGTCCCTATCTTTGATTCACTGGTATATTCTCTCTTTGTAAAAACTGAACTGAGTGAAGTATTCAAAGGGCAAAATAACGGATTGACTTATCTTTAAATCTTATTACGTTACCCAATTATTCATTTTAGAACTTTGATTTTTATATTATGCACATGTTTATGCGATTAAAGAGTTTATATTTAGATGTATGTATATCTTTTTACTTTTAGAATATTAATGCCTTCTTTGATTTTTATTCTATTTCTCAATAGATTTGTATAATTACTGCTAACATAAAGTAGAACTAAAAGATTTTCTTCTTTGGTATTTCATTGGACTATTTAATAAAGATAAAAGTTCACCGGCGATCTAATTATATGTGGGATAGCACGACTCTATGCTTGCTTATGGTCTACAATACCAATAATATATCTTATAGCTTTTCTCATTTTCTTGTAGGAATGAGGCATAAATCAAGCAGATCTGATTTCTTTTCTTCTGGAGCTTAGTTTCCATGTCGTTGGGGAGGTAGCACATATACATTCTATAACTAAACACATTATTATTCAGTTATTCCATTTATTATTCAAGAAGTATGATAGATTACTGTTTGGCTAATACTTCTGGTTATAACAGAATTTCAAACATTTTTTGGGGTATCATTGTTGCATTGAATATTGTCTTTTGTTCTCTTATTCATTTTTGTAAGCTTATGTCTATCCTAGTTTTGCTTTTAACTTCTCAGCATCTTGAGGTCCTTAAAATTTTTATGTCAAGGAATTCTCAAAGTGGTTTGAGATCTCACTTTATTGTTATACTCTTTGCTTCTTCATGTTATAGGCATATAATTTAAATACACTGAGTGAAATACAAAGAAGTATGATCAAAGACTTTGCAGACTTGGGATTGGTCAAACTTCAGCAGGTTGTACTAGTCTGTACTACAGAAAATGCTGGTTATCTCTGTTAATTTTGTATTACTTTGCTGGAGTTCTCATATGTTTTCCATGGCCATTCAGGGCAGGAAAGAAAGTTGGTTATACCTACAATTGCAGACAATTGTGTGATTGAATTTTTTTTAAAATTATAATTTTGCTTTGCAAATTGCATTAATTTTCTATTAGTTTAGGTCAATCTTGTTAAATTATTATTGTCATAAACCAAAATGAGGTCTCATTTTTACATTCTCTAATTACATAGCTCATTCTACATTTTCTTCTCTTTAGGGGTTTGTTGTAGTGGAAACAAACTTCAGGATGTATGCTTATTCAACATCTAAGCTACACTGTGAAATTTTGCGTCTTTTCTCAAAGTAAGCCAGCCATCTGCTTGATAAATTGTTTCTCTTCTAGGTTAAAGTTCTGAATTACATTTTGTTATTGAACTACATTGGTCAGTCCTAAAACCTTTTGTTGAATATTTTTCCAATGTACAGGATAGAGTATCAACTTCCAAACCTTATAGTCGGAGCAATAACGAAAGAAAGTGTGTATAATGCTTTTGAGAATGGCATTACAGCTGAGCAGGTGAGTTTGGTATTCAGTTGATCTGGTGATTTGTTTTTCCATAAAAAAATGTCTGATGTGGTCAATTAACCTTCATATATGCAAGTAACTTCTGACATTCTTAATAATTTGCCCCTTTACACCTCTGTTTGGGTCCCAGCCATCCTCATCTCAACATACTTTTACATCAACCTAGATTATTATTTTTTTTTTTGGCTGGAGAAGGTTTTTTGCGAGCTTACATATTGTTTCTGATATTCTTGTGGCCAGAATAGTTTTTTCTTTCAAAGTTGCCTTTTTTTTTTAATTACTTTTGCAGTCATTCTGACTCCTCTAACTCCATGTTCGTTTGTTTTGCTGATAATTTGTTTTCTTTAGCAAAATGTACATCCTCGGGTTGCTGACAGAATACCATCTGTACCAAAAAATGTTTGTGATCAGGTCATAATTCTTTCCTGCATTCAGATGCATTGCACGTATCAATGATTGCTGACCTTCCATAGCAAAATTCTCAATATTTTCTACATAGTACATATCAATTAACAAAGATGATTATTTATATTCTAATGTTTCAAATTCTGTTGTTTCTTTGACAGATAAGATTGTGGGAATCCGATTTGAATAGGGTTGAAATGACCCCTGCGCATTATTATGATGAGTTTCCCTCGAGGGTAATCTGAGCATTTTAATCGGATTCATTTCTCATCTCATATCTTTCAGGGATTACATTTTAAAGTTACATCATAAATCTTGTAGGATGTCTTTGAGGCTGCTTGTGATTATGCAAGAGATCGAAGTGGTTTGCTTTGGGAGGATTCAAAGAAAATGTGTCTAGTTGTTAATGCAGAAATTCATATGCACATGAGAGAGTTCCTTCGGGGTCAAAACAAGTAGAATGATATCTTTTCTTGGCCATGCAGAACTTACTGAATAAAAAGGATGACAAGCCATATGTCGCTTGGGATTGTTGCATGGTAGGGTTGTCATAATTTGGGTTTTTCTTGCCCAATTCGTATCTGTATTAAAGCTACCAGAGGCATTTTCCAGATTCACTGCAAACTATATGGGAAAAAAAGAAATCAAAGATTCTTTCTACCTAAAATAAACGGAGGTATGGTTGAAGTCCACAAAAAGGCAACCAATCCCTACATTTGAGGGATGTACACTAGAAAATACGAAAGGAGGAAATTGTTATGTTATCTTCTCTGTATATTTGATCTTTAATTTAACTTAATATGATTGAAATATGAATGATGAAAGTTTATAGAATTTTGATGGCAAGTTTTTTGTAAAAATTTGTATCAATTTAATCAAATTCAGTGGATATGCAAATAATAGCTCAACAATGATTCAATCTATGATGATTTGCATTTTGGAAGCTCAATATATGTTGTATGATCTTATATTTGCTTGCATTAGTTCTTACAATGAAGTTTGAGTTGAGTTTTTATAGTGAAAGCCCGAAAACTATCCGTTATAGGCAAATTCCCGCGCCCAAGCGGTTAGCTGCTTGATTATCTGGCTAGCCACTCAGGAACAGTGATATTACCGTTATTTTTGAATTTTGCTACAATAATATTGTTCATTGAAATTACACTTTGACCAAAAAATTTCTATAATTATACTATGACCCAAAACGTCATAAAACTTTGCAAATAGGTCCATTTCCGATCTTCCTAACAATAGTTGTCTTTCCCAAACATTCTAAAATTATGATATGGCCCCAAAGATTTTATTATTTCGCACAAAGGTCATTTTTCAAAGTTCTCAAAATCTTTCACTTTAGTCCAAAATATTCATAAATTATAGTATGCCCCAAAACATTTCAAATGTTTGTAAAAATGTCCAACTCCGAAATTTAATACTTATTTAAAATCAAAGATTTCAAATCTTAGCATTTAAGTCCAAATTACTTAAATCCACAAAATACTTTACTTCATAAAAACAAAACCTTTTAGTTATGAAAAGTATTTAATTAAATTAATCTCTTGAGTTTCTCAAATGCTAAATTATGCATCAATTAAATCATATCTGCTTTACAAGAATTTATCGCACTAATTTATTCGTTTAGCTCTAAACTATATTCTTGATGTCGCCGTTGTCCGTTGAGTGTCTTCAATCTTGATTTCACTTGATTCACTTGCATAAATATAATCCTTTAAAAACTAGTGAAAATATGAAATACAATATTTATTATTTATACTTAAAACACATGTTTGTTATCATCAAAATTACATTATGTGTAGCCTTTTAGGCTAACAGGTATAATAACTAGTCATTGTTATGTTGCATAAGAAATAAGACATCTAACATGCTACCGCTGAGGATAAAGCTGGTATCTGCCCAATATTGTAGCAGATGCTGCAACAATTGCGCTTAACATGCATAAAACAGTCAACACCATCAAAAGAGTTTAATCATTCAACTACTCTATTCTTATGGGTTTAAGCTTTTTGTTAAACATGTAAATTCTATTCATTGCATTTTTAATTATTGTGATTTTATTTTACTAAGATACTTGGTCATATTAGTTGAATTGATTTAATTTAGAACGTAGTTTGCACTGTTGAAATTGCTGTAGCAAGTCTGACAGCATCAATCCCTGTGGAGACAATCTTAAAAATTCATCATTTTATTACTTATTGTGTACACTTGCACATTGCAAGATGCTCTAGAAGATAACAATAATAGCTCATAAAGGGTTCGTCATAAAAGTAACCATGAAGATCATCTAGAAAAGCAGGGACTCATATAAATCATATTGATCATCTGAGAGAACTCCGACATGTACTAGAAGCCGAGTAGGATTTGTGTTACAAGCTGAATTCAAAACGTCAATATAAGATGCATGAATCAGAGGGCTCCAGTGCTAGTACTAGGTTGGTAAGTCTTCAAGCAGAATTGAAAAAGCTTAAGAAACGGGTGGAAAAAAAGTCCTGCAGAACCACTCTTAGAGGAGGTAAAACCACTAATCACAAAGGATATACTGGAGGCCCCATTGCTCGTAAAATTTAAGATGCCCCAAATAGATGGGGAGAATGAGACCCAACTGAGCATTCGGAGACCTTTAAGTCGTGGATAGAATTGCATAGGGCAACAGGGGCAACCATGTTCTGGGCTTTCTCCTTGACGCTTATAGGAGCAGCATGTAAGTGGTATAGAAAACTGAAGCCTTGTTCTATCTCTTCATTTACCTACCTTCGTCAGATGTTTATTAGTCAATTTGTGTAAGCAAGAGATTATATACTTTCCCCAACTCACTTGTTATCAGTGAAGCAATGGAAGGATGAGAAATTGAAGGACTATATTGTTCATTTTAACAAAGAGGCAGTAACAGTACAAAATTGTACAGATGCATATATATTAATGGCCATAATAGCAGGCCTGTGACCATAAATATTCTATTACTCGCTTGCTAAGAATGCACCAATGACTTTCACCGAGTTGCTATCGAGAGCTCAAAAATACTCTAATGCCGATAAACTGACCAATACAAAAAAAAGAGCAAAACAAGACTCTTAGAGGGCTAGAGAAAAATAGAAAAGAAATGATGAACATGTTGAAAATCGAGACAAAAAAAGTAGACTAAGAGACAAGAGGGGACCAAGAATCCTACAAAGCAGGTATTATAGGTACACGTCATTCAATGTACTAAGAGAACAGCTGCTTATTGTTGGTCAATTTCTATAAGCAATTACTATCAATGCCAATGTGCAAGTATACACAACAAGTAATAAAGTGATAAGTATTAAAGATCGTCTCCACAGGGATTGATGTTACTCAAAATGCTAAAGCAATCACAATAGTACAAATTAATTAAAGACCGAACAAACAATTGTCAAATAATTCTATCGTAACTAATAATTGTGAGAGATGAAAATAAAACAATACTGTAATGAAATAAACTAAGTTAAATGTGCGTAAGATTCAATTGAGAATATAGTAGCTGAATGATCAAACTCTCCTAATGGGGCGACTGTTGTTTACCAAATTAGCACCAGTTGTTACAATTAGTGTTGCAGCAATGGGTAGATTAAATCTGCATCTGCAGCTATCGCATGTTGGAAATCTTATACCTTTAAATCTACTAACAATGACCAGTTGCTCATATATTTATGGTTTGGCATTATAACCTTTAATCTCTCTACCCTACAAGGTGAACACCTATGTCTAGAGTGTCACAAATCTTAACTTCAAGTATTGCCCTTATGGGATTCAAGATAACCTAATCCAGGAAACTCGACTTAAGAACAAGTAATACTCTAATAATGTCCGCTAAGACATTCCATTTTGCTGCTCTATCTTAACTGAAACTATTAAATGGGTGGTCAACTGAAATAACAGTTGTATTAATAAAACTACTAGAGTATAATGCTACAGCATTACCATAACAACATAAAAGAACAGTCAAGAACCCATTGGATTATTTATCACTCAACCACAAATACGTTTAGTTCATAATCTGGATGAGAAAAGTAAACATAAACATATTGGTCTCGGAATACATCAAATCAATTAAAGGTAATGATAAATATAAGTTGAGCACAATGAAAATCAAAGTCAAGTAATTCTGCACGATTGTCCAATGTTTCCGAAACAACACTCTTCAATTATGATCTTCTTCTTATTCGTTCCTTCTAATTATTCTAATGATAGTTCCTTGCCGTCTTTCTATATGGTGCACGCCTCATTTTTATATAGCAAATTAGGTTAAAGCAAAACCCATGAGAGTGCATGTGTTTAAATTAGGAAACATGCAGATCGCGACTTTATGGCTGACTCGCGCCTAAATTTTCTCCCGCATTGCTCTCAAATTGCTACAGTACTGGTTGCTTTTACAGCCACCACAACATTGTTTTATTCCCGATTGTGTTTTACTTCTTTTATGGCCATCTTCATTCCTCCCCTTACTCTTCTAATGCCTCAGCATCTTCTCATGAATTTAAAACCTACAATTTGAAACCTTTTTTTAGCACAAATTACTATGATTCAAGCAAAAATTATTAAGACTCAACTAAAATGAATGTTAATGCAAAAGGTAATAAAAATGCAATGAAAACACCTTATTTATTCTCTAAGTGACCTTAATTCAAGTCTAGAATTGATGTAATAACTCTCATTTTCTAAAGTTATCACACCCCCAAACTTAAACCATTGCTTGCCCTCAAGTAATGACATATACTAACATCTCCCGTAAACAAACATGCACTCAACTTTAGCTCTTTTATCCAATTTGCACAGATTCTTCCACCTTCATATCACAATCCCAATCATACAAAATGCTCATAGTAAATCAGTTCTAGACTTAAGCTTCTTTCTGTCCATAATGTATGTGTGCTTCCTTTTTATTGAATTCCAGATATGTTGTAACATCACCAAAGGACTGCAGAAATTTTAGCAGTGATATACTTTATTCATAAAAGGGGTAACATAAATTTCACAGATTCAAACTGTGATTGTTCTAATATTGATAAACTGATGAGTAATCAACCTCCTCACTGTAACATTTATCTTTCATGTGAATGTCAATCACTTGTAATGATGACACCCAATTACTCAAACCATGCCCAGATCAGAGTTGCTGCAGCAGTAACTATAATGTAATCTTATCTAGAGGTATCTTTTACTCAAGGCTGAACATGAGACTCATGAACAGACCTGGCTACTCAATGCCTCAGACAGAGGATATTATTATTTTATTTTATTTTATTTTATTTTATTTTATTTTTTTATATTGCTACAGCATTGCTCATAACTCTTGCTACCTTTTAACACAATTCTGCATATGGGGTACATACTCAGATCTGGTTTACTCAGCAACTTGAGCCATTGGAACAGATTGTATTTCATAGAAATCACAGTTAATCAAACGCGCTTCTCCCCCAAACTTAAGATATGTTTTATTCCCTTGGTTTTGCTCTAGCAGTCTTATACAATTCAACCACAATTTAAGTGTCAAGATAGAATTTCACTTTCATCTATAACTTATCTCTACTTGGCATTCTCATAATACTGAATAACACTCAATTTATCTTCATTAGGTATTCAAATCCATACACAAATACTAGATAACAGAGCTTCACACATCACATACATAAATCACATGCATTCGGTAATAGCTCCCCCAAACTTAAGAGATGTTGTGTCCTCACAAGCATACATAACAACAGCTCACACATTGCGAATCAACAAAAAAATTTTTTTGAAATAACATAAATGAACTAGTAAAGAAAGAGTACTCCCCAGGGGTGGGGACTGCAGCACAGAACAGGTTGCTATCAGCACTTCTTGGATGCACTGCGCAGCTTATCCTTTGGTAAACCTTTTGGGGAAGTGGCTGGCAATGTCTTTGTCTTTTTCGCTGCGGGGCTGGTGAGAGGAGTGGTGGATGGGGTTGCTGTAGCAGGACCTTTAGAAGTACTATCTTTTCTTTTGTTGAGTTGTCGCGGGTTGGCGTGAATGGGCTGGCTAGGAGTTTGTTGTAGTGGAATTTGAGTTGATCCATCAGCTGCTTGGCCTATTCAGGTGTATGCGTAACTTTGGCTGCTGCAGCAGCTAAATCGGCATCAACTTGCTCCAATTCATCTGTAGAGTCATGAAGTGTTGTCATTTTAGCTTTAACTTTATCTTTTCCTTTGCCAACAAAGACTGAAATAGATGGTTCCTATTCTTCTTCTTGAATAATGTGCTTCTTCCTAGTTTTGGACTGAGTTGGGATGGTTGGTTCCTCACGTTCTTTCCCTGAATTGTCCTCTGCCTCTGAGGGTGAGCTATCAGTCTCAGACTTGTTACCTTCGTCCTCAGGCAGGTCAGATGGTTCAGCATCGTCTACTTCGACTTATGCTGGTTCATCTGTAGCAGTGGCTTCTTCGTTAGCTTCTACTGGAGCACCTGTGATGCTGGTATCAAAATTGTATTGCTAGAGTAGTGAATCAGGGAAGTTCTTGTGAGTGCGTTTCATGTGCAAAGCAAATTGGTGTAGTTGGTTGTCCAGGTGCTGAAGATAACTCCAAAACTAACCATTTTCCCATTGCTGAGCTTCCACACATTGAGTTATAATATTGCTGAGTGCCTGGATGGTCTGTACTAAGCCAATAGCTCGTCTTGCTCCTGTCACAGCAGCTGGTTCAGTGGTTGCTCCAGCACTATCACCTGCAACTCTCTCAATTGTATGTGCTGTAAAGGAACCCTCATTCTTGACATGGTCATCTTTGGCATCAAGACGAACACCTGAAACTACACAAATGCTGGTAACAAGTGAAAGAAATAGCAAGGCAGCAGTTCAGTGAGTCTTGACTGCACATTCTCGAATTTCTTTTGCAATGATACTACTCACATCAATGGGAAGCCCTCGAATAAAGATGTATAAAAAAACCAATCTCTCTTGCGAAATCGTGGTAGTGTGAGTGGTGGGCATAAGCCTAGATTTCAAAAATTTCACCCACACCTTAGCAATAGGCTTCAAATCTATTCTATTAACTACCCGCCCTTCTTCGTTAGCCCATGATGCCCCTTCGATGGTAAGCGTTGTGAAAATGGTGTTCCACTTTTTCGGGGTTAACTTATCACGCAACTTATCATACTCACAAGTAACTTCAGCAGGTAAGTTATAGAAAGCATTGATAACACGGGAGTCTAGTGGGACAAGTGTATTTCTTACCCATACGTTGTGCTGATCAAGGCTTACGAAATTGGAGTAAAATTCTTTGACGACAGGCAGCACAGGATCTCGAGGGTGGTTGCAAAACTCTAACCATCCTCGCTTTGCTACAGTATTATGAATGGTTTGCACAATTCCCGTGAGTTGGTCTGGAAATTGAAACCCTTTTTCTTCCAGAATCCGACGCAGCTCTATGAATTATTCATATTTCTCTTCAGTGTGGTAACTCTGGAATCGTGACGGATCTTTGAGGCGGCTTGTTGTTTTCTTGTATCTCGGCATTGCTGTAGCAGAAACAAATTGAGGTTACTATTCCTGAAAGTAAAAAGAGAAGAAGAGGTTAAGAATTAGGAGAGTTGGATTTTGCGAAGGAGATGGGGAATAGTGGCGTAGAGTACTAAGCACAGTGACTCCTTTTTATAGTGGACTTTTAATTGGAGATAAATACAGTAACTTGAAATAATTGAGGGAATAAAATAATTTAAATTAAATGTGCATATCCCAAAATCATCGGCCAGTGAATTTAAAGCTCTATTTTCAGAGAATTGTTTCCGCAATTTCTATCCATATCCATGCGTACATCTGTCACGATTTTATCTCTAACGGTAAGTAAAAGGCTCCAGCTTTTAATTTACTGTAACGGTAAAATTAGTTGTTGCAGCATCCATTTGCTTATTCTAACAACGGATACATACTCCCCACAAAAGCTTCTGACACGTAGTTCACCTCTGAATTCTGCCACCATACATTCTCACGTGTCAATATAGAATTCTATTGTCACTCTTACTAAATTCAAGTCTAAAATTTAAAAGACATAGATATATTAAATTAAAGTGAAAATAAAGTATGTCATAATGGAAAAGGACAAAAATAAATGGTTAACATGAAAAAAATTAAATAAAATGGCAAAGAGGAAGAGATGTCTATAAAACCAAAGGATATCAAAATTGGTTTGAAGTGGCTATCTCCTCAATTGGCTACCTCCCATAAAGCGCTTGATTTAAGGTCCTTCAGCTTGGCCTTCTGTTTCTACTCAATAGTTGGGTTCCTTAAGGAGTAACACCTCCTTTGAACATTCTGCTGCTAGATGTATGTAATGCTTAACCCTGTGCCCATTAACTTTGAACTCGTGGCCTGTTTGTTCATCTAGAAGATCAACAGCTCCATGAGGGTAAGATTTTAACAGCTTAAACGGGCTAGACCAACGTGACTTGAGTTTTCCCAAAAATAATCTTAGACTTATGTTATGGAGCAACACTAATTGACCAGGGGTGAATTTCCTGTGTTGAATATGTTTGTCGTGCCAGTGTTTTGTTCTCTCTTTATAGATTCTTGCATTTTCATAAAAAAATAGTCGTAATTCATCAAGCTCACAAAGTTGAAGTTTCCTTTGCTCTGTTGTAGCATGCATATCCCAATTTAATTTCTTCAGTGCCCAATGTGTTTTATGCTCTACCTCTAGTGTCAAATGACAAGCTTTGCCATAAACGATTCGGTAAGGATACATGCCGAGTGGAGTTTTGTATGCTGTTCTGTAGGCCCATAGAGAGTCATGCAAATGTAAAGACCAATCCTTCTTTGTTGGGTTCACCACTTTTTCTAAGATCTTTTTAATTTCTCTGTTGGACACTTCAGTCTGACCATTGGATTGTAGGTGATATGTTGTTGTTATCCTGTGTCTGACTCCATATTTCGTCATTGTTGCAGCAAAGATTTTATTGCAAAAATGTGTGCCTTCATCACTAATAATTGCTTTAGGAGTGCCAAACCTTTTGAAAACATTTTTTTGAAGAAAAGTGACCACAGTTTTAGCATCATTGGTAGGTAATGCTGCAGCTTCTACCCACTTGGAGACATAATCTACAGTAACAATGATATATAAGTTCCCAAAGGATGGGGGAAAAAGTCCCATGAAATCTATTCCTCAAATATAAAAAACTTCCACTTCCAGTATGTTAGTCAATGGCATCTCATGTCTGCTAGTTATGTTCCCTGTCCTTTGACACCTGTCACAACATTTAACAAATTCATAAGCATCTTTAAAAATAATGGGCCAGTAACAACCTGATTGCATAACTTTGGCAGCTATTCTGTGACCACCAAAATGTCCTCTATATGCTGCAGCATGACATGACTCTAGTATACGAGGTATTTCTTCTGCTGCAACACATCTTCTTATTACTTAATTTGAGCATAGCTTATATAAATGTGGGTCATCCCACTGATAACTTCTAACATCATGAAAAAATTTCTTTTTCTCTTGAAACTTCAGCTCAGGTGGTAGCAATCCACTTACTAAGTAGTTAGCAAAGTCTGCATACCATGGAGATTCTGACTACTGCAACATCTGTGTTTGCTGTATTACCAACAGTTGTTCATCAGGAAAAGTTTCAGTAATGCCCTTCTTTATCAATGTACTAGTGTTTGCTTCCAGCCGTGACAAGTAGTCTACCACTTGATTCTCAGTCCCTTTTCTATCTTTAATTTCTAGAACAAATTCTTGAAGCAATAAGATCCATTTGATTAATCTTGGTTTGACATCCTTCTTTGAAATTAAATATTTGATTGTTGCATAGTCTGTGTAAACAGTTACTTTGGTACCCACCAGGTAAGCTCTGAATTTGTCAAAAGCAAAAACTACTGCTAGCAACTCTTTCTCTGTAGTAGTGTAATTGATCTGAGTTGGAGTGAATGTTTTTCTTGCATAGTATATGGAATGGAAAACCTTATACTTTCTTTGCCCTAATACTGCTCCCAAAGAATGATCACTAGCATCACACATAAATTCAAATGGTAAGGTCCAATCTGGAAATATAACTATTGGAGCAGTGATCAGAGCTTTCTTTAATTCTCCAAATGCTTGAAGGCACTCTTTGTCAAAGTGAAATGGTTTGTCATGCTCCAACAATGAACACAGAGGCTTAACTACTTTGGAAAAGTCCTTAATGAATCTTCTGTAGAATCCAGCATGACCTAAAAAACTCCTAATACCCTTTACTGAGGTTGGAGGTGGCAGTTTATCTATTACCTCTATCTTGGGTTTGTCTACCTCAATACTATCCTTAGATATCTTGTGACCTAGCACTATTCCTTCTTGCACCATGAAATGACACTTTTCTCAATTGAGTACTAAGTTAGTCATCTCACATCTTTTAAGAACTTCTTCCAAGTTGTGTAAACAATCATTGTATATTTCTCCAAAAATTGAGAAGTCATTCATGAAAACTTCCAAAGTTTGCTCTACCATATCAGAAAATATAGACATTATGCATCTCTGAAAAGTTGCTGGAGCATTACATAGCCCAAAATGGCATTCTTCTGAAGGCAAATGATCTATAGGGACAAGTAAATATAGTCTTCTCTTGATGCTCTGGAGCTATAGCAATCTGGTTGTAGCCTGGATACCCATCTAAGAAACAGTAATATTGTTTTCCAGTAAGTCTGTCCAACATCTGATCTATGAATAGAAGTGGGAAATGGTCTTTCCTTGTGGCTTTGTTGAGCTTCCTGTAATCCATACACACTCTCCATCCAGTTATTGTCCTTGTAGAAATAAGTTTATTCTTCTCATTAGCCATTACTGTTATCCCTCCTTTCTTGGGAACACGTTGAACTGGGCTTGCCCATGAACTGTCTGATATTGGGTATATGATTCCAGCATCTAGCCATTTGATGATTTCCTTCTTCACCACTTCTTTCATAATAGGATTCAGCCTTCTCTGGTGCTCCACCGAATTGTTGGAGCACTTCTCTAACAGGATTATATGCATACATATGGATGGGCTTATCCCCTTAATGTCTATCTTGGTCTATCCAATTGCTCTTCTGTATTTTCCCAGCAAATCTACTAAACTTTGTTCTTAACCTGCATCCAAAGTAGAAGAAATGATTACAGGGAGTGTGTTGTTTTGACCAAGATAAGCATACTTTAAATGTGAAGATAACAGTTTTAATTCAAAACTATGAGGTGATTCAATAGAGGGTAGAGTTGTTTTTACTTCTTTGTCTGAAAGATTCAAGTGTTTAATAAACCTGTTGTTCTTATCAGTTTGTTATTTGTCCATCCAATCCGTGTGGATTGCTGCAACATCTTCCTCTTCAACATTCTCAAAGGTGGTGACTCTGTCAAGTACATTACTGCAGCATCTGTTCATTCTGTCTGCTACAACAAGATCCACTACACTTAAGAAATTGCAATCTTCTACTTCATCAGGGTTCCATATAGCCTCTAGTACATTAAATGTGACTTGCTGATCATTTACTCTCATAGTAAGCACTCTTTTCTGCACATCTATCAAAGTTTTTCCAGTTGCTAGAAAAGGTCTTCCAAGTATAATGGGTACCTCTTTGTCAGCTTCAAAGTCCAACATAATGAAATCCACTGGAAAAATGAATTTGTCAACCTTCACCAGTACATCCTCTATCTTTCCTTCAAGGTATGCATGAGATCTGTCAGTTAATTGCAGGGTGACTGTTGTTGGTCTACACTCCCCTACTCTCAACTGCTTAAATACAGATAATGGCATCAAATTAATATTAGCTCTCAAGTCACAAGGTGCTCTACCAGCATACCTAGTCCCTATAAAGCAAGGTATCGTAAAACTCCCTAGGTCTTTCAATTTTGTGGGAATTTTACTCTGGAGCATATGACTGATTTCCTGTGTTAAAACAACAATTTCAAACTCTCCCAGCCTTCTTTTTCGTGCCAAGATATCTTTTAGAAATTTTACATAATTTGGCATTTGTTCCAAAGCTTCTACAAAAGATATATTTATGTGTAGTTGCTTCAGCACTTCCAGAAATTTGCTGAACTGTTTGTCTTGTTTTTGCTTCTGGAACCTTTGAGGGAAGGGTGGTGGATGTCTAAACTACTGGTTAGATTCAGGAGCTACCAAACTCTGTTTGTTTAGGGTGGTGCAGGTTGTGGCTACTGGTGTGGCAGCTTCCTTTTCAGCATGATCTGATTGTATTTCTTCTACAGTTGTTGTAGCTTGGCCCAATAATTCAATGTCTTAATGGGGATTTTGTTGTAGCATGTTGCCCTTTTGAGTTGGTTTTTGTGCTGAATTCAATTCCATCCCCTTCTTGGTTATCTCAACTGGTATATCAACATTCTTTCCAGATCTCAAACTAATTACTTTGTAGTGTTCTTTGCTCTCTCTCTCCTAAGATCTTCTGTGTTGCTAAGTAGGCTCCCTTGAGTTCTGTTGCTCATTTTTGTAGCTAGTTGTTCCATTTGATTCTCAAGGTTTCTCAAGGACACAGCTTAACTCTGCACAATTGCTTCATTCTTTGCAATATACTCCTTGATCAGTGTTTCCAATGAAGTGATTGGATCATAACTGATTTGCTTTTACCCTTGACTCTGCTGATGAAAACCAAGTGGCTGTGTGTTTCTATTCTATCCATTGAATGCTGGAGTATTTCGATTCTGACTGCTCCATAAAAAATTTGGGTGTTGTTTCCATCTTGGGTTGTAAGTATTTGAATATGGGTTATTCTGAAGTTTTCGATTAAAGTTACCCACATAGTTTACTGAGGCTGAATTTCTAGGACAATTATCAAAATCATGTTCTTCACCACAGTAGACACAAGAAAGTTCAGTAATTTGCTTTCTTGTTGCTGGAGCAGCTGTCATGGCTTTTACCATATTAGTCAATGAGGTTACTTGAACTGATAAAACTGTAATTGCAATAATATTATGTACCCTTGCTGATCCTTTTATTGCTGGTTGCCTGGCTGAAGGCCACTGGTAATTATTGTTAGCAATTCTTTCCAGAATTTCATAGGCTTCAGTGTAAAATTTGGATAACAGAGCTCCATTTGCTGAAGCATCCACCATTAACCTTGTACTCGGATTCAACCCATTGTAGAAAGTTTCCAATTGAATGCAACAAGGGATACCATGATGAGGACAGCTTTTGAGCAATTCTTTGAATCTTTCCCAAGCCTCATACAAACTTTCATCTTCAAGTTGATGGAAGGAAGTAATCTCATTCCGTAACTTTGCATTTTTTGTCGATGGGAAATATTTCATTAAGAATTTATCAGCCAATTCATTCCATGTAGTGATGGAATAAGATGGTAACGAATTTAACCATGTCCTTGCTCGATCTCTTAAGGAATAAGGGAAGAGTCTCAGCCTTAAGGCATCTTGGGTTGCTCCAGCAATCTTGAAAGCATCACTTACTTCCAAGAACAATTTAAGATGGAGATGAGGATCTTCATTAGGCAATCCATTGAATTGTCCCACTGTTTGTAACATTTGAAATATCACTAGTTTCAACTCAAATTTGCTGCTTCTACCTCAGGTCTGATGATCCCAAGGTGTACAACTTGCGGAGTTAGTACAACGTAATCTCTTATAGCTTTGTCTCTGTCATCAGCCATGTAAAAAATATTGTTGTTGCCTGATTGTCTCATGTTAGCATGTTTATTCTGCTCTCTTTGAATGTTGACTGGTAGTAAAGGCCCGTAAAGATTTAAATTTTGCTCATCCTATAAATTATTCATGCTTGCAGCAATTTTTGAATTCCTTTGTTCTCTTTGTAGTTTCCTGATAGACTTTTCAATCTCATGATCGAATTGGAATGCCACAGATCTGTCTTTGCGCATGCATGTACCGATCTGCCAATAAATAGAATGAATCAAATCAAATTTGGCACTATCAAAATTTACTTCACACTTCAAAAATAAACAATCAATCCCCGGCAACAACTCCAAAAACTTGCTGGTAAATTTCTATAAGCAATTACTATCAATACCAATGTGCAAGTATACACAACAAGTTATAAAGTGATAAGTATTAAAGATCGTCTCCACATAGATTGATGTTACTCAAAATGCTTAAGCAATCACAATAGTGCAAATTAATTAAAGACCGAACAAACAATTGTCAAATAATTCTATCGTAACTAATAATTGTGAAAGATGAAAATAAAACAATATTGTAATGAAATAAACTAAGTTAAATGTGTCTAAGATTCAATTGAGAATATAGTAATTGAATGATCAAACTCTCTTAATGGGGTGACTGTTGTTTACCAAATTAGCACCAGTTGTTACAATAAGTGTTGCAGCAATTGGTAGATTAAATCTGCATCTGCAACTATCGCATGTTGGAAATCTTATACCTTTAAATCTACTAACAATGACCAGTTGCTCATATATTTATGGTATGGCATTATAACCTTTAATCTCTCTACCCTACAAGGTGAACACCTATGTCTAGAGTGTTACAAATCCTAACTTCAAGTATTGCCCTTATGGGATTCAAGATAACCTAATCCAGGAAACTCGACTTAAGAACAAGTAATACTCTAATAATGTCTGCTAAGACATGTCATTTTACTGCTCCATCTTAACTGAAACTATTAAATAGGTGGTCAACCGAAATAACAGTTGTATTCATAAAAACTACTAGAGTATAATGCTACAGCATTACTGTTGTTCAAATTTTATTGAACTCGCAAGCACACGAATCTATTGTAGTATAGATCAATGATGACGAGTGTCGATCCCACAAGGAGGTGGATTTTAATTATATATAGAATTAATTTTGTATGAGGTGGTTGGGTTTGTGGTGGAAGTAATTTAAATTATCCTAAAAATTGGAATTGAAATGGCGAGAAGAAATTAAAGTGTAAACTATTAAATTGACGTACTTGGGTATCTGGATCCGTATCAACATGCATCATGGGCTAAATATTCCTTATTAATACCAATTAAATCGTGAGGGGGGAATCCACACCTCACGAACCACGCTCTAATAAATATGGTGCTAAGGGCTTATCGTGCCAAATAATAATAACCTTATACTAGGGAGCCGGTGAAACCAGGGCGGTACTAGACAAGATTATTATTATCTGTCAACGAGAAGTCAAAACATCCACAAAAACTAGAGCGGAAGAGAAAATAAATTTACCAAATAAAGCCCATGACACATGTTGAGACTTCACTTTCAACCCAAGCTTGAAAGAAAATTAGCCACTCATAGTTGAACTACGGGCAAAATAGAAATTTATTAAAATACGTTGAAAATACAAGATGGAGAAGGAATTACAGAAAATGGAGTCTAAAAATGGATTCAGAGGTGCCAAATTAGGGGGGGAGACCCCCTTTTTAAAGATACATCGAGTAAATCATGGCCATCAAATTAAAAACAGTTTGGACGCTCAGGATTGCGCCACGTCATCAGTCAACAGTACAGTCAATAGTACGCGTGAACAGTAAAACGGTTTGACCACGGTTTGAACAGTGACACGGTTTGCATAGTAATAATCCCATGTGTTGCATGTACAGTACGTGCATTTTTTGGTCCACTAATATGCTACCACGTCACCATCAACAGTACATAAGAATTTTAGTCCAACAGGATCATGACACCTCATCAGTCAATGCCACATCATCGGTCAATGCCACGTCATCGAGCCGTCTATGTGAACAATGCCGTGAACAGTAACGTAGACAGTACCCGTACATGTGAATAGTGTCATTTTTCCTTTTATTCTCCTCCTAAGGTTTTCGGCCATCCTGAATTCAAAAATGATGTCCGTTTTGCCATTTGATCTCTCGTTTATTGTGAAATGACTATGATGCCCCTAAAATACATAAAATACTTAATTAAAATAAAACACACATAATTAAATTACAAGAAACTTAAACACATAAAAGTAAGGGTTGTTAGTAAGACTTGAAATGTAAAATGACGATTTTCTCCTTTATAAATATGCATTTTCTAACACTCAACAATTACCATAACAACATAAAAGAACAGTCACCCATTGGATTATTTATCACTCAACCACAAATAAGTTTAGTTCATAATCTGGATGAGAAAAGTAAACATAAACATATATTGGTCTCGGAATACATCAAATCAATTAAAGGTAAAAGATAAATATAAGTTGAGCACAATGAAAATCAAAGTCAAGTAATTCTGCATGATTGTCCAATGTTGTCGAAACAACACTCTTCAATTCTGATCTTCTTCTTCTTCGTTCCTTCTAATTATTCTAATGATAGTTCCTTGTCGCCTTTCTATGTGGTGCACGCCTCCTTTTTATATTGCAAATTAGGTTAAAGCAAAACCCATGAGCGTGCATGTGTTTAAATTAGGAAACATACAGATCGCAACTTTATGGCTGACTCACGCCTAAATTTTCTCCCGTATTGCTCTCAAATTGCTACAGTAATGGTTGCTCTAACAGCCACCACAACGTTGTTTTATTCCCGATTGTGCTTTACTTCTTCTGTGGCCATCTTCCTTCCTCCCCTTGCTCTTCTAATGCCTCAGCATCTTCTTATGAATTTAAAACTTACAATTTGAAACCTGTTTTTAGCACAAATTATTATGATTCAAGCAAAAATTATTAAGACTCAACTAAAATGAATGTTTATGCAAAAGGTAATCAAAATGTAATGAAAACACCTTATTTGTTCTCTAAGTGACCTTAATTCAAGTCTAAAATTATTGTAATAACTCTCATTTCCTAGAGTTATCACTTATGCAGGTAAATGAGCTATATTTGTTGTGGAAGCCCAAAGAAATCAAAACCGCACTAAATCAAAGAGGCAGAAGCAAGTATTGTAGGTACCATAGAGATCATTGTCATAATACTAATGATTGCTTTGATCTTAAAGAGGAAATAAAGTCTTTAATCCAGCGAGCATATTTGAAAGACTTTGTAAAAAGGGAAAGCAAGAAAAGTAAAAAGAATTTCTAGAAGCATAAACCATGCCCTCAAAAGTAGGGAGAGCAGTTATGCTCCCCATAAATTATACTCCTATGGGAGCAAGTAAAAAAAACTAACAGAATTCTTGAGGAAAAAGAAAAACTAGGAAAGTAAAAAAAAATTATTACTTTTATAAAAGTACATAAAAGCAAGTTAGGAGCAAGGAGCAGTAAGGTACAAAAAACAAATACTTTAATAAAAACAATTGGAACATGTTTAGTTTACAACTTTATTACTAAAACAACCTCATTGCAAGAGCAATGGAAAAGAAGAAAGAAAACAACTAAAACTAGGAAGATAATAGAAGAGGCAACATTTAATTGATAATGAGCATCATCAGTATTCTAGAAAATGGTAATCAGGTTGAGGGTAGCAACTCTCAATTATGGCCTTAACCTTGGCACCACCTTTTAGAAATTCTTCATCAAAGATATTCTCAAAATCAATAGAAGCTTTGAACTCTTCAATGGTTGAAGCTTTAATGTTTAGAATTTGGAGGTTTAATTAATTAAGGGACTTGGACAATTCTTAAACTTGGGACTGGGACTGAGCTAATTTTTCGTTTTCAGCATTAAGTTCCAACTTTAATTGGGCCACAAGAGCTTTCTCTTCACTTAGAAACTTCTCCAACTCATTAATCGTTTTTTTAGAAGCTTAGTCCGACTCAAGTAAAGCATTCATCTCCAGTGTTAGGGACGTCATCTTTTTTTTTTAGCTATTTGAACAGCACAACCAAGCTACAAGAAGGTGAATACAGTTAGGATCTAACTTTATATCAATAATGGTAACATAAAAGCAATAGTATTACTACTTGATAAACGTTAGCAAGCATGGCTTCAACAGGATCAGAGTTCTCCATTTGTCTCACATTATCAGCAGAGACATACTAAGGTCAAGATTGAGTAAAAGAGCTCAGATGTGCTTGAAAAGGATCTTCCTAAGTGAAGTTATATAAACCATCAAACAAGGGCAAAGTTCCTTAGCCTGGGCCTGCTGAAAGAGATGTAGACATAGGAGCGTTGGTGAAAGCAAATGCAGAACCAGAGCCTGTAGATTGTGGATATAAACCTTCATAAGTGAAAGTTGGAAATAAATTTTTTTGCTGTAATCATAGAGTAGTTGCAGGTGTTTGGTGCAACTCTTGAGCAAGTGCATTAGTAGAAGCAAATGCAGAATGAAAGCCAGCAGACTAAGAAAATGAAGTTTCACGAGTTCAAAATAGAAAAAAAGTTTCTAGCTGTAACCCTGGTGCAGTTTGAGGAGTCTGGTGCGACCCTTGAGCAGTTACAATTTCTTGAAAGGGTGATCCTAGATACTGAAAGACTAGTTTATCCTTAAGTTTCCTACTAATCTTTGATGCTAGGTATTTGTCTTATCTTTTTCTTTTTTTCGTGCAGCATCGTCCTAAGAGCCATAACTAACAGAAGAAGGAAAAAGAAAAGAAAAAAATATTACGACCTCCCAGTAGAATAAAAATTATTATGCTTGAATAAAACTCCCTTAGAGATAAAATGTTGGTAGAAGTAAAAGGGATAAAGTCAAAGGCGGTTAGAAACCCTAGTTGAGAAAGATATTGTCAAGACCGCAAGTTTATATGGTCTTTAAAAACTTCATCGACTTGATATTGCCCAGCAGGATCAATAAAGGTGTAGCCCATGACACTATAAAAAAGAAACACAAAGAAAAAGAATAAGTACACTAATAAAGAAAAAGCATTTCCTATAACAATTCTTATGAAGCTACCTGGAGTAGAAAAGTAGGTTTGAACCCGATATCCAAGATATATATCAACAAAACTTCCTAGCTCTATATCCTCAAGGATGAAAAGCCAAAAATCTTTCCAGTAACCATCATGAGATTTAGCCTAGGCGATTAAAGAAGAAGATTTAGCCCAAGCACAGAGATAATGCCAATCCTTGATAGGGGAGTTTTTATCACCTAAAAGACTCATTAGTTGGTAAATTCCTCGAAATTGACTAAATGTGAGGTCCAAAAAGCCCCTCAATTTCTATAAGATGTACATCTCAATCATTGTAAACCATACACTGAGGGAAAGCTATACTGCGACACAATTCAAGCAAATCAGCATGTAACTTAAGAAGAGGTGCAATGGCAACCTGATACTAGAGCGAAAAAAAATCAGGATAAAAGGCAACAGCCTAGGAGAGGGCTGGCTAGCGAGCTCACCAATTTGAGGCTTCCTAAGTTCAACTGAACTTGGAATTTCATACTTGACTCTAAGAGATGGAATGAATTTCTCAGAAATTGCATTCCTCATCCCATCAATGGACTAGTCAGATTGGAGATTAGTTTGGTCATTAGAAACAAATGATGCAGGAGCAAAATTTACGACAAGGGTTATGTGGTCAGAGGATATATGAAAGTAATCATCATCATCTTCAAGGTACTCATGGTAAAAAGAGTTAGATTTATTTTCAAAATTAAAAGACATTAAAATTACTAAAAACGAGAAGAAAAGAAGAGACACTTATCAAGTAAGCGAAAACCAAAGGGTTGAAACTCTATGAAGTGGACGAATGGTGCAAAGGATTATTTATATAGAAATGAGAAGAAGAGAAACAACTTGAGCTATTATGCTTCTGGTGGAACAAAAAGCTAAGAGCTGAGGAGCAGTTGCTATAGAAAATATAAAATAGTCAATAAAGCAAAAAGTGACGTCCCCAAGAATGGGGAGCAGGAATTACACTTCCTTAAGAATAAGGAGCAGCAGAAGCATGCTCCTACAAGAATGTGGAGCAGGAATTATGCTTCCCTAAGAATCGGGAGTAAAAATTATGTTCTTTTATGAATGGGCAGCAGTAGAACCATGCTCCCCTCAGAATGGTGAGCAGGAATTATGCGCCCCTAGGAATGAGGAGCAGAAATTATACTCCCCCAAGAATGGGAGTCCGTAGAATCATGCTTCCCCAAAAATGGGGAGCAGGAATTATGCTCCCCCAAGAATAGGGAGCAGCAAAACCATACTCCTCCAAGAATGAGGAGCGGGAATCATGCTCCCCTAGGAATGGGAAGCGAGAGTGGAGGATGGCAAAAGTCATGGGTCCATGGGGTCCTTGGCCCAGTTCTAGATTATGGACCGTATAGGACAAGCTAAGCCCAAATAAAGAGGCCATCGTTGAATCAAGCCTAGCAAAATAAAAATTGACAATAGAAGGACATTGGTTTGTCCAAAAAAACAGATTAAATAGAGTCTTACACGGATACAATTTATGAAAATGTTTAAATATTTTGTAATTAAAATCCTAAAGGATGGAGGAGAGTTAGATAGAGTTTAAGTTAGAAAAGAACTTTATCTATAAAAGGTTATAAAACCAAAGGTCTCTCATAATGTAAGGCACAGAAAAAAAAAAATATAGTAAAGAGTGGGAGAGTTGAGTTGTACGTGAGATCTTAATAAAATATTTATCTTTCTCTGTCCATGGATATAAGCCAAAGGCCGAATCACATTAATGTTGGGATTATGTGCTCTTTAAAGCATATTGATTCATTTATTTTCCTATTAATAAAATATTTGAGATATTTTTCAAAATCTTAATTGCATAAATATTTTCATTAAGGTCCATTTAACCATATTATATGTATTTATGTTATCATCATATGGATTCACAAAAGATATAAATATAAGTTATTTTATAATTAAATAAATAAAATTAGCGGTTGATAAATAAAGTTAGGCACTCTATTTATGTTTAGACTGTAGTAAATTTATTGATTGATTTATCTTAATCATGTATGAATTTAGTGATGTAATTTGACTCCATTGAACTGGATCACATATGAGATTTAATTAACCTTAAAATGACTGTCAGACTTATTAAATCTCATAGACATTGATTTTATTGCAATCTTAATATTGAGTTAATTATAATTTCATATTTGTGATTATCATTTTATTTGAGTTACCAATAGGCGCAACATACATTTGTAATCAAGATTACCCGATATCTTGGTGAAAGCAATTATGAGTAGTGAGATTATAGATTAGCAATATAAAATTTGTACAACACATCTCTTGACAAGTTTTCGGTATTAATCATAGAATTCTCTGGCCAGAGTATGTCAACATAATTAGTATGTTAAAAATAATCATTAGAGAAAACTAATAAGTGTCATAGAATAAGATGTAATTAGATTGATTGGACAGTTGATATATCAATTTAATTAGTGATGTGGTACAAAAGATTGTTCGGTAAGGAAATCAATGTAGCGTGGGTTGAATTATTATTTGAGAACATTATTTTAGATAACATACAATTATGGAGGTCAGTTTCAATCTTTCAGTGGAGTAAATTTGGAATTTAATAATTGGGCTAATTTCATTACAAACTTAATTATTGTAGCCACTATTGTATATACCCATATGATCTCTGGGTTAGTTCATTTAATTGACTGCACTGCTACTGGATTAAAAACTAAGATAACTAGCTATTTGAGTTAAAAGCCTAAATATATTAGGCTCTATTTAATATACCTAAGCGTAAGGAGCCTTTTGTTATTTTATAAGGTCAGCCCCCATAACAAGAGCAAGTAACTCCACTTTTGGTTTTATTATTTTTTAATTTAAATCAAATTTTATTTAATAGAATAAAAAAGAATATAAATATGAAGCCTATGGTTTCCACCAAAGAGAGATATAAAAAATGGCTTGTTTTCTCTAAATGAGACGGTAGCCACAATATACAAATTAGAGAAAAAATACGCTCACACGTCAAGTGCAGATCAAACTTGAGTCATAACCTAGAAGATCATTTGGTGACGGATCGTGATCTAACAAGAGTGGTGGTGACATATCATGATTTGGGAGTCTAGATTACTTCAGTGAAAAAGTAAAGGTACGATTTCTAGATTATGATAATTTTATATATTGTATGAGAATTGTGATCCAACTATTTTCACTACAATTTTTTTTTCACACCAACAATTAATTCTATGTTTTTTTTTATTTTATTGCTCCCATATAAATTAATTCTATAGTTGACCAGAAATTTACGTCAACAGTACCAAATACTCTTTTATACTCCTCTTAAGATTTTTAATCATTTCGAGTTCAAAAATAGCATTCGTTTTGTTATCTGGTTTCTCATTAGTTGTGAAATGACCAAAATATTCCTTAAATACATAAAATGATAATTTTACCTTGTATAAACATGCATTCTCTAGTACTTGACACCAATTTTGTTCATAAACCCATGTTTAGCCTTGAGTTAAAGGTATCTAAAGATAAGACTATAGTTGTAGCATCTTAGATGCTTTTATTGTAGCAACTTTGATTTGTGCATTGATTAAGTAATTAAGTGCCATCATTACAAGTGATAGGCATTCACATGAAAAAATTGATATTTCACTGTAAAGAATATAAATAAGCAAGCTTAAAAAAAATTTGATGATGAATGATGTAGCACAACTTGCAACTCTTTATAACCCATGTCCCCTTATAAATCAAAATGTTTTTATTGTTTTTATCTTTGAGATGTATATGATGCTTCAATATTGTTGTAGTAACTCTGAAACTTAATTGAAATGACATACACACACTTGATAGAATTAAACCCAAGTTGAGAACTAGAACTGTTGATGGTGACTTTGCATGTTTAAGAATGAAATTTGAAGATTGTTGAATCAAATCAATCTAAATAGCAAAACTAAGTTGTTTAATGTTTGAATGTGTGATTAAAGTGCTCGTTCATTGTCATTACTTGAGAACAAGTAATGGTTTGAGTTTAGGGGTGTGATAACTCTATGAAATGAGAGTTATCATGGCATTTGTAGGCTTAACTAGCATTAACTTAGAGAGTAAATTATGAATTTTATCCCATTTCTAGTTACATTTTGCATAAGTATCTATTTAAACTTAGTTATAACAGTTTGATATATTTTAGACTATTTTGTGCTCTGATTAAGTAGGTGACTCAAAAGCTTATGCCTTGTTGATGGATGCTTTAGAAGAAGGACTGCATTGCTGCAATAATAGGCCTGCAAAAAAAAGACAAAAAACTAGTCTTCATGTGAATAAAAATAAGTTTGAACCAGAGAGAATGTTGTAGTAATTGCTTCAACAATCCAAGATCAAATACAAACAAAACTGTCCAAACTTTCACCTGCTAACAGACAAATTCTACTGCAGCCATTACTGTGTTGCCACTGTCATGTGCAGACAAAATAGTCGTAAGCAGCACAAAAAGGAATGCGGTCCTAAGATGCAAAGAAAAAGACAAATATCCTCATGCTTTTTGGTTGCCCTAATTATAAGAAATAAAAGAGCAGATTTTAAAGAAATACAAAGAACACCTAATAGATGCAAAGAAAATAAAAAGAGAGAATTCAGAACTGCAACAGAGGCGTTTTTCGTGAAGAATGAAAAGAAATAACTGAAGATTAAAATATGACATTTTGGTTTTTTTGTATCTCAACTTTTTCTTGTATTTGCTTGTTTTGTTCTCTCTTTGGCAATGTATTTAATGGCAAACATTTGTGTTGTTACAGTTTTAAAGTGCATCATGAGCTAAACTTTGATTTAGTTGGGTTTTAAATCAGCTTAATAGTTATTTGACTTATATGTGTATATTGCTCATAACATGCTAGCATTTTATTTTAATTTTACTTATTACAATTTTCTATTTAATTTGACTACCCATTTAGTAGAAAGAACCTAAAAAATGTTTGACTTAGTTAAACAAATTAAAACAATACATGGTTTTAGATTAGGTTTCCTAAGTTGAGTTAATCTCGATTTAAATTGGATCATACTTAATTTAAAATAGTGAAAGCATATAATGTTATATCTAATGTTAGTTTAACAACTAGTCACTGTTAAATTGCATATAAATATAAGATATACAAAATTCGACAGCTGATGATGCATTAGAGATTCTGTCCAATGCTGTAGTAGATGTTGTAGCAACTGTGCCTCAATTAAAAGATAGTCAATAACCAGTAAGTGAGTTTAAAACCCAACTATCCATTTGCCATTGAATGTATCTTTGTCTTTCACTTTTAATTCTCTTTATTGCATTTTGTTTATTGTATTCTTAATTTCATTAGGTCATTAATCTCATCATTTATTTTGTTTTATTACTAAAATTGCACTGTTAAGATTGTTGTAGCAAATCCTATAACATCAATCCCTGTGGAGATGATCTTAATACTCCTCATTGTATTACTTGTTGTATACCTTTACCATTGAATGTATCTTTGTCTTTCACTTTTAATTCTCTTTATTGCATTCTTTTTATTGTATTCTTAATTTCATTAGGTCATTAATCTCATCATTTATTTTGTTTTATTACTAAAATTGCACTGTCAAGATTGTTGTAGCAAGTCCTATAACATCAATCCTTGTAGAGACGATCTTGATACTCCTCATTGTATTACTTGCTGTGTACACTTGCACATTGACACACTTTATCAAAATTGGGGTTTGATCTTTCTAGTTTTAGACCTAGATCAAAATTTATAATACTAGATCCAGATTTAAACCCAAATTTTTATCCTTCGAGTTTGGTCTAGGTTAAAACTAAAAAAAAAATATGTGTTTTTGGATTCTGAGTTAAACCCAGAAAAATCTAGGTTTCTAGATTTTAGGTTCACAACCCAGATGGTTGTTCAAGTTTCCATCTTTTTGTTTCTCAATCAATTCAATTTTAGATCTTTAATTTGTTAAGGGAAATTATCAGCCATATGCCCTTAAATGACACCCGTATCAAACTTGTGTGAACATTTTTCAAGTGTATCACTTGTATACCCTAAGTTGATAAAACATTTCTGCCATCCACCAATCCGTTAACTTCCGTTAGAAAGTTAATAGAATTGTGACAAATTGACTATTTTACCCTTGAAACTCAAAATAAGGTAAAAATATAAATTTACCAAAAAAATTAACGTAAATTTTTAATACACAATTTTTTTATTTTTTTATTAACAATACATTTTTTTATTAAAAAATGAATTATTAATGGTACATATTATTAACAATTATCCATAAATAATATCCATAGTATACCATAAAAATTATTAACAATATATTATTTACAATTATACATATTATACTATAAAAATTTTCAGTTGGAGCTTGGAGGAGTAGATCTTCAAAAATTTAGGTTAAAATTTGGAGAAGTAGATTCGGTTGTAAAGTAGTTTGTTTTAGCAATTATTAACAATTATCCGATAAATGGGATGACATGTCATTTTTATCAATATATATCATATAACATGTCAGCTTTTACTAGGTAAATGGGATGACATGTCGTTTTTTTAAAATCAAAGTTTCGTCAATCTTAAAAGACTAAATTACCCTTATGATGTCAGCGCTTGCAAACGGAAGTTAACAGATTGGTGGACGGCAGAAGTGTTTTGTCAACTTAGGGTATACGAGTGATACACTTAAAAATTGTTCACACACATTTAATAAGGGTGTCATTTAAGGGTATATGGCTGACAATTTCCCATTTGTTAACAACAATAAACAAAAAATAATTTGAAATCAAATAACTAGAAAAAAAAACTAAGAACCCAAAGTGTACAAATTCAATTTTCAAACATAATCGTGTTACAAGCCATCAAATTATAGAGAATGAGTTGATTCATAAATAAATCATGCAATGGAAACTGTAATGACTGTTGTGTGTTAGAAAGTGCATATTTATAAAGGAGAAAATCGTTATTTTACATATCAAGTCTTACTAACAACCTTTACTTTTATGTGTTTAAGTTTCTTGTAATTTAATTATATGTGTTTTATTTTAATTAAGTATTTTATGTATTTTAGGCGCATCATAGTCATTTCACAATAAACGAGAGATCAAATGGCAAAACGGACATCATTTTTGAACTCAGGACGGTCGAAAACCTTAGGAGGAGCATAAAAAGGAAAAATGGTATTGTCCACATGTACGGTACTATTCACATGTACGGGTACTGTCTACGTTACTGTTCACGGCACTGTTCACATAGACGGATCGATGACTTGCCATTGACCGATGACGTGACATTGACTGATGACGTGTCAAGATCCTGTTGGACTAAAATTCTCATGTACTATTGATGGTGACGTGGCAGCATATTAGTGGACCAAAAAATGCGCGTACGGTACATGCAACACAGGGGATTATTTACTGTGCAAACCGCGTTACTGTTTAACCCGTGTGTAAACCGCGTTACTGTGTAAATAGCGGCCGAACCACGTACTGTTCACGCGTACTGTTGACTGATGACGTGGCGAAATCCTGAGCGTCCAAACTGTTTTTAATCCAATGGCCATGATTTACTCGATGTATCTATAAAAAGGGAGCCTCCCCCCCCCTATTTTGGCACCTCTGAATCCATTTTTGGGATCCATTTTCTGTAATTCTCTCTCTATCTTGTATTTTCTACGTATTTTAATAAATTCCCATTTTGCCCCTGGTTCAACTATGAGTGGCTAATTTTCTTTCAAGCTTGGGTTGAAGGTGAAGTCTCAACATGTGTCATGGGCTTGATTTGGTAAATTTATTTTCTCTTCCCCTCTAGTTTTTGTGGATGTTTTGACTTTTCGTTGACAAATAATACTAATCTTATCTAGTACCGCCCTGGTTCCACCGACTCCCTAGTATAAGATTATTATTATTTGGCACGATAAGCCTTTAGCACCATATTTATTAGAGTGTGGTTCATGAGGTGTGGATTCTCCCCTCATGATTTAATTGGTATTAATAAGGAATATTTAGCCCATGATGCATGTTGATACGGATCCAGATACCCAAGTACGTTATTTCCATAGAATTCTCTTCATTTTATTCTTGCCATTTCAATTCCAATTTTAGAATTTATTCTCGCCATTTTAATTTAGTTTTAGCATAATCCAAATCATTTTCCACCTTAAATCCAATCACCCATTCACAAAATTAATTCTATATATAATTAAAATCCACCTCCTC